>JALIRH010000052.1:1491825-2091825 GCA_023055505.1 Callipepla californica brunnescens | reverse complement strand
ACAGATAATATCTACCTGACAATAAGGATTTATAGGTACCTTTGGAGTAATTTATTTTTTCTTCAGACTGAAAAAGAGCCAGCATTGCCTTTGGCGCTCCCACTGTTTTCCTGAGCACACAGTACTGCAGCATCAGCATTAGATTTAAAGTCTGTCACAGGAGCTGTTCCCCACAAAAAATTTAATATCATGGCTATACCAGAGGAAGTGCCTGCAACTCAGCAGTAGACAGTATACTTTTGTCCAGTATGAAGCATGTGGAGTGAGAGCAGTATAGCTATCAAATATGTATAGTCCTTTTCTGTAGTGAAATCCCAAAACCAGTACTGTGTTTTTAACAACTTTACCATAAATGGCAAATGCATGCCACAAAAAGATACTATCATAGTGAATGTGATGGTTGGCTTGGTCACTAGTTACAGCTACACCAAAACCCCACTCTGTGGAGGAGAAGGAATAAAAGGGAATGTCAAGAAACAGACTAAAGTGTGCAGTGTTGCTGAAGTCCTGGCACATCATCACCAACAAATTAGCTATCATTTAAAAATTACTGCAGTGTTAAGCATGCTTGTTTTGTCCTTACTTTGATTACAAACATGTAAACAGATGTTTTCCTGGGAAGAGATACTTTGTATCTTATATAGGCATAAATAGCTACACCAGCAAGCAAAGCCAACCACCTTTTAATTCCTTTTCACTCCAGCAGTTGTCAGCACTGATTTGCCTTAAAAAAGTTAAAAGAAAGAAAGACCTGATCAATGGAAATAGGCCTCCAGAACCATAAATTCAGCATTTCAGAGCCAGCCAGGAGTGAGTATTGAGGCACAGGAGGTACAGTTTCCATTTTCTCTGCTCAGTTCTGTTTTTTCCTCTTGGCAGTCTGAGGCACAGAGGTTCAGCAGTGAATTTCTGGCAAGATAACAATGATCTCTTCTGTGCCAGACCTATGAGCAGTAAACAGCATACTACTCATCAGGAGACTTCTGTCTCCTGATTCAAGCACAGAAAACAGCAGCAGTATAACGAGATCAGACTTGCGCTTTAAAAGCAAAAAAACATTGAATCTCATTCAAGACAAGGGTCAAGGGAACTGGAAGCGCTAGTGCTGCACTGTGAACTCCTCCAGTTATGAAGTTGTCATTTGCAGTCTGTGTGGTCAGCAGAACACACGCTGTTGGCTGAGGGACTTGGAATGCTTAACCTAATGTTCAGCAGGGAGGAGAATACATTGTACAACCTGCCCAAAGCCCTTCACATTTGGCACATGCTGGACGCAGCAGCAGAATTTATATTTGCACCCATTTCAGACATTTATCTTAAATAAGGGATTTTATTTGAAGATATATAGAAATACACAGTAGCCTGAACCATAAGAACTTGAACATTTCAAGTGCTGCACTATGCGTCCTGTTTCTGAATTTAAACATCTGTTAAGAAATCTCTGCTCATAATTCTTCACTATTGTTTTTTAATGCAGAAAGTGTTTTTTGTTGTTGTTGCTTGTTTGTTTGTACTAACAGTCCTCTATACATTGTTTTTAAAAGGATGGTGAAAGTGGCAGAGCAGAACTACGTGCATCAAGTGGCTGAGCAAAGTAGCTAAACCAGACATCTTAGAAAAGGATCGTTACACAGCTACATGCTATTTCCAGAACAAAAGCATGTAAAACTCCCAGTGATCCCATGAAAGTCAATACGTACAATTCTAATAGCATCATAACAAGTATGACTTTTACCAAATAACTGCACTGGCTTGTAGGCTTCACTTAGAGATTGCGCAGAGCAGTGACAGAGCAGACAGCTATGAGAACTGCTTTTTTTCCCAGATATTTTCTCTCACTCTGGTGCACACATTCACAAATCTTGGTTACAGCTGGAAGCTTTGGCTCAAATTAGAGCTACTGCTCTGTGCTGACAACTTAACACTGGAGGCAGACATGTTTGTAACATGGTTTAAAACTGTAGATTCTTACTCCTATAACTTACTCCAGTTTCCACTGAGAATCATATTTTATCAGCTACAGAAATATACTGAAAAAAAATGAACATTTTGTAGTGGTGAGTTACTGAAGCAGCATAAAGAAGAAAGTCATGAGGCAGGCTGATACAGTCACTATGCTTACAGTACATACTAGGTATAACATGAGGCAACATTACAGGGGATGTTGTGACTCATACATGATCTCAGAACTTCATCTCCACATGTAAAGTAATTATCAAACACTATGCCAATAGATTTTAAAAGAAATAATAGTGCTCAGATTTTTATTTTTCACCCCCTCCACAAGTTTTAATGAGTTTAAAGTTGTGTGTTTCCAGATCTTCAACTACTGTAAGATAGCAGCATCACAAATTATTTTTATGATTAAGTCATATATGATTTAACCTAGGAGGATACTGTCTTTCTGCAAGAGCTACACTGAAAACTATGGAAAACCTGTATATGCGTTTGTCATGCGTATGTATTAAAATGGTACAGATCTCACAGTGCAGACCTGCATTAAGGTTGCTGCAATATTTGTCTCCCTGGTCAAAGTCCTCCTGATGAAGGTCATTCAATTAAGGCAAGTAGAAACAAGAAGCAGTGACAACTTGCTCGCGTGGTATGGCACACTAAAATAGCAATAAATCATTTCAGCAACATTTTTCCACACCTCATTTCTGCTGCCATAGAAACACCATCATATTTACAAAAATAATCTTAAAGGTGTTGTAAAAATCTGGTTCACAAGATGGCAGTGCAGATACTATTTGTTATTATAATCTGGTTTATTTCACAAGACCCTTATGTGGGTTAATCAGCGATTAGAGTCCACAAGGCAACCTGCTGCTTGGGAAACCTGTGCTGGAACCTGTGGAGCAGTGACATGGCCCCAGGGCCAACATAGGCTACTGAACATCCATCAGCCCGCAAGTCCTGTTTACTCAGCACTTCTGAGGTGGAAAAATCCTTAGAGACCCCCCAGCAAGCAGACTACAACCCTACAGTCCTACATGCAACAGCAGTGTGCGCAGCTGCATTATATGGCAGCCCCCAACCTTTGCAGTCAGAACACGCTTTGTTTTTGCTGCCTCTTCTGTTTGCTGTGACATTGATATAGCTCTGCATATCAGCACTGAACTTGACAACTGCTCTATGAGATAACACAGTAAGAAGGGCCAATAACAGTACAATCCAGGCTGATGATCACACAGATGCTTTGTCTTATTATCCAGCTCATGGCCCAGCAGGAGGCTACCAGAGCAAGGAGCAGGCACAGAAGAGATAGGAAGGGGAGAAGTGTCATCAGATGCATTCCTCCACAGGAAACCCCAACTTATTCTTCTTGACACAAGAAACAATACTCAAAGGTTACCTGCCCAAATGAAGTACAAATATTAAGTTGGAGATTGATCTTCTCCTAAGGACACTGCACAATGAAAATAACAGCTCAGACTCTCATGTTCCATAAAGCTCCAGAGTCCAGCCCTGTTTTAAAAGCTATTTCTGCATCACGCAGCAGAAACACAAATCCACCAGTTGCCCAGTGGGCTCTGAAAGCATCATTTCAGAATAGTGATAAACTCAAATCATTTTAATGAAATTTCAGGTAGCACAGACTTAAGTTGCAAAGTAAGTCCCACATGTAAAAACAAAGAGTCTGTTTCCAGCCCTACAAATCTAGTAGAGCTTTTATCTGAAAACGGGGGAGACTGACTCAACACATGGATTTATCTAAACTTAGTATTTGACCATTCTGCATAGACATATTTGACCATTCTGCATAGACATTGATTTTATAAGCAGAAACGGGCACAGAGATAAAATTTTATACAATACAGTGTTTGTTGGTGTGGAAATGTCACAGAAACATCAGTACAAACAATGTTTGATTAAGAAAAACACTGTTCTCAGATTCCAAGACTATAGTTTAGACTAATATATTGTACTGTCTTACTATATGCCTTTGCATTTTTTCCTCGTCTCCTAGTTCAGTACAGCTGCAGTATGACAATACACTAATGCGCTGTGTCATAACCAAGACAACAAGTATGTTTTATTTCACGTTTTTCAATTTTATGATTTCTTTTTCCTGGCATAACTTAATGGCCACTCAAGAAACCCTCTTGAGGAGAATAGTAGTGGAATTCTGATTTACAGCAGAAGGTATGCTCCCTTGGCAAGCTATGAACAAGTTACAGGAGTATAACCAACAGCGGATGCTTCGTATAACTCTCACACCTGTATCATTCAAGAGATCTTCTAGTCTTAAGAACACAGTTGCTTTAAGTCTTTGCCCAACATTTGTGCTCTCACAGTAGTAATTAGTATCTGAATGTATATAAAACCAACTGTAGTCTCTACAATCATATTATACAAGAATGACTTTGATGAAGCCTCTCAAGCTGAATCAAACCTGCCTGTAAGGAAAATAGCATTTTTGTTCATCTTCTCTCAAGTTCCAGTGTAGCACCAGCTGTGCTGTTTATAACTGTCATCACAAACCAGACGCGGAATGGCAGCTAAGGGACCGGCAGAATAGCATGATCATCTTTGCATGCAGTCTGATGTGATTTCCAAGTAAGTATTAGTCCATAGCTGTACAGTGGGACATGCTATGGCCTTTCTTTCCAGGTGAGCAGACAGCCATGGACACTGTAACTATGTTTATATCAACAAATTCCTAAGATAGAAAAGTAAACTAGTGAAGTATCTCCACAACATATTCAAAATGACAGCTTTTATGTTGTACAGGTGCTAAAACCAGGCCTGCCATTCAAGAATAGCAGTAGAAATATGTAGATCTACAAGTAGAGCTGTGTATTTACTTGTTGATTGACACAGCTGGATTGGCAGAACTGCCCTCTTGGATGTGTAGGCTGAAGGACAAGCCTAGTGCTATGCATGAGGCAGAGAAAAAAACTCAACTCAACATGGCAAGTTCCAGGCTTATCACTTGACCAATTCAGCTCCCCTGGTTCTAATTCAGATATCAGTAATTTACTGTCCAACATCTGACAAACATTACTTTGAAAACAACTACCAGCAAGTATTCAGGTACAAAGATCATAAAGAAGACCAAGAAATACAGCTACTGGAAATGCAGCTGGGACTTATAAAAAAGTGCAGGACAGCAGCCAAGTAAGAATTAAAAGACATGGATGAGAGAACAAGATGTTAAAGAAGTGAAAAGACTGAAAGAGTCAGCTTGTGAAAGACTGAACTGTTGCTGAAAGCATTTACTGTTATGTAAACACTACAAAACAGCAGTAATTAGAGGGAGTTTGCTAAGTTTGAACTTTGTCTCCTGTCAAAAAGAAACACAAGATACTGGAACAAAGTTAAAGGCAGTGCATTTAGCCATGTACAGTACCTACAAGCTTTTTTCCTTTTTCTTTTTCTCTCACTTCTCAAAGTGAGAAGTGCTCTCCTCATCTACCAAGTCAATGACATATACATAAAATTTGTGAAGCACATACATACAAACCAGGCCTGCATCAAAGGAGAAAGATGTAGGCAACAGTACAATATTTAATAACCAAGAAAAACAGTACATTCATTGTGTTCTATACTGTCAAAAATTAGCAGTCTTTCTACAGAAGTGACCAGCATCACAAATAGCAAGGGCAGTCCATATGATACTACTGAATGCCTGTGTTCAGTCTTCTCATTTCAACTACTGAAGGACAGTCTGTCACCAAGAAGCTCACAAGCCACCTGCAACCTGACACTTACTGTCAAAATGTAAATTAGAGCTGTTGTAGAAAACTTTTGATACTCCAAGACCACCTCACTATTCCAGTTTCAGAATTACATAGTGTTTTTTAAAGAGGTCTGGTGCAGCTAATTAATACTGATTTACACTAAGAATTATATCAGGAATTCCTATACAATATGTAGGCATGAGCTCTTGATGAAGATCTGGCTGCAGTTTTTCCCGTGCAAGACTTTTGAGAACCAGAAGCAGCATAAAAATTTGCAAACATCTCCAGCATGTCTTTCTAGATAGTATTTGCAGTCAGGAGTACAAAATACCTTAAAAATACCTTTAGGACTGCAGATACAGCAAGCTAGTTTAGTTGCAAGGATGTAGAATCTTCCCTCAAAAAATAAAAAATATGACATATATGAGTAAAAGATTCTGAAAGCAAAACTGTAGCTCAATAGCTAGGCTAGAAAGAAGAAATCAGTAATGTTCAGCATATTAAAAGTTTAACATCACGATTAACAGTATTTCAAACACTCAATACTTCGTGTACTGTCTGGTTGCAACACTTCAGTTGAAGGGCTTTTAAGATCACCATTTCTAACATTTACACACGTGAGGCAATCTTGTCTCCAAGAATGAACAGTGCCTTATCCATAGATTCATAGAATCTATCCCTATCAATTACAATAATCACTGTGTGATAAAAATCTACCATCTAAGCCCCAGCGTCCAGGTTATTCAAGACAGTTAGAGAGGTGCCAGAAACACTTACTTAACCACGAGTCTAACAGTCATCAGACAAGACACCTCACACTGGAAAAAATGAGCTGCTTCAACACCAGTTAATTCAACAACAGGTTAATGGGGTATCAAGTCTGGCTTATAGCACCAGGCACCAATCAAAAACCCTACTACTATGTGAGTTAACATACCAGTGCAGAAAAAAACTCCCCCTTCCATGCAAAAAAAAAAAAAAAAAAGAAAAGTATTTTTCATTAATTTGAACAGGCAAACCAGCTATCAGGATACACTGCTGCTGTGTAACACTGCTCCCACTGTGTCTGCTTCTCAGAGCATTGCATGAATGCTTCTGGATGCTCAGTCATCACTTTAACAACCAAAGAATCAAAAAGTCAGGTAACCCCTCACTACAGACACCCCAAGCCAGTGTTACTCATAGCAGCTGTTCAATCATAATGACAGTGCTATAGCCATTACTGATCATTCAATTTAAACATGAGTTTTGGGGTAAGTAGAACTGCCTGGCAGGGCAGTGTCCATGGAAAGTGTGGATGCTGAGGACTGCCTATGTGAATTCTCATTGTTCTGTACAAAACAGCAAATATAAAACAAAGCATCATTGTTTCCTTGTTCACATATGAAGAAGAAATAAAAATGGAAGAAACTTAAAAACAGAAGGGAAGCTTGGCAAAATTTATAGAGTATTTCCACAAATGCTACTAATGGAGCATGTGTTCTACAACGAGGTTTCCAGAGATTTTTCAGCCTGTTCAAACCCCCTGTGAATTTTTAGGTGCACAAACTTTGGAGAACAATTTGTGCAGCAGTTCCTATAGAACTGATTTCTCAGCAAGGCAAGTACTGAAGAAAACAGAAACAAAACTAGTACCAACCGCTTCAAACAGTACAGCATATCCTATTTAGAAATACTCTAGTACCACCTCTCCCAACAACTCCATGTTATCTGAAACTCAGGAATTCATGTAAAAACCATGTTATTAAACAGAAGTAGTGACATTTTTATTTTGCAACAGAGATGAAATGTAGGTCTGTCACCCAGGCATTCAAATTCTCCATTAGAGATTTCATTTTTAGTAAATGAGTAAACCTTCCTTAACTATTGCCACTAGAAAATGTCACTACCTCAAAAAGGTGTAATGGGCCATTACATAACTTCATAGTACAAAGATGGCATTACTACTATATTGAGATTCCTCTAAAGATGATACAATTGTGCTTACTGAAGTAGAAATTAACAGGACAAGAGAAAAATATTAAAATACTAGGAAGTAGTAAACCTTATCAAGGCAGGGTTTTTGATCCTCCATAAGCTAACAACACAACAGACAAAATCCTGAACTTGAAACAAAAATATTTTAAGTCAATTTGCTTTGCTGCCAAGCCTATTCATGACCTAGATACTTCGATCAAGTTAATCAGCAAACCATCACAGCTTGTTAACTCTCAGCCTTGTACAGAGACCTAAGTGCCTTACGTTGCTATTTTGACATAAGAATTTGCTCTTCATCTTTCTCTTATCCCAAGTGAGCACAGTGTCTGTACGGTGTTGATCACAGAGGCTGTAGCAGTTATAACCAGAAGCCACACAAATGTAAAACTGGATTCTTACTTCCTCTTGGCATTTGTAGGGTATATCTGTCTACTGTCTTAGACAGACTTGCATATTTTGAGGTACCGGTTGTTGCTGCCTTCAGAGCCCAATCATTGTGACAGTATGATTATTCCTGTAAAAGGCATTCACAGAGATGCTACTACCTCTCCTGGAGTGTGCTGAAATTTTATCAGAAAAAAAAAAAAAAATTAGTATATAAACAACAAACCACCGGAGTAACACTGTGTAAGATGACATGGCAATGGAGAGCATAAAGACACTGTACTGGAAAAGTAACTGCCACGGGGCAGAGGAAGAGGAGTGCAACCATTATCATCCCTTGTGCTTCCTGTCACAGGAGCTCGTAGAGAAGGGGACCAGCAGGACAGATGCCAGATACCAAGATTTATAGAGGGGAAAAGATAGCCCAGTAGATACTCTTGCCACAGATCTGAAATGCAGTGTGGAGAAGTATCCCTTAGCCTGTATTATGTAGAGTCTTGACAAGAGCACTGGAAAAATTGCTTGAAGACAAATGTGGTCACTGTAAATTTTTCTGATATATTAAATCTAAAATTGCATTCATCTTAAGAAGAAGTGAGAAAAAACTTGAAAGAACGCCCTGAAGTACATCACAATTACTAGCAGATATAGCTTTTAACTAAGGAATCATTCTGACAGAGTTATTAGATATTTGCTTTCATCTAGGACTTAAAAAGTGCATCTCACAGAACTTCTGTGTGCTTCCTTTGAGACCCAGCCAATCCCTTCAACAGCACAGTTTACTTCAGCATTCCATAAGAAGATGCAACATAATGAAGACATCTCCATACATTTCTCTTCAGTAAAATCTAAATGTATATTCAAAGAAACTTAATAGCCCAGTTGCTCTGAATTATGAACATGAGTTCTACTCTCAAAGACTACTGCAGAAGTGCTGTTTTTGTAATTAAATGAGAACCACAGCAGAAGCTGCACCTTTTCACATGTTAATAGTAGTCCTTCTGCCATTCTTACTCCCTCATAAAGGAGACAACCACTAAAATTTTGTGCTATTCTAGTACCAGCTTTCAAACAGATGACACTTTTACAGACAACCACTTCCAAGTTGCCTGGCACTGTTTTCTTCAGACTACAGTAAGCGGAGTTTCTCCAAAGTGGAAAAGTGGATCTCTTTGCTTGCTGGTAAAATGGCCCCTTCTTCCATGACATCAAATTTGTAAGCAAGCCCAACTTCTGGAACAGACTCCAAACTGTTGATTAAGCATTCAGCTACTTCAAGTGCATTTGTTAGGAGACTGTGTGTTTATTTCAGAGCACCAAAGCTCAGTCTCTTGCATTTCAAAACCCATGTTTAGAAGATAACTGCAGTATTCATCACTGCAGTTTTGCTCAACAAACTTGTAACTACTCATAGATAAGAAACAAAAACAATACTACCTAATGCTTTAAGGCAATATGAGAATTTAGTATCTAGGTTAAAAAAGTATATACAGATGTATACATACAGACATTTGTGTTATTCTGATACCAAGGTACAAGCCAAGTACTTGAGGGCATGGCAGTCAAAAACTAGTGACTAGGCTAAGGGCACTAAAATAAGAAATCTTAAATTCTGCGCTCTCAGTAACTCAACACCCTCAGAATACATATGTTCAGATAATACCTCTGCTGAGCACTGCTGTGAGGAAAGACAGTGTGCAAGCACATTAAGGTGACAGTTTATAATAGGGGAAGTAGTAAAAGCATATGAAAGTCAGACAAAGCATACATCCAAAGTAGAAAGCCAAACTGAACAGCTGGGCTGAGGTCAATGGGATGAGGTTCAATAAGGACAAGTGCTGGGTCCTGCACTTTGGCCACAATAACCCCGTGCAATGCTATAGGCTTGGGGCAGAATAGCTTGAGGAGTGTATAGAGGAAAAGGACCTGGGGGTGTTGGTTGATGCTCGGCTCAACATGAGGCGGCAGTGTGCCCAGGTGGCCAAGAAGGCCAATGGCATCCTGGCCTGTATTAGGAATAATGTGGCCAGCAGGAGCAGGGAGGTGATCATCCCCCTGTACTCAGCTCTGGTGCGGCCGCACCTCGAGTACTGTGTTCAGCTTTGGGCCCCTCACTACAAGAGAGACATCGAGGCCCTGGAGCGTGTTCAGAGAAGGGCAACAAAACTGGTGAGGGGTCTGGAGCACAAGTCTTACGAGGAGCGGCTGAGGGAGCTGGGATTGTTTAATCTGGAGAAAAGGAGGCTCAGAGGAGACCTCATCGCACTCTACCACTTCCTGAAGGGGGGCTGTGGTGAAGAGGGGGTCGGCCTCTTCTCCCAGGTAACTAATGACAGGACGAGAGGGAATGGCACAAGTTGCTCCGGGGAAGATTTAAATTAGATTTGAGGAAAAATTTTTTCTCTGAAAGAGTGGTCAGGCACTGGAATGGCCTGCCTAGGGAGGTGGTTGAGGGACCGTCCCTAGCGCTGTTCAAGAAGTGTTTAGATGAGGTGCTGAGGGATTTGATGTAGAAGCTTGGTGGGTAGGGATGGTGGTAGGAGGATGGCTGAACTAGATGATTTTGTAGGTCCTTTCCAACCTAATGAATCTATGAATCTATGAAACAGTATGAAAAACAAGTAGGCTAGACTAAATATGCACAAATCCTGCCAAGCAGCAGGTTTTGTGAACTCACTTGATAACTACTTGAATCTGAAGTAATCAACAATCACTTTTTTCCTTTGACACTCTTACAGCATATTTATTACTCAGCAGGAGTAAATGATGTTTCTGACAATAACAGATGGTAGACCTCATATAAAAAGGAATCCCAGAAGGATCCTTTTGTCTATCAACCAATTGCTGCAAGTACTTAGACTTTATTTCTCTTAGCTCTACTGAAAAATAGCAGAATGTGCCCAGTATCAACACAACATAATGTCCTGTCCCAACTCAAAGATATTCCCATTGCATGAACAAAGAGCTGAAAATTATTCTTTTCTAGGTAACGCAGATGCTTTGTCTTCAGGATGGCTGGTTAGGGAAAAAGCAAAAGCATTTACCCTTCAGAAATAAGGGTGTTTTCTTTTTCCTTTGTGGACTGATTCTTCCGCAAACATGAAAAACAAGCTGTTCTTTTCAATACCACTCTGGTGGCAGATGTAGTTTTAAGATACAAACAGCTTGTTAGGAAAATCCTGAGTAACTTAATTCTTCACTTATAAATATATATGTTATTCTTGAATTATAGTACACTCCTTTGACACTGCTTGTTTTACATAAACACTGCCTCTGCCCCATTCTGGCCTGCTTTGAAAAAAAATATTTTCCTGCCACTACAATATTATACTACACACACATCACATCTTGTACTGCAGTAATTACAACTGAGCAGAGAAACACACCAACTGTATTGAGGAATAAACAGTCAAACTCTGAGGAAAAAAAATCTGTACTCTGGTTTAGAGCAAACTCTAAACAGATTTTTTTCAGATTTTTTTCTCATGTATTGTATTTCTAACCTTGTTTCACTTTAACATTGGTGCTATTTACTGGCCAACGATCACTCATGTTGGGCATTATGGATAATTAGATATTCCTCATATGTAATTTCTTGCAGTATATCTACAAGGTTCATAATCAAATTTCACAAATACTTTATTTTTAAAATTCAAATGAAGATATTTACATACAGGGAACCATATATTAAACTACTGCTATGTAGCAGTAATCACGTACCTAACTTCACTTTGGGGAATTTTATTAGAAAATGATGACGAGCAAAACCGACGCATTGTTTTTATACTGCCATTCACTGCCATACTTTTTCTGCTGTTTAAATGAAACAACAGTACTGTAGGAAAGAATAAAAATGAGTCTGTGGAGGATTACAGTTCTTTGGTTTAAGGAAATATCCTTCTGTTTCTCCCCTATCTTCTGACAAAGTGACTTAATCTTCTATTACAAAATAACTCTATGATAAGTTTTAATCCTACATTTTCTTTTTTCCCCCCTATTTTCTAGCAATCACCACTGCCTTCATCTCCCACTTTCTTAAAAAGCATCTGAGCTTCTATACATAATTTTTGACTCTGTCCATACCTGTCCTGCTTGGACTCCTACAGCATATCTATATCACTTCAGCAAAATCAATTGTATATAAAATACACACAAAAGGCTACCCAACAGTCCCTCACTTGGCCCATTTTAGATCCACAGCTCTTGCCACACTGAAACTCCAGTCTGTTTCAGCTCAGTTCAAGAGACATAAGTCACCATGGCCTGCCCAGGGAGGCGGTGGAGTCATCATCCCTAGCAGTGCTCAAGAGGTGCCTGGATGAGGAGCTACAAAATATGGTTTAGTGCTTGTGGCAGCAATGGTGATGGGAGGATGGTTGGACTGGATGATCTTGTAGGTTGTTTCCAACCTTGTGATTCTACGATTCTATGTTGCAGGAAGACAGAACTGTACCATAGCAGCAATAGATCCCACTGAGGTTTCTTCTGGACTTGAAGTGGTCATTTTCATCAGTGACTTTAGGTAGGAACTATTCTATTATACAACTTTTTTTTTTTTTCCTTATGATAAACTGTGTCCTACTGGCAATTTAATACACCTGGAAAGATCAGTCATGGTTGCAACTCGGAACAGGACTTAAAATAAGTTAGTTTGCAGAGGGAAACGCGCTGCGATTTATTACAGTTTCACAGAGATTGTACCAAGTAGACACCTTTTGAACAATATGCCCCTGCATGAGGAAGAGCAATATTCAGTGATCAGTTACCGTCAGATCCTTAGTTATTGGTTGGTGGAAGAGCAATTATGTTTTCAGTTGTAATTGTGTACAAGGGAAATCAAGGAAAATCCCCCCCAGGAGTAGAAGGCAGTTGCATCTAATCTGACCTATCTCCTGTTAAGTTGCAGGCCCACAGTGTGATCTGTGTAGAGATGGCCAAAGAGCAAAGACTTACTTTAAAAAAGAAGTTTGCACTATGATAAATGTAGTGTTGAGCTCAAATTCAACAGTCTTACTAGGAACATCTGTTTGTGTTCTGGTTACAATAATTGGGAGCAGCAGGAGAAAGAAGCTTGCTGTTCTAAGAGGAGAGCCAGCACTATATCACACAGGGAAATGAAGTGTACAGACTGAACATAAAGACTTATCTTATTCATTGCTGTGATTAGTACAGGTGGGTTAGTTTACAGGCCAGTTTTTACTCACTGTTTAGTTTTTAATTCAGAATGCAGCGGCAGAGTTGAAGTAATAAGAAACACTCTGCTCGGTTAATTTATCTTGAGAATACACTGTATATGATATTTCCAGGCTAGGGTCAGATGTATGACAGTGTGATGGTTAGTAACAAATGAAATTCCACATCCATTCCCAGAGCAGCATAATGCAAGCTCCTATCAGCTAGCAATAGGGGAGGAACAAACATTCATGTATCTTTGTTTTCGCCATCAACCCTTACTTCTTGTCTTCTGTTGCCTTTGCTATTTTAGAAGCAAGAAGACTTATGCCACAGCATTATTCAGTGCTGAATTCACAGCATTTCACCTCTCTATGCTACCATGTAAGGGCTGCAGATCACCCCTCCAAAAGGAGGCCCAAGGATGACAAAACAATCCTGAGGACAGACAGCCCTACTTTGTACCACAAGCAGCATGAAGGGACGTTGGCAAACATTGCCTTTTTGGAACATGTAGTAGCAGGGAAGAGGAACTGAAAAACTTCTCGTTTCCATACATTAGAAACTTGCATTTGAAATTGTCATGCCACTCTAGTGAGCCTAAGGCTGTTATTTCAGGGTTGTTTTTAAGGCACAAATAACCCCTGAAGTTAACACGGTTTTCCCATCCCACTCTCTGCTGCCGATTTTCACCAATGTTTTCCCTTCACATTTTGGCAATACCTATACCCAGAGCAATATGGGGTGAGTGGGATCAGGAACTGGACCTGTTGAAAGCTTGTGCAGTATCACCAGAAAAAGTAATAGCAATAGCCAGATTGGCTTCCTGGTCTGATGCACAGCTTGTCTGTAAGTTCAAGTGCTGTGACAAGGTAAGCTGCCAGACAGGATTATCCACCCTAACACATTCAAAAAACATTGTTCAAGGAACTGGACATCTTTTCTCTGCATTACCTCTGTATTTAACAAATGCACACAGAGTCTGATATACACAGACATTTCATTTCCTTTCCATTCTTCTCAGCCCAATTTCTAAATACCCTTTGGTTTGTATATGGGATATTACAGTATCTGAATTACATCATTTTCTGGCAACTGTGGCAGGCCTAGAACTGTGTGTCACTTTCCAAAACTAGGGGAGAATCACACCAGGGACAAACATGCGATTCAAAGATTTCTGTTGTCTGCAGGGGCTGCGGAGGCCATGCAAGTTCAGTTGCGTCTCAAGACAGAAATGTGGCTAAAAAAATTCCAGTATATGTCTTCAACAAAAAGGAGCATCCTAGAGAAACAAATGAGCAGACACATAACTGTAGAGTTTAAAAAAATGGGGCTACATAATTGCATGCTTCCATGCATTGCTTTATTAATTTTCAGTGCATAATACATGTGTAAGCACACAAGCAACAAGATATTTTACCTTCATTTTCCAGCCGTTTCCACAGCTGACATCAGCCTTGTGCCCAAGGAAGGACTGCAGCAAACCTTCTCTGATCAGCCCAGCCCAATGCTTCAATTAATTGAAGAAATAGGTGGAAAGAGATCCAAAACACTACAGAAACAATTTCTTTTTCAGACTGATTTGGTGAACACTACTAATTACCACAGAAGTGTTCCCAGTTCTGTGCTGAACCCAGACAGTTATCCACTCAGAATGTTTCCTCCTCACTCACTAATTGGACCTTGTTTGTAAAGCCAATCTTTGTTTCAAAGTCTGACACAGTTTGAAAGCCAGAGTACTATGGGGGCAGAAGATTAAAATTCCTTTCCACAGCTATCAAAAACCCTAGAAATGTTGTCTATACATAAAAATATGGGATGTGTTATCAAATGTTATTTCCCTTTTTTATTTTATAGTTTTGGTTATAATCCTACAAACTCTTTTAAGTATATTAGGAGCAACTGGTATTACACAACTGCAAAGTCCTGTTTGAACTATTTACTAACTGGGAAGGCTAATTACATTCTGAATCAGCCATCTTAAGTGCTATGCTACACAAATGGTGGGTATATTGAGTAGTTTTGATAAACTTAAGAGAAAGCTATTCTAAGCAAGGGCCATTACTGCTCATTTAAGTCTGCAGAGTATACCAGAACAAGTTGTAGTTTTACTGCATTGGCATCTCCTACTGTCATGGTTTTATAACAAAATCACAAAAATCGTAAAACCATTACACCCTCTCTAAACTCTAACACCACCTCTTTCTCCAAGGAGATACCCAAAAATACCAGAAATGCAATGACAACCTTTACTACATTTATGCATCTCCCTAATGTGACAGAACTGCAACTTATTAGAACTCATTAGTGACTCTTGTATACTATCACTAAAATAATAATGACCGCTTAAAACTGATTACTTCTAATTATTTAAATATAAATTATGCACTTTGGATTCTTTTCTTCACAAAGCTAAGCCAATATTGCTTTGAAAATCTGCATTTTACAGTATTGTACAGCTCTCTACACTTTCCTTTAAGTCATCTGTTACTTCACATTTCTGACCTCTAGTCAGAAAGATTCCAAAGCTAGTCCACATTCTTTCATCTCTTGCAAAGAGTACAGTATGCTGAAGTATTTTGATCTCCAGCCACCAAGCACGTGTATTTCACCCAGACAGACAGTGCTAGTTCAGAATTCAGACACATGTACCACATTTATGTGAGCCAAGTCTTCAGTGGAAGCGCAAGGTTCGAAGCTGGTGCTAAGCCAGCTCTGACCTGTCCCATTTCTACTCCATTTCAGTCAGTCCAAGCTGGTCACCTGGACAATGTCCAGTCTCATCTCCACTCCTCTACAGCAGTTGTGCCACTGATGGTAGAAATGCAGATCAGGGACTGCATCATCTGTGCCTTTAGAGCCATACACAGAAGAAAACTGATGTGCTAAGCTATAGCATCATCTTCAATGTCCATTTGCAGAGGCACAAAACCGCCAGGCCACAGTTCCCTCACTGTCTGAGAACACCACTTCACATGGCTCTAGTAACTGAAAGTATAGAGGCCTTCTCTATGCTTTGGATTTTGCATCATGTCTTACTACCAGAAAAACTCAATTTTATTGCTTTGTTTTTGTTACGCTTGTGGAACGCCAGAACAGGAACTCAATATTTATTTAAAAAAAAAATAGTGACTAGGGGTGCACCATGTGTCAAGCTGTGTTACATCTAAATGCTTTTTTTCTAACATTCAAAAACAAATATTCTATCAAAATATGCTGTGTTTTCTTGAAAGGACAGAACAAGCCTATCAGTGTACACAGTTTGCCTTTGCCAAAACTTTAAACAATTTCTCAGCATGCATCACTGTAACGCCAGCAAACCCTACTGGCTCCTATATTTTACATGAAGTTATCCAATACAAAATGCTTAAAGTCAGACAAATTCAAGGTCTACTTTCTGCCTGCTTTTCTAAAATGAATTGGAGATTACTGCCCATTGCTGAACATATTAATTTGAGCATATAGAAGTTGTATGGTAAACTAAAAGCAGAGTCAGATATAACATCTCAGAAAGGTGGGAATGATGAGTATTCTTTGTATCTGTGTAAGAGACTTGAGAGGAGAGTGAATGACAGGCTTTGCCCAACCCATGGGACACTCATTCCTGGCAGATTAAGTCTTTAAAGAACAGTTTCTGTACATGTTGTCTGGGTACTACCCCCCCATCCAGCCAGCAGTGACCACCACGGAAGGTGGAATCGATTCAGAAGCAACCACTATCATATCTACATCTATACTAAAATCAACAACAAGAAATTAACTGCATTTTCTAATGAAAAGTCAGTCAGCAGGGCCATTGTTTGTTTTTCAACCAGAATGAAGTGTCAAACAGATTTGTATGTATTGTTTATTCTTTTACTGAAAGACTGGCATTTCAGTAAAACCACGTGATTGGTTAGATCTGTTGCTTGTTTTATTAAATCCTTTACAAATGCTTACAAAACCACTCTTTGTCTGACTCAAAATAAATTGTTACTCCTAGGACCAGGTCCTCATCTTCTTACGTGAAGAAGTATCTTAATTTCCCAACTCTCCAAACAAATTCTCAGAAAAGGGGTTTCTCATCATGATCAATTGTATTGGACTCTCAGTATCCCAAGATGAATGTTAATTGCACAGTACATCAAGCAAGTCCAATACAATGCAGCCTATTCCTACAACCAGCAGGAGAATCAAAGCAAATAGTCCTTTATTTGTCTAGAAGACAACCTTTTAGGAAGTGTTTGTGTTAATCTCAAAATAACGGAAAAACTTGCATGCAAAATTAACAGAGGTGTAGTAGAAAACTACTAATGATTACAGCTGTTAGACGAGAGATTCCATAGCTGAATGCCTTGCTCCCAAAACACTCCAAATGAGTGCACATCTTTGTTGAAATTGGCCACAACGTCATTGGAGTTTTAATTTGTCATAACTCATCAGAGCATTTCTTTTTTTTGAATATATGATTCTTTTGAATCATCTCTTTCAGAGGATTAACTCATAATGCCTATGGACCATATTTGTGTCTGAGCACAATCAAAACCTGGAGAAATGCAGCAGGTTTATGTCTCAGTTATAATTTTTGTTAGCCCTAGATTTAAGGCACGGTGACTCAGGATTCTTTGCAGTAACAGTTCTGGACACTATTCAAACAGCAGTTTTAGGGAGTGCAATCATTTCTTCCAGTAGTTATGCTCTGAGAAAACACAGGTGTGTACAGATGGTGCACAAGAGACACAGCATTCCTTAGGACTGAAGGTTATTTTTTTCCAAATACATTGAAACAGAACTTACAGAAACACTTCAGGCTGAAATTTGATCAGGACTGACTTTTTATATATATATGTCTAGACATTTTTCTGTGCATTCATGTGGAATGCAGAAATGACTAAGAGGACTAGTCTAATTACTCTTAGGAGAGTTGAGTTGCTCTACTCAGCTGCTGCTCAATTTTTTTTGACTACTGCAATAAATAGATTCCTCATCTCCATGGAAAGCAAAGCTTGTCATCCAGTTGTAACAGTGTCTTAAAGAAGATGTGCATGCTTGTACTTAAGTGACAGAGTACTTCACTTGGAGGTTTTTAGCTGATCTGAGCACTTGTATGTATGCTTGCCTTTAGCGTCTCCCCTACAAGCATAGCCACTTCCTGTAAGGCTGAGTAGCTACCAATACTTGCAGTCTTCTGGAAGTACTTTACTCTGCCCTCAGAGCTCAAAAAAGCTAAGCTCTTGGGCAGCTTGAGATAAGTTTACATTCTACCCTGAATTCTTAGCCCAGGATTTACTGCATTAACAAAAAAATGTGAAACAAAATATACAGTATCTGAAGTTGACCATCTGGATCTATCAAGCTCAATGTTGAAGTTGCATAATCCATCTACTTTTAATAGTGAGAACAAGCTAAGAATGGCTGTATGGCCCTTTCTCTACCCTTCCATATGACAAGCACATTCTTTTGGAAATGATGCTTTGCAAAAACAGGGCTCAGCACAATCATTGAATTCACAGGGTATGTTTTCTTCTTGTTTGTTTGTTTTAAACACTTCATCTATTATTTAAACCTCTTTTGGAAGTAGGTGGTATTTAATTGCATTCTAAATAGAAGTCTTTTTTTTTTTTATAAGAATAGGAAGATAATATTTTGGAATAATTTTAGAATCAAGGAATATATTTTTACATCCTATCAAAGACCCAAAATATCCTGTCTTCCCAGCAGATTTTCACTTGCTCAGTAGTTCATGCGCAGAGGGCTTCTCTAACATCCATTTCAGGGGAAAGGAAGGGGCTTGACAACTACTTAACCAAGCGCAGTCACTCAGCTACACCAAAGCAATGAAGCCTAACCCATTTTGATCCAGAAGGAGCTATTGCAATTTTTAAGATGCCTCCAGATCTCCAGAAGCAGTCTGATGAAACAGCAATAATCTTAAACACGATTAATATTTATTGAGGAAATCTAGAGCCCAGCAGAAATCTGTTTTCATGATGTTTTATTATTGTTTTTCCACTTACTGTAAACAGTTTTTGACTCAGCCCTGTCATACAGGTACTGGTCTCCTTAAAATGGAAGCCAAATATGTCCCTTCATTTTTTTATACAACTCTCATGGTAAGACTAGCCAGAACACAGACAAAGGAATCTACTTAAACACTGCCTCTCTAATCATAGCGATGTCTTACTAGTAAGGTAATGAGGGATACATGCAGTCATGGACAGATTCAGATGGGACAACAACCTAGAAATATTTAATATTAATTTATAGATGTCATGAAAGCCACAGCCAGCCCTGTTCTTCACCGTCCAGCACAGTGGGTGTTATCGCACTGTTCCTATGTCAAATACTAAACAGAAATATCTAGTGAATCACAATAGCTTCCATATTCAAGTACAAAAGGCAATCATTGCTTCATTGCCTGGAACTTAAGGGATGAAGATTAATAATGGCTAACATCTGGTTGCTATCAAATCACCTTTTAAGGATCATAGGAAAGCATTAGCTGAACTAGATAGAAGTATCTGGTGTTTCTATTTCACAGTAATGCAATTGGAAAAAAACCTCAGTCTTCAATAAAATCTCCCATAGCAAGACCAAAAGATATTACTAGATTTAATAAACCATAAGACAGATATAAAGGAGCCCCAGAGTTACAGAGAGAGGAAAAAAGTTGACTCTAGATTTGCATTTCAGGGTAGCTAAGAATAAATTCCAGGCAACTAGCAATACCTAGGAACAGATTTTCACCCCTTGTCACAAAACTGCCCTCAGCAGGAGCTGGGGAAAGGAGTTGGGCAAACAGAAGCTTAGCCTAGCATACACCTCTGTTATGAGGCCTGCACGTGGCTTACCCCTTCATTTTAGTCTTTTCCTTGCCAGAACACCTTGCTGCCATAACAGCAGTATTAAGTACTGTGTACAGAACAGCAAACAACTGGGCTGATACCAAATGGATTCTCTTTTCCCAGAATAACCAAGGCCAGCAGCAAGCAAGAGAACAACCTGTCTGCAGCAGGGCCATGGTATCTGCATCCCTCCACAGCAGTTGCCAGTGCAGCTCCCACTGGGGAGCCCAGAGGAAGAAAATCTCTCCCAGGTTACATCACAACTGCCGCAGTTCATCTCTGAAGGGGAAGGAAAACTATTTATGTTGGGAAGGCTTAGCCCACACCATTGGTCATTTGCATGAAAAAAAGCCTCACGGAAAAAGAAAACAAAAAACAACAACAACAAAAAAAGACTACACCAAGTTGTAAGGCTGTGAGTGATAAACTGAGTTTCTTTTGACAAGTTTTTTAAGTATTAAGAGCTCTTCTGAACATCAGGCTCTGCAGTGAGAGTCAACAGGTGCAGATCGGTTCTCTGCGTCATTACACTTGTTGTCAAGTGAAAACTAGTGTTCTGCACCTGACAGCACACCGATATGGGGCAGGATGGCTTTAAAGGACACATACTGCACAATGATTCCTTTCAAGCGCCGTGTATTGGCAGATCTCCATCGCTTGCAAACAAGAAGTTTGACCTGGTGGAATGAACTTGCCTAGAATTTAAGATCTCATTAAAATATATAGTTACTGTTCTTCATTACAGCAAAAAGCTTAAAATGTGAAGGCAAGTTAAGTTAAAAGCATCACCCAATAACTCTCTGGGCATGCAAGACTGCTACAGCATTTATATCATTTAGAAAAATCAGGGAAACAATATTGATTCTGTTCAGCATATAAAAAGGCTTCAGACCTGTATCTGAGACAAAGCAGGGCACACCAGTACAGGGTAAAGGCTTGTTGTCAGTTATACACTCACAGCAAGACTTAGCTCTCCCAAAAGCAAAGGCTGAAGGAGATGTGACAGTAGGAAGAACAGGCTCTGACTAATAGAGTATTAGGAGGGGAGACAGAAAAAGACCTTCTAAAACCACTGATGAGGCAATACAGGAGTTATAAGACTTCTGGACTGGGCTTAATCCCCCCTCCCATTCAGCCCTCAAAAAAACCTCAAACAAAAACAAACCACCCGAAACATCCCAGTCAGACTTCAACCAGATTTAAGAACAAGACTTTCTGGAAAAGGCAAGATCTCCTTCTCCCTTCATCCTTGGGTTGCAAAGATAAGGATGTACATAACATAACATTTACCCGATGCATCTCAATTCTTCTCTTGCTGATAACTAGCATCTTTTTAAATACTGCTTTAACTACCTGAATTAGTCAAGGAATTTCAGCTTTCATTAGATCAGGCATACCTGGCAGACAGGAAAGACAGCAGCTAGAAAAATCCTTTAGAGATACAGCAGGCAATACTTTGTTTACAGGGGCTGAACACTGCATCAGTAGATGGAACTAAAGAACGGAGCTTTCATATATTAGGATTCCCTAAATAAGGAAACCATAGAAAAATAAAGTATATGCAAGAGCGTGAAGAAATGCTTACTATTATTGCACAAATTTTATTTCTGTTTTTCAAAGTTAAGAGTAACTGCCATAATAGAAAGGAGGCTCAGATCTCCGATGTTTTGCGCAGGAAGTATTACTTAATTTTGCAGAAGATACATCTGCAGTAAGCCAACTGCTTAGTATTCATCTCAATGCAAAGTAAGGGAAAACAAATAGCACAGAACAAGAACTGGAACATAAGTTCTATGTTTGTCTCTCAGCAATGACAAATAGTGAGCCAGGAACAGATTTAAAGTTAAGTGAGAGGTCGAGAGCAATTGGGAACAGCTGACCTAGAAAGGACATCCTAAAGCTTCATCTGGACATTTTTTACCTGGTTATTTCATGGTCACAGACTACTCAGACAGTACAAAACAGTGGTGAAAGCAGATTTCATTCGTCCCATGAAATCAGTTACTAGTTTGGTAACTTCTTGTGTTTGTCTTCTCTCCCCTTTCCCAAACTTCCTTGGTTTGATAGCTTTCTAACTGTGCTTCAGTAAACAACACAACTCTTAGTCTTTCAAGGGTCATTTTGGTTAATGTTTTGTTTGCTTTGAATGTCTTTGCTATTAAATCCTTAACTTTAATGCATACCTTCAGAACAAGAAGCTACCAGAAAACGTTTTCATTAAGTATATTGACACCACGCTTTTCACATAATTACTGCTGCAAATTGTCATTTGATTATAAAATATCTTGGTTATAGAAAGAGTTTAATCTGATGAATTCAGAAGTTGTTTAACCCAGGGGTCATTGGTTAACTGATCTCACTGGACCCCAAGAAGCAGAAGACAGAAACACACTGCAAAGGGTCAGCAGACCCTGTTCCCTTTGTGGCTAATTTATGTGATAAGTACACAGCTATTATGCTTTAACAATTACATAGCTAGGACAAACGTTCATAGAAGTACATCTAAACTACTTCTATAAAGCAAGGAACACAATGTGCTTCAGCAATTCATCATCAGATGCAAATCATTGTTTACAGCATAAGCAGACAAAGTTTAGAACTCAACATTTGGATACAGCAGAACAAAGCCCTTCTTATCTCTACAGAAGTGAGCACTCATTAGCACTTGTTCTGAAGGAGGAATAATGTTTGATTTTTGAAATACTTTATTGGCGCAGTTCACAAAACTTTCTTTTTTTTAAACCAAGACTGATTTATCACTGTTCATAACATCATATAAAATATTTTGTCCCCAGAAGAAAAACTGAATTCCACTAAGACTGTGTGCTGGAAGTCACAGAAAGCCAGGAGAATCAGCTCCAGACGATGGTCACTATCTGTTATATCACTACCTGCCATTTTCACCCATCGCTGTCATAGAACATCCAGCCAGACCAGATAGGAAAAGGTAATATTCAGTGTGGTGAGACTTGCTAACTCTTTCTGTTTGCTCAGTAGTACATCCTCAAGCAATTTTGTCTGTTCCTCGCCCCACCCTTTCCTTTTTAAGGAAAAAAGGGAACATCATCTATTTTTATCCTCATACAAAAAAACATTCCTTTTGTCCCCAGTGCTTCTTTCTCTGTTCTTCTGGCTTCGCGGACTGCTTAACCTCCATGTTGGGACACACATCCTGAGAGTGATTTGCAGAACTGTCTGGAGCTGCTCTTCTGCTTAGGTCAGCCCTAACCCACGCACTCATGGGTTTCCACCTTCAAGCCACATTTGCCTCTGTTCTTAATGCACTTCCTCTGCCTCCAGCTCACTGTCCAGTTTGTCACCTTGGTCTAATTCCTGCCATAAGGACCATTTACGATGGTTGGCAGATTTTCCCAGAACATACTACAGGCATAGGGAAAGAGGAACAGTGAGAATCTTGCTTCAAAATCAGGAGCTGGTTTAATCACCCATTGAACTGAAGCCTCTAACTCAAAGGCACATACTGTCCCCACACTCCAAGCGTGCCAGTGGAACAAACATGCCTGTGTTCCCGAACAGTTCAAGCCTTTCACCCAGAACAGAGCACTTATCTTTCTTTTTCCCTCCTTCACTGCTGATAAAACTATTCAGATGCAATGTTATCAGAGGGAGTATCTGAACTTCTTTTATTTGTTTCTTTTACCTAAATACATTCATCCTAAATATTGCTACTTCCTTCTCCAAAGCTTGGGCTTTGACACTTGCAATGACAGCAGTTAACCATCTGCCCTGCACAGTGTTCAAACATTTTCATTCTCTGCCTGCACAGCAAAAAGCCTTACATGTGCATTACAGAAACACCATACTTACAGTGCAGTGTCTATAAAAGACACTGAGACAGGATATTCACTGTATTCATCTCTAATCTATTCAAATAGGTCACACAGAGTTCAAACACTGCACAACCACTGCCAGATAGGGTATCTGGAACACAGTATTTTCTCAAGTACTTTGAAAAAGCATAAAAAGTGCCTTTGCACATGAAAAAGCAGATTTAAGCAATATCTAAGTCAGAATCTTCAGCTCTCCTAATTTATATTTGTTTACATATGACACCATATTTGTTAAATGCTTTTCTAATTGCTCACATCTAACAGGAATAGGAAGAAAAATGGCAGAGGGAACATCACAAAATACTTCAGCCACTTGCATCATGTCCCTGCTCTTGAGAGGGCATTAACTTAGCACGCAGAATAAAGAGCAAAGATTTGCTGTCTGTGATTCCTTCCATCCAGATGAGTGGAGCTGCTGCTGCTGACTTTAACGCAACAGGCACAGGAATGAACGTGTAAACAGCTGAAACTAAGAGACTGCATTCCTTAAGTTTTAGGAAAAAGGCTATTAATGAGCTCCTTAGAGACATGGGTGCCTGTTTCCTTACAATTCACATCATGGAAAACTGTCAAGCCTGCTGAATACATGAGCAAGTCAAACGAAACAAAGCTATCAATCCCCTCTCACACACTCCAGCAATTTCCCAGAGTGGAGGAACAGGTCAGGTTTGCTACAAAGCACCTACTGAGTGGTTCTCACACAGCTTCACTCACAGCAGTGGCAGGAGTCCATCTGTGACTCCTGTGCAGGTATGCCAAGTTTATAATTCAAAACACTTCTTCCAGTCTCCAACCTTGAAAATCTACCACAGGGCTCCAGCTCTCTCATCTATTATTTACAGCTGTTTAAAAATTTCTGCAGATCAAGTCACAGATCTTTAATTGTTCAGCAGGTTTACATCACAATAATTTAGTGAGTTCTAGTTAGGAGTCTTACCTTTAAAATAATTGAATACAGTTCACACAGAGCACTGTAAGCCAGCATAGCTAACAGCAGTGAATTACAACAAAGGCTCATTTTTATCACCAACTCAAGCACTTTTGACTCTTAAGACATGACCCCTATTCAAGTCAGGATTGCACTTTAAACTCATTAAGCCACTTTCCAGGACACACTGTCAGGGTACTTCACAATTTCTGAATATGTGCCTTGAGAGAAACTTTCCAACAGATGATGCAGCAGGAGAAAAGTGCCTGAAGTTATTCAGTTTTTTGGCTCCTTGGATCAGACTCCTCAGAGTAATACGGTCATCACAGAAACATTCTGCAACACTGACTCAATGTATTTCAACATTTAAATGTCAGACATGGATAAAAGCAGCATTGTGCAAAAGCTCTAACAACTGTTATTTTAGAAAGTGCTTTATCAGACATTACCAAAGCTGTACTTCTAAACAATGCAGTTTTCTTGTTTCGCTTGCATGCTCTAATGCTTCCCAGACAGAATATTTCTAGTAGGCAGCCCTGTGAAAGGATTAACTTCAAGGTAGCAACCATTTTACACTCAATATGTGGTTATTTCCAAAAGTAACATATGGAAGCCCACATGCCTTGTGCAAGATACATGGACACCCATAGATCTGCTAATGCATTCAGGAATCCCTGTTCCAAATATCTTGCTGAGCTCATCTTAATGGACGTTATTCTGTGGCAGGAAGACACCCTGTTCTGCTGTCACCAGCCCCAGCCTCATCCTCAAGTATGCCTGCTCTCTCCTACCGCCGCACTTCCCTGGCAAAGCAAGGGTATAACTATGTGGCTCTGAACTGCTAGAGGCATTTAACAAAAGTCTCCTGAAGTGTTCTGGCCAGGTTGAGGGGAGGGAGGTGGTTGACACCCACTCCATACTCTTCACCTCAAAGCAAGGGCCCCTCTGCCCAGTCTGTGGGTCTGGTACCTACACACCCCTCATCCAACCACTGCTGAAAGCTTCCCACACCAGCAGGCAGCCAGGGATGCCAGAAGAGGCTGGCAACCCAGCTCCCATGTACTTCAATGTCAACCACATCCATCCACTGGGAGAAGAATTCCAGAAGTTAAACGTTATCCTGATACTACCACACTGAGCTGCTTTGTGTGACATTACTTGTTCCATGTGTTCTGTTGCTCTTTCCTATTGTTTTAAAAACAGTTTTCTGAAGTCTTAGACTTGAAACTAAAATATAGCTTAAAGGAAATAAAATGAAATAAGTAGCAGAGAAAGGTCAGGAACTTTGCTCAGCCACTCTTCAAATGAAACTGAGAAGTGGGAGACCTAAAGCCAATATAAGGAAGTAATTCCTTCAGCATCTTGTTAGCACTTCAGCCAAGTTCAGCTTCCCCGCCCCCCTCCCCCCCTCTTTTTTGGTTTACTTCTTTTATTCAAAGAACTGAACCTTCTCATGCCCACCAAAAGCACATAGCATTTAGTTTAAACCAATTAAATGCTTATTGTGTTTTGATACTCTCCTGGTTAAAAAAGGGGCTGTTTTCTAAAGTTTTCTGAAACACCAAAAAGCCACTTTCATATCAGTTTTATTTTCAACATTTGTAGGGCAGCAAGAACAAGAGCAGAGGTGCTAGAAAACATTTGATCTTCCTTGAAAACATTCAAATGGTTCTTGCACTGTATTTTAACCCTACTCCCAGCCATTCCTGTAAGAATGAGAAAGCTGAAGACTCAGTACGTCCTGCACATTCCTTGTTGTACATTTTTTCTTGCTGCTGAACCATAAACCAATTTTATGCTGTAGGCATGCAAACTTTTAATAACAGCCACCTACTTGCTCATATCTTGAGTTACATGAGAGTCCACAGAGCACACACAGCATTAATTATTAATCTAATCATGCTACCGAAGTACCTACTAAGCATGATCTTCACAGAGGATCCGATTCCTCCAGTGTCACTCAGTTCACAGACAGCATGGAAACAGAATATCCAGAGAGCCTTATGAACTCTGCCCTGAGAAAGCGACTTCTTTTGCAGCAAATGGATATTGGCTGAATAGGTGTTTCATATTTGAAATTACAAGAAATAATGAGAGTTCAGCACTGCAATTAAGGTATCCCTGTTTTTAGGAAGTCTGTGAAGCACCAACAGAGTTTGACCATAGATTCTGAACTGTAATGACAAGTAATAAATGAAAAGTCTTTATTTAGAAAAGAACCAACCTAGATATGTCTGTGCTACAGAAGAAGCCAAACACAAATTGCATCAAATAGTCTTTTGCCAGTATGCAAATTTTGGCCTTGATTTTAGAAAGCAGAACCAATATAAAAAACAGCTCTGCTAACCCCTTTGAGTACACAGTGCTTCAGCAGCCCTTCACAGATTTCAGGTCTCAATCCAGCAGGTCTTGCCTCTTCCTGGGCATCTTATGTTATTAAAGGCCTGTCCTGTTACATGCTCCAGTTACCCCTGCTTTGCTAGTGCAAAAATGCACTGAAACATATGTTTAGTCTTTTCTTAGATATGCTCAGAAAGATATGCTTTTTAGCATGTGCTCCTAAGAAGCAAAATAATTCCTGACATTCAAAATACTGCTGCAACCTCAGCCAGAAAACATTGCAACTAAGTTGATTCCTACTGGTTCCAGGCATTGAGGACTCAGGCAGACCACACCTTACCTAGCAATAGCTCTCTAACTATACTTCACTTTCAGAAATGATGTTAGATCAAGAATTCTGCACTTCCTGCTTCTCCTTAACACCATAAGAATGTACAATACGGGTGTAAGTCACATCGCCTGGAACAAATTCCTACTTTGAAAGTATGCTCTCTCCTACTACTTCTTATTAGACAAAGTAATGTGTGTCAGCAATCATCACATGATACCATTTAGCCTTGAGGAAAAGGAAAAAATGTTGAAATTGGAATCACAATATAAATATATTTATTTAGCAGCAGGTCAAGGTCTCTTTGTGGAGGACAGAAAGTAGCAGGAATGTTAAGAAAGTATCTGCTAGCTTCATGAACAGAACACATGAACAGAACATTAATTTATTCTCACATTTCTCAAAACTCCAACTAATGTTTAAATCCTCCTAAAAGAAGATAATGGCTACCTTGTTTATAACTGTCCACACTAAGCTTACCGCAAAGTTAGATAAGTCATCTTGGGGAGGAAAACAGGAGAAAGGAAAAAAATTGAAAACATTCTGAAAGCAAAAAACTATACTTAGACTTTTCAGAGACACTGAAATTTAATAATAATGTTTTTTCCAACCCAACACTATGCTCAGCATAACACAAAGTTTTGATTTTTGCTTTAGAACACAGCTAAAAGAAAGCACAATTCAGTTAATGGGTGTATCAAGTTGATTCTTCCCGTTTTCTGATGAACATCCACAGAACAGGGAAGTCCTACAACCCAGCTTCAGTCACGAACCCCCTTGAACTCTGTTCCAAACAGCACAGCTGAAAACAGGATCTGGCACTCCACCAAACACACTGCAAAGCAAATCCCACATGACCAGCTGTGCATCACATAAAGGCAGACACGTTCAAGTTAAATGTTCTGCACTTTCCTTTGGCTATAGCAACTGAGGTGATGCAATTTGTGGTTGGGAAGTTCTCAGGAAAGGAAGGCAGCTCAACTTGCGACAGGCACCAGTTCCAGCTTATTTCAGAGCTTTCTTTCTCTACCAGAGAAAAGATACTTGGCACAACCTGTAGATGTTTAATGTGTATCTTGGTATTTACCCAACTTAGAGGATCTAATTTGACTGACAGGTTTTAAAGGCACTTCCACTTAAGGGCACTAAGGTTGCAACTTAGCATACATTTAATGCTTTCTATAGGATCCGTGATGCGCCCCGTGGGTGGGCAAAGTTGGCATGCAAAGGAGTCAGTGGAAAGACAGCCTGTGGTATCATAGAATCACTCAGGTTGGAAAAGACCTTCAAGATCATCAAGTCCAACCACAACCAGACCATACTACCCTGCCTCTAACAATCTAATGCTAAATCATGTCCCTGAGCACCACATCCAAACAGATTTTAAAGGCATTCGGGGATGATGACTCAACTATCTCCCTGGGGATAGTTCCAGTGCTTAGCAACCCCTTCTGTAAATAAGTTTTTCCTTATATCCAACCCAAACCTTCCTGGGACAACTTAAGACCATAAAGGCAGGTTGTCCTTCACTCCAGTCCACCATTCCCTTTCCCACTTTAATCTTAGAATCTTTTGAGTTGGAAGGGACTCTCAAAGGCCATCTACTCCAATTCCCCTGTAATGAACAGGGCTACCTCCAGCTATATCAGATTTTTCAGAGCCCTTTCCAGCCTGACTGAGTGCCTCTAAAGACAAGGCCTCCCTATCTCCCTGGGCTACCCATTCCAGAGCCCCACCACCCTTATTATAAAAAACTTTTTTATTGCCAAACTAGATCTCCCTGCTTTCAGTTTGAAACAATTTTCCCTTGAACATTCATGTCAGATGCTGCTAAAGGGACTGTTGCCTTCTTTCTTATGGTCCTCCTTTAGATACTGAAAGCCCACTCTCAGATCACCTCATAGACTTCTCCAGGCTGAACAGCCCCAGCTCTCTCAGCCTGTCCTCATAGGAGAGGTGTTTCATCCCTTGGATCATTTCTGTGGGCCTCTTCTGGCCACAGTCCAGCAGGTCTATGTCTCTTCTGCCCTGAGGATTCCACATCTCAATGCAGTACTCCAGGTGAGTTTTTACCAGCATGGAGTAGAGCAGCAGGATCATATCCTTCATCCTGTTGGCAATGCTTCTTTTGATGCAGCCCAGGATGCAGCTGACTTTCTGGGCTGAAAGAGCACACTGCTCACTCATGTACAGCTTCCTATCCAGCAGTACCCCTAAGTCTTTTTCAGCAGGGCTGTTCTGTGTCCTTACATCCCCCGGTTTGTACTGATTGCAGGTTTTATCATGATCCAGGTGCAAGACTTTGCACTCAGATTTATGGAACCTCATAAAGTTCACGTGGGCCCACTGCTCAAGCCTGTCTAAGTCTCTCTGGGTGGCATTTACCACACCACACATCTTGGTGTCTTGCTGAGGGTACACTTAGTCTTACTGAGGATGTCACTGATTAAGACACTATAGAACATCGGTGACATTACTGACCCCCAAGGGACACCACTTCCATGCCACAACAGCATGATCTCTGTACAGAAAAGGTGCCTGAGTACAGCTGCAACTTCTGTCACTTTCACACATGAATTCTGCCTCTGCCACTGTGACAGATGAGTGGGTTGCAGAACATTAAAACAATATTTTTCAGTATGCTTAAAGGTAATTTCTTTTACCACATTTTACACCTTTACTTTCTACATCTAACTTTATAAAATGCTACCAACCTCTTTGATTATAACCAAACTTTAGAAATAGATAAGGTGCAATAAATGGCAGAAGAGTTCAAGCTGTCAGACCAGAGTTATCACCTTCCTTGGGGGGCAAACAGCACCAGTAACCAAAAGCCTTAACAACCCAGGTGGGAACAGTAAGAACCAGAATCAAATCCAGGCTCTCATCTCCACTGCCACATAAAGCAATATGAGCAGGCCGTTTCTGCACCTCAAGCTTTTATAGTACGTATTTACTCTGAATACCTGGGAAGTTACATGTGCAGTTAAATGTCAACCTGCTAAAACAAATCTGTACTCAATGCACAGTGATAATTCTTAATTCAGAAATGAAAGTCTGCAAGATTTTCCTGTTCAAGCTGGTAGAGCTGTCACACCTGCAACAAGTGGAAGACTGCTTCTGAGCCTGGACCTATCTAGAATTCACAGCTACCGAAGTTATGTGAAATCCTTCCTAGGCCATCAAACTTAATGTCCGCCCTATTAATTTCCTTCCTCTCCCTCAGCCTCAGAACCTCATCACATTTTGTCTTCTGTAACCAACTTTAGGCTTTAATCATCAAGAATTATGCAAAGTGTATAGTAGAAACATTGCAGTATATCAAATGACTATGAACATGTGTTAATGCTGCTAGAAAGACAACTGCTACCTTCTTTCTTTATGCTGTGGCTTGTGCAAGATTGATGCTGAACACACACACTGTGAGCAATTACAGCATGGATATTTTGATCAACCATTTACCTTCTAACGAAGAAGAAACTAGTACTATCATTGATTTTCTATTCTACACTGGTCTTTAAGAAATCCTCCAATCATCTTATGGAAAACAAGAGCCTTGACAAAGAACATTTGTTGTTTGGGCTTTGAAGAAAGCACTCCTTTGCTCATGCAGTTGAGTAAGTTTAATTAACTTGTGCTATCCCAGGAAAACATACCAGTCACTGAATTTGGCTAAAAACAAACAAACAAAAAAAACAAACACAACATCCAACCAACCAACAACACAAATATAACACATTTTCAAAATAATTTATTGCCTTAAAGAATATTTTCTCATCAATGTTAGATGCGGGACAAAAGAAATTACCCTGAAACCTTCCCCATTTTACATTACAAAGTGCATGAACAGGAAGAAAGAAAAAAAAAAAAAGCAAGAAGTGAAGTACCAATAGCTGTTTTCACAACCCTCTCTAACTTGAATATGGTGGCAAGAACTTGAGGGTTTTAGCTGGCCTCAAACAGGAGTCTGCATACCCATGCTGTGATTTATTCCGTCATTGACATGCCAAGTTCAAAAGCCTTGCCTGCTCTCAGGTGTGTAGGAACAGCACACTACTTGCTCAGGAAACAGTGTAGAAGGACTCCCTAAAGGTTTACCACAACAGTTAAATGTTCCAAACACTAACCAAAAGATTAATCAGTATCTTTCCACTTCCAAAGCTACTGTCACAGGATCTTCTCAACAGTAACCTCACATGAATCCCTTGAACAAGGTAGAAACCTACTCCTCCCTGCACAGCTTAGCCCTAAGCTTTCCTTTACCATCACCAACAGGGTAGATGTGGAAGTTCTGGCTAGTGACATGCAGGGAACCCTACCTCAACATCCTCTTGCAGCCTGCTTCCCTATTCCTTGGTAAGCTGCCTACAGTGCCCTGATGATTCAGCCGCTACTCATACCTTAACAAGCCCCCCACCAGGTTACATTAACACTAAATAGGAACACACAGGGTGCAGAGTGAGGCCATCTAATCTGACAGGCAGCAAGGCTCATAGGTGGAGCACACAGGCAAATTTGCTTCTGAGTCTCACCACAGGTCATCTAAGTTGCAACAGACAAAGTTAAGCAGAAATGAAAGTTCAGTTACCATGGTGAAGCTGAACCAACAACTGCACCAGTATGAGGGTGTCAGAACACAGAACTAACTTCAAACTGGTTGCTTCTCTGTTAAAAACAAAACCTTCCTTTTACAAGAGTGTACAGCCTAAAACAAAAGGAAAGCTTTAGGAAAGAACTGGTTCTAAAATTACTGTGCTATTAGCTTCAGTGCATGTTATAGGTTAAGTGCCATACAGTTTAGTGTCCAAAAAAACAAAGGTCACATCCATCATTACTCAGCAGCACTATCTGACAACTATACAGACAGAGCAGTGACCCATAACATGCAGGAATTACTTCAACATCCCAATGAGCAGGTCAATGCGTGCTGTACAGAAACAGGAGTTCTTTCATAGCTGCACAAAGGTTTCCCTCTCCTTCAGATCTTAATAGTCAGACTTTTTATATGCAAATATTGCTATCCAAGCAATTATTTGGATTCACTGATACTGCTGACACTTGCAAGTGAAAACTGCCAGTTGTATGACTACCTGGAATAAAAATGTGTTTAACTCAGTAACCTGCAATCTGCTAGGTGACAAGTGCTTTTCCTGATCAGTAACTAAGGAATGAGCCATTTTAGGGACAGGTATATCACTGCCCATGCAGCCAAATAGGATTCTTCCAAAAATTTAATCTCATGAAGCATCATACTTTCAGATACTTGGCCTTTACAGAGCTGATGCTTACTGCTCTATTAGACAGAGAGATAAAGTTCATAATCTGCCAGATGTCAGTAGGCTACTGCTGCATGAAGAATGGTTTATGATAAATCCATGCAGACCAGGTTACGAGAAAGTATATTAAAATTTGCTGCTTGTAGTCAGTCATACAGATGTATGACAATTTTACACACTTGTCTTTAAGCACAAAACTTTGAAGACATTCTGTAGCGTGAAAGAAAGAGGCTGAAAACAAAGCATTTGAATTGCATTGATTCACCCATGAGTCCCCAGGGCTGCACAGGTACTATTGTCTAAACATGAAGAAATAGCAGCAGACAGCATGGACAGCTCTCTTTTTGTGCTAAACCTTCATAGGATATCTCCAGAGTGGACCCCAAAGCAAACACCCATGGTCCCTCCATCCTGACAAATTGGCACATTCTAGAGTTTTCTGTGGTGTAATGGTAACACAGACCTGTTAGCTTTAGTTGAACCAGTCAAGTGCTTCAGGGCTTGACCTTTTAAGCATATTAAACTTCATGTGCATTTTCACACAACAGCTTCCAACTGTGATCTCGTCAGTGACCAAGACTACAAATAGCCACTGTAAACCTATTTAATAAAACCTACTACAATGACCAGGGCAGGTTTTGAAGTCTAAAATGGATGATTTGATTTCCTACTATAAAAATAAACCCATTCTTCTCCAGTTGTTTCCAAATTTCTCAAAAGAAGCTCCCACCATAGTTTTCCTTCCCCATCTTTGTGTCCTTTCATCTCAGTGTTTTACATGACTACTGGTGCTGATGAATGGATGAGTAAAAAAGTGAAGAAGAAATGCTGGTCGATATGATTATGAAATTGTAGTAGACACTGTAGACACTGTTCAGACTCGTGCAGAGAGGAAAGATGAGTAAGATGAAGTACCCCATAGTGCAAACTCAGTCTTAGTACTAGAATTTATAATTCCCAAGAAGAAAAACAGTACTTGCTTAATTATGGATGATTATAATCCTCAATCGCGGTTTAAAAACCTCTCAGATCCATATTCTCATTCACAGACAGGTACATGCACAGAGACAAGAAGCAGCAAAAGCCAGACTTGAGGCAAAATCTGAGATAATCTTTGGAAAGGAGGATTTTGTGGCAAGTTCTGTCTGTTACAATTTGCCTTTTCCAGTAAGGCAACAGGGTGTGTGGCACAGCAATTACTCAGCCTCTATCTTTATCTTTCAAAGGGAAAAAAAAAACCTCCTAAATGATACTGCAAGGTATTAATGTAATTACTGGTGAGACTCTGTTCCTTAGAACATCCACGTTTACATCGCTTGAAGGAAGAAAATCCTTATCCTTAGTTTTATTCTTCTCAGGAGTTTAAAGATACTGGAGGTTGTTCATTAGTCTTCTACATTTTTAATATGCTACAAATTTTCCTTAAAGACAAAAGTAATAAAGCCAGTTACATATGGACAATGACAACCATTACTTGTCCTCAGACGTGATTTTAGGCAGAAAAGGACCAACAATCTAAAAGGATCAAATATTTTTTCCCCAGTATGAAATACAACATCCTTTTTCAAACATTACTGAACTCTACAGATACAACAGGTCTAACTCTGTGTTTAAAAAAGTTTCCTACCCTGTATACCTACACAAATGCTGTGCTTAGCACAAAAGGTACCATTTGCAGAATGCCAGCAGTAGAAGTCTTGTTTCAAGTTAAACTCAATTTTTATTAAAGCTAGTTAAATTAAGTGTGCAAACAGAAGTCCAGAAAGCAGCTGAAAGTAAGCATCAACAATTTTAATTACAGCATTTTGAAATGTTGCTATTGAAACTATACTTTAATTACAAATATTGTCATAGAGCATAGCTCGTCTTAATATTGTATACAAAGCCATGTTTTGCCCCACTCCTCTGGTAAGTATTGCTTATTTCTGTATTTATTCCTCTTAAGTATGTGTCAAAATGCATTGCTTGCACACTGCTGCTCAGCTGTTTCTGCAGCTACCAAGTGAATGAAAAAAAAATGCCTTGTATTATCAATTTCAATTGTCACTCTATCTGTAGAGCCATGAATACATGCCATGCAGACATTTGCTAGGATGTTTTCCACTAGTGAGAGCCTCTTCCAGGGCAAAGAATCCTGATGCAATTGGATTATCCCCCAGAAGCTTGCAGTGAAGGGAATAGTCTCCCTCACTCTCTATGCACCATCCATCTGACAGCATCCCCAATCCTTCATCATCACCAGCATCACCCTCTCCGCCCTAAGCAATCCCACCTTCTTCCTTGCCTGAGCAGCTGCTGCCTTGTGTTGTAAACAAACTCAAACCACTGACTGCAAGCAGTTCCTCCCCTTGTCTTTGTTGGTTTTCCTGCCAGCTCATCACCATGCACAGAAGGGCAGCCAGCAGCATCATGCTGCTGCACTCACTCAACCTGTGACATTTCCACTCAGCAGTACTGCCCAGGAACTACAAGGTCTCCTATACTCCAGCACTCACACAGCTCACAGTAGTATTGGCAATTAACATTAACGTTCCAAAAACCGAGATCCAGAAATGCTTTCAAGTACTTAGCTAGAAACCCCAGGACTGTTACGTGTTTGCTATGAGCAAAACTAAGTAGTGCTCTGAATGCACTACTGGCACAAATCCCCATGAAAGTAAATAAAAGACATAGGAAGGAGAAATTACTGAGAGCAGATGCTAAATAAATTCATTAATTGTAAAAACAACATAGCCTTTGTTCATGAAGTTTCAAGGGTTACTTCAATTGCTTATTATTCCTGTCTTGTCAGAAGCCAGTAGGATGTAGAGTTGAAATAAGTAGAGGAAGAACCTATAATAAAAATCAAAGCTTGATTCAGAGTGAGGTTTCCCGAGGTGGTGGAACTGATACTCCTCTTAGCGTGCCAGGTGGAGCCCTGCTGCACCCTATCTCCTTCCCTCGTCTGCACTGATTGCTGTGACCCCATGATCAGACTATTCAGATCACTAAACCGCTAGCAAACCAACTCAGCAAAAGAGCTACAGATTTCTGCTCCTGGTCAGCTGAGTCAGCTGGCTACACAGCCAATCTCCTGCAACTGCACAGTGGAGGCAATGGGAGTGCACAAAGCAGGGCCAGTGTCATACTGCTGTCAGAGAGGACTGTCACCTTAAATATGCAAAGAGGGAGAACACCCTGCATAAAAAGAGGAAGAAAGATTGAAGGAGGCAATACTTGCCACAGCAAATTAGGCAATACAGTGAATAGGAAGATGGAGAAACAAAGGCTGACTTTTACAGCAGTGAATCCAGAACAAGTTAAATGGCAGCTAGTCACCCCACAGCTGCTAGGAATGCAGCTGTCAGTGCCAGATAGTGATTGAGCTGAGCATCATAGACTGAAAACCCATTGCACTCCTCTGTTGATTCCTGACTGAGGTACCCTGGGTTGCTCCATCCTAAGGATCCCATGATTTTGCCATCACACTGACATTTCATATCTTGTATTTCTAATTGTCAATGTAAAACTTTCCCTTTACATACAGAAATTTCTAGGAAGGTCATCCAACTGAAGATTAACAAGTGATCAACAAATGCAAAGTGGGACAGTTACCAACAGAACACCACAGGACCAATGGAGTACATCAGGCATCTAAGAATATTCTGATCAGACTCTGAGCATGAAGGATACTTTTGCAAACGATAATGGCAGCAGTCTGAGCAATTCCTAAAGCACAAGGATATCCCACCTTAATTTCTTGGTATGTAATTGCAGAATTTGTTTTGAGAATGGAGAACATGTGATGGTATAATTGTGTAAGAGTAATAAAATCTCTTGTCCTTGCAGATCAGTACTGCACCACAGGCTGCCACTTCAGGAGAGAAGTAAACATGACCAGTGTGTTAAAGGAAATATAAAGGAAGAGCAGAGTCCTCCTTTTACTGCTCTGCCTGCACTTCCCACACATTACCAATAAAACATTCAGGTTGTACAGATCCTTAACCCAGTAAGATCCCAAGTGATCTGCCATCTTAGTAAGCCAAGCCACTCCACTAGAGTACTGGAATGGAGAAGGAAGGAGGACCACACAGCCAGGATGATAAACGTTTCCCCAGTCTGCCACACAAGCCTGACTCATAAAACCACAGATCTAGGTTTTAGCACCCAGCCCTTGCTTTCATTGAAACTGGTCACCACAGCAACTCTGAAGATATGTTCTTGACTACTTAACTCTTTCTTTCAGGGAAACTTTTCACATTGGGCACTTGCTTTTTATACTGAAATTCTACAAATTCCAACATTGAGTTGGAAGTGTTTTAAGTATCACAATGCTCAGAAACACACATGCCTCGACATTGTATTTTAAATTTAATTATTTTAAGACCATATGTGAGAATGCTTTCATTTACTTACCTTTTTGCTTCTTCTAAGTGACAGAGGTACTCATAAGCAATGTTCTGACGCCTCCTTTCATCCATTTCCTCCGCTGAAAGCCTTTCATCATCCACAATAGCTGCAAACAGAGACCCGTATCAAGTTACACACAAGTCAGGGGTGGTTTAGAACAGTTATACTGAAAGCCTAAGCAAAGCATAGAAACTAAGATGGTTGTTTCTCCTCTAAGAAAGTGGTCTTTTTTGGCACTGAAACATTTAGACCATCAAAAAGTGCATTTCTCTTGAAGGATGAATTTCTCAAGTTTCACTTGTTTAGACCCAGTGGCTCTCATGATTCTCTACCACCTGGTTTTCTAGCAGAAACAAATTCTTATATAGGTGGGGCTATGTCTGGGAGCTGACAGTTCGAGCTTATGCTCAGAGGGGCCTGAGGACTAAGTGAGCATTAGGTAGAGAAGCCCCTTGCTAAGCACAGCTTCTGCAGTAGGCATGGAAATAATGCACTGCAAGCGTGTCTCAAGGGCAACTTGGGAGTCAGCTGCAGTTTCAGCAAGCTGTTAACCTGCAACACAGTGAGCTGCCTCTTACTGATGGGCTCTGTGATAAGGGCTGTAATCAAACGAAGGAGCTGTGGTATACATACTCCTTACTGCTTAACCATATCCCTTCCCATTAAGAATGGCTCTCTGCACATCCCCAGCTGGAAACATTCCTGATCATTAACTACTACCCCATGACTGGACAGATCTCCCCCTTTGTAGGGAACACAGCTCTGCGAGCAATTCTTCAGTCCTTCCAGAAGTCTGAATGTTTCCAGCAATTAATCTGAAGGCCAGTACAGTACTAAAGAATTCAGTCTGAGTTTCAACCATATCGTGAGGCTTATGCTGAAGGAAGGCTTCAAAAACCAGTCACCAAAATGACACCCTATTTGTGCTTGTGGCTACCTGACCTATCCTCCCTCGTGTTTCCCAACCACATATTTCAAGTCTGTGCCAGAACTGACTAACCTACGACTGTGTTTGTGAAGCAGAAAACTTTCCCTGCTGGAAAGCAAGAGTTGTGACAAGGCTTGCTTGTAGAATCAGATCTTTGATCTGAGTGACTGCACAACTGCAGCCATGCTCATACAAGCAAAAGGGTGGGGACAGAAACAGGGCTGGGCCAGGCACTTTCTGCAGAATCCCACAAGCTGAGACCATCAAGAAGTATCCTCTGTAAAAAACAATCATCTCTTCTCCAAACTCACTGTTCAACAGTTCTGTGAACTGCCATACAGATCATGCAAGCCATGAGCAAGTTTTCATCATTTCCCTGATATAACAGCCTCATTTAGTGAGTAACCACTTTCCTGAGCTGATACAAGGAGTTTGGGTAGAGGACACCACATTAAAGCAAGAAGCTGTGCTTTACAACACTGTACATACATTGAAAGCTGAACCTTAAGAAAAAATGGGAAGTGATCTCATCTATTTGGGGATAACAAAAAAGATAGAGTCCGAGTAAAATCAATTTTACTTCAATTTGCAGTAGTGATATTTAAAATACTTCCTTCTCCACACCCAGGATAGACCCATTTTGCTTCAGCGCACCAAAGTCCTGTTGTTGTTGAGCAGGAATACACTAAGCACACAAGAAATGACACTACTTGCCCACACGGGACTGATGACAGACCATATGTCTGTTAATTTATCATATAGTTGCTTTGAGCTTTGAGTTTCAGTTTTAATCATCACATCTCTCATCTTCCTCTGCTTTTGAGATGGTTCTTCCTAATTACCCAGAAGTTTCATGCTCTGATAAAACAAAATGTCTTGCTCTGAGTCCCTTTCAAGTCTGCTATCTCCAATAAACATGACTCACTCTTAAAAGAGTTCTCAGATACTGTAATCAGATCATCACTCATTATGAACACTAGTGTGGAGGCAAACATGAGGCTCAAGTCATAGAACACTCAGCATGACAAACTGGCTGTGGAACTCTGCTGTCCACATCACCAGCATGTCCTGGACAGGCTGATCCTACATCCTGTCACTGTTCTGCTGGACAGGAATCTTGGCTCCATGAGACAAAGGCAAAGTACCAGCGAGCTACATGTTCAGTGCTAATACATTACTTCATTACTTGTGTCAGTAAGCTCTGAGATCAGTCTTCAGGCAGCACTGCTGACCCAGAGGCATATGCCCCATGAATGATGGCAATTGCCATCCATCAGAGGAGCCTAGCCAATTGCCCTGACATGTTGTGGCCTGTCAGCTGTGATGTGACAGCTGGTATTGGATCTGACCTTGGGCCTCATGGAAAGACATGCAGCTCCCATTCCCTGTTCCTCTCGGCTCACACATTTAGCTGCTCCCACCATTCACCTCTGCCCTCCAAACACAAACAATCAAAGCAACAAAACAGGCAGCTTATCTGAAAGTGGGAGTGGAAAAAAAAAAATCACACAACTCACTTGATAAACATCATTCTAGGAACTTACCTGAACAACTCCAATGTTTTACAATCTAGTTTGAGATCTACATATCCACAGCTCCCTCCCATCCTCAGTAAGAACATACCAGAGGCAGCAGACCTGGCCAACCTCAGGTTCTTAATTAAATTTTTTTGGGGAAGATCAACTCAGTGTGTGAAGAAAATGGCAGATAGCATGGGACTGCTGTAGTCACACTGCTTAGAAAAACTTTTAGCAATGTGGGAAAGGGACAGGAATAGAGGACAAATAACTGGTAGACACTGAAAAGTGAAAGATGGATCTTTTTATAGAAGAGATACTGTATCAGCAGCTCAGGAGTTAGGAAGTCAGGCATCTTTCCTGACAGGTCAAAGCATCTGTTTATGTGCCGAATGTGAGCTCCAAACAATCAGACTATGGGGAGTGCCAACCCTATACTGCTTATAAGAGTCTCTTGCAACACCACCATCTGATAAGACCCATTTTGTACTCACTCTCTCCAGCGCATGCTGGCTTCAAAATGACAGCAATACCACATCAAATAAATTCTTGCAGACTTTTAGTAACAGCAGTGATAACCCTCGGGATAAAGCCAGCACCAGGATTAAACTACAGAGGAAATTAATGTAAAGACTTTCAAAATCATAGATCCTTACGGTTTATCCTACCAGAGCACTTGTTTGGCAAGGGCCTTTGTCTTCGACTATTGACTCCAGCATATATCTTTGGGTATGCCCATTCACACAAAGTTCAACACACAAATGACCTTCATTTTAGGACAGAGAACTCAAGTCTCTCTGCCTAACAAGTCACTTATCAGTCAGAAGATAGGGAAGAATTATGAAATAAATACATTCTGCTCTATTAGTAGCTACTTGATAGAGCTGAATTGAAATAAAAAGATTGTTGTTATGAAGCAGAAGACAGAGTAAAGTGAGCTGTGATTCATCTGGAGACCTCCAGTTAACTGGTATACCAAGTAGGATCTGGACAGACTCAATGTTGCTGCTTAAAAGATCTAAGTGACGCAGAATAAGGCACATGTTCACTATATAGGAACTATACTAGAAAAAAATATATATATATAAAATCACACCTTACAATTCAATGCACCAGTCTGTGTACTTTGGATCTGAAATTCAGACAAACATCACAACTATTTCCTCTGAGAGGGAATATTATGAATAAATGGACAAATATCAGTGCAGTACATAAAAGCTTTCTATGTTTACTCATTTAATATGTTGCATTAGCAAGCAGTTAATACGTACAAAAAAGAATGTTTAGTCAGATTACCTCATTACAGAGGCTCTTTCCCAGAAAAACAGCAAAGGAAGAGTGTGTAGTAAGCAATGCATGGGGCAATGCAGCAGCATTAAAGCTTACATTATTACACTTAATATTCAACAAAAAAATGTATAAATAGACTTGTTGTGGCACAGAGTATGATACTACTGTCTAAGCAAACTCTTCCCACTATTTCTTCAGTTCACCATGGAAAATTAAAGTGGTATTCTAAGAACAACTTACATATTCTCCTTCTGCACGTTTCCTTCATTTCCCAAGTCTGTTTACACAGGTCTATTCTGAGTTAAGGCTTCCATCCCCTGACATATTGCAGCTGTGTTCACCTTTTACTTAAAATATTTTGGTATGGTGTAGCACCTCCATGGAACAGTAGACAAAACATGTTTCAGGTCTAGAGATTGCAAGAATTCCTTCTGATTTTTTCTGATGCAAGGACAGCCACTCCCAAAGTGCCACATACACTTACATATGATTTGTCCCAAAAATCTTTTTCTCAGTCTGACTCAACATGAAATAGAGAAAGTGTAAATGCTTTTAGATTGTGTATAAGAGAACTGTCATATGTGTCACTACTGTCTATGAAGTTGGCATCCAGTTACTGAAATCTGTGAATGGATTAGGTGCAGGGAGGCCATGGTCTTGAGCAGCAAACAGCACCAGGAAAGAAATGCAGAACTTCAGGTTTCCATTTGCTCAGTTAGACAATAATTTCAAGAGCTTCACAACTGCCAGCTATGCAAGTGTTACCCTCATTATAACTATGACAAAGATCCTGAATGTTCCAATGTTAGATAAAATCTGCAGTAACACTGAGTTTACCATATTTTTCACATCAGTGTCTCTGTACTTGATATGAGAGTAAAAAAAGGTTTGTTTATAGGTCTATTCACAGTTGCTTTCAAACTTCCTCATGGATGCATGAATTTTATTTCTAAATGAAGTCAGCTTTGAACCTTCTATAACACAACTAAAGTCCATACAAGAAGATGTTTGGTTTTATTTTTCGAACATAAACTTACGGAATCATTTACAAGAAAATTTCAAGTTGTTCTGGGATTGCAATTGCCAAAACAGACAATTTTTACATTCTTAAAAAAACTGAGGCTGGGAAAAGTATTATTGTAACACATACAACAGCATTCAAGGCTTCCTGGTCATTCATTCATACTTGGACATATGACTATTAGCAGTAGCTCAAGAATTGCACATGACTACTTGTTAAAGGCAAGTCCTCTAATAAGGCATTTTCCACAGACGTAGAAGACTTCTCATACTGATTAAGGCAAAAAAGAGAATCTTATTTGCTTGTGCCAGTTCCTCTCAATTTTCTGCCACCAAATACATTTTCCCATAGCAAATGAGAAGTGAGCAAGGAAGACAATGACTTTCAACATCACAACTGTGATCATTACAGGACAGAGAATGGAAAGAATGAAATCCTCTCACAGCAGCAAAGTTAGTACTGAGGGAGAAGGAAAGATGTATAACAGATTGCAGTGAAATGGTAGAGAAAAGGTTTTTTGACCAGAGTATTTGTTGAACATCATCTCTATCTCATGTCACAGTGCCAGCTGTGTGATATCCCGAGAGCTGAATAAAGCAGACAGCAATATAAGAAAGCTGGCATACTTACAGAAGGTGAGACATGGTCAAATTCTTGCTCAGTGGCAAGAAGTCCTGCAAATTCTGCATTCCCTCCTCACATCTTACCAACTCCTCTGCCTATCCTATCCCCATATCTCCAGCAGTGGTGTACTGACAAGTATTTAAATGTTGTACTGTATTAGCTCGAAGAACACTAAAATAAAAGCCAAGGGCCTCTAGCACAAAACCTCCAGAGTGATACTTTGTTCTGGTGAATTCAGATCCAGGAACAAAAGCAGTGACAAACAGACTCCAGGCAGCTTTCCATTTACAGCTGTCTGCAACATATAAATATCTAAACGTGAAGCATTTGGTACCACACTTCAGTGCTGGAGCTTCAGGAAAAAGATTAATGTATTTTAGATTATTAGGATGAATCTCAAAATCTCAGGTTATGGGATTAAGCAGTTGGAATACATCAATCATGTTATTCAGAAAGTATAAAATAAATATAGTTTCATCTTTTTGTTCTGTTAGAATTTGTACTTTCAGGTAGACAGTTCTGCCTCTGCCCAGGGCACATTGGCTCAGTGGTTGCTCCTAGGGTTACCTCAGCAAATGAAGCACCAGCCAGCCCTTGTAACTCGAGCAGGTTTGTGAAGTGGCCGTATTCTCTGACCAGGTTCACTGCTACCTGAGTTTGCAGTGTTGCCAGGCAGCTGAAAAATGTGGAGACATTTACATGTACAGCTGTCAGAAAAACACTACTCAAAGCTACAGAAGTAGGGTATCTGCTCCCAAGTACCAAATGAAAGGTATCTAATGCCAGTTTACAGACTGTGCAGAGGAAAACACACCACCTATAACTGAACAGCTATCATTCAAGAGGAAAAACTTTTTACAAAAATCTAATATATAATCACTCAGGTTGGAAAAGACCTTAGAGATCGCCAAGTCCAACCACGACCTAACTAATACTACCCTAACTTTAACAAACCTCCACTAAAATCATGTCTCTGAAAACCCTGTGTATTTTGAATAAAGTCATGGGTTTCCCCAGGTTATTTCATTATATATAACAAGAGTTCTGTTAGGGCATTTAGTACTAACAGGACTGCTGTTGTGTTGGAAGATACTTCTCTCCTGAATAAAATAAATAAATAAATAAAAATCAAAGGTTCTGGTCAGGACAGCCTTCTATATACTTCCTCTTCCAAAGAGCACAGTTGCAAACAACTAGAACATGTCTCAGCAATACAACCAGATGGCCTGAACTTTCTTTCTATGGCTCCAGTTAAGGAAGTTGAGTCAATTTGATGAACATCTGCTCCAGAAAGGACTCTGTACAAAGAATAACACTGAAAGGAATAAAACCTAGCACAATTGTGAATGTGGAGGACAGTTGTTCATGAGAGAGTAGACAAGCACAGTTCATCAAATTATGAGGCTCTTTAATCTGGAATTTACTTTTTCTCCCCCTCAATAACTGTTGTCTCCTCCCCTTAGAAATAACTATGGATTTCTTAATCTAGTTAAGAGATTGTCTGAAGCATTCACATTCAGATTTTCTTACACAAATACATGCATTTTCTGGACAGACAAATATTAGTCTTTCTTGCAGATCTGTCACGCTGGATCTACTGGTTCACTGTTCTGGACCAGATCTCACTGACACATATTACACAGAAAAATGAGACACCATTTCACTATTTCAACTACAATAAGTCCAGTAAAAGGACATCCTTATGTAAAATTGTTTGCTAAACCACTCCTTCCTTTGAGTTTTCTTGTTGAGACTTATGCCTGTGCATTCACTCTCTCAGAGTCATCTTCCCCTCACTTCTCTGAGAAAGGGCCTCAGTCTTCTGTATCTCCTACCACAAAGCCCAACCACATCCATTTGCGGAAATGGAGTACTATTTCAATTCATGAACCTTAGCACTAGCACACAAAGGGTCTGTGATGCAACAGCAACCACAACCAATGCTTCTGGTGCCATGTATCAAAACTGTTAGATCTTATCGACTGTCAAATGCAGACCCTCGCAGTAGGCTGACAGACTCTTGTGACATGACTCAGGATACCTAAATTCCCACAAATCACATTTAACTACACAGACCTGAGATGAATTTGGCACTCAGCATGTAATCATATGCACAGCTAGAACACTTAACATTCATTTTTCTGCATGGAGTTGTACATAACCTTTAGTCTACCTTGAGACATTAGGCTTTCTACAGTATCATAAAGTGACACTACAATAGAGGCAATATACACTAAGTAGTTCTAACTTTATCTTACTATATAATGATATCAGAGTGTGGACATCTCCTGCGTGCAAGGGTTCTTTAACTCGTGCAGTAAAATAAAGCTCACTATATTTTTACTTCTTTACTTATGTTTTTTATGCTCAGAGAAACAAGAAGGGGGATGGAATGTGAGTTTGAAGGAAGGAAAATCTAACCCAAAACAATTTCAGTGAACTTCAAAGCAAATACTGTCATCTACAATTATAAACATGAAATGCAGTTTTTTAAGTCTGCCTATTGCCACCTACTTCCACTGACATTCAACTGCCAGCCTCCTTTATTGAAATTTTTCAGGTAATTCCTTATTAAAGCTGTTTGTATACTTCTAAGTTGGTCACCTAAGTACAACTTTTATTTTCAAGATTCAAGCACTCAGTATCTTTAAAACTCTTAGCTTCTTTCTATGAACCACCTAGCTGACCTTGAAACTGTTTGCTGATACCAGTTCAATCTATGTTACTGTAATAAAGCTGCAAGCCTTATGAGCTCAGGCTGATGGAAATGAAAAGGCACTGAACACCAATAACAAGTTATTTCTTCTCCTGGCAGGTCATCCTATCTTCACTTAAACAGTCACACAGTCAAGCTTGAGACTAGCTTGGGAAAAACTACACTGTAAAGGAGTTGGCCAGGTTGGAAGGTGTGCTTAATTTCCACAGAGCAAGCATAGTCTTCTCAATACAGGCTTTAAAAAAAAAAAAAAGTTATAACAACAGTTGTTAAGATTCTCACTGGGGGCTCATGGCATTTGAAATAATATCACACATTCCAGCAGGAATTTCCAACAGGCTTTCCTTCTCCAGAGGAAAATTCATGAGGAATCAACTAGAAAAACATGAAAGGTTCCTCTGTCAACTTCATATATTCACTGCTTTCTTAAATTTGGGAGTTGAATTCCATGTATTTTGACACATTTGCCAATTGCTCTGTTCATTTCACTAGAATTACTTTAAATGTTTGCTTTTTCATTAGCAGTATACACTAACAATCTTTAATATAATAGTTAAAAAATTATAGTATGGATTCAATTTTCTTACCTACCTGTTAAACTTAACATAAATAAAATATAAAAGCAATAATGAAATATATATATATATAGTTTAACATTGCCAGGCTAGTAAAACAAGCATCTGTCTACAACAAAGAGAGACATACATTTGGCTTCCTGCAGAGCCCCAAAGGCATGTTTCATTATCTGTAGTTGCTGTATCACCTGCAGCCACAACTCCAACATTAAATGTTTGTGGATGAAACACATGAGATTGCAGAAGCGGAGCAGAAGAACAGGAAAGACTAGAGGCTATCAGGGAGAAAGACGGTGCACAGAATAAACTCACTGCAGTGACAGCAGGGCCCGGATTCAGGATCGTCTACCCCTCCTCTGTCCACATATTGAGTTTGTCTATGGCTCTATCACTCCTGTGGCTGCCATTTAGAAGCTCTACTCTGCAGACAGTAGGTAATGTTACCCTGACTAAACAGTTAGAGAAGTCCTACCTCTCTCCTAGGAACAGAAATAAAGTTCTATGATTTCTTCAGCAACTGTGGATCCTAGAGCTGGGGGATCCAGAGATGACTGACAGGAATCAATGATGTTTCACCAAATTGCAAGCTAGTTGAAACCTACTTTTGGTCACTGTCATTATCATTCGGGTAAAATTCAAAACACTGCTTGCCACTTAAATTATCAACAACTGAGATAACTCCCAGTAACATACCATTGGTTTTAGTCTATAAAGTGTCAAAATTCTCATTCACATGACAGTCTCAGACCAGAACAGCAAGTTTAGATGCACTTGTAACAAATGCCTGCTGCATGGGTACTGGTAAATAAGCAGCTACTCTTGGGTATGGGAATGGAGAGAGAAAAAGTAGGAACAAGGGAGGGGAGAGAGAAGAAGGAAAAAGTTCCTTTTACCTCCTAAAAGTCGCCCGAAGGGATAATGTTTGGGAGGGAGCAGCTAGCAAACTGATTCGGTGTTCAGATCATTGGAAGTTTAAGATCAAAAACCTTCCCACCAGAAAACTCACATTGCAGTAACCAGATGGAAGAAATGCGGTAAAATGTAGGTCAGAGAATAGAACAGAAAGTAAGTAGGAATGTTGGAGCAAGAAGGAGATGATCCGACAAGAAAAAAAATGTGTCACTGAGTAACACAGAAAAGAGTTGAGCGAGCCTCAGCACCTGAACCATAAGACTCAAGAGGAAGAAACACTTGCCTATGTAAAGCCAGAAGCAAAAACATCACTTAAGCACTGGGTAAATTTGCAGTCTTTCTCACGATTTCATAATAGAGACACTCAGCTCTGACACCTGGCCTTAATTGTTCTTTTCACAATTCCTTGTCCCCTGCTCCTTCCCAAGCTGTCAGTCTGATATAGAATCTATCCTCTACCAACATTTAAAAAACTATTTCATTCTCTCCATACTCTGAATGGAGAACCACAAAACATCTGAATATTTAAAGCATTTTTTTTAACTTAAAGACACAAACACTAGAACATTAATAAAAATAGAAAAATATGCATGTCATGAGATCAGCAGCCTTAAACTTGGAGAACAGCTCTCTGTTTTGCTTTTCCTTCACCAGTATTTATTAGGGTCCCGATATCTTTGAATTTCATAACTTCAACTGTTTTGACACATAAGCCCCCAGTGGTCTTTTTGATCTCTGTGTGTAGGAAGAAAGCCTTAAGAGCTAAATATAACATAGCTGAACCAATTTACTTTGCATCTAGAGAATTAATTGACCCATAGAATTAAATTATATGGTTTCAATTTATAAGTGGCCTACAATACACAGGAAAGTAGTGTGGCATGGTACAGAACATCGATGGACAGACATGGTGAGAAGTTCAGGCAATTAGGGACCCCTCTGCTCTGTAGCAGAGCCAGGCCAGCTCCTGAGGTACCTCCCATGTTCCCAGCTCCCCAGTGAGGGCAACTCAGAAGCCTTCACAACACACACAGCTGTTTCTCCAGCTGAGGTGACCAGCATGAGCAGGAACCAACAGAAAAGGAGGACAGAAGTGCAACAGAAGGGCTCACTAACACAGACCACACCCTAGAAACTTGTCAATGACTGTGCCAGTCCATCCAGGTACAGAAAGGTAGGAGAGGCATTCTTTGTTCCTGCCTCACAGGTGAGATGATAGGTAGAGGACAAACACAGTGTACCAACACAAGTAACTAGTTCAAAGGCAGTGCTGTATCAGTAATGGCCTCATCTATCACCTGCAGCCTGCTTGTCTGCCTCTGCTCCACAGTGAGCAACCAGAGCCTGCAGTTATCAGAGCCAGCAACACTGACTCCAGTTAACCCTCTCCCAGGTCTCCCTCAATGCTGGGGCACCAGTCACAGGCAAGCATGTTTTGTACAGCAAAGGTCCATGCTGCATCCAAGGATCACTCCAAGTGGTCTGACCCTTATTTCTCACTGAAATATATATAAAAAAATAAAAATGAAGTTTTTCTTTTTTATCAGAATTTGAAACAGAGGGAGTGAACTGAAGCACCAACAGCCTTGTCTCAGCTCTTACAACAAAGTTAGAAAAGAGCAAACAAAACCCTACCCTTTCACTCAACAGGTCCAGGGCCAAATAGCAGGAGTCAGAACTGCTTTGAGTGACAAGGACACAGCTACCATTGCTCACTGTACAGTCATCAGATCTAAAGTCAGCCAGATGTTCCCCCCTTATCAGTAAACACAGCACTTCCATTTCCACCACAAGTCACTGGCAGCTGTTCACACAAGATACGCTTTCTCTAAATCATGTGTAGAAACTGGTGGGTTTATGATCGTTAGATCTACTAAGTTCAGATATCCTCTAAACTGATAGAAATATTTTGTCAACCTCTTGTCTTTAAGTTTTCAGGTTACTTGCTTGTGCCTACTCCATATTCCACTCAGATTTGGATTAACACAGCAACAGCTGATCACAGAACAGCCTCTTCATTGCCCTGAGTGAGATTCCACTCATGAAAACCCTGCAGTGACAATGTTAAATGTCAGTTGCGACTGAAACAGCAAGAGTATCAGAGCACTGTGAGAACACCTCAAAACAAAAAACATTCTGCTTGAAATAGCATAACAAAGACCATGAAAATACGGGAAGTACATTTAGCGTTCATCACTGTTGTGGCAACCATAGCACAAGCAATGCGAGTAAATTTAACATCATTTTTGAGCTATTAGTTCTCTAGTTTTGAATTATCCACCCAGCAAAGGAAATCACATCTGCAAGGGCTCAGTGCTGAATTTTGTCATCTCCAGCATAGCTGCAGTCCATTTCCTTTGCAGAAGCACTGCTTCAAAATGTGGCAGTTTTGCTAGAGCTTCGACAGCTTGCTCCTCCCTGCTTTTTGCTGGTTTCTCTCTCACACCATCTATTGTCATCGCCCTTACTACAAGAGGCTTATTGCTTTAGGTATCAAAGTAGTCTGAAAAATAACTGCTCCATCACAACTGCTAATACTACACGGAAACTCCTTCTACAGAAACTTGCTACAACAACTAGATTTGTTATCTTACTACCAGTTTTTCAGCTTTCACTAGACTGCAAGCTAACTGCTGTTATGAGTAAGCTGTAGGAAAACACTTCTTCCTAATAAGCAACAGTCTCCATGCAAACGATCAGGTTCCAAGAAAATCTGTTTTATGACTCTGGGAAATTAAACTGAAATGCTTGCTCATGGTTGTGGATTTTACAAACAAATTCCACTATTGCTCTAGGAAGGCACTTAGAAAGCTTTTTTCTTCATCCATCTAGAGAAGATAGACACACCCCTCGTCAAGCAACATTTTCAGCCTGCACAGCAGCACTTCATAGTTTCAGGTAAAGAAATAGATAAATATTACAGAAATTAACTTTTTTAAATCAGAAGCATCTATAAACATTCACGGAGCTACTTAACTTTGTTAAAGTGCAACACACACACACAAAAAAGCAGAAATTACCAGTGTCTGCCATGGTTATGACAATACATTATGGAAAACAGCAGCCCTTATTTTGCTTTTTTACTGTCTAAAATACTAAATATTACATTCAGTTTGTTCTAGAACAACTCACATGAGTTAAATCCTCCACAAAATCATGGGTCTACTCTTTTTTTCCCCTCCTTCTGTGATATGTATCTATCTCTTGCATACAATAAAACATGTTTAACTTCTAGAGTTTCATAATAAGTTTTTTTAAAGTTTTATTATGACCACGGTCAGAGGTGATGCAAGCCCAAGGCAACGAGCAGTCACACATCCCATCACCAGAGGCAAGCTGGCTAACACACCCAGACCAGGGCTGGTCCATCTCCCTGTCCTAGCAGGAACCACAGCACAGCAACGACAGCCCTGCCACACACTGAAGTGGTATTCAAAACTGCTTGAGCTTAGATTCAGTAAAAAAAAAAAAAAAAAAAAAAAAAAAAAAAAAAAAAAAAAAAACAGCTTTTTCTGTGCCCCATTTTGCAAAAAAACAGCCTTTTTTTTTTTTTTTTTGTGGGTAAATACTCTATCCCAGAGTAAGTGTTAATTGCTGTCCTTTCCGGCTACACTGCCACATATCCAGGCTGCAATCTCAGTGCATTATTTCTTCTGTTACATTGTAACAGAAGGGCATATGAAAATCAAGCCTTGTTTTCTGCTGAACAGGGGCCAGACAGGTGTTGACTGGGCAAATTATTTTGCCTGAAACAAGTAAAGATCCCAGAAGCAAGTAGTGCATACCACAAGCAGCTTCTCATTCCCACAGTTCTGAGGCCCTGAAACTCAGTATGACTTCACAAGAAGGGATGGAAAAACACACTGACTCTTACTTTTTGTACAAAACGTGTATTTTTGCCTTCCTGTTCAAGTAGTCTAATGCTTAGACAGTTTCTTACAGCTTTCATAGCCCTTCAGTAGAGCCTGATGAGCACTGCAGCACCTTTACTGACAGTTGTGGCTTTATGAAACTATGGTATGTGAAACCAAATTCTTTCAAAACAAAACAAAAACATTCTCATCACTCAGAACTGCTTTGGCCAGAGGAGAGCTGAGAGCCAGCCCATCCTGGCAGGCAGGTGAGGCACTGAGCTGGCAGTGTATGCAGCAGGGCCACCCATGTGCCCAGGGACACCCTGTACACTGCCACCCCCATGTTTCAGTGCACCACCACATGCAGCAGGAACACAGCTCAGATTAGCCTGGCCTGATCCTGGTGCTCATCCCCATGCCAAATACACCATCAGGTTGGTAGATCTGACTGTGGGATTACTCCTGACCCAGCCAAAAAAAAAAAAAAAAAAAAGGAATCATGGCTACTTCTCACACCAGCAGAGCCAACTGAAAGAACACACAAAACCACAGCTTCAGGGTGTGGTTCCAGAGCAATTTAAACTCATTTAAATCCTGCTTCTGCAGTCCCACCTGGCCATAACTGCTGCCTGTCATGGGGTCAGCACAAGCAGCTGTGTCACCACAGCCACTGAAGAAACTGAAACCCAACCATGCAGATCAGCTCTTCAGAGAGTGATCAGGCTCCAAACAGGCTGGGTCTCTGTGCCACCACACTGCTGAGAGTCAAAGTTGACAGCAGCCCATAATATCAGCTGAAGGCACCTCAGCAAATTCAGGCTATGCAGAATCTGCAAAGGTCAGCATCAAGGTGGGAGCTGGGATCCCACTGTAATTAAGGCTGGTTCAAATCAGCAGTTTCTCTTATGAAAGAAGTTGGGCCTAGATATGGGACTATGTTTTCAGTAAAGCCAGTGTGTGTCCTTTAGTTTTTAATCATTTTATCTTGTTTTTAATCACTTTAACTGGATTTACAGGCACAGGCATTCTCTGTACTTAGCTACAAAACACCTTCTGAGCACTCCTGTGAAAACACAAGTAGCACACTCACTGGTCTTCAACCCTGCAGAAGAGTGGTTGTCTTAATGGAAAATATTTCTGTACATGCTTCAGGCTTTTCCCAACTCAGATCCCCAGTAACTGCTCTGAGAAGAGCTCCTGGCTGTTGGGAGGCTCCTACCCTGCACATACACCCAGTGTACAGAGCAGCTGTACAATTCAAGCACAAGTGTGGGAAGATATCCTCACTTTTATTGTCCATTCCACCTGAAAATATGGCTGGCATGTACAACTACTCATTTCCCAGCCTTGACATCTGGTTAGATTCTGGACCGAGATAAGAATTAAAGTTGTTAAAACTCACTGGAAGCCAGAGAGCATTTTCTGCACTTTGAATGGAGTAGGTCAAGTTCCACAGTGGAGAACAGACAGAGAGCATGTCCCCTTATTGTCTGCTTTTGCTGGTGCTCAGTTTGCTATATCCAAGCTGGAGAAGGAGAGGACTGCAATCCCTGCCAGCTCTGGAGGCTGTGGGCAGGGCAACTCCTCACCTTGAGGAAGCAGCTCCTTGGGCTGGCAGCTGTTTGCCCATGAATGCGAGTCAGAGCCATGAAGTACTGCCCAAATTTGACTCCCAACAGATCTGCATCTGGCAGACTTCTCGAGCAACACCTGTTAAGAATAGCACTGACATGATTCCTTCAGGTAAGTTTCTTGCAAACACCCTCACTTGAGCAAACCAGCAATTTAATTTAACACTAACAACAAAGCAAGCTCCTAATGGCTGTTTATTTTCTTTAGCATTTCAAAACATATTTGGGAGCAAAAGAAGAGCACCCAGTGAAGTTTCTGCAGATAGCACTTGACTGGGGGCATCAGGGAAGCTAATCTCCAAAGCAAAGCACTACTTTCTTCTGCTCCACAGGCCTCAAAGGGCCAAGGTCCCCTTTCCTGCCCCATAGAGCAGACGCAGGCACTGCCTGCCTTCACTAGCTTTGGCCCCACAGACCAGGGAATCACTGGACAAGGGAACCCACCTGCATCTCTCTTCACCTAGCTCTGGCACTGAGGCAGTGTGTGTTCTGCTCACACCCCCACTCCATGCACTTGCAACCTGCTGTAGACGGCTGTGTTTTTCTGAAGATGAGAACAAGCACGGAAGCGCAGGAAGTGCTGATCTACCAGAGAGCTTGTGCAGGGCCCAGCCCATACCTCAACCCATTTCACTGCACTCACAAGCAACGTGCTTGCCCTGGGTACTGGTCCCCACATCTCCACCATGTCACAGGGTGGGCACCACTCCCTCTCCACCTTGCCAACAGATCTGTTCCACAACACATAGTGGTTCAAAGATGCATGTTCCAAAACAAAGAAAAACACAAACACCAAAACAAAATCACCCGAACAGCCTCAATAGTAAAGCAAACAACAAGTTAATCATTTCCTGCAAGAGGCAGAGCAGTGCTTATCATCCCACTGAAGTATGACCTATCTCTGCCCGGCATTTTTCCCCAACTTTACGCCTAACATGCCCCTAAAATCTCTCAGCAGACTTGTTACTGTTGCTGATTCAAGTAAATCTTGAGCTGTAGCAATTATGTAGCTGAAGCCCCTCTCGACAGAGAAGGCAAGCTACACATCTGCATGCTTCCCATTCACCGCCTCCAGTGTTGGACTTGATCTAGCGCACTCGCGTGTACTATAAAACACGCTTCCAGTGCAATATTAATATTTCCTGTTTCAACAGTGTTGAAGTAGCTGTAAGTGTGCTGTAACAGAGTTCACTCCCTTCTTCACCAGGAGGTTTCAGGGAAGATGATCCTTGCACAAAAGGCACACGGAGCCACTCCTACCGCATGAATTATGAGCACTTGGTTAAACAAAGCAGTTAAACTTTTCAAGTTCTCATTCAGTAGTTTAATTATTAGCAATGTACAAAAGAGTAGAAGAGATAAACGGTATTTGGTTGCCAAATTACACCCATCAATAACAAAGAGAAGTGTTCTCATGAGCCGCAAATGCTACAGAAAGCATACACCCAAAAGAACATATATGCATAGGATACAGTTAAGCTCTTTTATTTTTTAGCTTTAAAAATGCATCTGTTTTCATTTAAGAAAATGCTATGGAACATTTACCAAAAGAATTTTTCCTATCCAATTGAAAAAGTTGACTTTTGTTCCCCTGCATTTAATACAGACAAATTCAGAGATTTAACACTTTTCTAAAAGCCATTGCTTTGCAAGCTCTCAAATCCTGCTGAATTAAGGTACAGCTTCATCGAGGTGTAGGCTATGGTTCATTTTGGGTTTGCCCTGCCTATCTCCATAGACAGGGCAGCCCTCAAATCTCTATGCCACTCATTTGTTTCACCCCAAAACCACCAGCACCAGGCAGAGGCACTCCTGGGAACAGCAACAAGAAGCACCAACACAACTTCCACTGGATATCAAGGACAGATTCAACCCCCCCCTACTCCCCCCCAACACAGCTTAAACACATTTGCTGGCTGTTCAACTTCAACAGAGAAGATGAAGGCTTCTCCAGATGCTCATCAACATGAGATGAGCTGGAAGTTATTGACATCTGCAAAACCCGTGCCTCAATTCACAGGAAGGATAAAACTTGAGGATGAGACCATGTGACACTCCTTTCTGACAGATTTCTTCACACCACCCTTTCAGTAACATGGGAAACTAGGTGCCTCAGTGTCACAGTTCTGTTTAGAGCTGGGACTTGGAGTCACTAACACATTAATTCAGACATGAAAATGCCTGAAATCCTTCACAAATCCAAACATCCATAGCTGCACTCACTGTAGCTATATTGCATTTTTGAAAGTATCATGAAGCCATTCAGGGATTTCTTGCAGAATACAAATATAAGTTTGTTACTTCACACAGGCTTCACAGAGACCAAGCTATCAAGAGAAGTTAAAGTTTTGAAGTTTTGGGAAAAGTATTTTTTTTTCCCTTCCTTAATGTTCTTCATGATTTGCTGCCTTACATCCCAACTTTAAACTTAGTTAATCCAGGTGGTACTCCCAAGATTGTTACTTTTCTTCTTCACAATCTCCTGTATCGCCAAGCATTTTCATCACAGAAATAGCTTGTACCTTGAGTTCTATTGTAATGCCCCATTCACTGCAATTTGGTGAAACTCTGCAATTGATTGCGTTGGGATTGAGAAATATAACAGGCAACAGCTGTAGCTAGTCTGGAAACCAGCTACATAAATTCAGTTGCAGTGAGCCTGTTAACACAGTTTCTGCTGTATGAGCTACTTCCTTCTTACTTATATGATCTCACTTGGGTTTATGCTGGACGCTAACATCTGACAGACACAGCACAGCACCAAAGGAAAACTTTCACAGCTTTTTACTTTCTCTTTTTTTAGAAGTAATTGACAGCATGAAGAGTTGGAGGTACCTTTCAATAAGTGGCCCATGAAGCCACGAAGTTTTGGCAGCAGAAGTCTAAAAGAAGACCCAAAGGCTTTGTTCTGAAACAGTTTCTTCAGTGTGCAGTATTCACCCTGAACTAGCACCAGGAGGGGATCCTCCTGCTTGGTTTCATTCAGCTATTTCCTGGCCTTAAATATGAAAATGATCAGCTATAAGGATTTTTTCCAGATGCGTGTCTTTGACTAACTACATCAGCAAAACTTGAAACACAATGCTAGTGTTTAAGCTAGGGATGTCTTCCCAGTTAATCCACCTTTGTGTTATTAGGTCTTGTACATAGAGTTACTTTCTTTTCTCCCAATACTAGTTTCAGTCAGGCTACAAAATGTACCTGAGATTTGCATGCATCTCTAGATATCAAAATGAAATGCTCCTTGCACACATGTATTTTCCAGCAGACACTGTCACAGTAAAACACTAACCTTCCTCAGAGCAACCTGCAGGCCCTGCCAGGAAATTGAAGCCAAAGTCAAAAGTCCAGGTTAGGTTAAATGTTTAAAGCAGTATGAGGTTGCTAGAGCAAGAAGACTTGGCAGTTTGATAGCCTAACTTGGACAACTTATTAACTCTTCTAGGGAAGTCAGTGTAAGATGTGCTGTTCAGTGTAGGGAATTGTGCTTACCCAGGAACCAAAGTGCAATTTCAATTATACAGAGAACCTACGACTTACAGTGGGCTGAATATCTGAGTGAATGAATGTCCACCAGAGACTGTGTAAACAGAGGGCACTCTTCAGAGGAGAGATAACAAAAGAAAGGAAAGAAGGTTGCTTTGCCCACTCCTTTCTGTTCCCTGGAACTGAAGACCGACATCAGAAGAGTGGCTACAGCTTAACACACTGGCCTCTTCCCACTCAGGCCATCAAAAAAACACTGAACACAATACTGTGATGAGGCCATATCTTGAAAATACGCAGCATGTTAAATTTGGTCATTCCTTCCCACAGCAAATAGGAATGTGGGATTCTTGAAACAGCACCCAGAGCAGCTCAGGTGGGAAGGCAATGAAACAACCCTTAATATCCAGATGAAAACCAAGGCATAAAGGTTGGGTCCTTTAATCCTTGTCAAAGACCCTTTGACTGCATTGGACATTATGGCAAATAACATTCGTCATCTGTCCAGATGAAAAGACCCCAAGAAGAAGCCAGAGCAGGTCCTTCAAGCAAAGTACTTGCTGCTGAGGCCACATCACCTGCACCTGTTGAGGGATGCATGTTGGGCAAGTGGAAAAAGCCTCCATTCAGGGCCAGATCACTACATAGCAGAGGCTGCCCTTAGCACTCTGTCTTCCCAGGCCCAGTTCCCTGCCTGCCACACAGAGGGTGGCAAAGCAAGATGCGGTGACTCCAAGATCAGCTCCAACCAAAAACTTTGTCATCACTAGGACAGGTACAGAACACACATCTTCAGTAACTGCTCCAGAAAACATAATCAGTATTGGTCTTCAGCAACCACCTCCAGAAAGCATCACTAGAACAGCTCTAAAAGTCACCAGAACACCCAGTATGTAGTGGGAATGGAAAATGAAATCTACAGGCAAGGCCCACAGCCTGCACCACCTGCCAGGTGTCCACAGAGGGAAACACTCAGTAAGGTGAAGGGTTTCTGAGCTGAAGGCCCTGCTCCCAGACTCCAGCTCCCCCACCTTCTCCAGGAAAAGACGTGGCCTCCAGCAGTCAAAGATTTTGTTTCTACATATATATATAAAAAAAAAAAAAAAAAAACCAAACAAACAAACAAAACACCACGCACTTCAGACCTAGCTTTAAAAAGACCTGTCACTCTGAAACCTGGAAAGCTGCTCTTCAGACCACAGAGCACTATGAGTTATGCAAATAATTTACATGTTCATTTTTAACATTGCCTAAAATATCAGAAATGCTCCTTATTGGGACAACAAAACCTAGGGCTTACACCTCTCTGCCCTAAGGAACCAGTAGAAAGCACAGGCTGTTCAGAATCTCAGCACAGCAGTGCTGAGAGAGCCCTGCAGCAGAAGGAGGGAGGTGCTCAGGGCTTTTTATAAATAGAGGTATGGGAAACAAATACGGTTCACTGGGAAGGAAACACCTGGTAACTGTGCTGCTTCTCACCTCGCTCACGTTGGAATTTGAAGTTACGAAGTTCTAATCCAAAGCTACTAAATTACAAAGCAACATGTTACACTATTCTCCAAAATTCTGAAGCTGCAATCCAGAAGTTATTAAGTTGTAACTTCAACGATACAGTTGCAACCTGAACTTAGGGGCACAAACCGTAACAGCGTGACACCTACAACACCAAGCTTGAGTTAAAACCCAGAGCTCTCGCTAGAGCTCCTAAGCGCAGAAGTTACAACACGGAGCTACTGCGACAACGCGTACGCAGAGCGCCAAATGAAAAGCAACTTTTCAATGAAGACAACAACACAGCAGCAAGAAAACCTGTCCAGGATCCTGCCGCGGGTCACTGCGAGGAAAACTACGGCGAGCCGGAGCGCACCGCCGCTCTGCTGCGGCGCCGGCGGGGCTGCCTTTATCCTCCCCAGAGCTCCTTCTTTTTCATCAAACCGAGAAGGCCGGCGAAGGAGAGAGGCGAACAACAGCCGCCCCGGCGCCCCGCTCCCGCCGCCCCAGACCCCCCCCTACCCCCGACTCACAGCCATAGCGGGGCCGCTGCAGGGACGCCAGCTCCTCATGGTGCATCCTGCCACCGCCGGAGGGACGGCGCCCGCTGCCGCCCGCCCTTCTTATGCGCCGGCCGCCCCGCGCTGATTTGCTGCCGTGCGGCCGCGCCCGCCCCGTGCGGGGACGCGGGGGATATGGGGTACGGCGGCGGCGGCGCGAGAGCTGCGGGGCGCCGCCGCACGGGAGCGGAGAGGGGGGTGGGGGACCGACACGGCACGAAGGAGGGAAGAACAAAGGGAAAAGAAAGAACGGAAGGGAGAAAGCGGTAAAAAAAATAAAAATAGTAATAATGAGAAAAGCCCCAAAGAAGGCCGAAGCCAAACAAGATGAAAAGAAATTGGGTGGGGGGAGGGGGGGAGGAGGGGGGGAGAGAGACAAAAATAAAATGGGGGAAGGAAAGAAATCAAAGAACAGGAAAATAAATATATATATTTAAAAAAAAACCCAAAACAACAACAACAAAATAAAAGACATCAAAATAAAGCAAGAAAGCAAAACAATAACACAAAAAAGACATAAGAAAAAAAAAATATAAAGAAAATCAAATAAGAAAGAAGGCCCGTGACAACAACTGTAAAACAGAAAACAGGTTGACCCAGAATTGGAAAGGCTGAGGCACCTTTCTGGCATTTTTAAATAAAAGAAGCAGTGAAGAGGGCTGAGAAACCAAGCTTGGGACTCCCACCTGCAGTTTTCATAGATTCATAGATTCCTTAGGTTGGAAAGGACCTACAAGATCATCTAGTCCAACCATCCTCCCACCACCATCCCTACCCACCAAGCTACTAAATCAAATCCCTCAGCACCTCATCTAAACGCTTCTTGAAGAGCGCTAGGGACGGTCCCTCAACCCCCTCCCTAGGCAGGCCATTCCAGTGCCGGACCACTCTTTCAGAGAAAAAATTTTTCCTCAAATCTAATCTAAATCTTCCCCGGAGCAACTTGTGCCATTCCCTCTCATCCTGTCATTAGTTACCTGGGAGAAGAGGCCGACCCCCTCCTCACCACAGCCTCCCTTCAGGAAGTGGTAGAGTGTGATATGGTCTCCTCTGAGCCTCCTTTTCTCCAGACTAAACAATCCCAGCTCCCTCAGCCGCTCCTCGTAAGACTTGTGCTCCAGACCCCTCACCAGTTTTGTTGCCCTTCTCTGAACACGCTCCAGGGCCTCGATGTCTTTCTTGTAGTGAGGGGCCCAAAACTGAACACAGTACTCGAGCTGCAGCCGCACCAGAGCTGAGTACAGCGGGATGATCACCTCCCTGCTCCTGCTGGCCACACTATTCCTAATACAGGCCAGGATGCCATTGGCCTTCTTGGCCACCTAGGCACACTGCTGACTCATGTTGAGCCGAGCATCAACCAACACCCCCAGGTCCTTTTCCTCTATACAGTCTTCAAGCCATTCTGCCCCAAGCCTATAGCATTGCACGGGCTTATTGTGGCCAAAGTGCAGGACCCAGCACTTGTCCTTATTGAACCTCATCCCATTGACCTCAGCCCAGATGTTCAGCCTATCCAGATTTTTATTTTGCTCTTCCAAATTCTCTTGCACATCACAGGCAGCATATCTGCTGTGCCTAGAAACCACCACTGCAGTTCTCTAAGCAGCCAGGGCACCTCAGGACAGGGTGTAGCTGCAGGCCGGTTCCTTTCCAAGGTTTAGGAACAAGGTTGGTGCTCTCTCTGCAGGTTATCCTCACAGCTCAGGCTTTGCTGCAGGCAGGGTGCTACTCTGCTGCAAGTCCAGGGCATGTGATAGTACGGTGGCCACCAGGTCCTGGGCAAGACCTGGGATGCACCAGAGCAGACTGGAGGTGAGCAGGGCTAGGGACAGAAGCACGTTTTAAGGCTGCACTGCACCTTCCAGGTGGCCTCTAAGCCCTCAACAGAAGCAAAAATGGGTGACCAAACCCAGTGTAGAACTGATTTAAGTTAGAAGTGGATTTGATTGAAAACATCACCTTTATTGTAAGTGATTTTTGCTCACACTTGTGATATTCATTGCCTAAGCCAAGGAGAGAGGAACAGTTCATCTTCTGGTTCTTTTATTCTTCTGTCTCTCCCCTCAGTCTGCAGCTGAAGAACAGTGGTGTGCAGCCATCACATGCCCAATATGTGCTGACACTGTGGCTGACAAATGCAGACCTTTCTCTTTTAGCACTTGAAATTTGTCCTTCTCCCCTATTCAGCCCACCTTCTCTGTGCTGATATTTGTGTCCCTGTGGGGATTCAGACAATCTTTTTTTTATTATTTTTATTTTTATTTTTTTTCCTTCTGGTAGGTTGATCTCTTAGAAATGCAAGTCCCAGCACAGAGCAGGGAAAAGAAATGAAAGACAAGGGTAGGGAGGATTGAGGAGTTTTTGGCAGCACTGGTCTCCATGATGCTTACAGAACAGCAGTACAACACTAACCCAGTGCTCCCAGCAGAAGAGGCAGGTGGTAGAGTGCTGGAGTAAAAAGCAGAGCTGTGTGTCTTTGTTCATGACCTTTCACATCAGATTTGCTAATCCCTGCTTTTCCGACTCTATCAGCTGTTGGCAGCACATAGGAGGCTCACACACCCCCAGTCACACTACCCAACTCTCCCAACACTTCCTCCTGCTCCTCCCAGGCACGACCAGGGATCCTGGCTGTAACATATCAAACAGACCAGAGGCTTGTAGCTCGTCCCAGGCAGACCCAAGGCTGCCCCTATTCTCTTCTAAGTCCTTAAGAGGACTCAGTGTCTCTCACAGCTTCTAAGAGGTAGGCACTTAAGAAATCAGTACAGTGAGATATCTAGAGTAAATGTTTGAGGGCGAACATTTCCTGTTCACAGTCCAAGTCTTTTAATGGAGCTTGAGATCAATGTCCCCAGCATTATCAAGGGCATCACACAGTGGGAAGGTGTTCCTCAATGCATCACTGCTGGCTCTGGGGCTGACCTACACTCCTGCTTGTGAGTGGAGCAGCAAGCCAGTGTGAGAGCTTGCAGCAAATTCAGGGGCAGTTGCTCACTGCTCAAGGCTTAAAGGGAGCAAATCTGAAGGGAAATCATGGCAAGGGAGGAACAAAAATGTTGGGCACCTCACTGACTGAGCTCAAATCAAAATGCTGTAGTGGCCTATGCTGGCTCATGCTCCTTGACAGTTCTGTTGTGTACAGAGGGATTTTAACTGGAGAAGGATATTGATATTTGAAATTCTTGAGTGGCTTATGCAGCACTGACGCAAGTGCATGCAGGTAATTAGAGACACTGGGCTTTTTGTTGGAAACAGCAGCTTTAAGAACACTTTTTCTTTGACAATACATTTATTTGTAAATTGTGTGCTCTGGTTGGCAGCATTTGTCCTACAGAAAGAAAACTGACATTTGATGATTTATGAGTCTTTTTTTTTCTTTTCTTCATCACAGTGAAACTCCATTTTAACATTCACACGAGAGAAAGGCCACGAGAAAGGTTCACCCTGGTGGGCAGGGACAGACAACTCCTGCAGTGGGGGAGCCTGGGTCCCCGCAGCTCCACCGGAGGGGGGCAACCCCAGGCAGATTCACAGGTACTGCAAGGGCTTTTCCAATGGTTTTCTTTGCACAGCTGATCAATACACAGCAAGCTGTTGCTGTCCTTGCCTCCCTGGTGCCTGCATAGATCAAATGGCAGAGTGGTGTAACCCTAAGCACCTGGCTGCACTTTCTGCTCCCTGCACAGAAAGCAGAGCTTTCCAGCTCTGCTGGAAATCAGACGGGCACCCAGCAACACCTCCAGCCCCATGTGATGAGGGCCTCCCTGCTGGAGTACCAGGTGAACCGTGGACCCAGATTTATAGTTTTACACAAACTGCGGAGGAAAATCCACGAACTATGTGGTATATTTATAAAGCAAATCTGAAGGTTAAGAAGTACTTCAGGAAACCTGAAGAAACACCTTATCAGCAACTGCCCCCACACAGCTGCTAGGCAGTGCTGAGATCCTTCCGCAATAATTGCAGGGAGGGAATCTGCAAGGACAGTGTGGGGAGCTGGCTGTACTGCAGCCTCCCCATCAGCACAGTATCCATGAAATGCATTGTTTGTTCTGTAAGGTTAGTAAACAAACATGCCATCACATACCTACGCTCAGTGACCCCTGAAAAACCCCACAGCCAGGCCTAGCGAGAATGTGCAACTGCCCTGGTCATGAAAAGACATGAGGAACAGAGCTTGCCTCTGCTGCTGACAGGCTCGTGAGTAAAGCAGCATGTCCCTCCTGTTCCTGCCCTGGATCTCCCCTTCAGGTGTATGTGATCCCAGCAGAGATTCCTGTTGGAAAGGCAAGCAAGGATGAAGCTAGACTGGGGTTACATCAGATTGGAAATATCACAGGAACTGTGAAGCAGTCAGCTGTGCAAATCATCCAAAACACTGTGGCAAACAATAGCATGGTAAAATAGACACCTAGAGCAGAAGTACCGAAATGTTTTTCAATATCAGCAGCAACAATTCCTTTCAGCTGAGGAAGTGATTCTAACTTCTCAGCTGTCCTGGTTGGAAATGAAGGCAATACTGAACAACAAAGCACAACACATGGAAGTGTATATCCCTCAGATTTTGCAATAGTTTGTAATGCAGCAAGAAGTTGGTCAAACTGAGCCCTGTTGGGCATCATCCTAAAAAAAAAAATCAGTAATAGTTTACCTACTTAAAACTGAAATGGAAAAGGCAGTTTTTAAAAACAGAGTAAAAAGTTCATAGAAAGGAATGAAAACAAATGTGTGGATAACTTTGGCAGGGCCAGACATTCAGAGGAAGAAACCAGAAGTGTGTAAGAATCTGCACAGTAGAATGTTTTTACATAGCACTGACACCTGAAAAAGGAAATGAAAGAGAAATGACTTCAGTGTCAGAAGTCTTTCATCTTTCTACCACTTGCAGAACTCAACATTGTTTGCTCTAAATCTCCAGTTGCCAAAGTGAGGCGGTACTTTTTTTATCTGCGCTTACATTGTTCCGTGGAAAAGAGCATTCCTAGACATTGTGATTTGAGGGAAAAACTGCAACTAAACCTCATGATTTCCAAGTTAGTGCCATGAATCCAAGGATTTTGATTTCAGACGACAATGCTGACTCTTCATATGTCCTTCACTGCACACTATAACTGGAATCAGCTCATGTGCAAATGTCTTTCGGATACTCTTGGATACACACATGACCTGCTTAGGTGTTGGAATGACTTGCAGGATCTGTTAAAGCAAGCCTGAAGGGAGAGAGGCTGTGCCTCAGACTTGCATGTAGGCAGGACTTCAGTATGGAGTTGCAATTCTAAAAATATATTACAGTCATAACTACAATTTACAGCAGCCTGGTGCAAGTACTGGCTCAGTATGTTCTTGTGATTGTCTCTGGAACCACACAATTAACTCGGTCATGGGATTGTCTTGATGTAACACTGCCCCTAAATATGACTTTTTAGGAGCTAGGTCAGCTTACAAATTGCTACTTAATTATAAATGAGGGTTAGTGGTGTGTCTTGTGGTGAAAGTGAGAAGCAGACATGGGGCAGCAATACCATGCTATCCCATACCTTGCTGATTACTTCATTTTATTCATCATAGCACTTCCTAAGGTACATATCTAAGGGGTATGTCCATTCCTGTCAGATGAAAGGTCCCTCTTCTTTACCTACTGAAGTTCAAATCTTGTAAGGGCTTGGTTAAATACTGCCTGCCCAACTACCTAAGAAACCAGTTTCTCTGCTTGAGCAGGTTTAAAAAAAAGCATTTGTTCAAAATGTGTTGGACAAATGCCCTGGATCCTGCAAAAGTGGCATGAGTTTTGCAAGACAGAGATTGAAATCTTTCTGCAAGAACTTTGCCAGAAAAGAGCTTTTTCCATTTGTCTGTTGGAATAAATATTTATTCATTTAACAGAATACTTCGGAGTGGAGTGACCCTCCTTGTCTAGACATAATGAATGGCCATAAAAACGAATTCAGAACTGTTTGAAAGCAGGGAACATCTGTGCCCGGCTGCAGCTCGCATTTTCAGCAAAAAGCATTCTTGACTGGGTTGGATGTAGCAAAACTAAAATCTTGATTGTTTCCTCACATTATCCACAAGCTAGAGGTGGCCTGCTTGGCAGTGGTTTCTGTTGCTGTTGTTTTTTGTAATGCAGCATCTGTGTGCTTCTTTGTGATTGCATGTGCTTAGCAATGTTTCCACTCCGCTAAAAGTCTATGCATTATTCACTCATTAATGTATTATTTATTTATTACTCTCAAAGCTGGGAGCTAGATGCTTTGCATTTAGAGGGGACCAACTGAAGGCTAGGGCAACCCTACAACTATTTTCCTGCCTGCCAACAGTTGCCCTACAGATAAAGCAGAATCTGAACTCCCATGTATTTCCACTAGACTGGTTCTGGTCTTCTTATTTCCACCACTTTTCCACTGGCACAGCTCCAGTCTTTCGAAAAGCTCCTCATTATTCACATTAGTGTAAAAATGAAGAACATGTCTGAAAGACTGACACTCTCAAGCTCTGGGAGGCAAAGTGAGGCAAGCTAATTCCAGCATCCAGGGCCCTTCACAGAAAGCACAGTGTCAGCAGCCTTCTCTTATTTAAATCAAAATGGCTTCAGAATGGATTCCTTTCCCTAAGTGGCTTTGCTGCTTTTCTAAGGGAAGTTATTCCTCAGATAACCAGATCTCAAACCAGTGGCAGATGTAAAACTAAAATTAGCATCTGAAATACCACATAGAAATTAACCTGAAGCCCATGTAGGTCAGCGAGCTCTGAGATACTGATACTGGCTTACCAGTGGTGCCAGTGCTGCTTGCAGAGAGACCTGGAGTCAGACTCAAGCTGGAAGCCTGGGTCAGGCACTGCTGGAGAGTGTGTTCTGCAGATGGTTGCAAGGCCCCTGTCAGGGAAGCATACATTCACGGCTGGGTCAAAAGCCACTGAGACTTTTTTGGTAGTTTGTTAAATGTCTCATCTGGTGACTGCTTGCGGCTGGAAGATTTTCACAGTGCTATCTGCAGTTTCATCTTGGAGCCATGCTTTCTGGTGAAACAGAGCTCCTGGAAATGCCCTAGCTAGAGTCATCTTCAGCGTGCTACCCACTCTCAGAATGGCTGACTGCTTTTGAGCAAAGGTAAACTAGTCCCTGGCTGAGGATAGTTTGCTTGCAAAGTGTGGGTCTGCTGGGCACCAGGCTTACTTGCATATGACTGATCTCAGCTTGCACTGGTAACTGAAACTGCAAATACAAGGTTCACAACATCTTTCTGAATTTTTTCATTAGTTATTTCTCCTCCTCCAAATGTACAACTGATTGGAAGTTGCACAATATCGACATGGGCATGTTTGTTTTCACTGAGCAGGTTGTGGCTTCTGCAGGAAAACACACCCCTCTTCCACGGTTGGCAGTAATGCTTCCAAGTGGAGAGGGCCCTATAGTGTAGTGAAGAGATATTTTTCCTTGCTTTCAACATTCATTTGGCAATAACAATGCAAAGTAATATATTGAATTTCAGGTGACTTTTTAAACAGATGTGTGTTATTATCCACCTTTCTCCTGGTGTGTGGTCATTCTGTAGCTCAGTTACATTTTTGCCAGGCAAAGCCCAGATTTTTTGCCTCACACATGGATTCCATACGCCCACAAATTCCAGTCTTTAGCATTTATGTATTTTGCATGTATTGTAGTTCACAAAGAATAGAGTACAATAGCCCTAACAAATCCAGGCTAAAGTCCACACCACACTCCTCTAATAGTGACAATCCTGTATCTCAAGAGTAAAGCAAGATCTTATTGTTCTTTGGTCTCACTTTCACATGCTTGCTAATAGCCAGTGGCCTCTCATTTATTTATTTTCCTGAACAGGTTCATCATTTCATTCAACTTCTAGAAGTTGTGATTCTATCTAAAGACTGAAAAGGTGAACTCTTCCAGTACCCTGAGTACTGTTTAGTACTTGTACTCAAAGGGTCTGAGCATTTTTTGGGGTAATTTCTGTAACTCATGGGTAACAATCCACCAAGGTCCCGGACCTGACTAATGGGAAATACACGTTAAAAAAGATCTTAGCTGCTATGTAATCCTAAATAGCAAGATTTCCTCTCACATAATCTAGCTCTATTCTGTAGACAGAGTTCAAAGTTCACAAGGAAGCCCTTGAAAGGGTATATATAATTATAACTAAATGATGTGACAAATATGAGAATCCACTAATGGCTTCACTTTCAGGATGCTGGAGAAGGTGAATAGCTTTCAGTCTAGTCAGATTTCTTGTTCCTACTTTCTGTACAGTCCACCAGCTGGTCTGACTGCAAAGCTATGGATGTTTTTATTTAAAACCAGGAGCTCTCTGACATCCTCATTGTTAAGTGATTTGTAATATGTATGGACACCCTTGCAGACCAGCCCTGAAGAACAGCACTTTCCCTCTTTGACAGAATTTGTGATTACTGTGGAAGAACAGAGGTAGCAGGGAGTAGGCTAGAATTCAAAGACAACAGGTGATCTTAAATGTAGTCCTCAGAGTAATCAGATGAATATTACACAGTTCCCATCTCAGTTTGGAGTTCCTTGGGTGAGGAGAAGGAGAAAGTTCTGAAGAACATAAATATGTTTCATCTCTGCCCTCCAATGTTGTCCTTCTTCTCTGTGAGTTGTTGTGTTTGTCCCTTTAGTGAGTGGATTTCCATTCTTATTTATTGAATTGTCAGCATAGGTGACTATGTTGAAAAATAGTGACTTTTAGCTGAGAATTTGCTCTATCAAATAGTGTTATTGTGCCTTTTGTATCTGTTGTAATTTCCGTGGAAATAAATAGGAGGCATTGCTTTCACAGAGGGAAAGTACTACACTATATATATTTCTTGACTTCATTTGGATTTATGTAAGTCTGAAAATTTCTTCAAAAAATGCCGTCTTGCAGGTAGAAAAGTCATTGCTGAGGATGATTGGTGCAGTTTGCATGACTACTCTAAGTTCTGCTGACAGAAGATTTCTTTGCTATGAACGTTTTTGGGAGATCAGGTAACTTTTTGAAAGGTTTCTATGAAGAATATGTGTAATTCTTCTTCCATACTCCCTTTTGGATTGTCATCGTCTGCATAAAATACTTTGATTTCTTCCCAGAATGAGGCCAATGTTTATGCTTGCATATTCCTCAGTTAGAGAAAGAGACATTTATAAAGGGCTCTTCAAAAGCAGATTGATTATGGTATAGAACTAATCAGACCAAATTTATGAGTTAGTGTTTCTGTTGGTTATACTTAACAAATTAAGAGTTTTTTCTACATTGAACCAAAATGGCTTTAAGTTGCACGAGGGTAAGTTTAGGTTGGATATCAGGAAACAATTCTTTACAGAATGGGTTGTTAAGCACTGGAGTAGACTCCCCAGGGAGGTGGTTAGGTCACCATCCCCATTGTGTCTAAAAAACATTTGGATGTGGTGTTCAGGGACGTGATTTAGCGGAGGTTTGTTAGTTAGGGTAGTATGGTTAGGTAGTGGTTGGACTTGATGATCTTGAAGGTCTTTTCCAACCTCAGTGATTCTATGGTTCTATGAAAATAAAGTTACAGAATCACGTGTTCTTCAATGTTGAGTTTTGTAGACATTGCAATATATAAGCTGAAAAATACTTGACATTGATTAGCTTAATGTTTTCCTAATGGCAACATAAACAGAGAAGCTCATGTGCTCTGTTAAGTTTATCACCTTAACATAAGCTTTTCTGAGGCTTTTAGTGCACAAATACAATGAAGAACTAATGTTGATGTGCAGATTCAGGGTGCTATTTGTTGTTGTTGTTGTTTTGTTTGTATTTCTGTTGTTGGATACCAAGTTCTTGTAGAACCACAGTTTACTGTATGAATTCCAGCTGGCCTTTTGGATGCACAGATTATCATACCTTGCAGCAGTAAGCTCTCCAAGCAGACTCAGGTTGGATTCTTGGGGTGATAACAAAGCCTTGCACTGCAGCTATATTTTGACCAGATGTTTATTTTGTGCAATTATATATCATAAAAATGTGAACCCCAGATGGCTAACTGTAGAACTTTGTCTCCTGCAACTATAGTAACTTGAAATCAGTCTTTTTTATTGTCATTTACATTACTTTAACTTTATTAACTTGTTCCGTGTTTTTTGTTTTTTTTTTTCTTTTCTTTGCATATTAAGCCTGTATTACAAGCACTAAAGAGAATGCAACAGAGAGCCACAGAAGTGTGAACTGAGGTAAAACAATTGTTTCCAGTATTTTGTGAATAGTGAAGAATGATGTTCTGGCTATTATCACACCTGATGTGCATTCACTGCAGAGAACAAATCTTTATTTGAATATAGTAGAGCAAAAAATGCCCCTTTATTAATCTGATGTACACTAAATAACTTTGCATTTGTTACATGGATGATAAATATTTGGCAGATAAATTTATAAACACTTCCACGTTTTATAGATTTATACTGTACACAGTCATGCTACACAGCATGCCCTTTCACAAGTATACATAACAACTTTCCTCAGTGTACTTAATAAAAACACTTGGTCAAACATTTTGGTAGTTGGCGATCTGACACAGAGGAGTATACCGGAAAGATGAGTTCACAAGTGTACCAGCTGGACTTAAAAGGGAAAATCTGGAACTCCAAAAGTGAGTTTATCAATGCGCACACATGCAAACACATATATACAATAGTGATGACTGTAACCTGCATCACAGAAGATCACACGTAGCAGGAAAGAAAAAAGAAATTAAAAACCAGAGAGGCCAGGACCATTGCCAAGATCTTGTTGTAAATTAGTACACCTGAAATTAAACACATATAAATTGGAATTCCACTTCAAAATACCCCATTGACGTATATACAATATCTGCATGTTTTCTCACATAAATAATTTGATATTGTCAGAAATGGTTATGAATTTCTTGACAACATATGCACACTAGCACATCTGAACTTTGTATGCTAGAGACAGTTTCAAAAACTGTACTCCCATTTGGTAATTTGGGTGAAAGGTTGGTAGGAGAAATTGGGAGGAGGAAATAGTTCAGAAAAAAAACACAAAACAAAAGAAAAAAAAACAATAAAAAATACACTTTTCCCTTCTGTTGTTCAGCATTAGGAGATGCTGACAATTTTTAAAACAAATCAGTAACCTTACAACACCAACACGTTACAGTGATGGGAAAGAGCTCCTTTTTAATGCCTGACTTTTGCAGTATTATTATGCTGAAGAGGAAACTGAACTCTCAAAAGAAAATGTACAGTAAAATGAAACATATGTTTGAGACCAAGTAAGGGATATAATGTAGTTGTCACAATTTTAAGCATTTGAGAGCAATACAGTTACTAATGGAAAGATTTAATACAAAATTTTACTACAAAATTATTTCAAAAATGGCTGAAATAAGTTCTGTTGACTCATTGCAGCATTGGATGCTATTAAGAAAACCTTATTTTGGGGGGAACATTGCACTTATAGGGAAAAGCTAAGCTTTTGAAACATGAATAGTTTTACGCATGTTTAATTAAAGGGTCTAAATGAACTCATTTCTCTTACATCAACATAAACTCCCACATGCCAATAAACACACTTAAGTATTTAATAGGTTCGCTTTTTGAAACAGTGCTGTTTTTTTTTTTCTTACTACTAAAGCAGTTAGCTTTCCTATGTCAACTACATATTTTTTCACTCCTCTGAAAGGAATAATCATTTTCTTCTAAAGATTTTTAAGTTCTGTATCATGTATGGATAGAAGCACAAGGCAGAGTGAGAGTCCTGAAAATAGGGCAAGAGTAATGCAGTGAATGACAGAGCTTTTGACAGAATTCTCCTCGCTCTCACTGTTTTGAATCACTGTGTGCGTGCACATATGCTGCAGTTTTCAGTCTGGATTTACTCAGGTTGTAGCTGGAATTAATTTATAATGCAGTTAAGTATTGTAGTAGATCTCTGGGGTTGTTAATCATTAAATGAAAGACACCCTGGCAATGGCTCTGTTCCAGGCTGGTCAAAGATTCCTGATAAGAACAACAGTAAACAATAGAATAACCACATTACTATAACGACATCAGGCATGTATGAGGGAACAATGAAAAGCATACACTACAGGAAGACACAGACATTTTTTCATATGTTACACAGAAGTTAACATTTTAAGATCCCCATTAAGTTTGTTAAGACTTTTATTTGAATAAGACAAAACTCAAAGCTCTTAAATAACTGAGAGTTTCTCCTAGTCACTGGAACGACACCAGTGCCTATGTATGGTGTATTGTCTCGCTGTTTGGCACAGTGTGGCTGGTGGAAGGCTACAGCTAAGTCAAACCTTACTTTTTAGACATTTCTCCTCCAGTGGCAGAAAGCTAAAGCCCAGCAGATATGAATCTTGGCATCTAAGATGAATGTTGTGCATGGATAAGTAAAGTGTTTTGCACAAGGAAATGAACAGAATGGTATCTGTGCTCCAAGAATAATGCATAATACAAAACATAATGCTTGTATCCTACATCAACCTGTGTTGTGCATGCATGTATGCACGTATCCTCACACAGATGCACATGTGTCTGTACATGTATTCATCCCTAATGGTGTAATAATTCAAGACAACTGTATTAGAAAGCTGCATATTAGGCCTTAAAGAAAACAGCTGCCAAAAATAAAAATAATTGAAACCCGAGACCTGAAATCTCCCTTCTGATTCTTTGAACCTAATTCAATTCCATCTCATTATTTTTCTTCCTCATCTTCTTCTGTAATATCACCTTTTAAATGTGTAAAACAGACTTAAGCAAAATTCATAGATAACTGGAGGTTGAACTAATAACTAAGAAAGGAAAGTGTCTTTTTAGAATGGACTTCATTTACCTCCTTCTGCTGTTGCAGTGCAATGATTGGAAATACAGAGGAATCTTCTTGTTTGTGCACTTAGCTTAGCTCCACTTGGAGGAAATGTTCTTCTCTGATTATTATTTTTTTTTACAGTGATGGAGCCTATGCCTGCTCTTGAGGCACTACTTCTGATTCCAGTTCTTAGAAATATAGCATAGTCCTGAGCTCCCCATCTAGACAGTCTCTGTGTGCTGGACTTGAGCTCTCTTAGCCATCAAGAATTTTAAAATGATCTTCATTAGTCAGAGAGAGATGTTTGCATCCAGTCATACCTCTTTACCTAAACAAGACATTATGATGCTAATACAAACTACAAGACATGTTTCCTGGTTGGTAACCTGGAAATGTAATTAAAAATTCAATCAGAAGATTAAAAATGAGTCCTTGCACTCAGGGGGTTAAAGACACACGAAGTGAAAACAGAAATTCTCTATTTCCTCCAGAGTCTTTGAAAGAAAACATGTGCTCAGTAATCATACTCCAGAATCAAATAAGTTTGAAAGACTGTTTTTCCTCTGCATTTCCTGCCTTCTTGTTCATTAACCTCACTGTAAAATATAGAGTATTTGCCTGAATTAATATTCTTCAGTGCTCTTAGTTCAGAAAACGCAGCATGAAAAGGCAGACTTTTGCATACAGTTCAGAGGCAAGACAGGGATCAAGTGGTGATACGGAATTAGCACACTCAGTAAATCTGGAAATCTGCTCAGGACTTGAATTAAGCAGAAAACATCAATTGCTAAAGCTGCCTGCAGGTCATTTTTACCTTCACTTACTCTCACTCACCCTACAATTAATTTGTATGCTGAATCAGCTCAACCAAGTGATGCTAATTTTTTTTTAACCAATTACCATTACCTGCATTCTTCATTTTTGTTGCCATGGTGAATATCCTGCTCCTTCCTGCTAAGGAAGGATAGTTCAACATTTAATACTACTCTAGTACTGTAAGATTATTACATAGGTCTTCATGCACATTCATGCTTTAATGCAGTAACTTAGTACATCAGAAACAAGAAAATAGGCAAAACAGGTCTGACTGTTTTTTTCAGTTTGATGGTTGAATCATCTCTGGAGATGGTGCTTTGCAATACCATACAATTTAGGCCTAGGATAGATATGTAGAGAAATGTGTAGTCTCACTCATTCTAAGAAGTTACTGTCTGAAATACTTTGTTTTCCATTTTGGTTTAAAATTCCAAAGCTGCATGTCAAACCATGTTACAGAATGTTACTATAAAGTGAGAAGAAGTGAGAGCATGAGCAGTGAGTTTTAATTATTTAAAGTTAGGCCTCTGGTAAGAAAAATAATGTGGGATGAAATGAATGGAATGGTATGAGAAGAAAGAGCAAAGGTTGACTTAGCTGTCATAGAATGCTCCACATTTATAAGAGGATGAACAGATGGCAGACTAGTGGACCCATCAGGAAGGAGGTCTAATGCTTTTTCATCTCTGGCTAGAATTGTAGTACACACCTTTGGAAGGTCACCAGTTAAATTCAAGCAGGAAGTAAGAATACCTTGAGAACATACTCATACTCCCAGTTCCATTGTTTGGAGTTGGTACTCAGCAGTCAATGCAACATATTGTTGTGCTTGCTTCTAAATGAGATGACTATAGCCAGCTTGGTTAAAATGTATAAACATAATGAATAATATGCTTTCAAGAAAAAAGAGTCTGCTAAGTCAAGCTTTTCTGTCAAACAACTTGTCATGAACAAAACTAACATAAATAAAATGTATTCTGCAAAAATCAATGCATGTGGTCTGTTTTACTGTCAGTTTTCACATTTAGAAACAGTGACCATTACAGTAAATACTGTTATAAATGCTATCAGTCTTCTCTGTTTTTAGGAGACATTGTACTTTTTGTTATTGCTGTCACAGGCATAATTATTTCACCTTACACCTTGTAAGGCACAAATCCCTGTATCCTACTTCAATTTAGACTGAAATAATTTTGCAATTAGCAATTTTATTTGCTGAAACCAAAAGGGAGAAAGAAGCAGTCTGGATTATTATGTGTCTGGTAGCTTTGATAAATGAACACTGACAATTCCAGTTTTTTGTGTGTCTACAGCAGTTTTGTTGCCATATAAGGCAGTATACTTTATTCTCTTTTAAAAGTATATGCAAATGACCTCTTAATCATAAGTTTATCAGGAATCTACACAGACCACTATGTGACTCTTTCCTAGAGATATGAATAAATGTAGTTAGAAAGAAAGCAAAATTCATACTGTTCAATATTTATTACCTGAGATCACTTTGGAAGTTGCAAAAAGGACAAATTCACTAAAGACCAGACAAACCACTTCCGTGTATAACCAAAGAAACAGTTGCGTCCAGATCATTTTTTTTCCATTCAAAACTGTGGATTATAAGTATGTAAGCAAGTGCTAATAGTTTGAAATTGCATTCACTCCTTTTGTCTTCATGAGATAGATCTTCACTGCATTCAAGTCCAAACCACTTGATTGTTCGAACAGCTGTTGTCATGCTGGCTCTCACAGTTTCAAATATGTTGAGCCAACTGGCTCACCAGCTAGGAATATTCTAGCTTTAGGTTTTGTTTAGTATGTTGGAAATATTTGTGGACTTTTGCATTGTTCTTCTCTTTTGCTTACTTTTTCACCTTTCTTCTATGCATTAATCTTTTTCATTTTCCTACTAACTCATTCTAATCCTGGACCAAGCAAGGTCCATATGTTGGGTACTTTCTTTGTCTTTAATAATCCCTGCTATTGCTATGCTCCATACAGGCTCTCAGGCTGCACAATTCACTCAGTTCAGACGTACTTACATATTTATGATGTGGCCAAGGTTTAGGACAAGAACCAGCACTGTAAACAACATTATTTTTTGAAAGTGATGAGATTTCAGTGCATCAGTGTTTAACCAGAACCATCAAAAGTTGAATCATATTGTCCTATGGCCTGTTTCCTCCACAATGATCATATGGCATGGTCTGGATGTTATTCAGTGTTACATACAGAGTTGGACAGAATTTGAAGAGTACAGCACATAACAAGACAATGTAATTATTTATCATTGCTGTTGAGGTCCACTCAAGGCATGTACAGAGGCTTCATATTTCAAACAAAATGTGAAGTAAACACTAGGAAGTGAGCACATTTAACTAATGAATGGCACAGAGAAATACAACCAAAAGCAAATATAATTCTTATAAGGAAAAATAGACTTGAAATACTATAAGGATTATGACTAGTGGACAAAAGTCACAGATGCAAATCCACGGCCAGAATTCTGTTATTACCCTGGAACTGGATGAAAAATAGTTCTTCCTCTTTTTAAAATATATTTTATAAATGTAAAAGATATATTATAATGAGATTTAATTATGACATTTTTTATCTTTGACATTGCAACTATTTATACTGTAAAATAAGCTTACTAAAATTTTTGCTATACAATATTTTAATTATCAATATAAAAAAATGGCCACTATTTTTCAGTACTGTTGCTTTATTAACTTAGCCACTTTAATCATATGTTAACAGTAGAAATGCCATCTTGGGCTCATTTTCTGGTGTTGTAAAACACAAGAATTTGTTCAAAACTGAAACTTCTATATTCAGTAAATCAAGCAATGAATGTTAACTGTAATGCATGATCTTATTTGGATCATCTTTTACTTACTATTTCAAAATAACTAGGATGACAATTGACAAAAGGCAGGGATAGATACTACTACTTCCCACATAAGAGAAAGAGAAAAAATCATGAAAAATCTGTCTTACTATACAGACGTTATCTGAAAGCCTAATTTCTTTGGCAATAATTCAGTCACCTAATAAAAGTAGTGAGACTTAATTAGAAAAATAACTGATAAATCTTCCCTTATGATTTATATGGAGGTTATTTGAAAAATTGAAAATATAGCTAGGTCATCTGCTAAATAAATCATCTTATCTTCACTGAAAGCAAAGCCAGTTTCAGTCACCAATGGAATCTGCTCTCTTTGTCCACTGTATCTACATTTAAGTTTGAATGCTAAAATTTTAAAGAGATCTGATAGCATTTTGAAGGGCAGTACAACTAGTGGGGATGTTTTTATTGCAATCTGAAACAATTCATAGCATATGGCTTATAAGAAAATCATTTACTACCATTTACTCTTCATCCGTACATTTGATCTAATAAAGACATGATCAATCCCTGCAGCCTTTACACTGTTTTTTTCATAATGGCTTTTCAGAGTGCAATTAGAATTAAACACTGATATATCTCTAGGATATTAAAAATAATGAGTAAATGGTTATATGAAGGAGCATATAAGCTATGAAATTAATTCAGGTCTTTTTATTGCTTTTCTTTGTTCTAATACTTCTAAAAATGTTTTGAGAGATTTTAATTAGATTATGCTGAAGTTAAGAGCTGACTAAATTTAGTAGGTGGTATTCTCTGACAAAGAAACTTGTGTTTAAAGTGTAAATACCAAACAAAAATGTAAATACCAAACAAACTTGTCTGACAGCAGCTTATTCTTTATACAGTTCATTGGCTTGATGTTTCCTAAATTCATACTTGCAGTAGCATACATACAGTTTTTTGCATTGACTCAAATCTGTAATAAGGTACATTCTCTGTTTTAAAATGGCAAAAGTACTCCAGATGCCACAAATTAGAAGAAAACTTCAATTTATTTATTTATTGATTGATCTAGAGAACTAGCAGCAGAGGGTGAAAGTGCTTATTTTATTATTCTCATTATTGGCCTTTCATCTCTCCCCAACAGGTGTTGTCTTTATCTCAACAAATATGGGATGTAGATGCTGAGCGTTACTTTAGTCTGTATCTACCTAAAGCCATTTCCCAATGAAGAGGCACTGACACTTTTGTCCAGGCATCTGACTTAAAATGTAGAAGTTCTATCAATAAGCTCGGCAATGGTAGGTCAGTTTTTTTAGTATTGATGCAGTCTGCACAGATTTCTGATTACTGCCACATGCACTGATACATATAAGATTCTCTGCTAAGTAATTGACTTGCATGTCTGAAGTGCTACAAGAGCTTATAGGACCATGGCCAAACTTACCATGTATCTTTAAAAAATATGACTGCACTTTAAGTATCAGATTATCAGTATGGTTGTTATCTTCCTGGACATGTCACTGAAAGTGTTTTTGGAGGTAGCTTTGCAGTTTGAAGTCAAGTGAAATGGTTTTAAATAGCAAAGTATGCAAGCAAATGAAAGAGAAATCTAAAATTTTCAGAGTAGTTTCTAGATTTCTGCCACTCTACATACCTGTGTTTGGTTTCTGCCATCCAAACACTCAACTAAGCATTGAGTAGTAATAACTAATAATCTGAAGCCTTTGCACCACCAAACAGGAGAGCTGACATTTGTACAAAGAAAGAAACAGTAAATGGCTTTTTCCTGTTACATCAACACCTGGGTTCTTGTGTCAGGAAGTCGAAGTCCTACCAGGCCTCCACATACTAGAACAGTAGAAGCAAGGAGAATAGGGATTGCTTTGGTGATACCAACAAGGGAACCAAATATCAAGTTTCCAAGTACAGCTGCTGCTTTGCATAGTGCATTCAAAAAGCCAAAGCCGGTTGCCCTAAAAGAAAAAAAAAAACCAACACAGAATAAATTTTAAAAATGCATATTAGATTAAAAGCCTTTGAAACAATCCTGAGTGAAGTAAATCAGTACAGACCCAATACCTTAAATAGAAGTAATGCCAACAAGAATTCTGTACCTGGTCTTTTTCATGTGCAATCTCGTTTCTACTGTGGCAGCATTTTATGGAGACAAATTTATTCTGCTCTCCAGGAATCAAAATGTGAAATTAATGACTGATGAAGAGGTAACTTGTACTTCTACACAACAACAAAACCTGCAGCTGGAAATTCAGTAGCATCTAACACATTAGGTTGGTAGACATAAGGCTGGAAGTCATTCAAAAGGTAAATAGTACTTTTGGAAGTAGCTCACTAAAACAGAAGGATAAGCATCATGGGGTATTGAATACAAATGAATTTCTTAAAGGCAGTATGCACACTGACTGAGTACTTTTTCAAAAGACTAACGAGATCTGTAATAATAACAAATGTCTAACACTTAAGAGCAAGGAGCAAGAGGCTTTAAAAAATACTTGTTTAGTACTGAAGTAACTGAGAATCATTTGAGAAAAGGGAAAGGAAATAGATTGTCACCAGAAAGCACGGTATGGGCAACTCAGCAGGGCTTTTGCTTTGTAGAGTGTAGTTCTAATAAAATTTGGTTGCCAGTCTTTAAATACATTATGCAAACTGCTATAATTTTAATAAAATGTGTTATGACACAACTGTATGATTCATATTTGCAAGAATAATCTTGTGCTAACAGAAATGTCCTAACAAGATCATCTGTACAATGGTAGAAACTCTAACATTTCTCAAATCTCAAGAAGTGAAAGGGAGAAGGAAGATATGGAGCTCATGCTGTTCTCATTGGGACAGAAGAATAGCGAAGGATAGAAGCCTTTTTTTTTAGAAAACAATGTTTCTACTTTGTTAATATTAAGTATTGCTATTAGAAGAAAAAATGCCTCTAGTCCAAACAGAATGTATTAACAGAAATACTAATGGATTGAGTGACTAAATGGTTACCTAGCTATTATACTGAGACTCTATGTAAAGGAATGGAAATCCTCTACACGTATGAGTCTGTATCCCTAGGAAGTAAACATGACAAACAGCTGCACAAAAAAAGAAACAAGCAGATGGGCCTCAAATTCATCTTTTGAACAGTAAAAGCCTTTACTGTCTTTTTTTTTTCCTATATTTGATTAAACCTGCAGTATTTACACAGTATTTAATGCCAAAAAAAGCTAAACTTGAGCCTAGAGGTGATCATCTTCAAACTGACATGATCTGCTGCAGGGCAGTGCATCCCAGTGAGGTGGGAAAGCATACTGCTTTCTATGTTTTGCTTGAGAACCTTCCTGCAAGGGAAACATTTGTAGCAATTCCTTGAAAATGTTTTCCTCAGAGGAAGAATGATTAAGTCTTTTGGGGGATGTTCAAGATCTGCCAGGATGCCTCCCTTTGATACCTGTTCTTAGAAGCCTGCATTGGCAGAGGGATTGGACACAATGATCTTTAGAAGTACCTTTCTACCCCTACAATTCTGTGATTTTGTGATTCTGTGAAATGGTTCAATGGAGCACTGACAGATGTCCTGAAGGAAGTAGTGAAGAACCACACTTCTGGAGAAAGTACACTTTCAAAGTCTGTTACCAAGTGTTTGTCACGGACACGTTGGTACTACCAGGCCAGACAGAGATGAGCACCAGAAGACAAAGTGGTTCAGAAAGAGGAGAAGCTCTTAACAGGAAAGCAGCTCCCAAGTGATATATCTTCTAGGGTGACAGAAAGTGAAGAAAGGAAACAGGAACAGGCAGAGAAAGGCTGTGGTAAGTAAGACTTCACAGAATCACAGAATGGCATGGGTTGGAAGGGACCTCAAGGTTCATCAAGTTCCAACCTCCAAGACTTTATCAAAAACAGAAAGGAAAAGGTTAAAAGCAAAACAGATTGAGAGATTTTAGTGTTAATATTAAAGAAAAATATGGATGTTCTGTAAAAATGTCAGATCTGATAGAGAGCTAAGTGTTAGAGGAAAATAATTTTACCAAATATATTTTATGTCAGGTGGTGGGAAAGCTGTGACAAAGAAAAACACTGAGCTTCCTTTCACCCAAGCCACACATAACAAATGGTAAGAATCCAAAGTTAAAAATAGAAGGATTATCCAAGCCTTTAGATTAAAAGAGATTGTTTCTTAGTTGCCATATATGCTCCTTCTTAGACCAGGTGCTAGTATTTCTAAATAAAATAGTTTGGGCTCACTTTTCTATTGTTTGTGGAGCACCTCAAAACTTCATTTTCCTGCAGTAGAGTACTAGTGAATATATATATAACATGGACATTTGATATCCTGCTTGTGAGAGCTAGTGTTAAACCTACCCATCACTTTACAATAGAATCGGAACATCACTCATGTGGGAGTTGATAATATTCAAACATTATGAAAACAATGAGTTTCTGAATGTGCTATTGGCAATTTTCTTCTGACCAGTCATTTTTTTATCTTTTAAAAATAATTATACAGATGCAGATCACAGGCTCACGAATTACAGCATTCAGTGTGCAAACAAAACAAGGTAATGTACCTTTCTCCCTTTCAGTTGCCTAAGAAACTGCATTGGTGCAGTATCTCATACCTTAAAAACACCACCATTCAGTTTCAGCAAAGTGCAGTTGAACCACATCCACAGGATGGCAGTAGAAAATAGCTGCCAAGTAGTCTACAGTAGATCAAAGACTGCTGTTATGACTCAAATGAATAGAAAACTTCTGACAGCCACAATGATAAAAAGTTGGACTTAAGATATCCTGTGAATAGGGTTTATTTCTCTTGGGATAGATTCTAAGGGTTTAAGAAGAGAAGAAAAAGCTGAATATAATGAACTGAAGATAGGTGACTTAATTCTTAATTATGACCTAACCCTTATGAACTTCTTTCAGAGGTATTAAAACAGGCAAAATAGGATGAAATCATTTTATAGCACATCTTGAATGCTAAATATTCCTGGACATGATTCAAACCCAGATGTCTGGCAGCCTTAACAAAACTGATGAATTGTTGGTTTTCTGATGCAATCTGACCTTGACTTACTTTGCAGGAGATATAAGTATTCAATTTATTTGTTATGTCCATTCCTGGACAAGCATCTTGGCTTATAAAGTTACTGCTTCCCAAATTAGTTCACAAGAAAACACTGCACATTCATATGAATAGAAGGATTGCCTTTTAAAGTGATAACCATCTCCTAATTGTTACATTTTCTGAAAATGTTGACTCCCTTCTACTCATCTATGTAGTATGGGCTGAGCTAGAAAATTATGCAATGTTACTTCAAGCCCCTTGGGCACACATGTTACAACACAATCTATAATTACTTCATCATACAATATTTTTTTTCCACATCACTCTGCCAATGCACAGAACAAAGACAGCTTGAGGGATAAAACATGAATCATGTACTGAAGGAAACATGATTTTCCTCATATGTTAGAGAAGTTGGAAGGTGCACTGTTGGGTTGGGTCTGTATAATGAAAAAGCAGAATATCAAGGATAAGGTAGCTAAGCTCTCTCAGAAGAAAGTACACAATTGCTATTTCTGCCACAGAATTTCTATATTATGCTAGCAAATCATTTAAGCTAACTAAATTGTCATTAAGAATGCATTTCACATTTTCCAGCTGCTCAGCAGCTTAGCACCTTCAAGTTTGTGTTGCTGAAATGCTGAATATTTATAGCTACAGTGAAAGTTATACTCTGAGCCCATGCCCTCTTCTAAAATGCTATGTGACTGTGATAGCAGGTCCCACAAGAGACAAAGTCATTTTTGACAGTGTTATCTTTCTATATCCCATCCTTTCAAAGGAGCACTCTGAAAATACAGAAAGTTTACAAAAGAGTAGAAAATCACTCTGCTGCCAAAGAGAAGAAACTCACTCTATGCAAAACTGTTCGTAAGAAGTTTAATAATTCTTCTTTAGAGCAGATCTTTCAGAGGTATGGAATAAGCTGGTTTAGCTCTCAAGAGGGCTACAGCAGTCCAAAGACTTTACAAAATCTGTTGATGGTCAGTCCAGAAGAGCACAGGCCATTAAGAAGAGAAGACAAAAGATGAGATAAAAGATGAGACAACCTATGAGATAATACTGGAGCTTGATTAATTTTCTTGCTTACTAGAAATTGACTTATTTACAGCTTCTCATCACTGGTGTGCTTTAAAATCTATGTATTGAAAAGCACTTAAAACATTAGATGATGCCATATATTAATCTATGCTGCCAAGTGTTTTTTAACTGGAAAAGTGAAATCTACCTCTGACTAATATTTGCAATATATCTTTTACGTTCTAACACAACTTCTTCATCTGTCTGAAAACCACTTGACATGTATACAGTCTCAAAGTCTCTTATTTTAGCTGTTGCAAAAATCAACTCAGGATTTATAAAGATCACAGAAGTTGAAGTTATGTCATAAAATATAGAATAAAAAAATCATCTAACTTGGAAAAGACCTTCAAGATCATTAGGTCCAACCCTTATCCAGATGTACCAAGTCCCACCACTAAACCATGTCCCTTGAGTGTTATGTCTGCACATCTCTTAAATACCTCCAGGGATGGGGACTCCACCACTTCTCTAGGCAGCCTGTTGCAGTGCTTAACCACCTTATGTGGATATTGTGAAGCAATTCTTCCTAATGTACAATCTAAACCTTTCCTGGCACAACTTCAAGCTGTTTCCTTGCGTCCTATCACCTGTCATTTGAGAAAGAGGCCTACACACTCCTCACTGCAATCTCCTGTCAGGCAGCTATAGAGAGCAACAGCATATCCACTCAGATGCCACTTCTTCAGACTAAACAATCACAATCCCCTCAGCCACTCCTCACAAGTCTTGTTTTCTATCCCTTCTCCAACTACACACTTATCAAGAACTTAGGACAAACAACCGAGTTATTTCACATCGAGACATCATATTTAAAATAAATATAGTTATAAGGTGATATTGAATGCATATGGAATCCAAATCTGTTAAGATTTTGAACCTTAAATCTGCCTTGTGGGCAGATGATGAAGAGGTAACAAGTGTGCTCTGTGTATCACAAACACCATGTATTTCCAAATTGCTCACCAAATCCCCATCTGTCAGAAAGCCAGTACAGTCTCTCGTAAATTATTTTGAGTGTGATCTATGAAACACCTTTTGTAATAGCCTGCACTGCACTGGCAAAGCTCCAGTAGCTTGGCAGCTGATTGGTTTCCAAAGAGAGTTATGTGTGAGGAAAAGTAGGGGCTGCTCAGCCCAGTCTCCTGTGTATGTTAACATGAACTGGCCTCCTTCCATGCACTTTTCTTCCAGAACATCCTTCATCTGCAGTCTAGAACTGCTTTATGATCATTTCACCAGTTGAGAGTAAGGAAAAAGTATGCAGTGGAAGAGTAAAATAGCAATGCATTGAGCACTTCTGCCCCAGTTTAAAAAGTCATGAGCGGGATCAGACTTCCAGAATTGCTCATTTACTTGTAATTCCACAAGGTAGAAAATAGTTGTGATGGAACCAGAACTTTCGGAAAATTCACGTTCAGTATATGTATGTAAGCAATGTTTTTTCCTGGATCAGGCAGATTTGGCCTGTAAGCCCCATTCACACTGATAATATAAAATGACAAGCTTTCTGTCTGATAGCAAAAAATATCCCAACAATTTGGCTACCAGTGTATTTTTGAATTAGGGTTCCATACAGTCATTAATGTACATGTAAGGTTATTAAAAAAGAAAAGCATGGAAAAAAATAACCACAATCCCATGTCAAGCAGAAACTAATTAAAAAAGCCAATAACTACTTCCATTAATACCAGTAGGTTTTCAAATTATTTTTCTTTACTCCAATTTAAGAAAATGCTTGTGTCTGTTGTGTTCAAGAATGCCAACAAAATAACTATTTATAAATGATTTTTATTAGAATTATACCATAGCATTTGGCTGATTAAATAGCTCTTGCAGAAAGAGATTCCCTGAGGTAATAAAACTAGTAGTAGTTTTGCTACTAAAACTTAGTGTTTAGCATTCATGAGTAGGCTAGTGTAGTTGTTTCGCTATAACAACAACGGATATTAATTTCTTCTATGAAGAGGCATATGTTATTTAAAAATCGAAATAAAAACATATTAAACTAATCTACAGTTTTCCTCCCTTAAAGGACCACACCAATGTCAGTTACATCAGTGTTAAAAAACACAGACTTCTCAGTAATTCACCCAGCATTTAGAAACTTCTGGAAATGTTTTTCACTGCATTTGATATTTCCATTGAGTGACTTAAGAACTAACACAGTGATAAGAAAAGAGACACTCAGTGACTCGGCAGAAAACTGTAAAGTTTTACTTTTTTTTTTCCCCTAAGGGAAAACAGGAAAAATATCCCATCCTATTTGCAATATTTTCCTGATTAGATGGTATTTGATGTGATAGACAAAGCAAACAGCTAATTAACTTTTTATCATTATTGTTAAGAAAACTATGATTGTAGTCCATCCAAAACATCACTATTGCTGTAAAGCTCATACTTAACCATTTATCTTTACCATACCTGCTGGTAGCAAGGCTAAAGGAGATATATCTTTACGTACCTTCTGTCTGTAGGATACAGCTCTACAGTAATGACATCAAGAGAGTTCCAGGCTGAGATGGTGAGGCCATTGTAGAGGCACAGCATACCTATCATCATGGATTCACTGGTCCCAAACCACAGGAAAAAACAGCTTATGCCAGAGAGAACCATGGAACCACCTATGTATGAGATGGAATAAAATGAATTTGAAGTGCAACTGTACTTAAAAGAATGATTTTTCTTTGCTTTGTCTAACATTTTATTCACAGAATGTAGCAAAATAAATATCTCATATACTTGAGTTAAAAACTAAATAAATATCCTTTAAAAAGAGAAAATGTTATCTTGTGACAAACGCTTTAGGTTTTGGGATTTTTCCTGTTTTAAAGTAAAGTCCATACCTAGCATTGTTAAACGTCCAATTCTATCCATCAGTAGAGCAGACACAATGTTCCCTGGTAACACTGCCAAAGTTCCCAGAAAATTAACAAAATAAATCCAGTAGGCACTATAGTCATCATCAAAGGAAATCTGGCATCCTGTCCTGATGTGAAAAAATGTGCAATTTATAAAATCACTGTCAACAAATTTATATTGCTCGAGATCTGTGGAAAAAAGAAAAAAAGTTTTCAGTTAACAGCTGCCTCCATGTGCAGCTTTTGATTAAAAACATTGCAAGTTTATACAACCTTAATGACGAGGAGGAAACTTTACTGCTTCATAAAATGGCACTAGTTACCACTGTTAATTTTGATAGCCTTTTATCTTAATAGAAAAATATGCAAAGGTCACAAAGAGGTCAACTAAGACCCTGAATTAGGGCAATTATATTAACATATTTCAACCCTATGTTTCGACTACATTTAGTTTGGGCCTCTCTTAACAGGTCATCCTTGCATAAAAAACACTGAATTTCTGCAGGTTTTTATCAGTCATCGTTGACATTGTTCCACAGCCTTGTTTGGTATCAGACCTGTGATTTCCATACCTTTCAGAGAGAATCAGATAAAACAGCTGGTCATGCTTAGTTTGAGTTCTCTTAAAATGAAATGTTCACATAGAATTCAGATTAAACTTGTTTTCATTTCTGAGAGGACTGATTGATTTTCAGCTCAATTCTAGTCTGAAGAAAATGTACAAAAAATATATTTGACAAAGTGATGCAATTAGCTCTTTGTTTATCAAACTGTTTCACTAATCGTGAGCACTGCAATCTCAGCCTAAGATGAGACTGTTTAAATATTTCTAATTAAAGCACAAGTAATCACAGATATTCCTGACTTCCACTTTTTTCTGCATCTAGCTAATGATTTTGAAAGCTATCAGTCAGAGCCTGTTAGGATCTGTTATCAGATTGGCACCACTCTAACCATAACACCGGTGACATTCTCATGCATATTTGGAATAAGAATGCAGATGCATTACTACACACAGTAGTTCAGGCCATTCTTTTTCAAATAACATTTTAGAGGACTCTCCTTATGTTTCCACCTTTATTTCTTCTCCTTCCATCACTCTTAAAGTCCTTATTCAAGAGTGCATTTTTTCCAGATGAAGAAAGCTGGGCATTGCTTGTCCTGAAGCCTAACTCTGCTGCTAATATGATTACAGGGGTTACAGAAAAGCATTAAAACTGCTGTCCATCTTTGAATGGAAGCTTACTTGGCAAGATTCTGCTTTTAATTATAATGTTCAAAAATTGGAAAAAAGCCCACAAAAAAACAACAAAAACTCCGCTTAAAATGTGAAAACACATATTCATAATTTCTGTGAAATATTTAGTAGATTGAAAATGATGAGATGAGATACCATGAATCCTGAACTCATGCTCTCATGCTAAAGCAGGCAGAAGAGTATTCTTTCACAAGTCTTTCTAGGCCAGAATAAAACACACCTGATTAAAGCAACCAGTTTATCGTTGTCAGATTGAATATATTTAGGAATGATGAAAATCAAATAAAAATGTATTATCTCAGTCAATATTATGTCTGCAGTATCTCAAATTGAGGTGTGGATCCTTCTTCTTCTGCTATTACATCAGTGAGGTCAGTTGATTTTATAGCTTCGTATTCCCTACAAGAAGGGTTACTCTATGCTTTATTAGAAATTCAGAATTTATAAACACATCATGACAATTAAATGAGAATGTAAAGATGAACAATGTATGCAAGTAATACCTGTGTTGTAGAAGGTGGTATTCACAAAAGTGCAGTTTCTGAAGTATGTATTCAGAGAAGTTATGTCTTCAAACACACAATTCTTAAAGAGTGAATCTTCAAAGGTTACTGATTTAAACTTCATCATGACAAACCTGTCCAGTAGAAATAATTTATATCAGTTTCCTTTCACAGGTTAGAAACAACAACAGGTCAAGTTGGGGCAGTTACATAGATTTAATAGGCATCCTTCAATAAAATCTCACCTCCAGAAACAGTGATTAATTAATGATACTCAGGAGATGTAATAAATGATTAGCAGACTCTGGGATACTCTCTTTCAGAAAAAGCACTAATAAAGCACATAGCTGAACATAGCTGCAGGCCATAACAAGTGAAAGTATTTCTATGAGAATATTTAAGTTATGTCATGACATCTATGCAGCAGTCTTTTAAGAGGACCAGTACTTGTAATTTAATATTGCAGTTATAAACTGGGATCTCAAGCACCAGAAACCCAGTGTGTTGGAACAAAAAAGCACCTGCTGTTACCTAAGAGCTGGAAAGAAAGAATTTTTGAAAGAACATTCATTTCTCCTACAAAAATACACTCAGCACTGTGTGAGGCTTAAATTGAAAATGCACCGTTTCAAAATTTTAAAAACAGTTTTACAATCTGGTTTACCATTATCACAACAATTATGCTGGCAGTTAATACAACTAGATATCTAGCTGAAAATATGGGTTTCCTAGCTCCATGTTGGTGAATACAATAGCAATTATTTTCCTCATAAGACACGCACAAATGCAGCATCAGTAGCTTTTTCTATGTCTGAACATCCTTGTTCCTACTGACCTTTATTTAACTCTTTGGTCTTTAGAACAATACTGTAAGACTTTTCCACTGTACTCTTACTACTAACATTATGGTAACAAAAAAAAAAAAAAAAAAAAAAAAAAAAAAGACAGACATAATAATTAAGCAGCATTTTTCTAATGTACTTCATTTTACATAAAAGTCTGGAAAAAGATACAATAGAAGGAGTACAGTTTTCATGGCAGACTTCATTCAAAATGGCACTTAAGAAGACAGTGCTTTAACTTTTGTATAAGAACTGCTAAAATAGCAAACCATTCCAAACACAGATCTCATTCTACTCTAATTAAGCCTGGTATGAATAGCTAAGTCTTACTACAAGTCTAATCGTAGGAACAGCAGCACAGAAAATATGTTACATTTCAAACAGTAGTAATTCCATGTTCATCAATTATGTTTTTGGAATTGCATACTGATGAGAAAGTACAGCAAAAACTAATTATGATTATCATAGAAAAAGAATTACTAGCTAATGAATTCTCCTTCTGTATTGGTCAGAAAAGCAGGTGTTCTCAGCCCATTAGTTTTACTTACTACATCATTTCTCATTTCTGACACTGATTACAATCAGGTTGGCATTCAGTGCCAACTCATCATTTTCCATATTAAAAATTAACTTAATATAAGAGGAGAACAAAGAGCATTTAGCAATTAGATTAGTCAGATGTAATAGAAAAGGCAGATAATATGTCCTACAAGCTCCTGATGCACTTACCACCTTTTAACAGGAAATATGTTGTGACTGTATTAAAAATGGAATCACAGTGATCTGAATTCGAACCCAACATAAATGCACTGAAGTAAAAAGTAAAGTACTGCTGTATCATTCAGCTGAAGGAAATACTGAAATTAAGAGTGACAGGAATATTGAAACATTTGGGGATAAGGAGTATCTAAAGAATTCACCTTACTGCTCAAAATAATTCTGAACCTCAAATGACTGTCAGATGACTATTGAATTTGCACACTTTAAAGTGCTGTTGAGTAGATTAGTACTATAGTTAATGTTTTACAGTATTTTTAGTTCAGATTAATAAGATCTTGTTTGCCAGAAAACATCTAAAACTTACTGACTGTAAGGTGTTCTTCGCTTTTAGGAGAACAGATGTCTCTTGGAAAGAAAGTGAACTGGAAGTAATAGCTAGTTTAAAAATGAGATAACTGTCCATTTTAATCTGCAGTGAATAAACTGTGTCAAAACTCGAGCTCTTATTTATGAAGAAGAAAAGCCCTGAATTAACAAAATCATTATTTTTATTTACTTAGATATATCTTTTCATATGGAAATAATAATTGCTTATCATCATGTTATCCAGGATACCACTCAAAATGATGTTCTCTTTATCTTCTAAGAGAAACCAGACACTTAAAACAGCTGTGTTTCATTTTCTTCGAAGCTGTCTAGTATCTGTAAAAGTCTAGCTAGAGCCTTAATAAGTATACATTCACTTAAAAAAACAAAAAAGACATTGCCAAAGTGTTGTCCCCTATTTTGGAGCTGTTCAGGGTTTTGTTACTTTGGATTAGAAATTAATTTCTATTTTCTGGTGCTAAGATCTTATCCTCTCAATGTTTCACATTTTTGCTGAAACATCATAAATCAATACAAGTAAAAAATAGTAACGTAAATGAAAGTACATCCTTCCTCTTCTCCCTGTAATGCTGGATCTGAAACATGTGCAGAGTCTGAAAAACTTTGAATCTCACTGTGGAAAGAAAGATTGTTAACGTAAGCTTTCTGGTCCACTTCTCAGACTTTTTCTCATGATGGCAGGGAAGCAGTGTAGGCATGAGGGATCTGTCACCAAAGTGAGCAGAGCATACACAAGACCACTTCTCCTCATGCACCAACATACTATTCAAGACTGAATCATGGTATATTGTATGAGATTGAGAGTAGAGACCATTAAATCAACCAACCAAACAAACAAATAAAAACCTAACAAAACTATCAAATGTTTTATTGTTAGGATTGCTAGAGTACATGCATTTACTTATTATTAAGACAATATAAACCTGTCATTGATGTATTCTCCACTGCTGTGAATTTGATTTTCCAGTGTAAAGTTGAAGACGAAATTTGAAACCTCCTCATTGCGGAAAAGTTTCACTCGGGAAGCATATTCATCTGACTGAAGGTGTTTAATGACATCAGGAAACCAGACAGATAGGCCATAGTAGCTGTGAAAAAAAGAAAAAGCTCAGTTATGCTATTGTGCCTGTTCCAATGGGGCCACAGTAGGGCTGTCCTCCCAGAACTCTATTCTGCCATGGTCCCTCCATCTTGACCTTTGCTTGTTCCCATCCCTATCCCTCTATCTGTTTTTGTCTCAAAGGGTGATGTCACCATTTGTCCTGCTTCTTTCTGGGGTGGTGAGAAAGTCTCAGGTGTTAAGACTCTGCCCTGAAAAAGACTGGCAAGCCTTATGGGCATTCAGATATGAAGAATGAAGCTCTTCATAGGCTGTAGACCATGGGAGATGCAAAGATAAATCTTCTGGTGTTTGCTTTAAATTTTGACTTTAGATAAAAACAGGCAGACTAACAGCTTCTAAATAGTGTATAAATTAAGCTCAACCTGAAGACTCCCTGAAAAGCAACTTGAAGAATATGAACTTACTTTCATGTTAGGGCACCAGGTTTATGTTTTTAAAATGTTGAGACAATCACAGTTTTGTGCTTGTTGACTGCCCATATAAAAATACCAAAAGACTTCAACACCAGAAAATGACAGTGTCTGTATGACAGACACTCTCAGAGTCAAGTTTATCACCAAGAATAGACTATGTAATAACATAGTTTGTAAAGTTACTGAATAAGGACTTTCCAAACAAAAATAGTAATCAGAATGACAGAAATCTGCATGCAGATGTTACTGTTAGTCAAGTCCATAAACAATGATTCAGGATGTCAACCACTCTTACCCAAAAGACAGGGTGAACCACACAATTGTAAGTTTGATCGTATTATCCTTTACTGGGTAGTTGAAGCATCTCATGAAAGTCAACCAAATCTGGAAAGCATTAGGAAATACACTCATTTTAAAATGTATTCTGAGTAGTTTTGTTAAATAGTACAAGGTTTTTGATTCTGATTTACTTGCTTTCTTGGGAAATCAGAGAGAGTGGGTGATTTTGTTGATAGAGAACTGATAACAGTACTATTACAAGTAGTCTGTTCTCTGGCTATTATGAGATTGAGTACATTCTATACCTTTCTGTTTCTTTTCACTTTATCCATTAATTCAGTTGTTTTCTGACTATGTAGAACTTTGCTATCCTCAATGTAGCTTCATCCACTATCTCAAATAAAACAGCTCAAGTCTGTCTGAGAAACGTTTCCTCCTCGCTTCCCAACTTTAAGTTTAGAGAAACTATATTCAATAGTTCAAGTGGGACTCAGTTGGAGTATGATCTGTCATAACCTACTACAGATATTAATTGGCATTTTAAACATACAAGGAAAAGCTAGGACTACCACCACGTCAGAAATATTAGAATGGAGCTGACCAATAATGCTGTTTTCCTCTTCCTCTCCCAGAAATGTCTTCCATTTGAAGACAAGAGGCAGTTCATCATAGGAATTTCTAGCATATGTAATACACCAGGGAAAACACTCTTGCCCAGGGGCTAATACAATGAAATAACAAGGATGTGAAATAGTCAAGCTGTGATTCCTTTAAAGCTGTTCTGGTTATAAAAATGAAGAGCCAAAACATAACATTTCTATGTAGAACTTCTAAATTTCTGAACAAATAAGGTTCAAAATAGACACTTTCATATAGAAAATGTCATTTTAAATATATGACAAAAGTTATTTTACAATGCTTCACTGTAGCTCTAGGAAACTTTAAGATGCCCAATTTTAACACTTATTTAACATTTTCAATGATGTGGGTTTTTGTTGTTTTTGTTTTTAAATTAATGAGTACTGCTGAACTTTCATTTCAAGATTTGATAGTGCACAATTTCAGTGGATATGTAATAATCTTTTAAAATTATCAGTAATATAGTTTTCTTGTAAAATATTTGGCATGTATTAAAATGATATGCATATTCATCCCTTATAAGGCCTTACTGACATCCATTTACACAAGTTATTTGTGATTCAACCATTTGTAGGTAAAGACTGTTAATCCCACCATGCATCACCTTTTAACACATGTAGATATTAATATGTATTTTCAGTACAAATTATACTGCGAAGAATATGTCAGCCATCACTTCAGTGAAGGCCAATGCAATGTTCTTCTCCTCAGAAGTTAACAACCAACATCTGGGATTCATCTATTCCTCTTCTGGACCAGGAAACTAGAACCTTACAGTGGTTACTGACTCTTCTAGTTGCATGGAGAATGTAGAATTGCAGTTACTGCAAGCATCAGTTAAAAAAATCATCACATTTCTGAATGCTAGTTAAGAAAAATAATTGCATAGCGAATTGCTTAACAAAGGTGTTGTTACTTACGCCATACAGCTCTGTGCGAATTCTAACAAAACACCTCCTGTACCAAGTTCCTGTATCACTCTCTATTTCTATGAGCTCATCTATTTGCTTTGGAGTTTTAATTCTGTTAACCTAGAAATAGAAACAAAACAGTAAATATTTGCATTTACTTAAAGCACTGAAGTGAATATCAAGGAGTATTAGAAGGTTTTAAAAAATTCCATAAACTAAAAATGAACAGGTATTAATACAATGTTTAGGTTAGGAATGTTTTAGAAATATGAAAGAATATGGACACTTTAATAACAAAGATCATTATGAAGGCAATTGTATTGGAAAAGCTCTACTTTCAAATCGTGCAGGAAAACACTTTCCTTTGATTGAAACTACATGTTACTGTGATGTTTTGCTCAAGTTTTGCTGCACTTATGTCTAATGCCATGAAGGATAAAAAATTATTTAAATATTCAACTAAGCATGTCCAGAGTTTGTTATTTAGTTTTTTTCTGACTTTCCATTAAAATATCACTTCAGGTCTATTGATACAGTAATTGATACAGTAATGACAACAGAAGCATTTGAAATGTCAAGAATTAATAGTTGAATAGCATTTTTCTTTTGTTCTTATTTCCTGTAACTGTAGACAGGGAACTCTCTTTGTCATTCAGACGCAGACTTTAATTATCCTGTTTTAAGGAGGAGAGGAAAAATAGACGAAATGGGCTGGAACTGCGCATTTTATTGCTGTTATAAGCAATCATCTCCTACATCTAAACTGAAGTAAGATAAACAAACATAAAGGAAAAATACAGAAATACAGAAATACCAGTGACAGAAAGCATGATGCTGTCTACAGTGCTAATTTTCTCTTACATAGTAAAGTGTAGGAGAATAAAAATCTGTTATATGGTCTTAGCTCCTTCTTCACTTAATGAATATAATATTGTATAGTTTTAGTTTGTTCTGTCATCCCAGAAACAGCAAAAGGGAGGGCATACATCCAAAGTTTGTCTAAAATAAAGATGAAAAGAAAGAGAATAGAAAGAAAATGAGTAAAATGGGGAAAGTGCCAGACATGTGGGAAAGGAAAGAGCAATAGACAGGGTATTCAATGCTCAGCTGCTGTTTCTGACAGCAGAAATAGATCCTGTTTCTTCTTAACAAAATGAGGACACCACCCACAAATATATCAGAGTGGACTAAAGGGAATCAAGTCATAGCACTATTACTGGTAAGGTTCTAGTTTTCAGCCTAATGCTTTTACAGATGTACTCTGTTTAAGAAGGACCAGCAGCCTCTTCATATTAGCAGAAACAAACCAAAGCCAACTAAGTGGTTTTACATCTAATCACCTTCATTTCTGTAATAAAAAAGCTCATTGTCTTGCTAAACTATTATATAAAAAACCTGTATCCTCCTCATCACGCACTTTCCAACAGCAATAATTCTATCTATCTCTATCATTTATTTGATTTTAGATTTTTTCTTAGCACTTTTATGAAATATTTTGTGCAAAAGACTTGATTTAGATTTAGAGTTAAGTCCTCTAATATTATCAAAAACCTTTTACATGCAGACATCCTCAAACATTTTCACGCTACATCTCTGAGTGAAAAGAGCATTTTAAATAAGACTCTCTGAGGAAGCATACTTCATGAGCAAGCAGCTGAGCTGCAGCCTTTTCACTGTCCAGGCCACCTGATTTGTTTGGAGCAGTAAAGGCTGGGGGAATTATGTATGTCCAGGACCACTACATGTGATTAGAAACAAAAAGTCCATGGCCTTGACAGTCCTTTAACACACAAAATAGCTCCTATAGAATCTGGACAATGGTCCATCTGGACCATGCAAATTTAGCTGTCAGTATATGAGGAATGAAGAATGGGGGAAAAAAAAAGGGAGGGTCTGAATACCTATTTAAATGAAAAGAAAACCTCTGCTCAATAGCAATGTGTAGAAATACAGAATGTTTAAAATTCTACAGAATTTTCCGGAAAAGGAAAATGTTAACAAGAAAATAAAAATATTTTTTACACAGAAGTGAAAGAATGGAGAGAATTTCGGTTTTAGAGATAGAAGGATTTTTATTTGTTTTCACTTTAACCTTTAAACCAATTATCTAAGCAATGTATATTTTATGGACCCAGGAAGGAATTTAAGCATCTATATGAATGTTTGACAACTAATTTGAACTCTGTTTCATCTCAGAATACATTTTTGAAAGTATTATGAGCTACCATTTTCACAGGTTCCACAATTTATCATTAGATTACATCTTATTTGGAATTTTTAACACTTAAAGCAATTGCTCAGCAATTGATGCATTTCTGTGCTAAAGGCTTGAAGGTAAATTCCTCAATAGAATAAGTAACAAGAAAAAACAATGCTTATTTATGCTTCTAGAAAAGAAGATTTCAGTATTATCTAGGAAAACAAATCAAACATAACAAGTCAAACAAAAGCACCCTAGAACTATAGTAATATTAAAGTTACATCAGCTGTTGGAGTAGAAAACATACCATCAAAGGCTACATTGTTGGTGTAACTGTTGTCAGAAAGCAGAGGAAAATACTAACATTTAAGTTATACAATGATACTGACCTAAACTGGATGAAGCTATGGAGCTCAGGAGAGCTGGGAGAATAATTTCCAAAGACAAAAAGTCAGAGTAAGCAGCTCTTGGTTAAATCAAAGACAGAAAGGGAAAGAGAGAGACAGACTAAAAGGATGTCTGAGGTTCTTTGCACTCTGGGCCTTAATATGATGAAGTGCTAATAATAGTCCAATGAGGAGACAATGATGCATTTTCTAATCATATTACCACAAGACTACACTGGGGGGTGTAGGGACTTCTGTCAGTGTGTAACCCTGACATACATTGCACTGTTTCTAATCAGCTCCTTTTTATTGTGTTTTCTCAATGGTCATGGCAGAAACTGGCAAAAATCCCAAATAGCTGTGTCCTACCTTATTCATGGCTGACAAACTAATAAAAGTAGCTACAGATTAATTGCTGAGTTTAATACGGTTCAGTGTGACCTCTGAAACAAAGACCTGTTAGATCATAACAAGCGTATGCTTTGTTTTCTTCTCCATAGCTGCGTTAGGATATGAAGATATCATGTGATATTATAGCTGATCATTTCTCACATTTTTTATCCCAGCATATTTTTGACCTCTTCCCTGTGTCTAAATTAGTACTCTGAGTGGACAGGATTTAAGCTATAACTGACAGACTCTGCAATGGATCAATGAATAGCCATCCTGGCAGAAGAAACACAGAAGGTGACTTGAGAGCAGGAATATCTTTAAAAGCAGCTCAGAGTCAAATGTGAAATTACACCCTAGTATAAAATGTGACAAATAAAATAAAATAAAATAAAATAAAATAAAATAAAATAAAATAAAATAAGGTTAGGTTGGATATTATTAGGGATAGGTCACTGGTGTACCAGTGAAAGTAGCTCTAACATGACAGATATGCTAACCAGCCTTCCTTCAGGCTGAATTCTTGAGCTTCCTAGTGGAAAAAGTAAATGTAGGCTGTAGAAATTATATACAAGGCAATAAGTTGTAAGTATCAGTGGAGTAAAATTATATGGCCAGATGGTCCTTCCCCAGACTGCCTGCAAATGCAGAACCTATAAGAGGATTTCTTAATTGAGTTACATGTTCATTAACGAAAAAAGCAAGTCCCTGGAAAAGGAATAAAATTTCACACACATCTATGAAAGGGCACATACACTTCCATGGCACAGCACAAGCTGGTAAAGAAGGCTAGTTTTCAGTGTGAAAAAAATGTCTTCTGCTGTTTAGTCCAACTGTACTCAGAGAGAAAAGGGAAAAAAAATGGAGAAAATGAACTAGCTGAAAAAAAACTATCAAATTAATGACAACGAATTAAAAATATATTATTTTAGCAGGTAAAAATGAAAAAAAAAATCTCAGAAGAGAGAACATCAGCTAATCTACACTTCAATGCTCTTCTGCTGTTATTACTAAACATAATAGAAATTACAAATGGAGTCTATTTATTATCCCTGCGTAACAGAGAAAATTATTAAACTATGAGTTCACATGCTCAAGAATTCATTGGCCAAAGGCTGAGACCTTAAAATTTGCTGAATGTAGAACAATTTCATAGAAATTCAGTTCCTATACTAAGATATTTATAGTGCAAATTATTGGCTTTTCCATGCAGAGTAATAATATTGATTGCTAAGAACTCAAGATCCAATCAACAAGCTGGTTTTTATGCCAGGTGGTGAGTGCTGAATATAGTAATACTCACTGTGAAGACTTTCTCAGGCTGACCACGAGCTCGCATGTTTGTGTCATGAATTTGCTTAAGTATCATCCAAGCTTCATCATGTTTTCCAATCTAAACATCAGATGAAAGCATTTAAAGAACACATATATTCAGATAGACACTGAACAATCTTGTAGCCAGTTATACAAATGTTATAATGTGAACAGGTTCAGAGAATCACATAATCATAGAATAGAAGGGGTTGAAAAACATCTCTGGAGATCAGTAGTAGAGTAGAGTAGAGTAGAGCAGAGCAGAGCAGAACAGAGTAGAAGTAAAGAAGGTTTTCTCATATTTTGAGGGAAATTCCTGTTTTCCATTTTGTGCCCATTGTCCCTTGTCTCGTCCCTGGGGACTGCTGAAAAGACTGTGTTCCCATACTCTTGATACCCATTATTCCGGTATTTACAAGCATTTATGAACTCTCCTCTCAGTCTCCTCCAGGCTGAACACTCCCAGCTCTCAGCCTCTCTACAGAAGGGAGATGCTCCACGGTCCTTATCATTTTTGTGGCCCTCAGCTGGACTCAATTCAGCAGTTCCGTCTCTAGAACTGAGGAGCCCAGAATTGGAAACAGCACTCAATATGTGACCCCATCAGCGCAGCACAGAAGGCCAGGATCAGTTGCCTTGACCTTTTGGGCACTGTCTCTTTAATGCACCCCGAGATACCAGGATATCACTGGATAAAAAGACACAAAGACACACTGCATCCAACTTCTTCTCTGTAGTGCTCCTTTCTAGCAGGTCAGCCCCTAATCCGTATTGATGTGTGCAGTTATTCCTCCCCAAGTGTAGAACTCTACACTTTCCACTGTTGGACATTAAAAGGTTCCTTGTCACCCAACTCTCCAGCCTGCCCAGATCTTCCTGAATGGCCGCACAACCTTTTGGTGTGACAATCATTCCTCCCAGCTTTACATCATCAGCAGATTTGCTGTGGGTGCACTCTATCCCTTCATCTATGTCACTGATGAAGATATTACATAAGATCTGAGCCAGCACCACTCCCTGGGGAAACACCTAGCTAGCTATGGGCCTCTAGAATGTGTGCCACTGATCACAACACTCCGAGCTTTGCCAGTCAAGTAGTTCTCAATCCACCTCACTATACACTCACCTATCCTACACTGACCTTATGTACAAGGATATTATGGGAGGCAGTGTTAAAAGCCTTGCTAAAGACAAGATGCACAACATCCACTGCTCTTCTTGAAGGGAAAGTCACTCATGACCTTGCAGAAAGCTATCAGCTTGGTCAAGCATGATTTTGCCTTGGTGAATCCACGCTGACTGCTCATGATAATCCTCTTACTTGGAGGTGACACCCAGAATAAATTGCCCCACCACCTTCCCAGGAACAGAGGTGAAGCTGACTGGCCTGTAGCCTTCCAGCTCCTTCTTCATGCTCTTTTTGAATACTGGACTTACTGTGTATTTCTTCCAGTCTTCAAGCACCTCTCCCATTCTCCATGAGCTATCATAGATGCTAGACAGTGGTTTGGTAAACAATTCATAGAGCACTCATGGTTACAACCCATTGAGGCCCACAGATTTGTGTGTAATGAGTTTGCCTAGACAATTTTCAACTAAATTCTCATAGACCAAGGGGAATACTTCCTTTCCTCAGATTTTCCCTCTTAACTACAGGGTCCTGGGATTCATGCTAGGTACAGCATAGGCTTAAGCAAAGAAGGCATTCAGTAACTCTGCCTTCTCAGTGTCCTCCATTACCAAGGCACGCCATTCAGCATTCCTTAGTCTTCCTTTTGCTACTGATACAATTTAAGATGCTTTTTTGTTATCTTTGATGACAAATATAAAAACGGAAATAGTTTCAATTTAAATCCAAAAAACATGTTGAAAGTAATACCTCCAGTAAGAACCGTGGACTTTCTGGCATAAAGGTGAGGGCTACCACAGAAGATACGCAGGGCAGTGCACAGACAATCACAAATACTCGCCAACTGTGAAACTGATAAGCAGATCCCATGCTGAAACTCCATCCTATGAAAGAACAAATTCAAGAATATTAGATTTTCATAAACATAAATGATTTCACTAGTAATCTCACACTTTGAATTTCAATCTTCCGTATGTCAGCCTGGAAAATGTCCATACTAGGCAGAATGAGGATAAGGAAGACTATGTCAAGTTTCTAGGCAAAACCTGAATGAAAGTAATCATGGTAATGAAGAAGGGGTGCCATGATCATAGATAAGACTTAACATAAGGACATGTAGTTTTACTTGAATACTAGAAGAACGGAGAATTAAAATTATTTTTATAATACTAAGAAGATACATTTTATTGATTCTTGTAACTCTGAATGTGGCATCAGTGTGTCTATTAAGTGAAAAACTTTATAAAAATGTATTATCTTTCACTGACAAAATCAAAACCTATTTGGATTATTAAATTCTTTGACTTAATAGCTATTTTAAATGTTAATGAATATTGGGTACTGAATTATCATAGGAAATCATTAGAAATCAGTAAAAAAAGAAAAAATACTAGAAATGTGTGAAAAGTATTCAAGAAACAATTCAGAAAAATCTGCAACAGTATGCTTTTAGGCTGCTAGGAACAGAAACTCTAAAACCAGAGTAAATTGCTCATAAAATTTATGCTCTTGGAGCTTCTTCAAATTAGTATCCTGTAAATCAGCACTAATTCAGCACTGGAATACTGGCATATGGTTAAATCTAATTTATTTTATTATTTATTTTGTGTGTGTGAATGTATTTCCAAATTAACATTTTCATTCTGAGTAGTATGTATGGTTGAGGCCACTAGTTCTTTTAAGTGCAGATGATCAGTATTTTGGAGTTTTGAGAGCTGCTTTTATTGTGGTACTCACTGTGCTATTTTATAAAAATGAGTACTATGGGAATAGTTTTTAAACCTTGCAAAACAAGATACAAGAAGTGTAATTATAAGGTTTGCAACTGTATCCATTTTAGTAGCTATTCTCTACAAAGAGGTAATGTCAACACTCTCAATAATGCTGTCACATAATGTAATATAGTGCAAAATGTAAGACATTTTTAATGCCTCATTTCTGCTTCTATGTTTTTCCAGAGCACTATGCAATTCCTTCAGCTCTGCTGAAAGTAATATGCCCTCCACCTCTTCACCAGATGTATAGGAAAGAAAGAAAGAAATTAGTATTTAAACTTCCATCTGGCATCAACAAACTTAACACTGAAAAAGAGAATTCGTATTCATGTAAAGAGCTTAAGAAAAAAAGCCAAAAACTATAACATGAGAAAACACCTTCACATCTCAGAAATTGGGATCTTGAAATATATAAGTGTAGACTACTAAGAGGAAGTAGAAGCTATTGTTAAAATATCCAGAGAAGAAAGTAAAAAGAAATACTAAAAAAAAAAAACTCATGTGAAACTTCAGGGTCGATAGTTTAGCTTTAAAAAAAATATGTAATTGCATGAATTGGACTACTGAAATGACAGAATTTTAAGAAATCAAAAAAAATTACCTTAAGAAAGATAAAAACAGGATGTAGGTAATTACTTTCAGTCTGGCTTCAATACTGCAGAATATTTCAGGCAATATATTGAAAGAAAGCTTATTAAAAGTAGAGTGGAAGATTAGAATAACAATAGTGATTGAAGTGGTTACCAGAAGAAAATGGAATTCTGGCTAATGAAAGTCCTAATGGTGTATTTATCTGACGTACTTCTTTGCTAATTGATTTTTTCTGGATGAAGTACACTGTAAATTAAATCCGACTGGATATCAGTAAACAATTGGTACAGCATAGTATCAAATGTTTTATTTATTTATTTAAAAGAAGTATTAATCTGTATATTTGGGAATTTCTTTGTCCTTTATCAGTAGTTCTATGAAACTGGGCTGTAGACATGGGAACCTGTTTTTTCTTATTCATTACATATATTCTAAGTTTCAGAAGTGTTATTAGATTTCTTTACAGCCTCATTTAGTCCCAGAACACAGAAGTAAAATCAACAACAATATTGGTGATGACCTTTGACTGTCACTTTACATTTTTTATAAGGAAGGTTCCATATAGACATACTTTCCTTCTCCAAAGTTCCCTCCAGCAAAAGGATGTCTAAGATTTCAAGCTAAACTTGATGTTAGATTTTATTCAGAAGTAGAAAGTCAAATGAAAAATTCAGGATTAAAACCAAAACAAAAACAGAAAGGAAGGAAAAAAGATGAAGGTTTAGAATGAGTTGATAAGGCAATTAGAAATCATGTTAATGGGCTGTGTATTTTGTACACATTCAATTATAATCTTTAGAATTATGTTAATTATGTATGTTAAGCTACAGTAGAAAACACTCTGGTATAAAAATTGCAGATCTATTTCCTTCGGTTTCCTTAAATTTTCAGTCAGATCAGTCAGGCAGCAGTGCAACTTCTAGAAAGGAGACAACAGAAGTGGGGCTTTCATCTCTTAGAACAACCATCTCTTGTCATTTAAACCACCCCGCAATAGTCACAGACAATACTATATTTACCCTGTATGCCTTTTACCGCTCTGGTTTATATTTTCAGAGATTTAACTTCCTAAATAGTATACCTGTGTTAAAAAAGTTTATTCTGGTTTTAAACATGTTGTAAACCAACAACAATACGTCTGCACCCAGTCCTCAAAAATGATAGTAATAATTTATTTTAAGGTATGATTTATTAAGGTGAGTCAAACTTTTAATTATAAACAATGACTGTACCGTGTATGCTGCTGACATCTTACCATTTGCAAGACATATTTGTACTCGTCAAAATGTCTGAGAGCTTGTTAAGTGAAATGTTCACCATAGTTGATGTTGGTCTTATTACATCTTTTTCTCTTTGTATTAGCTGCTACAGTTAATCTCATGATTTATTATGTCTACAAAACTAATGATAACACTGAATGTGAGAATTGGTAGAAAAAGTGCTGCAACACAGCTACCTTGAACCTGTCCTCCTACCTATTCCTCCACCACTTGGTAGACTGGCAGAACAAACACGTACTTTAACTGCAGAGTGAGTGCAGATTTATTCTTATGTTGACCATTCCATTATCTGGAGTCATGAGCTAATATGGAAAATTGAGCCATCAGAGCAATTCTGAATTCTGCTCTCAAGGTGGCTTTCATAACCAGTATCTACGAGTCTTGAAAGAAAAAGGTGAGTTCTTGACTGCAGCTCAGTTTGCCTTCCCCTTCTCTGATTCGAGACAGAATAGGAAAGATGGAAGAACTCTGCTCAGCTGCATTCAGAACTCTGCATAGCAGCCCAGAGCTCAGCATCGCCTTTGCTTCCTGACTATTCTGTGTTCCATGGCCATTAATCTTGAAAAGAGTGCTAAATTCCAATATGTCACGAATTGCTGAAACTCTTGGCCCAAATGCATCTTGGGAAGAGTCTACTGTAGAGCAATGTAAAATCTGCAGTAATGAAATATGAAGCCAGTGCATCTGCCTTCTTGCTGAATATTGTGTTCTCATTGTACAGATTAATGAAAGGGATCAAATGAATCACAGACATGCCAATTACTGATTGCAGAGAAACAGCAGCATGCAGCAGAGCTGAAGTAAAATGTACAAACTGCTATCAATTACAGTCACTGGTTCATGTGCAAAGTTGAATGTCAACAAAACCTTTCCCCTAACAGTATTTCATCTACATCATAATATTAATAAGTCAAAAGGATACTGTAAATAAGTTCTTGCTCCAAAGGAAAGAAGTATTTCTGTCACAGGTTTTCTGAATAAACATAGAAATAACCTTGTCTGTATTATGCTGAATTTTTTCAATTTACATTGCTAGTATTGTCTTCCAGGTCACATGTAGTCTTTTACAGTGGTTAGGTGATGACGTACTGTACCTAATGAAAGCAGATTAGTGGACATAGTCTACTTAACTTTCTAAAATGAGGGCTGAAAGGGAACTTGATAGCTCAGCAAATCCTTTAAGATTTTTAAAATGCAAGGTGAGCAATGAAAAAAAAAAACCAAAAACAAAAACCAAAACAATTGTGCTTACAGACTGTATAAACACTGTCTAGCAAGTAGGTTTCTAAATGCCAGAGGAATAAAACTGTAAAGCACCTTTCAAATATACTTCTATGGGCAAAGAAAGCTGAAACGAATATAGGAATTTTATTGATTATTTCTGTTTTAACACACACTTATTCACCACAACCAGGTCATATAGCCTCAATTTTAATATTTTTAAAATTTGAAACATTTCCAATAACTGTGTGATTGATCTGAAGTGCCACTTGGCGGCACTGTTACTGCACATAATGCAATAATCAATTAACAATGTACAAATGCTTATTATTTGTTTGTTTGTTTACTGAGTATTTCCAACTTCTAAGCTAAATCAAACTTATAAGAATGACTGGAATTTCTACATCTGGCAGAACTGAAATACTCTATCACTGAACTCACATATCAATATGTCCTGATACTGCTAAATGTAGCTACGAGTGACATCCAGAATTTGAACCCAAATATTTTAGTGGTACTGATTGTAATAACAGTAAAGCAACACTGACACTGGGAAAAAAAAAAATTAAAAAAGCTGAAGAATACTCTAGATACTTTCACAAACCAGAGTAAAGTATACTGTCTCTTACAAAAGTAGAAGTAGTGTTTTCATAATTATTCTATAATTATATTGATGTGAAATTCCAGCAGCACGAAGTAGAACTCTTGCTTTTCATGTGATTAGATTATTAATATCATGCAGGAAATGCAGTGATATTTTTAGCCTCTACTGATAGACAATATTTAAACCCACTGACTCAGCAGGTAATTTTTGCAGTAAAACTCAGGAAATAAAATAACCAAAGTGTGTCAGGCCATGATTGAGTTACCTTGACAGAGCTACATAGAAAAGGCTAAAACTCTCATTCACATCTATCTCTCAAGCTAAAGCTATTAGTCCCTTACAGACATAAGGATCAACGGTTCAATGAAAGAAGAAAGTAATGTCGTTAAATGGATGTATTATACCATATATTAAACCCAGACTTGGTCTGATGACAACTGAAACCCTGATTGAAAGGAGCATGGCATTTTTTAAATACACGTTTCTTCTCCCACAGAGCAGGCAGTTGTCGGCTCCTGACACTCCTCATTTGCCTTCACTGGTATCTGCAGACCTGAGATTGTCAGGCCTCCAATCTCTTTGGTTACATGATCTGCCATTTAAATAAGTACTAGATCAGATGCAAGCATTGCTTACCACACCTAGAAAATCATCTGCTCTCAGATAATATCAGAAACAAGTTCTCTATTCAGCGCACAATGTTGTAGGCCTCCAGCTTCAGTACTTCTAAATAGTGACATCACTAACTTCATTTTCAAATGATTTTAATACCTGCTTTAGAGATGCTTAGTCCATTACTTTCCTCTGAGGAGGAAATTAGTGTATGCTTCATAAAAAAAATGAGATACACGCCTAAAGTACATTGAAGTCTAGTCATGATATGTCAGCCTTTCATTTGAATTTATATAGTTTGTGCAGATTCTAGAGCTATGAACAGAACAGGTTTTTGTTTCCTTGCTGTGTAAATGCAAACACAGCATAAAAACATACCAATAAAAAACAGTTTTTATTAGATTAAAAAGCAGTGTCAGAATGGGGCCAGGTGGATGGGAAGAGCAGAAAGCTCAGGGGGAAGCTGATAAGTCACTGGGAGCGTGGACTGCAGTAATCCTTTGGTCCAATCAGATCAAGGTGCTGAGACCCATGAGAGCAAATACAGGCAAGAAATTAAACTCTGAAATGGCAGAGAATATGGGACATGATATTAGAGAGTTAAGTAATAAATCCTAATAAAGGAAATGCAGAGAATATCCCTTACATTATATGTAATTTTTTATCATATCCCTTAGTCAGACCTTGAAAGTAACTTCGCCCACAGTTCAGATGTAAGGCATGAAAAGAGCTGTGATGTGCCATCAAAAATTGAAGTACTGAATTTTCCTATAAATTATTGCTTTTGTCAAATTTCTGCACCTGAACTGGCTTAGGAAAATGTTCTTTCCATTAAAGATTTGATATAGATCTTCATAACTGTAAGAAGAGATAATAAGACTCATATGGCACCTTCCTCAGTCATGTGGAAACCAACACTTGCTCTATGAGCTTGAATCTAAGATTTTTTAATACACATAGTTTTTGCAGTCTTCTCAGTGTTCTGTTCATACTACATGGTAAGGTAAAGTAAGACAGCTCGGTTCTGTGAATACTAAGTTTATTTGTTGTAATAATTTTTACAGGCATACAGCCTATAAGCAAACTGTGAATTGCCCATTTTTAAAAACCATAGTGGTAGCAGACAGCATCACAGAATCACGCAGAATCACAGAATTGTAGAGGTTGGAAGGGACCTCCAGAGATCATCTACTCCAACCTCCCTGCCAAAGCAGCTCCCTATTCCAGGTTGCACAGGTAGGCATCCAGGTGGGTCTTGAACGTCTCCAGAGAAGGAGACTCCACCACCTCTCCGTGCAGCCTGTGCCAGTGTTCCATTACTGCACTGTGAAGAAGTTCCAATGGGCAGAACTTCCCATGCTTCAGCTTATGGCCATTTCCCCTTGTTCTATTGCCACACACTGCTGAGTCCAGCCTCATCTCTGCCTCCCGCTCCTTAGATATTTATAGATGTGGATCAGATCCTCTCTGAGTCTTCTTTTCTCAAGGCTGAACAGACCCAGGTCTCTCAGCCTTTCCTCATAAGGGAGGTGTTCCACGCCCTTTATCATCTTTATAACTCTCCACTGGACCCTTTCAAGAAGGTCCCTGTCTTCTTTGTATGAAGGAGTCCAGCCCAGAACTGGACACAATACCCCAGGTGAGGCCTCATCAGGGCAGAGCAGAGGGGGAGAATCACCTCCCTTGACCTGCTGGCCACACTCTTCTTAATGCACCCCCAGATCCCATTGACCTTCATGGCCACCAGGGCACACTGCTGGTTCATGGCCAACCTGTCATCCACCAGGACACCCTGGTCCCTCTCCTCAGAGCTCACCACCAAGACTCTACATTTGCTCTTGTTAAACATCTGGAAAGTAAACTAAATTATAGAATGATCTAAGAATTACCTTAACAAACAAATAAAAAGTGAGCATAAAAATTATATTTTTCCAGTATGAATAAGATACATTCAATTGTTTTGCTGAATTTACATCATAAAACCAAGCATCATGAGAATTGAGAAACTGAAAAGGAAACCATAGAATCATAGAGTGTCTTGGGTTGGAAAAGACTTTAAGGATCAATAAAATCCAACTTCTCTGCCACAAGCAGGGTTGCCACGTGCTAGATTAAGTACTAGATCAGATTGCCCAGGGACCTGTCCAACCTGGCCTTGAACATCTGCATGGATAGGGCACCTACAGTCGCTCTGAGCAGCCTGCACCACTGTCTCACCACCCTCTCAGGGAAAAATTTCCCTGTGATTTCTAATCTAAATCTCCCCTCCTTTAGTGTAAAACCATTCTCAGTTATCACTGTCTGTCCATGTAAAAGGTTATTTCCCTCCCATATCTTCTAAATAGTCACATACACAAAAACAACAAAAACAGAATCAAAATCAGCAAACACTAAAGAAACAGCTAACAGAAAAACAAAACAAAACAAAAAACACAAAACAAAATTGTAGGCCACTAAGGGTTAATGCTATGCTTACACCATCAGAAATCTCATCACAACCACTCTGGCACATAATTGTTCTGGCTGTTAGGTTGACTGAGTCTGTAGCCCGAGAGATTTATGCACTCGTAATTCTGCAAAGTCCTTACTCGAGTGTGGCTATGTGCAGCTGCTCATTTAAAGCACTTCACAACCCTCAGAACAGACAAAGAGGTAGAATCTGCTAGAGACAACTCCAAGAACAGCCTTGGCAATCTCAGTATTGAATCACTCCTGTAACTTAGAGGCTTGTCTGTCTATGAAGAAAGGGCTCTGTCATGATTTCCAGAGACCACAGATCAAGCAGATTCAACTGATGTTAAAAGCAAGAGTAGGGAGTGCACAATTACAAGAAGCTGCTGTCAGAGTGTAAGAATACTGTGCTCTGTATGCATCCTGAGCCCATGAAATCAAATGGTATTAGAAAAAGCTTTCAGATTTTGTTTGTAGGATCTCACTTCCTATTTCTTGTTGATATCTACCTCTACATTTCTACATTAGTGTTTTCCATTCCTTTATTTTACCACACCTAATTAATAATTGATAAATTGATTGCATATGAAATTTGATACATCTGTTTGAACAATACTAGTAAGCACTGATAGAGCAAATCACCAACAGATGATAAAATATAATTGTGTAAAACTGCTAAATGCCCTGTGAAGTGGTCTGAAACTTTTGCCCGTGACAAAATATGATTACACTGTTGTTGAATGGTGATTTTCCCAGACCAATTGAGAAAACACATTCAATAATCTTTGTGTGCTTTCCTGTGGTGCCATCTGTGCCCTATCTGTAGCTCTGAGCTCACAAAAGGAGGGTGAAACCGCAATGGTTTCAAATACATGCCTGGTGTGCATGTGCAATCACAGAGAAAAATGTGACTCAAACCTTGGAATTATTTTACTGTGAAGTTGCAAGAACTGTCATGAAGCTAAGCATTTGGTATGAGAAGTTGTTGCAGACACTGTTAATAACAGCTGTTAAGTGTGGAAGCTAATTGAAAATGTAAGTGCTCCCGTCCTTGGTCTGGGACTTCCAGTGATTTATGTGCATCTGGACTAAGGATATTTAAACGATGGGTTCATGGTGAACAAGAAAAGAGAAGCAATTAATCAAAAAGGACAGTCAGAAAAAAGGCACAATAAAACACTGCAGTTCATGAAAAGACAATGGGACCTATTTATCTAGTCTAACTTTTATAAACAAAGCAATCATTGAAATGCTGCAACGTTTTCTGAAGAACAGGGAGAGGATGGATCATTTACCAGTGATGTGCCTCTCATCTCCTGCATTTTGACGCAGTGTAATAACACAGCATCCACAAAATTCAAGGAGGTCTTTCAAAATGTAATCTTATATTTTATTTGTTTTGGAAGTTATAGCATGAAAAATGTGGTATGTTGTTTGTTTGTTTCCATGAGCATTTTAGCACTGTGATTGTAGTCTGACTCGCTATTTTTTTATTTATCTTTTTACCTTTTATATTTTAATTTCAAGCAAATAAAAAGGAACATGATATTACTAAGAGACAGACAGACAGACTAAGTACTCAGTTTATATAATTAAATGTACATTTGCACATCTTCTAATTTGATCAATTGACTACACAGATCTTTCCGTACCTACTAATTACTATGTGTCAGAGGACCCAAATTCAAACTCTGATCAGATACTTTCAATACACATATTATTTGCCCTCATAAATATAGTAGTAATGACCTGCAGTTACAATCTATCCTATTCGTCCAGTGTGAGGAGGGGATTTTTGCCTACAAGAGGCAGTTGAAGTGTTTGAAATGTAATTAGGACAGGGATCAAGGAAACTACAGTATATTGGTTGGGTTTGATGATCTTTTCCAACCTTGTGGTTTACTGATTCTATGATTAAATAAATATTGAATAATGTATAGGTTACCATGAAAGTAATGCCTTCAATGTTTTTCTATGGAAACTACAACAGATACAAAGAGCAAACTACATTAGGTGATAACAACATATCCTCTGCTACATTATTTCCCTACACAGTCACCACCATTAGCTGTGCATTTTCACCTGCAATGAACATGATCCTGCATACCGCACAAGTAAAAATCTGCACCAGTGGAGATGACCCAGTGTTACCACTGTTGAAACACACCACCCACCACTTCACTGTGCTCACATCCACTGTTTGGTCTTCAGAAACATTCAGGAAGTGTCGATTAATGTCAATGGGTGCCACTTTTTCTGCATGGAGGAGTTCAGTGACACACCTTTGCTCCACACACATTTCCACATCAGATGACTTTTCTGTATCCAGCCTGAACCTCACACACCTGGAGCAACTTGAGGCCATTTCCCCTTGTTCTGTCACCTGTGAACATTGAGAAGAGACCAACCCCACTCTCACTGCAATTACCTTTCATGTATTTGAAGAGCAACAAGGTCTCCCCTTAGCATCATCTTCCCCAGACTAAACAGCCCCAATTCCTTCAGTCACTCCTCACAGCGCATGTACTACAAGCCCTCCTCAACCCTTTGCCCTTCTTAGGACCTGCTCCAGCACCTCATTGTCTTTTTTGAATTGAGGTGCCCAAAACTGTGGACTCTACTTGAGGTGGGGCCTCACCAGTGTCAAGTACAGGGGGAAGATTACTTCCCTAGTCCTACTCACCACACCATTCCTGATTGAAGCCAGGATGCCACTGGCCTTCCTGGCCACCTGGGCACCCTTCTTGCCCACATTCAGCCAACTGTTTATCAGTGTACCAAGGTCCCTTCCTGTCAGGAAGCTTTCCAGCCACTCCTCCCCAAGCATGTAGAGTTGCCTGGAGTTGTAGTGACCAAAAGTATCCAACATTTAGCCCCACTGAAACTTATACAGTTTACCTTGGCCCATCGATCCAGTCTATCCAGGTCCCCATGTAGCACCCTTCTTCCCTCTGGCAGATCAACAACCCCTCACTCCCCCCACCAGTTCAGTATCATCATGAACTTACTGGAGATGCACTCAATCCCCTCATCAAGATGATTGATAAAGATGTTAAATAGGAATGGCCCAAGTACTGAGTCCAGGGGGACATCACTTGTGAGTGGCCACCAACTGGATTTAGCTCTGTTGACCACGAGTCTTTGGTCCTGGCTGTTCAGACAGTGTTTCACCCTATAGAGAGTATGCCCATCCAAACCATGGGCAGTCAGCTTCTCCATGAGGATGCTGTGGGGGACAGTGTCAAAGGCTTTACTGAAGTCCAGGTAGACCACACTAACAGCCTTAACTTCATCCTCTAAGTGGGTCACCTTGTCATAAAATTAAATCAGGTTTGCCAGACAGGATCTACCTTTCATGAAACCATGCTGGCTGGGCCTGATCCCATGGTTGACCTTTAACTGATCCATGATGGCTCCTGATATAACCTTCCCTGGCACTGAGGTGAGACTGATAGATTTATAGCTACAAGGATCATCTTTCCAGCCCTTTTTGAAGAAGGGTGTCACATCTGCCAGACTCCAGTCCAGCAGGACATCCCCAGTTAACCAGGACTGTTGAAAGATAATGAAGAGTGGCTTGGTAACCACATCCACCAACTTTCTCAGCACTCTAGGGTGCAGTCCACCTGGCCCCATGGACTTGAGCTCTTCCAAAGACCTTAGACTTTCCTTTTGTGCCTCAGTTCCAGACAAAGGCCTCTGTTCAGCCAGGCTGGTCTCCTTCCCCATCGGCTGATCTTCCTTGACTTTGGAATGATCACCTCCTGCACCCTCAGAATAACTTCCTTTAAGTATTCCCAGCCTTCACGGGCTCCCATGCCCCCTAGATCTACTTCCCAAGGGACTCTCTCAACCATGGTCCAGAAGAGACCAAAGTCTGCCCTCCGGAAGTCCAAGGTGGCAGTTCTGCTGACTTCCCTCCTTGACTCAAAAATGATTGAAAAATCTATAATTTGATCATCACTTTGCCCCAGACAGCCTCCAACCTTAACATCCTTCACAAGACCTTCTCTGTTAACCAACAGCAGGTCCAGGATTTTGCCTCCCCTTGTTGGATCCTTCACCAACTGAGTCAGAAAATTGTCTCCCACACACTCTTAGAACCTCCAGGACTGTTCCTTCTCTGCTGTGTTATAATTCCAGCATATGTCTGGGAAGTTGAAGTCCCCACAAAAACAAGAGGTAGGGACCATAAGACCTCATCCAACTGTCTATGAAATATTATAACCACCTCTTCATCCTGGTTGGGTGGCCTGTAGCAGATACCCACAATAACGTCAGTCTTATTGGCCTTTGCTTTGGTTATGACCCATAAGCTCTCAATCCTATCATCACCATCAATAATTTCCAGACATTCCCAATTTCTCTTAATATAAATGGCCACACCACTGCCTTTCTTGCCTTGCCTATCTCTTTTGAAAAGTTGGTATCCATCAATCACAGCACTCCAGCTGTGTGAGTCATCCCAGCATGTTTTCATGATGGCGATTATATCATAGTTCTCTGACCACACAATGGCCTCCAGCTCCTCCTGTTTGTTACCCATGCTGTGTGCATTAGTGTAAATACACGAGAGGTGGGCTACCTTTTGAGTGGGAGAACCCATTGTGTTCAGTTCCTCGTCATTTCCTATGACTGGGGGATAGAAGAGAACACAAATTGTGCTCCTGAACCCCTCATCAGTTGCCCCAAGGCTCTGAAGTCTTCATAGTCTTTAGGGAAGCTCTTCCTATTTCATCACTGCCTACCTGAAACAACAACAGGGAAGTTTCTTCCTTCCAGCTCCAACCCAGGCCCTTGGGAGATAGCAGGCCTCTCTGTGTAGCATGTCTGGTCTGCATACCGGGCCTTCTGCTCCCTTCAGTGGTGAGTCACCAATGACAATGACCTATCTTTTTTTCTTTGTTGAGTAGGTTTTAATGCTAAGGGTAATCTGGCTAGATTTCAGTGACTTCTCCAAGAGGAAAGAACCATCATCCCCACCATTGTCCAGCTGTCACTGTAGAGCACTGTACATGTTGCAGGGGCAACTGGGGAGGTAGGAGAATTGCTGGGCAGGTGTGCTTGCATCGCCAAGCAGGGACCTTTTGCCACTAACCCCTGTCCCCAATTGATCACCACTGTTGTTAGAGGGAGGGTTGAACAGGGGGATCACTGTAGCAAGAACACTGTTGAGCAAGAACACAGTTGATGGTTCACCTGGTCCTCCCACCATTACCTGTTTGCAAGGCAGTAGGAGGTGATGTGCTTCATGCAGAGTCTCAGCTGGCTGCCTACATCTTAGGACTGGCAGGGACCAATCAATCTCACTCTCATACTCCCTAATGTTCCTCAGCCTTTCCACGTGCTCCTTCAGGTCAGCCACTAGGCTGAGTTAATCATTCAGCTGTTTGCACCTAACGCAAGTACTATCTCTGCTGCCTTGCACTGCAAGGGCCAGGCTGTAGCCCTCACTGCAGCCAGAGGCCTGGGTACTAGCATATTATTGGGGGACCTCTGTCTTGGTCTGCATATTTTTCCTGGCACTAGCCTTCTGCAAGGGTGCACCCACTGCAAAACAGGGGACCCCCTAGCACTGTCTAGGGTAGTCTTAATGGAGTGTGACTGATCTGCCCTGTCATGTTGACAGCAGCTCTGGTTCCACCTTACCAGACCATTAACAGGTGGCCCTCCTCTTATCACTCACTGAACAGTGAGATAACTAGCATCCTCACTGTGCAGTCACATGAATGGGTGGCTAACAGTTTCTCAAAAATAAAGAAAACAATACTCAATACTCACCAACATTGTTTAAAACCAGCAACTTACTTCAAACAAATCTGACAGGAAGAAATGGTCTCAAAGGCAATCATATTTCCCAAAATGACATGAAATGCGCTGCCTAGGCAGCAGTGATACACCCCATCAGTGCAGAGAAGAAAAGGCAGGAGAAGTTAGTGGTCCCTCAGCCTGGATGCTAGGACTGCACTGTGGCTACATCACCAGACCAGTCTGACTTGAACCCCAAAGTGCTGCCTCCTCAGTGAGGTCAGCAAAGCAAAGATGTTGTAATGCATTAGTTAATTTAGGGAGGATATGGAAAGCTGAAACTGCTCAGGACTGGTGAGACCTGGATTATCATGTATTGCTGGGCTCCTCAGTTCAAGAGAGATATGGAACTACAGGAGAAAGTCCAGTGCAAGGCCACAGATATGATGAAGGGAATATCACCTATCCTGAGATGAGAGGCTGAGAGAGCTGGGACTGTTCAGCCTTGAGAAGAAGAGGCTCAGAGGATGCCGGTAATATCGGCAGGTAGGTAGGTTTTTTTCAGCACTGGCCTGGGCAAGAGACAATGAGCACAAAGTGGAGCACAGGAAATTTCCTAGGAACATCAGGACCCACACACACGTTGTGCAGGCAGTGGAGCACTGGCACAGGCTGCCCAGAGGCTGTGGGGTCACTCCTTCAGAGATCTTCAGAATCCACATGGATGAGGGCCTGGCACTCTGCTCTGTGCGGCTTCATCTGAGCAGGAGTTGCACCAGATGGACCCAAAGTCCATACCAACCTTAACCAGACTGTGATTCTGTGATATTCTTCATAAATGAGGAGTAGAGAGAAAGGAGATAAACAGGATCAGACAGTGACGGCCAGAAACACTTAGGAAACAAGGCTTTGTTACTTCTTCTCTCACAAAACATCTTGTTAGTTTTTTCCTGATCCTGAACATAAACTAATTTTCACTTTCACAGTCAAGCTGAAGATCTCAGCAGAAGATTATATTTGAAGCTCCTAATGACCATCCTAAGTGATCAGTAAGTAGATGTGCTAAAAGCTACTTACGCTTCTAATGCTCACAAATACAAACATCTAAATGGCCATATCAAGCCATGTATTAGGGCACAGAAAACAAACTGATAAAGTGATTTGTTTTGCTTTCCTAGCTGGATTTGCATAAGCAGCTGTTCTAAATTCTGCTGTGTTCTTTCATTCTTGTTTCTAAAGATGACTTTTTTTAAGTATACACATTTAACATAATCTTATTTCATAGGGTATTTTTTCAAAGGGAGAGATATTCATGAGTAGGAGTTGCTAAATCAAGTTAACATTAAAACTATCTTGTATCCACTTTAATTAACTTAGATTTTTAAAGTATAGATACAGTTTCAGCCCTTAGGATACACAATTAATGACAAAGTGCTAAGTATGCAGGAAGTACAGCCCATGGGGATCATTTTTCCTCTAAGTGGGATACTGAACAGACCAACAGATATTGCATTCTATACTATTTGTTTCATTGCATATTATATAGTAGATGCCCTTATGTCTAATCTATTCGATTTGTGCAGCACTACAGATTCTTATACTTAATTCAGATTTAACATTAGCAAAGCTCCAACATCTTTTAGCTGCCAAAAAGAATTTTCCATTGGCTACGGTATTCATAGATTAATGGATTCCTAAACCAGAAGTCGTATCAAAAGGCAAAGTAGGTATAAATAAGGTAAACTTGAAGAGCTGCTGTTGCTTTTAAAATTGGAATAAAATAATAATAATAATTAAAAACACACACACAAAAAAAGATTGCTTTAATATTATGCGGGTAATTTTTGCATGAATGGACTCTTTATTGCTGAGAAAAGACACAAGAAGCTATTCCCTAGCCCAATTTCTTTCTCATATCTCTTTGTTCTTGACTACTAATAAAAACAAGAGATTTGCAGAGAACAGAAACTTCTGCATAACAGAAAATGGAGCCTTGCACTCAGATTTTTACAAAACAGCTGCTGCTATGGCTTGAGTTTGTTGTGAGATGCTAAGAAAAGGCAGAATTAGAGGAAATCTTAGAAAAATGAAACAATACATGTTAATTTTTATTAGGAGTCCAGAACTTTCAAAACAGAGAAGACTGTTCATTTTAACTGATTTTTCAGCCAGAGCACATTTATTCAACAGAATAATCTCTCTTTCTCTTGGAGTTACCAGCTAGGAAAGTTCGATAGACAAGCATTTCCCTACATGTTTTGGAAATAATTAATAATGTTCTTTATTTATTTATTTTTATTGTTTTACTTCTCCTGGTTCTGAATTATATCCTTGTTTTGTCTTGGCTTTCATTTTTCTGCCTACTTCTGTCCTTCACTAGTACACTCTGGAGCAACAGCATTCGATTCATTTAATTGCTCTGTGAAAACTGGGGTGGAGGAGACTTGCAAGGGGCATCTAATGCAGCCACTTGCTCCAAGACAGAAGCAGTGATTGCCCTCACAATATTCTCAAAATATATTTAACTAATCTTTTTTTAAAGATGTTCAGTGACTGTGATGTTACTACTTCCATAGGAGTTTCAGTCAGATATTTAACTAATTGACTCATAGAAAGTGGCTTTTCCATTCTACTTCTCCTTGACTAAAATTTCAGCTAATTGCTTTTTGTGTTATCATCCATGAGCTATTTACCCCTTTTCTCTTCATGGCTAATCAGTCCTTCCTCTTGTTCTGCAAGATTAGAAAAAACATCATCGATGGCTCTTGTGCATGTCTAAATTAGTGATGGCATCCTATTTCCAGATGTTCCAACTTTGAACAAACGTAACTGTTCTTCCTATCTCCAGTTCGTGTTGGTCGGATGTTGTCATACAAGAAACCATAGTAAATCATTTCTATAGATACAACAAAATACTTTTTTCCTTAGTTCTTTTGGGTATAGACACTACAGTGACACAGTAATATGAAATCATTCAAGCATGGGTCTTTTTAGCATAAATCATGCAAGTGCATCCTAGTTTTTGTCTGTCTGTCTGTTTGTTTGTTTGTTTTGACTGGATGGGTACACAGCATCAGAGATTATCAAATTCCCCTTTGGGGACTACAGCAAAGGAAAGGTGAAAGAAGAAATTAATTGATCCCTTGTCTAAGACAAAATGATGGTTTAAAACACACCTGTAAGCTTTTGGGAACTTTGCTGCTGATGGGAGCAGCTGATGAAATAGGCATGGGAGAAACTAATCTTTTTGCCTAGTGCTCAGACCCACCTCTAATGCACATTTTGGAATTTAGAAGTGCTACATAAAATATCTGAAAAGCATAAGTATCTGCCACTTACTTACAGCATCACCATCAGCTTTGACATTTTGAATTATATAGATTTGAACAGATGAATTGTAACTAAGGATGTATTACAGATTAATCTTAATCTGGGCAATCTCAATATGGTAAATAACAGCTTCACTTAAGATAGTTTATAATTAAGACTCAATTTTTTTCATAGTAATCAAGATTTTTTTTTTTTGCATTTGTTTCTGTACAGTACTGAACTCATAATTAGATAAAAATCCAAAAGATGAGTTGAGATGGATTACTTTTGGAAAAGACCAAAAGAAAAATAAAAGGGTATAAAAATTGCTTAGCAAAAAATCTCATTTCAAGTCTTTGTAAAACAGCCCACTACTAACTTTTCAATTTCCACAAAAATAAATGCTGAATGACAGAAAAATCTATTTTTTATTATATTACCTGAAATAATATCACGTATCATGTCATGTTTAAATACTGGGTAAATATTGTTTCATGGCATTCATTTGGAATAATCACCACTACAGAAGAGTGCAACCACTTGGCTTTCTTTTGAGACACTTGTCTCCCTTAAATAGTCTATACTGACTATCTCTGCATCTGAAATCTCTTGCAGCTATTGCCTCTCAGAGGGATCCAGATGTGCTCAGAGAACTGCAGGATGGATGGTCACTAAGATTCTTCTACTTTTATTGCTTTCTGGGTACTCATGTCCTACAAACCCATGAATTCTGCACAAAACTGGAATATGACCTTTTATCCCAACATTGTTGCAGTCATTTTACACTGAGAACCTTTAATACCAACAGAAAGATAGAAAAAGGGTGTTAAAAGTATTTTTCCTTAAATGCCACTAATTTTAGTACACTCTGTTCTCAGTTTATTCTGCTGCAAGCTGAGATTAACTCCTCCATTAACACCAACTGGTGCTGAGCATGCTCTCACTTGAACACTGAGACTTTATCTCTCCATCTCCATATCCACATTGCAGCTGCATCCAACTCAGCATATGTCCCTTCCTGTTTTACTGCAGTATAATTCATTGTTTAAAATGTAAGGGATGTTTATTGCAGTTTTGAAGGTGTGTTTACCTTTTTAATCTCTGAGTGGATGACACGAGAACAAAGCAAACATGGCAACAGGAAATACTACGGAAGCTACTCTAGAGATACCTACCAAAAAAGGTGAAATGAAGACGGTTTTTGATTGCCAACAAAGTTAATTTCTTCAGGAAAATTGATCTGCTTCAACTCAATAATCTTGTGATACTAACAGAAATGTTATTCAGGTCACCTAACAAGCCATTTACTCAAAACAAAACAGAGTTGTGCAATGTCATCACAATTGCATATAGAAATAAAGGCTACTTAGGAGCTCCTGGGCCCATGAAAAGTCTCATACTCAGTAAAGACACGGGGATGGAGAGTTCAGTACACATGTAACCTTTTCAGGCAGCAATTGGTCTTTGAGCCCGTAGAAGCCTAGTAGAGATCTTGTAACTGCTTTTGATAGTACATGTTAATATGTCTCTGCATTTGAGTTTATTAGGCATTTTCAAAACAGAAAAATCATGGTTAGTCTCCTAAATACAATGTTCTGCAAATTTTAGGTTTGAATCTATAGTTCAAACACTTTTATATCCGCATTTTTAAGCTCTGTGTATCTGTAAAAAAGCAATTAAAAATCCTTATATATAATTATGTATATATATATATATATATATATGTATATGCTTATTATTGTTGCATTTATTGTATATCTGTAATACATATTTATCTAATATATATTAAGTATTCTGTAAAAGTTTGCTTTCTTTCAGGCACAGGACAACTTGTCCGTTCTTTGCAAACATGATAGAAAAATCTTCTAGAATAATGAACACATTAATACTTTACTGCTTACACCTAGAAAGAGATGTCACAATTAGACAAGAAATCTTATGTTCTGAAATCAAATATTTGTTTCTAAAATTTATTATTTCATTTCTATCTCTTTCAAATTAGCGTTCCTTGAATGGTTCTGTAGAATGTTGTCTTTTACAAACACAAGTGGCTGATGAAAAATGAATAGTTACGTTGGAAATTTGTGATGTAATTTAGGCATCAGCCTACATGAAATGTTTGGTCTAAGCACTTACACCTGATTTATGCACTGAGAGTCTTAGAAAATAGTTACATATTTCCTTGATTTTATATTAATTAGAAAGTAATTTTGTAGTATTTTAGTGAGTAATCTACCCTACACTAATTGGAATTTGACTGATAACTATCTCTGATTGTACATGGATATATGCTCATATTAGATGCTGTTGACTCCTCTCCCCACTGGTAAATACCAGAAGGTGGGGGTTAGTATGTGAGGAATTGTAACATTAGCACGCCCCATATCCATGGTAAATTTCAGAAAGCCAACTGCAAAGAGTGTTTCTGGGGCAAAAACCTTATGAAAGTAATTAACGCTGTGTCGGTAATGAATAAGGGACATCAAAGACAACTGGCTTGAGGTATTAACAGTTGTTTACTCCGCAAAATGTAAAAAAATCCCACTTATTTACAATTTTGTTATTTTTAGGACCTTCTGGTCTTTGTTTCTAAAATAATCCCACTGCAGTATGTTCTCTACACTAGAGAGGTGAACTTAAAATTGTGGTGAAGATTGTTGCGCTAACACAGGTACACTTACAAGACTAGTAAATCTCTAACTGTTTGTAGGAAGTCTAATTAAGCTGCAAAATATAACCAAGAAACTAATAATAATTAATGGTGATAAAGACCTCAACCCATAACTTAGAAATGCAGATAAAAACATAACAAAAATTCAATTAGCTTTATTATCTTTAAAAAAGCAAATAAAATTGATGCTATTTTGCAAGTGGTGTAAAAAAGAAATGTGCAAAGTCACTTTACATGACACTCCCTTCCAGTTGCTGTACACAGCAAGTTTGACATTCAACTGCAGTTTACATGAATGAGCGTTGATATTTGCACCATCCTGGTCAGACTCCCTGACGTCTCCACTTCTCCTCCTTAGCAGACCAACTTCTCACATTCAGCATCTTATAAGAACAGTAAGATCTATAGATCAGTGAAGTCAGTATCTGGTTGCTGTTCAGCAAAAAGAATCTAGCAAATTTTTCTGTTGCCTATGCAGACAGAAAACAATTGAATACGTCTTATATGCAAACCTACACAGAGTACCAAAACAGATAGTATTAACAAGTGGAAATCTTTAAGTAGCACTCCCTGATTTTTAGTTTGGAGATCTGGAACAAAGAATTCTAGGCTCCTCTTAAAAATAACACAGTGCATGGTGGGCAATTTTTTTGTAGAATCATTAACTTTTTAAAATAAAGGAGCAAAAAATTGATAAAAAATTGGCTGAGTCCTTTTCATTCCTATCCTTGATCAAAGACATAGAGTTAGTGTAATGAAAAGGTAATATATCACTATCAAGATTTTACAGTGAAACAGAATTTCTCACTCTTAAGATTTTTCACTGTTTGAAAAATGAGTCTTTTAAAGAATATTGCAATATACATTTGATGCATTTGACTGTCTTTGAAGTAATCCACCTTGAAATATTATGCTAAATTTAAAGTTGCACTTGCAAAATGGTTTATAAAATGGTAATTATCCTTCCTATCGAGCCTGACTGAAGTACTGCATGAAGCCATTTATTCACAGCAGCCTGGTCTGAGATTTTGTTAATTGACTGCAATTAGAAGCATTTGTCTGCAGATGTTTCTTCTAATAGCTTCTCCATGACCTCAACTTCTCTGTAAGGAACATTGAACAAATCTGCATTCATTTTCAAATTTTAAACAGAAGCCAACAGCTAGACTTACAGAATCTCTGGAACTCACTTGCCTTCCAGATGAAATTAATCTTTCAGTATGTGGTCATTGCAGCACTACGTCACCCTGATTCCTCTCTTAACAACACATTGGTGCCAAGACAACTGTTAGCTTCCCTATATTTTGTGTTCTAGAATGTCCCTCTGGTTTCAGACATTCCTGTGCTGCTTGAACAGAAACAGATAAATTGTTACATATACTGAATTTACATTTCATTTAATCAAGAAAAGATAGAGCTAAATCTTGAACATCTGAAGTGTTATAGGTTCACTATTGCCTTGGGGGTAGATAATATATATCAGCAGTGAATATAAGACTTTTTAAAGTGTCTCGTGTAAGAATCAGTAGGAATGAAGAGAGTATCACTGTAAAACTGAGGAAAAAAACATATTCAGAGATGACTCAGTGCTGTGGGTCTGCTATATTTCTGTCCATTTAAGAATAATTTTACTATGCTCAGTGGCGGTTTATTGCTTTTCCATAGCTGCAACTATGTCCTGCCTTTTAGTAATTTCAGTGTTCAGCTAGGAAAAAAGAGCTGTGTTTATTTCTCAGATGAAAAGCAGAGAGCTCAGAAATTCCTATACACTATACAAACAGGCCTTAGAAGTGTGTAAGTGCCTTGCTTATAATTATGTTTTGCTTACTGGTCAGTGGAAATGCGATTAATGAGGAGGACTGGAGCTGATTTGTAGAAAAAGTTCCATCTTTGCCTAATTCTATCATAACAATTCCAGGGAAACCACACAGAAATCCTAAAAGAGAAAGTTGCTCTACAGGAGTCCTCATGAATGCACATGATACAAATGGTGTGGAGACTAGTGACAGCATTAACCTGACCTGCAGTATTTGCAGAAGGATACAACACTGTGTGAACAAACGCTCCCCAGTGCCAGAGCAGTATTTGACCTGGGTGAACTCAGCAGTGCCTATGAGCTCAGCACATTGTGATGTGAAAATGAAGCATCCTCAACCTTCTACCCAGCAGAGTAGCTCCATATTTGTTCCATACAGTAAAACACAGGCTTTAAACTTGACAACATAGTGCAAAGTCAAATTTAATTGAAAGATCTCATCCGAACTCATAAACATATTCTGCTTAAATTCTCCAAAATGGTATGTAAGCCTACTTTTTTCCTGTGATAAAGAATTGCACCTGCTGTTTGCAGCTTCTTTTTTAGTCCTCCCTTTGGCTATTATGACTTTGCTTATTATACAGAACAGTAATTTGCATGAATAAAGCTGAAGAACACTGTCTTTTAAAAATGTTTTTTGCATTTTTCTGTCTTAAGTAGTTTCCTAGTTACTTTTGCAGAGGTATACCACAAACAATACTGAAACAGAGCATCATGGCTTTTTGTTACTGGTATTCTCTTACTGCAGAAGAAAGAGGAAAATAATTCCCTTCAGTGCTGTTGCTTTAGGATAGGGATCGGTATTGTTATTATTTGAGATCTACTGCCCTGTAACATTTTTAAAAGCATTTCAATGAGGGTTATTGAGTAATGAAATCTACAGTGAAATTAACCTATTTTAAACCAGTCTTCCATAATGTTCGCATTTTTCACTGAAAGGTAACGAAAATAAAAATACACTGGAAAAGGAAAAAAACAAAGTTGGTAGCCAGATCAATTTACTAATTGAGAAAAAAGTTCATATATAAACTCTGTGTCTTGCCAGCGAAGATTCTTCTCTGATTTCAGCAATCCAAAGCAAAAAGCCAAGGTTAAGGACAGAGATTCTGGCTGCATGTACAGTCTAAAATTAATTTTAGTGCACGGGTCTAGATATATGATTGGTCTGCATGGTTACAATTTATTTCTGGGCCCTACTGTCCATTAAATGTTCCAATCACTCTGGGCAAACTTCCTAAATTTTTCCTCCCCTGCACAATCCAATTTCGATAAATGTCACTGTCTGACTTAAGAAAACTGCTCTGCATGCTAGCTAGCTCACAGAGTTGCTCTACTTGTCTTGCAGAATGCCAGTGAGAAGTGCTTACAGAGACTGATTTTTAAAAACCACTTGGAATTCCCAACAACCCTGAAGACCTGTGAGAACTTAACTCCTCTAAAAGGCAAAACCAGGAGTCTGAGTCCACATAATGTTTAATTATGTCAAGGTAGTAAAGAGTTCTTTCACAAAGTAGTTTATATTGCATGTTCATATAATTTCAGCCACTGCAAGCTTTCTTGTCATATTTTGCCTAACTCATTCCCACCATACTTGAATGCACTCCACTTGATTTCTCTTATTTCTACATCACTGAAAAAGTATACTAAAAACAAAACACTCAACACAGCTTCATACGTTTACAAATACCACCACAGACATTAAGACAATCCTAATCCCTCTTTTTTAAGAGTGTGTAATTGAGATTGTATCTGTTCCAAACAAAAAAGCTAGCAGAAATTAGACACTCAGCACTTCAAAAGATATTTTCTCTGAAGCAAGTCTCCATATCAGCTGTTTCCTCCAGTTCTGAGAGTAACACAAGCTATACTGCCAATGGTCCAAGCTTCCAGAAATTTAAAGAATGTGGCTAAGCATGGATATTTGTTAATTTTTACTTTGTAATTTATTGTTATTTAGGGTATGATCTATTCTCCTCACTTCCCCCAGAAGAAAGATTTTTTTTTAACAGCAGAGTCAGTATTTTGAGAACTGACATGTCTAAGCTATACTTTAAAAGCTTTACTATTTTAATAAGAGAGAGAGAGCTCGCAAGGAGATGTTGACCTTACCATAATGAGGAATGATTGCCCAAGCCATTGCAGATGCATAGATACCACCAATCATCCAAAACATACAGAGCCAACTCAGGTGTTCACCTCGTTTCTCCCGAGCAAGCACTTCCGAAAAATAGGAGAAGACTGTCGGCACAGCTCCACCAATCCTAAAAGGAGATACACACCATGTATTAAGGAAGAGAGTAACAGCTAGTTATAGTGAGAGCTAGGTCATACTTACAGCCATTTAAAACCTAAACTACAAGCAGATTTCTAGCAAGGCTATATTTTCTTTATTGTATCATGTACCAGAGAAGAACATACTTTCACCAGTTTGGATACAAATTTCGTCAAAGATTTCCTTGAAAACTGTATATGCACTTCAATATATTCAGTGATTCTAATAGACTGCCTATGTGCTGGCCTCTGGAACAGAAATCAGAACAAAGTGCTGATTTTCACCCAAATCCTGTAATCATGGCAATCTCTTGTCAAGTGTCAAAATATGCTCCATTTTACTGAAAATGTCAGTCATTTTCCCATAGAATAATAAGAACTTCTCTAAGTCTCCAATCCATGCTTTAGGCAATCAGGAAGTGACTAAATGACAACTGCATTGCTAATACATTTTATTTGATTTCTATTTAAAAAGATGTAATTTGCTAAGCCCATGCTTGCTTTCTATATAGTTTTTGTAATGGAAAAGTCTATGCATTCATATAATATTCACAGTTTTTAATACATTAAAAATAAACAGCATCTAAACATTAGTTGGGAAATAAAAGACCTCAGTTTGGTTTTGCAAAACTTTGTATAACTCAAATATGTATAATATTCAGTATCAAGTTCCAGGTAATCTTTTACTGTTTTTGCCTCTTCACTACACACAGTAAGTCTTGAAAGGCTTTAATTTTGTGCTGAAGGAAGTTCCTATGAAGTTTGAAGAGATATTCTTACCTAACAGATCACATTCTTGCATTGTTTAATTTTTTAACTCAACTTAAAAGATAGATGTGTATTTATGCTGTCATTTCAATGACAGGTAAACTGGGAACAAAACGAAGGATCTTACAACAAATTAAAACAAATATTAGAAAGGAACACATAAATTCAATCCTAATAAAAATCAGTTCCACGTCAATGCTGTTCACTTTAATACATCTCCCAGTACAGTGATGAAATACCACACTGAGCAGTTACATCTGTTACCAGAACACTATTCTACCACTTCCTTTTGGGCAGTCCTTGACAAAGTACTGCCAGTCAACTCATCCCTTTAAAATTAATTTTTACCATTGTTAGAATGTTACCTCTAACATTCTTTGCAAGATCTGCAGAGAGGTGGGCAGTATCTCATATTATTTTCATGGTTAAAAACATTAAAATGTTTTGCCATGGTACTGTCCTCTCACAGGCTGTGGGGGAGTTTGTCCTAGGAGGTTATTCTGGATGCTTAGAATGAGGAATGGTGGAAGCAACATGGTGAGGAGAAGAATTATGCTGTAAATGGGTATGCTCTGCCAGTTCAGTGTCATTCCAGAGCCTGTGGGCTCTCCATTTCTCAAGGTTTAAGTGGCTTACAGTAATTACTTTCCAGGGCTTAGTCACAGCACTGAATTGCATTCCCACAGTATTCCTTCCCCAACATCCTATATTTTGACAAGGATGTGGGTTCTTATTGTTTTTGCTTGTTTTATTTTGTTAGTTGATTTTTTAATTTCAAAAAACTTAACAGTCATCCAGGGGCTCCAATACATTAATAAGCAACTAAATTAATTCTGCTTTTCAGCAAAAGAAGGTTACATTTCTGATCACAAAGAAAATCAGCCAAACTGAAAACTATGCCTTTATACTGTTATTTCTGAATGCTTTCTGTTCATGATTTTCTGTGAAATTACAAGGAGGGGGCAATCAAGAGGAAATTTAAATGACACACCACAGGAGAGTAGAATTTAGTGGAAAAAAATAATAAACTGAGGTACATTTGTATTTTTTGTTGTCACAAGCAAAGATGATAAATGCCTGCTAACCTATCTTCAGAGCTGTGATTTGTCACAACAGATTCTGCAAATGCTCAGTGTGAGAGCTAGGATAAATGAAAATAATATTTAAGCGAGGCATTCAGGAGCCTCTGGCTTCAGGGAGCCTTTTTTTATTTGCAGATTCACTAGCCAGAGAGGCTTGAAATGCCTCTGAATAGAGGCAATATAGGCACATAGGTATAGATAATTAAGAAAAACAACAACAACAACAAAAATCCTTACAGAATACTAAATGTACAAAGTAGTATTGTTTCTTTTCCTGGGATATCTTGGCTTCTTCACTTCCAAATCTGGAAAAGATTCAGACTCCAAGGTTGTTTCTCTGTATGTTGGTATTTTTGCAAGTTTTCACCTTGTTACTGATGATTTGCAAAGAAATCCAAGAGTTCAAAACACACTCACTGTTCTGCTTCCAATGCTTGGAAGGAGCCCATCACCTTCTTTTGTCCACTTGCACCTACTTTTTCCTCTTCTTAATAGTTTTTTACTCCTACTTGCACAAACTCAATTAGAAACATCTTTGTTGTTTTCCTGTCAGAACATCCATTAGATCAGCAAAATATGTGATAACAAGCAGTCAGATCAACTCATTCAACTTGTGTACTGATGGATAATGCCCTATAAAACAGCAGTATGGCATAGGTCATAGATTGTTGATCATTTTATATATTTTTAAATTAAAGTGCTTCTCTGGACTATGCATACTAGAGAAGATGTCTTCCAGGTACACATATGGTCCATATGTTATTAATAGCAATAGAGTCCCTGAGATAGTCTCACGTGATTATTTACAGAACTCTAAGGTACTGCCAGTTCTGATGGAAACTGATGAGTAAATAACTAATCCCTCAATTTTTTTCAACATCAGTAACAAGAGTCAGGACAAATTTGATGTCAAATACAAGCATATAATTACAAAAAGTTTCCTTGCCATACTTGATCAGATAGGTATGTCAGATAATCTGCCATCACTGACAAGCACAAAATCATTTCTGCATCCACAGAGGCAGTACTAGCAGAGGTAGAGATGTGATCATCCCACAGGTCACAATTGGAGTTCTGGTCCCCACTATTCAAAAGGGCACGGACAGGCTGGAGAGTAGCTAGAGGAGGGCTACAGAGATTATTAAATACCTATAGAATCAGCTCCATGAGGAAAGGGAGAAGCCATTTCACCCTGGAAGAAAAAAGATTCAGGCATGACCTCACCACAATATTTCCACTATTGAAGGATGGCAAATAAAAGAGACTATCCCTTCACAAGGATCCTCATGGAGAAGACAAGGGGCAGATGAGTACAAGCTGCCCTGGGAAAGGTTTCATTATGATATAAAAAAGACATTTTTTACAAAGAAACAAATGGTGCAAATTCCCCACTAGTGTGATAGAATTCCTTTCACCACAGACTTTCAGAATGTGGATGGACAGGTTGCTAGAGACATCTGGTTTCCTTTTTCCACTGGAAGGCTGAATCTTTCAAAGACTCCTCCAACCTGGGTTGCTCTATGCTTTTATGAAGTCTTAGTCTTCTGCAGAACTGATTCTCCCTCTTTTTCATTCCTCTTTTCAAATTATTACTTTCTCTTCAGGATTATATATTGTATGCACTTCATGTATTTCAGTTTTCAGTCATTCTTTACCTTTTGTATAAATTTCCTTTCCCACCAGCATCTTGTCTTCTCCTCATATGACAAACCACTTTTCTCCCCACTGGGTCAGGTTTACATCAGTCAACCTCTACCCACATCTGAAGAAGAAAAGCCTGGAACCAAAGCTATTTGAAAAGTTCAGACCTTCCAACTGCTTTCTTGGCTTGCCTGAGAAGCAGATCAGCCCTTCTGGCATACACTATCAACTTTGAAGCCAGTCACCTGCTGAGCTATTCATTAGCTCTCAGCATACAGTTTCTGATAGCCATGGGTTGGACGCAGCTGTAGGTTGTAGAGAAATTAGAGGCAGATGTATTGTAACTGAGGGTAGAAGACGTGAGAAAAAAATAGAGCAAGTATGAAGGTATAAAAGATAACTACAACATAATTGTGTGTCATCAGTATTTATTATTATAATAGCAGCCTGCTGGTTGAGAACTGAGATTCTTGAAGAAAACAGCTTGCAAAGTTATGCTGCGCAACTGCACTGTGTTTACATGACCCATACATCTACTTGAAAATTTTGGAAGATCTTATGTATATAGACCTGCCCTTCTTGTCTTGGTCATTCAGAAAATGGGGATATAAAAAAATGTGAGAGTACCTTGACACTATATGTAATGCACAAAAACAGTGGTACCTAACCATTTCATTGGATTTACATAGCCAGTCACCTCCAACATGCTAGTTAAAATAAACTTCATCCAAAGTTTTGTATTTTGGTAACTGCTGTCCCCCACAAAGGTGTGAAGGATTTGATCAAGATCTATTCTAAACAGTAAGTTTAATACTATTGCATTGACATCAGTACTTTATGTTAGATGCTGGTAATGTGGAAAGAATACTGCACGTATTAGAAGAAGGTAAAAAAGAAGTCTGAAGGGATGTCTAACATCTTTTGGAAAATAAATAGTCACTAAATGACAGTTCGGACTGAGAAAGACTTATTTACAGGCAGTGACAGGTTTTTAGCTGCATAAATTGACCACATCTAAGCCACGTTTCCTAATATTTCTGTGGATCCTCAGGAGAGATTTAGTGAAACTTTTGGTTTTGTCAAGTTGAAAGAAATCACTATTGTCTGGACATAGTATTTAGTCTGTAAATTAAGACACATTTGTTTAATGTTTCACATTTCCTTCATGAAAAGGAATCAATTTGGGGTTTTCTGAATAATCACTAATCTACTCTTAGTCTCAGAATATATATTTATTTCAGTTACCTCCATACTGCATGAAAATTTGGATTACTTTTAGAAGCAATATTTGGGCTGAATAAGCATTACACATTTTCCCAAACTATATCATCTCTGTTTACTTCAAGGCAACCCTAGCATAGGCTAATAAAAAAAAATTCACTTTACAGAACTTTATTTTTAACTGAGGTGTTGTATTTAGAAAAGCTGCATATATAATTATCCAATAGTATCAAAAACAATAAGCTAGAAACTAGATGAAAAAACCTGAACTTTCTGTAACAGAGGTTAGATAAAATTCTCTAACTGAGATTAATGTTTCATAGTGGCAGAGTTGAATAGGCTCCTCCTCCTTTCAAGTCAGCAGTGATATTATAAGTCAGGTTCAGCTACTGGAGAAACCTTTTTAGTAGGAAACCATTTCTAAAGCACTCCTAGAGCTTTATCTGGCTTTGGGATTCAATTTCCTTTTAAGTATGGATTTTGGATTAATCAATGGAGGGATCACAGTAATTTCATATATATATATATATATATATGTTTCTTTCTTTCTTTTTTTTTTTTTTTTTTTTTTTTTGTAAAAGGAAATTATTTTGCAGAGTATTCAGTACTTCTTCATTCTTTTCATAAGCTTAAGTTCACCTTTCAGACTTTCATATCCCTCAGTCTTCTTTACCCAGCACTATCTTAGTATTATTTGTACTGTTCTTATTCCACACCATTTGGTTTTTGGCAATGCAAAATTTTCAGTGCTTATGTTTTACAGATGCAAAAGCATGATCAGAAGGTTTGTCTTTTTTCCTCAACAGTTCAGTTTTAAAAATATGTTCTGACTGCAAGAGAATCTGAGGAAAATCAGTTTCACAGTATTTTCCATAAATAAATCTTCTATCAGATACTGTTATTATTGTTCATAATTCTTCATATATTTTCATATTTTCTAGAAGATAGAAAAACAGTTTTAACTCGATATACCTAATAAATTTTATATCTCATGAATACTTCTTAATATTTATTTGATTTAATTGTCAGAAATTTCCCATATAACTCTCCGATCCTTCAAAAAGCTTATGTCCAGCCTGTGAAGCAATATTCTTTTGCCCCTAAAACTGAACATTCCATTCTTTGCTTAGAGTTATCCATATTTCATATTAGGGTTATTTAATAACCAAAGCCTCTTCCACTGAAAACAGTGATATATATTTAACAGCTTTCATTACAAAAGGGGAACTGACATAGACGTTCTGAAGGTAGGACCTTTGGAAATATGAAGAGGTTATTAAGAGAATAAGAGAAGTTGAATTCCTGTTCAACTGACAAATCTTACTTTCCATGCAAGCAAGATTTAGGTTGCAGTGAAGAATGTAATGAACTCTAAAGATTTAATTCACACACTTTAAGTTAATTCATATTGTGTTACAAGTTCTTCAGTGAGTGGTACTGAAAAGATCTTGTCTTCTTAGGCAGTGGTTGATGCCAAATATCTGGAAACAGAACTGCAAGATGTGTGCTCTAATAGTGAGTATGTATTTATGCCCTTTTGTCTATAAGTGGAAAGATTTTAATTCGTTGACCCTGTAGCAGGAATTTTCCAGCTTCTCCCATGTGTCTTGGTGCTTGACACGTGACGTGTCTCAGTGCTATTACAGCTCCTCCCAATGTAAGATAATATCCAAATAGGAATTTAAAAAGAAAGGAAGGGAAGGGAAGGGAAGGGAAGGGAAGGGAAGGGAAGGGAAGGGAAGGGAAGGGAAGGGAAGGGAAGGGAAGGGAAGGGAAGGGAAGGGAAGGGAAGGGAAGGGAAGGGAAGGGAAGGGAAGGGAAGGGAAGGGAAGGGAAGGGAAGGGAAGGGAAGGGAAGGGAAGGGAAGGGAAGGGAAGGGAAGGGAAGGGAAGGGAAGGGAAGGGAAGGGAAGGGAAGGGAAGGGAAGGGAAGGGAAGGGAAGGGAAACTTGAGAGTACTCCTGCTGAAAAGGACTTAGGGGGTCCTGGTAGATGAAAAACTTAACAGGAGGTAGCACTGTCATCTTGCAGCCTGGAAGGCCTGCATCAGAAGAGGGGAGGCCAGTACTAATAGAATGGCTTCCTACCCAAGCCATTTGATGATTCTGTGATGATTCCATGAAAGCCAGATGTGACACAAATACCAGCTTGAGTAGCGCTGGTAAGTGAAAAGTAAGCCTCCTTCTGAAGTGACCAGATGAACATTCAGAAAAAGGATGAGCTTCAAAAATGTACACTGATGGAAAAAACTATGGTCTCATAGAACAAAACATGTCTTAAAGGTATGAAGGACAGATTTAAGAAACCTTGTAATTTTTACGGTGGCCGACATCTAAGATAAAATGGAACTGAAGGAGAGTATTAGGGTTTTTCCAGATAGGAACATTTTATTCAAAGAAAATAGCAAATGGGAAGTCCCATGAATCTTTCTCATCTTTCTCAGTGATCTATGAAAGTGCAGGAAAGAAGGGAATTTTGTTTTATTTTTAAAATATATTTTAAAGTATGATTTTTTTATTCAGAATGTACTGAAAATACAATTGAGGTAGAAACCCTATACTAACATACTTAGGTATCTAAATCTCAGCTTGTGTAACTTATGAATTTAATGGACCATAAAAATATCTTGGAATTTTTCAATAACTGAGACATTATTTAAATTAAAAGTAAAGCAAATACAGACCCACAAACCTTTTTGTTCTGGAAAGAACAGTTATGTTCAGCATCCTCTAAGATCTCAGTTTTAATTTCAGTCTTGACTGCAGTGGTGGTATAAACATTATGCACACAAGAACTTTAGCAACGTTGTAAATTTTAGTGAAATCTTGAAGTACATTTGTGAGAAGTGCATTACACTGCATACTGAACAAGCAATACGTAGAGAGGCTGAGGCATAAAACATTTAAGAAAGTCGATCAAGTTCACAAAGTCTGACTGTTGCAAAGTAAGAACACAACTCAATTTTACTTATTTCAGATTATGTCTTTCCTCTGAAATCTTTACCCTATCCCTTCAGGTTTATTTAGAATTGTAATAGTCACAATGATTAATTCTCTTGTTCCTGAGATAGACTGAATTCCTTCATTAAATAACAAATTCTGTAAACAGGAAAGTTTTATTAACACACACAATTGTAGAAATGAATAAAACTAGAGGAGCTTACCCAAATCCAGAAAACAAACGACAGAAGAGGAAGAAGCCATACCCCTGGACAAATGATGAAAGGAAGGCAAAGAATCCATTGACAGACATGCATATCAGGAGTGACTGTCTCCTTCCCACCTTGTCTGCCAAGCCTCCCCAGAAGAATGCCCCCACCATCATCCCAAGGTACACTATGCTACCTGTAATACACACAGAAGAAAAACAAAAAAGAAAAAAAAGAAGAAAAAAATGTTGTTTTGTGAGCTACATAACTGACCACAATTGACCACATCAAAATAGTTATACGTATTTGAATGTTTTGCTTTCAGCAGTCTCCTACATTTACAAATTAAGTAGCACAGAGATTAATTTCTCCTTTTTCAGTGAGTAGAAATTATACACGTAACTTTGCAAATATACCTAGGGAGAACTAAGTACATTTGTGTTCTACTGTGTCTGTGTCATCAGCTAGTAGACACACTGAAGCTTTATTTAATTTCTAAATAAGGTGCCTCTAGCTAAAACAATTAAAATAAGAATTAACTGGAGAAAGAATGCCACCATTTCCTCAAAAATAAACTGCATTCAACTTTCCCAACAGAAATAAACTGTTTGAACACTTCCAGAATGTAATTCTGTAGGGGATTAATGTGCAATGTCTAAAAGAAGCTGATTATGAATCAACAGCCACTTTTCATCTGAGACCTACAGAACTGAAGATGTCCAGCTTCATCTTTTTTCTCTCTGTTGCTTCACCAAGCAACTTTATTTAAAAAGGTGGTGTCCTGTATAGAAAACAAAAAACAAACAACAACAACAAAAAAAAAAAACACCAGGAAAACATTGGAATAGTCTTGTTTTAAAAAAATTTTAAACACACACATTACTGTTTAGCTAAATACACTAGAATGTGATGGAGGCTTATTTTACGGTGAGGGTGATGGAGCACTGGCACAGGCTGCCCAGGGGGGTTGTGGAATCTCCTTCTCTGGAGATATTCAAGACCCGCCTGGACACCTACCTGTGCGACCTCGTGTAGGGAACCTGCTTTGGCAGGGGGGTTGGACTTGATCTCTAGAGGTCCCTTCCAACCCCTATGATTCTATGATTCTGTGATTCTATGATTCTATGATTATTTTAAGGTGTTTTTTTGTTTGTTTGGTTGGTATTTTTGTAAAGTTAATGTGACTTTCAAAACAGAATTGTTTCCCATAGAAAATAAAAACCTGAACCACCGGACCATCAGTTTCTTTGCATGTTCTGCAGGACAGTGGAAGACAAAGTACAGCATGCCAAGAAGAGTGTCACAGTAGCTCTAAAAATTTGGGCAGACCAACCAGGTTTGTATTTTGTTAGACACACTTACTATTTCTTATTCTACCTACATTTTTTACTGAGTTTCCCAGGTTGTCTTTAATCTATATAATGGTTGCTACTGTCTTTTATGAAGAATTTAAACGTAAAGTAGCTGGATGCAACTAAAACAATGGGCATGCCTTCTACTGGGTCCTTTTTCAGTCAGCCATAAGAACTGACAATTTCCCCAGCTGCTCTGTTTGGCTGCATTTGCTGTTGTGTAAAATTCTGGACTCCAAAAGATTTACCTCTGCCCCGAAGAAGGTAGCTTGAAGGGAAGGAAAATGGAAAAGATAAATAAATATGTGGTCTTTTTAAGCAGAGTATTAATATAGAGGTCTCTCACTGGTATTTTGATGCTTGGAATTCCATGCATTACACCTGAAGTGCTAACATCTGAAGGGTCTCATGCATCCCAAAATGTACCTGCATCGCCTCACATTTTGTACACACAGTGTACTCTGTGCTGCTTCCTTAAGAGGCGTCATTTTAAAACACTTGATGTAACACACATTATGTTGAATTTACATTGGCATGATGTAGTTATGTTTCAGTAGGTTAGTGTATAGTTTCTCCTACATCTATGACAATTAAAAATCTGCATATACATTCACAGTAGCTACTTCAGTGGAATACGAATGTTGGACTACAATTATTTACAATTTCCTTTCTTGCATTTTTGATTTTTTTTTATAATAGCGATGTTATTTTTATTTCAAGTAGTACATAGAAAACATTAGTATAAAGATAATCAGTATCCATTAGTTTCGTGTAAATTTAAGGTCTCTACTGAGTAAATAACATCTGATGTTGTCTCTGAGCCCTAATTTTACATTTTCAACTGTCTGTTACCATGAAGGAGTTGTAAAATCACACAGAGAAAATTCTTCTAAATTCAGTCTGTAAGAGGTTTATGAAGTCTGTCTAGTCAAGAAAACACATGGAATATTATTCTGAGTAGCAGGTAGGCACAGTAATTTAGAAACATGAGTAAGCAACATTCAACATGTATTGAAATACTCATAGAATTAATACTTAAAAACAGACCAAATTTCTATCCTTTGTACTTTTTCATTCTCTGTATAATTCAAATAACTTCTGAACTGAGAGGGCAGTGCTTCCAACAGTACTGTAAACCCATATACATTTTTATATATATATATATATATGTTTTGTATACAGAAGCATTAATCAGAGCTGGGTTTTTTTGTTTGTTCGTTCCTATTTCAACTTCCTTGCTTAAATTAAGTCAGCATAATAAAATCTATTATTCAAATAATGAATTTTACCTGCTTCAGTTGTCTGGACCAAGTGAATATCCATCACTTATCAAAATGAAGTCTCTGAGACAGAGGAAAACAGCTATCGCTTTTGCCTTATTTGTGCCTGATGAGAGTAGATCACTTATTTCTTCAGCTGTTGTTTTAGCTAATGTAAAAATAAAAAGAGTGCATTTCTAGACTGTCTTCTCCTTGAGTCCCTAAGGATCACACGATGGATACACTACAGATGATCACAGAAGCATGTCTACCAGAGCGAGACCAACAAGCTCCTTAAGTACAGCAGTTAAATGTTCTCAAAAGACCTTTTATTGGTGGACATTTTTTTACTGTCACTATGATCTTAATCTTTCTTAATCAAGATGCACTGGTGAGAATATAAGTACACTGTGAGGTGGTGAGCCACAGGCACAGGCTGCCCAGAGAAACTGTGGATGCCCCATCCCAGGAGGTATTCAAAACCTATTTTGATGGGTCCCCAATCTAGTGAGTAGCAGCCTTGCTGATGACAGCAAAGAACTAGAAGACCTTTAAGGTCTATTCCAACCCAAGCCATTCTATCACTCTATGACAAGTTCAGAATTTGCAGAAACCATAAGATATCTTTGTTCACTTTACTGTTATTTTAGACCAGGGAGAACACAGACATCACAGGGTTCTCCTTGGTTAATAGGGTTTGGCAGCAGATCTTCATCAGATTCTTTGCTGTAATCAGAATATTTTTGGTACAATACTTGGGATATTACTAAACACATAGAATTTGTATATTTTCTGGTGCTAAAGACACAAAGTTTAGTGGAAGAACTAGACATACTTCAATTGCTGTAATATCTCCCCTGTGGCCAGGACTACTCTACTGCACGTAGATCATTACTCATAAGTAGTTTAGAAATTATATCCTGCAGAGCTGGCACTAATGTGCCAAATTTAATTGAAAGAAATTAGAAAAAATAGTTCAATGGCTGCACTGACAGCAATCAATTTCAAAAAGGCATCATCTGATATATACTGATATATCTGATTTATACTCTTAAAGTTAAATTCTTTATTACTTCATATCACATATCTGCATGCCATTGGCTTTCCCAGTCTACAGTCTAATATCAGAAATACTTAGACTAGGCAAATAATTTATGCATATAATTTTAATCTCACTTGGTAACTACATTTATCGTGCTATACAGAAACATAAGAACACTCTTAGCAATTTAAAAAAAAAGTGTCCAGGTTTCAAAGGTTTAAAAATATTAAACTTTCTTTTTGATTTAAAGTTTTTCAGTTATGGTAATTGGCTTTAGCCTCTCTTATATCCATACAATTCTCCTAAAAAACATTGGGACATAGCAGTTAAATGTAGTATTATTGTCCCATTAATTGTAAAATCATAGAATCTGTATTTATTTTGAACACTTTTCATAAATTGCATGATAGATTTTGCACAGTGCAGTAATAGTAATTAATAATAGTAAATATGTACAAATAAAATACCTTCTTGTGTTCGTACTAACTTTAAAAACAAGTCATAAAAACAGTAATCATATAGGCATACACATTTGTCTACAAATTTTCATGTCTCATGACATCTCAAGGGAGGTTTTTCCTCCCTTTATAGCATCTGCTACAGATTACAAGACTAGATGCATTTTGTTTTCTTTTAGGTACACCAGACTAAAAGAAAGTGCCTCTTAAGAAGTTAATTCATATAGCACAAGGCACGCTGTTTTTACAGGTAGAGTGATTACAGATACATATTTTAGAAATAACAAAGTTTATTTTTAAAACACAGAGAAACTAGTGACATCCATGATATGCCTTCGATTTTCCCCAGGAAGTAATGAGTAATCACAAAAAACTCCATCATTTGCCGGAAAGTTGCTAGGAAGAAACATGTTGCAGCTAAAAAGAAGCATCCCATACTAAGATGGATATTCTCTTCTATCAAATTGTAAAAACCTGTATCTTTCTCCCAAAGTAGATCTTCTACGTAATTCAGTGATTTTTTCTATTGTACATATGTACAAAATATACAAAAGTTTCCTCTTCATACAAGGAGCTGTCTTTTAACAGAACAGCCAACTTCCCATGCATACACTTTTCTACAAGTATACTTTTATTCTGAGGCTCTGTTTTAGAAGGGACAATGTGAGCACCTGTTAAAAGAAATTATTAAGTGTAATAATTTGTTTTGGTTATTTTATAAGAATTATACTGTACTTTAATCAGTGTTCTTATTTTCCAGAGATCTTCCTTTACATTACTGTTCAGAGTATAACAGCTTACAGTGGAGAACTTGAATACATATATATATAACATAATAAGCAAGAATATCCATGTTTATCTTTGTCTAAACTCTGATAAACAGCATACCAGGAGATTAAAGATTATAATCTTTCACAGCTATAGTTATTATCTATCATTAATTTCTTTGACTGGAAAAACTGAAAAGAATTGCAGCCAATACAAAAACTTACTTCAATAAAATATAGCATCTAATTAAATTTTCATAATGGAAGGTAATTAAAGCAAAAACTTTTTCATTATGATGAGGACAAATATAATAAAACCATAATTACTTTAGAATTGGTAAAAGATCTCCATTTCTTAGAGCCATTGTCTTTGCAAATCTAAAGCCACTAGTGTAGTTGAAATACTATTAATTGTTTCCTAGTCATCATGTTCTGTTCACCTTCTCACTGGCATTAAACCTCCCTCCAATTATCTAAAATAAATAAGTGTCACAAACACTGCAGAACAGTAATTCATTCTTTTCTCTAAACAGGGCTGGAAGTAGTGTAATAACAAGGTGTATGTTTATGGATTGTTAGTTTTTTATGATCTAAATGATTAAGGGACTAAAATATTTATTATTCAGACGTTTGAAAAAAGGTGACAGGTACTGCTTTCAAAAACATGTGAGCTAGCAGATCATTTAACTAAAACTAAATTTTACATTAACTTTTGCAATTTTCAATCTTCTGAAGCCATAATTTCCTTTATCTAAATGCTAGTTGTGTGCCACAGCAAATACTTTGTCTTAACTTCATACACTGCATGATTTCTCCTACCTGATATTGAGCAATATATGCAAATCCCCAAATGCAACACCATATCAAGCTTGTCTCTATTGCTATTCTGCTTTCTAATCTGCTCATTCTTTAACTTCTTTCTGGATTCTGTAGTTTCTTACTGTCTAGTGCAGACACTTAATCACATATTCATTTTGAAGCTTTTTTGCTATTCTTCTTACTATGTGTCTATAAACAGTCAATTCCATCTGATTATTGGAATTATTTCAATGACTGAATTAACACAGTTTATCTGTTTGAAGACATGAAAATTATAAAGCTATTTTAAGATGAATACCGAAACTCTTCAGTCTTAATGTAAAAGTTTATGAAATGACAGTGAAACTGCAGTGATTCTTGGACCCTTGAGTGTGACTTGTAACTGAGTGACCTATATGGTTATTCTCAAATACTAATAATTCCCTGGTGGCAAAACTTTGCATAACAGAACATTTACCATTTGTGTCTGTTTGTTTTATCATTTACTGCAGAAGACACTATGGATATCCTTTGTAGTCAATTAAAAAAAAGGACAATTTCACTCCTATTGAGAGGAAGGAAAATGCTGAATGCTGGCCAGTTACATCAAAAAAAGACAACTTCGTCTTCTTTTCTGAAACATTTCCATCAATGTAGAGACATCAGAGTTTTCACTAAACAAGAAAACTAAGAAATTATTTCATCCAAATCATTTGTAAGGTTGTTTATTAATTTCCAGAAGTCTGTTTCTGTAGTATTTATGTAGGAAAACAACCCATGCTCCTAAAACAATCCCTCTAGTGTATCAACAAAAAGATGAAAACAAGTACAGACGATCTTCTTACGGCATTTTTGAACATACCTACAAAACTTCTGAAGACACACCATCTGGTACCAACCCAGAAACTTCACACAAATAAATATCAAGTGAACCATATCTGAACGTATCTTGTTCTCAAACAAAATGATCCTGCTCTCAGCCTGTAAAGATGAACTGCAATATTTGATACAGGAACTCAACCATGAAAGTTGGGAAAATGGAACTGAAAACAAATCTAAGCAAAGGAAAGATCAAACTCAGTTGATCAGTGCAAATGTGGAAAAACAAACAAAGAAAATACAACAAAAAAAAAAAAACAAGTATCTCGATAATTCTGTTTGCAAAGCTATTTGCAGTCTCTAAGATGCTATGGAAAAAAAAATATGATAAGCAAACCAGAAAACTCAGAGCATAGAAGCTTGTATTGCTATGACAGTAGAATAACAGAAGACAAAATTCAGTAATAAAGAATTCTAGGTCAAATTTGATCTAAAATTTTGGTCAAACACAAGAACAGTGTTCCAAGAGATGCAGTTGATGTTCCATGCTTGTCAGTGTTCAAGAGACATCTGTAAAATGCCCTCAAGACATGCTCTAACTTTATGTTCGCCCTGAAGAGGTCAGGCAGTTGGACTACATCCCATCCCATCCCATCTCATCCCATCCCATCCTATCCCATTGAGACTAAAATAAAAGCGGTCTCACAGCACAGCTACCCAAGTTCATCACCCAATGGTTGTTACTTGGGAGGAAAGAAGAATTGAGGACAATTAGTTCTGTTGTCTCCACACACAAAAAAAAGCAGTTTGTCCATAATTACAACTTCTGTTCCACATTTCCACATCATAGATATATGCTAGACAGTGTCAGTTCTGGGAGGGATTACAGAGGTGAAAATCCATAGAAGGAAAGGTTTTACCGTAGCTTTTCTAGTGCTACATCAGTAATACCATTTGCATACAAATCAAATGTTCCATGTCATTCATTTGCACAAATGTCATTCAGATATTATTTGTTTGGTTTCCTCTATCATGTTTATATTAAGTTTATGGGCCCCACAAGTTCACATTTTACTTATTTCACGCATTTCCGGCGTGAGCTTTGTAACATGAAATGTTTGCAGTTTAAAGCCGTTTCATTCCTGAAGATACAAATGGCATTTCATTTCCCTATTTCCTCTTATTAGGCTTCTGAGGCTCTTTATTTATTTATTTATTTAATGCAGTATGTGCAAGCAATATGATTTAGCTCTGAACCTATATGTTATCTGTTAGTTTACATTCGTCTGTTTGTGTGTTGTTGACACTGACTGAAGGCTCTGTATGCTGTTATCTCTCCATACAGTTCTAGGGACTGTTACCTTATTGTATGCCAAAAATTTGCTGAAGCAAGTGTGCTGATTTATATACATACATATATACGCTTCATCTTTACAGATGAGTTTTGTACGTAATCATGTATTATTTTAATTAAAACAACGACTAGAAGAATAACTGTTCCTGCATTTCCTGAGATCTATGTTAGATAAACTAATAAATGCACAGAAGCTTAGTAATTGCAGATGTTGTGACAGGTAACAGATTATTCGGTGAACAGAGAATTTTCTCCACAGCTGTATTTTCTGATAAGGGAGCAAAACTGAGAACACGGTAATCCGATACCTTTGCATTACACTGTCTTTTATCATTTCTGTTGTATGAATGTTGTCATGTCAATAATGAATTATTTAAAAAAATCACAAACTACTATGACAATAGTAGTGACAATATAATTTAATTTATTCTGTAACAATTTTCTTAGAACATAAATTAGGTCAAATTTATTCCATTTTCTTCATTATAGTCATCTGCAGACTGAGTACTGGTAGAACTCAGCAGTTTATTGCAGAAAACATCAGAGCACTCTGCTATTTTATACTACTCTTGCTTGGCTAGATAAATCAATAATGCATTATAGATAAAAAGACCAAGGCAGTACTTCCTTGGTACTCACATCATAAATGATTAATCAGTACTTACACTCAGCAACACAGGGCTGTAAGAACCAGCCAATATTTGGTATTTTTCTTCCCATATACACAGGATTTTTAAAAGATGGTTGTTACCAGTATCAATATAGAGAACACAGTTTTGTCAAAAACTCAGGTAATCCCACATGTTGATGTGAGGCTGTTGACAGATTCTCTAGGTGTTATAACTGAACATATGATTTTCATACTATCTTCCCCTTTGATCCAATCATTCCCTCTGGCATTAGGAAGAAAATCCTAACAGACAAGCCTCAGATAAAGCACACCTAGTTAAGTTAAGCTATCCTAATCCTCCTAATTCCTGGTTGTCTTCCCTGGAGACTACAGAGGTTCTTCTGGATTTTGCTCTTCTCAGACTTAGATGCTAAATTCAGCGCACTCTTCACCCAGCTCTGAATTGACCCTGTTATGCCAGAAATTGCTGTGACTTTGCAATTTGAAATGCACTTCCTTGGAAATCCTAAGAATCAGAATGATTATAAATGCTGTATGTGATTGAACGGTGCACGGCACTCACTGTGCCATGTGCTAGGATTAATTAAATTTCAAAGTAAAAAAAAAAAAAAAAAGGAATAATTTCACTAAAGCTTTAAATTGCCCACACAGTCATCTACATTAATCATCTCATTAAATATCAGAACCATTCATTTTGGCTACAGGTTTTATTGCCTGAATGTTAATTCCTTATTTGCCTAGTCCTGCTTCTGACTCAGAGCAAGAGTCTATAAATATCACTAAATTTTAATTAGTGCTGAACTATAACAAAAAGTAACAAACTTCAAAGTATGTATATATAGATCTATATTTATAGCAGAATTTAACACAACAGATCAAAGAACTAATCAGCAAGATTGCACTTCGAGCAAAGGGATCTATACAACCATAAAACTAATATATGTTTATTTATTTGGTGTTTATTCTAGTGCAAACATCTATTCTGTGCAAACATCTTTCCTTGTAAATGGAACAACCAAATCTGTTTATTTTCCTTCACCTAGTAGTGGCTGTTATCATCTCTTTTTTTTTTTTTTTTTTACAATGCAGTGAAAAGGTGGAGGGAAGAGATAGAAAGCTGAAAAACAAACAAAGAAATAAATACCTTAAAGCTGGAAATCCCTGACTTACACTGGCTTCAAAAAGCAAATCAAAACAATAAAAAACAACCAAGACACTGAATTATACTTCCTTGAATTAGACTCATTTTCATCAGGAACTAGTTACCAGAATCAGCAAGTATCTGAAACATCTCTCACAATCCCTGACAAGAAACAAGTTTTCCCTCACTTCACACAACCAGCAGAATGTTGAAAAAGGGAATTCCTTTAGATGATGATCAAGCTTCTTTCTGCTTTCCCATATACAGTCAGAGAAACAGATTAACGACACCAGGCTGACAAACAACAGATCAGGATAATCCCCTGTGGGATACCAATACACCTGATGATGCTTTTTCATTAGCAGGCTTTTTAATTATTTATTTACAATGGTGCCAGTGGGCAGAGTTATATTGTCTAGATAGAAAACTGTTTATGTGACTGTATGCATCAACTCATAACCTCTAAAAAGACTTGCTCCTGGCAACTTCAGAACCAACGCTGAAAATCAGCTTGAGTGCCAGGAAATAAGAAAAGTACTTGAGCGCTTTGAAAACGATGTCTGACAAATGCCCCTTGAAACTCTTCCCAAAAGTTGGAAAGCAGAAAGAAATGGGATTGTTAACTACAGGAGTTTCCTTTTCCAGTCATATGCTGTTGTGCGTTAGGTGAGGAAGGCCAAGTCTGTTGTCAGATGCTGTGGGAAATGCTTGAGCAAAATAGATGGCCATGTATCATGTTCATCTCTCAAGCCCAGATGACGCTCTGCACTGCTAACCAGCAGGTAGCAAATAGTATCTGTCTGGCTGATGTGACACAAAGCTTGCTCACTGACTATAGACTATAGTTGGCTGTCCTTAGGAATGTGGAACTTTATATATGTAAAGCTGACATCAACACCATTTCCTAACTTTCCTAGTTTGTATTACCATCCTAACTGAAAAAAGAAACTTCTGTTAGTCCTATAAGCAGGTTACTGTGTCTATTTAAGACACTTTTCATCATACATCCCTCCAAGGAAAGTTTACTTGTTAAAATAAGCTAAAGAATCTCGCATGTAAGGTGTGTCATTGAAGCCTCTTTTATTTCCCAGTAAGCAGATCAAGAACTGGTTGACATTGGTTAAAAGGGTGATTAGTTTAAGAGAGCTAGGGAACAACTCCATGACCATTGTGGTAGAGAAGAGAACAGTTAATTTTCTTTCCCATCTAGAAGTTGAGTAGTAAGTAGATTTGGACAAAATGGAAAATCCAAGATTCTTCAGTGAAAAAGTTACTAAAGTTCCAGTTATGCAGCATATCTGTAGTTCATTTCTTCCAGATACAGTGTGGCCTGTTAGCTTGTTGTAGTGCATGTAGTGCAAAACCTTGCATCCGAAAGGTGAATATAAACTGTTGAAAAATATTTAAGAATGAATGGAAAAATAAACTTTCATATATGTGATTAGATAATAGTGTCCTGGAAAGACTATTAACCACCATTATGACTACGGTTAAACAAGTACTTGCATTAATAGTTAAAAAATACCAGTTTGTCATATACATTTATCTATCTTAGTAATAGCTCAGTATCAGTTCTTCATTTAAATATTTGATACTTTGATTCTGCATTAGCTTTGAACACAGTGATCTTCCATATATTTGAAACTAAACCAACTGTTTCAATCAAAGGACTCAGGTGCATACAATGAGGATAGATCCAACCACCACAGATAAAGAATTATGTCTGGATTAAAATGCAGTCAGAGTAGGGGTGAAAAGTTACACCATGCAGTACTTTTCACCACTGACATTCATATAAACAAACCAAAGCTCTGAGAAAAGTAGCTTCTTCAAATCTTACAAATCTTTGCATTCAAGTGGCTTCCAATAGTTGAAATAATGATAGTATTATATAAAATGACGAGTAAGACAGTTTGAAAGTTTCTAAAATCCTTGACTGATTAAATCCATAGGTAAAATGCATTGGAAGAATGTGACTCAGATGTGACAAAGATCCAATAATCGTATTTGTTCTACATTCTAATGAGGTTCATTAACACAGCCTTTGTGAAAATATTTCATTTCTTGCTGGAGAGCTCATTGGTCGTCCCTTTCATTTCACAGCTTAAAATACTCAGAAAATTAGGCACTTCAAGAAATGAAAGCTCTGAGTTGTAATGAACCACGCCGCAGAATTATCCAGAAAAAAAAAAAAAAATCTTGAAAAAAAAGCACCACTAACATACCCAAAATGTTCAGATTAGTTAAAAGACTGAATCTGACACATTGATTTAGGCAATAAATCATCAGCCAGAGATGCTGCAGCAGTTGAAGGAGGGAAGAAAGAGTGATCGTGACAGCCAAATTAAACATGGGAAATCACCACGGCCCTCAAGCTTTTCCTTTGGGAGGCATTTCCTTCTTTCTGCCATTTTTGTAAGATTATAGATTTGAGTGTGACATGAATGGTGAAATCACTGATCTGAAACTGGACAGGCAGAGCAAGAAACTAACCTGCAGTGCCTAAAAAACCAGTCCAGACATTTTTAAAGGTTTTAGTCAGCATCAATCACTGAGACAACAATTTTAAAATAACTGCAAACACAATTATTTACCTTTATTTATGTATGCGGATAAATACAGGCATATTTGCATATTACTAATACATGTTTGTAACAGACTTGTTAGATGCAGAAGTATCTTAATGGCTACTTACACAATCCTCACAAGTACATACATTATCCTAATTACAGGCTGTAATTTTCATCATAGAAATAAAAGTGAGTTTCCAATATCCACTATGCTCTTTGAATTCAGCTGAAGTAAGCACAGATTAAATCTTGAAAAATGTTTTATTCTGACAACAAATAGTTGGCTCAAAAAATTGCTCAAAAATTTACTACCTCAACATACAGTGGTTTTATCTCTTTGGTATTATTCCAAGGTATGTACATATAATTATATCCTTTAATTAAAAGAAAAACAGAAAAACATAATGCTACTGATAGAGTAAAAAAAAAAAAAAGTTGGATAAAATAGCATGTGGCACTGCAATGCAGTCACTGTAAGTTGGTTTTTATTATATTTGTTACTAGGGTTGAATATGCATAGCTGGAAGGGATACTGAGCCAAAGAAGTACTATATATAATCCCACACTAAATGGTGAACCTCTTAAAAGTGAAGAGTGAACATGTAGGTTGATGCTCAGCTTGTAGTCCTCAGTAAAACCACATGCAGGAAATACGTGAAATAGGAATAACAGTAGAACTGGTGCTGTTGTTCTCCCTAATAGCATGGTGGTTTAGCAGTGAGAAAATCACACTCTGAAAAGGAAGGCAGCTGGAAACCACCTTGAATCACTGGCTTATAGAAGCCTGTAGCTGCTCTGAGAGCACACTATATTCCATTAATTTTTCAAATTTGTGCTCACACATCTCTTCTCTTTACCAGCACATGACATACCCTGAGACATGTGTTCAGCCTGCCTCTAAGCAGGCAAAAATAATATCACATATTCTCCACTGTGACTTTTTTTCCCCTCAGAAAAGAAAAAAAACAACAACCGTCATCTCGACTGTTCCAAACTGTATAGCTGGTTAGAACAGAGGAAAATCTGTTTCTTAATTTTTCTCCCTCAAAAAATTGTGCTTGGAAGGTAAGCAGAAAAAGCACAGCCATAGGTGTACTTTACTGATGTTACTGTAAGAGAACTGTACTGTACCACAGATGAAGAGCACACATGATGGCATTTGTGTTTCTCACAATTCCTGAAGAAAAAAGCATTAATCCTATAAGACAGTTTTTACCTTGCTCTGCAATATTTAGTGCACATTTAAATTACTGCAGTTCTATTTTCAAATATTTCAATTGCTGCAAAAGATTTATTACTACTATTAACAGCAAATGCAATTAACCCAGTTATTTCAGCAAGATTCCTCACACTCTGAAGTCTGCAGTGGTTACAGTAACTGTTCTTAACCTGGATTCATTTCTTGTGAATATGGGAACTTTGAGAACCACATATAGGTACTTAGCATTTTGACATCTGTGAAACGTTCAAAAAAGGTATATTATGGCCAACACTTCCCATTAAAAAATGAAGCCTAATTTATTTTATTTTCAAAAGAGTCAAGAATTTTAACATGCTCTCCATAATATTACATAAAAATCTTCTTGAAGTCATCTTAGTCTGAATCTCCACATCTGGAGAATCCTGTATAAAAAGGAATTTTGCTGAAAAAACTACACAAAAGATACCAAGGGAAACCACAGTCTGACAGTAACAACAGAATTCCAGATTTGTACATATGTTTAAGTATGTACAAGAGGTCTGTGGATTTAGTTAGGCACCTAGACAATTTGGAGAATCCCATCAGACACATAGATGCATGGATATTTACAAAATAGACCACACCCAGTTCCTTCAGTCCTTTATTCAATATTCACTGTTAACTGTGCACTTCCAGATTTCAGCCAAAACCATGGGAAACTTATACACGCTCAGGAAGAGAACATACGGCTCAAGCTACATGATCTTGCCTAAAGTTATGTAGACTCCAGTCTTCATATGAACCAGCAACTCTGTATATAACTCATGAGTTCACAATGGTATTCCATTTAAGATACTGGCTGGCCTCTGAAAAAGACAGTAGCTGTAATACAAGTGGCTTCCCTGTTGGCCAGGTTTTCTTAGCATGAACACAGTAAACAAACAAATAAAATAAATAAATAAATAAAAAGACTGAGGAAAATAATCACTTAACCCTGTGACTTCTATATTGATTTTTTTTTTTTTTTTAGTGAAAGTCTTCCATCTTGATGGAAGAGGATTAGATCAGGGAATACTTAAATAAATGGACATTTGGGAGTCCATAGAACTGTATGGGATGCATTCACAAATGCTGATTGAACTGACAAGACATCACTGAAAGGAAAATTTATAATCATTTGTCAATTGTGGATAATGGAAGAAGTGCCCAAAGACTGAAGGAAAGCAAACATCACTCCTGTGTCTGAGAAGAGCAAAAGGAAGAACCAGAAAAACTACAAGTCAGTCAGCCTCATCGTGATTCCTGGTAACGTAATGGAGCAGCTCATCCTGGAAAACCATTTCAAGGCATGTAAAGGGGAAGAAAATAATCAGGAGTAGTCAGCATGGATTTACACCAAAGAAGTCACACCTGATTAACTAGATGAGCTTCTACAATGGATCCTTCTACAGAAGCTGCTAAAGTATGGGCTGACTAGCAGTTAAGTGAACTGAAAATAGGCTGAACAGCTGGACATAATGTTCCGTGCTCAATGGCACAAAGTCTAGTTGAAAGCAGGGTATTCCAAGGGTCGATACACGATCAAATCTCATTTAACATAATGTGAAAGTGGATCAGCTGACACACATGCAGCCATCTAGAGGAACCTCAAAAGGCTGGAGAGGTGGGCTGACAGGAACTTGATTGAGTTCAACAAGCAGTGAAGAGTTCTACACTTGGAGAGGAAGGAGCAACATCAGGCACCAGCATATGTGGGGTCCATCCAGATGGAAAACAGCTCTGAAGGAAAGTACCAGGGAAGTCCAGTATGATGTCAATTTGAACATGAGTAAGCAATGTGCCCTCCCCACAAAGAAAGTAACTGTATTCTTGGCAATGTATTGCCAGTAGATCAATAGAGAAGATCCTTCCCCTCTACTCAGATTTTTTAAGGCCACACCTGGAGTGCTGTGTTCAGTTCTGGGCCCTTCAGTACAAAAGATGTGGACATACTGTAAACAGACCCACACACTTGGTGACAAGTTACCATAACCTTACATGAGTTTAATCACATCAACTTCCTTGTTTTGAAGGAAACATAAATTTAGAGGGGGAAAAAACAAAACAAAACAAACAAAAAAAAAACACATTGCTTTTTTTTAACTCTAAAGTCGTCAAGAAACGAGTTCTTGATTCTAACCAAAATTTCCTCCTTATAAGTTTATGGGCTCTGAAATACTGCTGATGATTAATCAGTAGAAGACAGAAGCTCTCACAGGAGTGAATACAGAGGGAATCTGTGAATTTAGTCTGGTGCAAGTTAAACAAAAATGTGACAGAATACTTTTATGGATATTGCCAAATGCTTTTAATCAGCTTATGTCTTCTGATAAATGATCATGGCATGAGGTATGGATGGTATATAAGAAATCAGTTTTTACAATCAGTCGAATCAGTGAGTGCTTTTTCGATGACAAATTAAGTTGTTGTCAGGTTATTTCTTAATAGTCCAGCAAAATTCCTTAGAAATAAATGTTATGTATGTGTAAGAATTCCTCTTCATAACACCTAGAACTGGTCTAATGACTTTGGTAATCTAACATTAAAGTCCTCTTAGTTATGAAGTTAAAATCATTAAAAATATATGCCTGTCTAGAAGACCTCAGTGAGGACATAATCATGATGTGAAACCACAACAGCAAAGCAATTAAAACACATGGCTGAAAGGATCTAGTTATGATCGTTGTAAAACACTTTCACTAAGCGTTCACTGGCCTGTATTACTGGAGTTATGGCTATGCAGTCTGCAAGGGCTGTACATCTGTACTGGTTTAAAGTACTATAGTCATCATAGTACAGAAGGATTGCAATCTACAGTGTATTTCTATTAGCGATTGGCAAGTAATAGCATTTTTGTGCAACTATTGATAAAACAACCACATTACAATCCCTCTCTACACTGCAAGGAAAAAAAAGATTAGTTCCAGCGTTTTTGTTTGTTTATTTTTGTCTTCAGCACCTTAATTTTTTAACATAGGATTATTTGTTTAACGATGCAGAGGCTAGTGTTCTACTATTACAAAAGGAAGATACGGTAACAGCCATCACAGATCCTATACATTAGACATGATAATATATTGCTTGCACAACTAAGCCTGCCCTTAATTTTACTGTCAAGCAACAGTTTTGCCAATGCATACATAATACAAGGCATTTAATAGCTTCTGTACTGAATTGTATTTAATAAGTGATGGAGTCATTCCAATATATCTCAAGACAACGTCATAAAAAATCAAATGCCTGAGGAACCCTCAGCCCTCATCCTTTGTAACAGATGGATGTGAATTCTCACAGCCAGCTGCAACTGTGGGGACAACAGCTCCCACTCTCAATCACAGGCACCTTCACCGTGTTTACAACAGTTGAACACTTTTTTTTGAAAATATATTTTCCCCCACGTTATGTATTCTGCAGTATTATCAGCACTAGCAAAGTAACATTAAGGTAACATTCCTTTTCAGGCTGTTTTTGTTTCTCTTCTTTCTCTCTACTCTTTGAACTATTTGCAAATGCCCAAAACAGCTATATGTATAGATATGTTTATGCACATTCCTTCTATAAAAAGCAGATTCGAAAACTCACAGATTGAAGCGTGTCAAATTAAATGACCAAAAAAAATAAGTTTCTGTAAACAAGCAGTACCAAGCAGGTTACTTGCATGCACCCTAATTAGGCATTAAAATTTAGATAAATTAATTTATTTTAGTAGAAATCACTGCACTGTACAGATAGCTGGAGCAGTTCATTTCTAACAACAGATCATCAAATGGAAAGAAATTTCACAAAGCACACAGTGAGAACTCAGTTCCTCTTTCTAATCATTACCTTCTGACACAGAAGGGTTTTAAATATATATGAGGAAGGATACAACCCACTTGACTGAAACAAACCGAGTCAGACTATTAGTATCAGAATTTCAGGCATACCCAGGAAGCTCAAGCACAGACTGGCTAGCAGCACCCTCACCTAGGCACAGAAAAGGTTGCTTCAGCTTGCCTCCCTGCTCCATCAGAGGGAAGAGTCAATGGGACAAGGTGCAGCCCTTCCCCACCAACCAACCAGACACAGAAAGTGTAACTTGTGAGCATCTTTAGCCATTCATACCTGTGGCTTCTTTTTCCCTGACTGAAAATATTATATTAAAAAAAAAAAAGTATTTTCCTCGGATTTCCTGCATTCCCCTTACAGCATTTCACCCCACCTTGGAAATGCGCTCACTCGGTATCATAACTGCTGCTGGATAGCTGTGTGTAATATGTAATTTATTCTCTATCACATCTGTATAAATCTTAAAGAGCTCCAAAAATTCACTTTTTATTTCCTTTTAATATCTGGATACCTGATCCTATAAACAACAATAGTATTTCTCTGTTGTTAAATTTTACTATGCAATCTTCCACGTTACTGATGTATTTATATTTAAGAGATTGAAAAAGAAAATAACTTATTTAAAAATACAAATTTCATTAAATTGATATTGGCTGTTAATGTGGTTTTCTTCTTTATTGTCAATAGAAAAATATTTGTATGCTAGCATTGGTGTTAAAAAAATTCATACTTAGGCATAATGTAAGTGACATTTGAAACAGAAAAAAGACAGAAAAAAGACTTCACTCACCAAGCCATCCTGATCCAGAATTGGGTATACACATATCTGTCTCAGCACTGGGCAACACAAATCCAACCACAAAAACTTCAACACCATCAGCCATCAGTGCCATTCCCAAAACAAAAAAGAGGGCCCACTGGAATCGACCATGGCCACATTCTTGTATTATCAGTTCATACTGCTGTGCTAGTTCTTCCTCATCAGCTCTCCTTTCTGTTTCCAGTTCATGACGATCTTTATATTCATCATGCATAGGTTGCCCTAAGGCTACCATGCCATCTTTGCCCTGCCCCATGTTGGGGATTCCCTGATATTCCCCTTCATAAATCTCATCATCTTCATCGTGCCCCTCAGTTGCTTCACTTGATCCTTCATCATCATTAGCTTCCACACTATAATTTCCTCCTTGGACATAATAATCATCATCATCTTCCTCATCCTGGAATCGACTGTAGGACCTCTGTGTGTAGCCATCCTGAGCTTTGTCAACAGCTTTATTCACTTTTTTCACTGCTTGCCTCTTTACCTCTTTGGCAATATCTTTTGCCCCTTTCACTAATGAAGTCCTGTCTTTGTATGTTTCCTCCATCTTGTATCTGTTCTACTGCAGAGGCAACTTCTGAACACTATTTGGAAAAGAAGAGGCGACAAACCTGCAAAATATGAGAGAAAAAAAGAAAAAAGTTTTTACTTTGTTTCTTATTTGCTTTTCCACATTATGTAATACTGTATCAACACTGAACGCCACAGTTAAGGACTTCATCTGTAAAAACGTGCAAATATTTGACATCAAGAAAGTACTATAGAGAAAAGTCCAGTATCTACAAGTTTCCAGAATGAGCTTTATAGCACTGAATTTTTCAATAGATGCTGGATTTTGTTCTGAAAGAAAACAAGCAGTTCCACAACCTGTACTTCACAATGGCTCTGTCTCCACTGTCCTTTCCCATTTGAACTGCTATGTAGTAGTAGAATGCTGCAAATATCTGCTTTTCTTCTCAAAGATTTCCCATAAAGTTTCAGTAATACTTCCATCCCCCAGATGGATAGAACTAGTGAGGAGATATTATTTCTGAGCTCTGTACCAGTTGACTGAACTTGGTCAATGCATTCACATAGAGCAATGCTTAGCAATGATCTTGGTGCAGCCTCATGCTATAATCAGTGCAGGGAGACCAGCACGCTGAAATGGTAACTGTTCCACACTTGGGCAATTTCCAGTCCCTAAATCAGACAGAAAGCATCCCTCTCTTACTTGCCCACAGTGACAGGCAGGCTGGAGCAATTGCATATCCTCAGCTAATACACCATGGCGTGTTAGTCCAGTATGAGCTCATGCTGATCTACCTGTGTGAAAGCACCAGAATGTTTCATCCCAGGCCCCCTTCCAGTCACCCTGCTATAATGTTCCAACTCTTTCCCTGTGTCAGCATTTGTGACCCTGAGGCTGCATACCAAGCACCATGCTTATTTAACTGAAGACATAACCTTTTCCTTTTTTCTCCTGAGCAATGTTTAAGTATATCAGCAAGGTAATTTGGCTCATTACATGCCTGTACAATCTATAAAGCAATGGTGGCTGAGTGCAGGCAGAAATAGAGAAGAAAAGCAGGCTCTTTCTTTGGCAACCATCCTAGTTACAACAGCTGAAATTGATTACAGAACTGCACCATTACTCATGTCTCCAGAGGGTCAAGAGATGAAACTGGGCGCTGTATCAGGGTTGCAGAAACCCCACCTCTGGGAGAAATCAGGTTTAAATCTCTGTATCAGTGCTTCCAAGAAAACACTGCCTGCTTCCAGCTTGGGGAAGAGGATATTTTTAACCACAATCATTTTAATGATTGATCCATTTTTCCAGCAGCCTCACAAAAATCTGAAGTTGCAATACTGAGGACACAGTGGGATATTAAAAAAAAAAAAAAAAAAAAACAGGAATAAGAATAAATGGCTGCGAATTTCTGAAGAAAATCCTGCTTCTGAGGTGTTGTGGATCTGTCTTCTGAGGTCAACAGGAACTCAGAAGCTCACATCTATTTGTTCCATCACAAACACTTTTCAGAAGTATATTCCAGGCATCAGTTTTCAGGCTAACACTGCTTTGAGGGATAGATAGAATTACAGACATCATCGTATTAACTAAGGACATGGTGAACTTTTGATAAAAGAAAACCAACCTGAAACATCATACAATATGCAGGTAAGAGAAGCCAGAATGTATTTCTCTAGATTTGTTTGTTCTTATAATGATTACAGAAATTCACCTATTATTTGTTTTCAGTCCATTCCTCTAAATTAACTTCAACCATTCTGAATATTTCTCACAGAAATCAGGTGTGATGTCACTATTCATTTGTTCAATGCAAACTGAAGCATTTACTGGAAAAGAAATGCAGCCTTAGCGAAATATATATATATATATATATATCATGTAATATTTATGACCAAAAACTGTAGCTTGCTTTTAGGTACATGATCATCTTTCTAAGTAGGTCATCTTGCTGAATCTTTTATGCTAAGGCAATTTCTCTAATTGCAGCTTTTCAGACTTCAAGGTGCTCCTCTGAAGTTAGTCTCTGTACTGAATCAGGCATCTCATCCTATGTATGGACTGCAGTATCCACTAGCTGTTACTGAACCACTCAAAAAAGTTCACCATATCTGTTGCAGCCTTCCACAGATACTACCAAGATCTTCACCAGTTCCTAATCACCATTATCTGAGAGTGAACAATTACAAAGTGTTCCCACATCATTTTGATCATTTTAGGTTATTTCAAGTTGTGCATGCATAGTGTACTTAAACTAAAGTCTCAAATGCTATGATTCTTAATCTTCTCCTTTCAGAAATTACAGCCTTCTAAAGATTTTCAGTTCATATTGATTTCATCAAATTCAATTTTAATGTAGAGTCTGTCTATGGATTGAAGACAGCAAGAGTTTAAGAATATTGAATGAAAGTGCAAATGTCAACAGTGGCAAAGCAGTGATTGCACTTCTATGGTTCACCTAACTCATGAGTTCAGTGAGCAACACTCTAAAAATAAATCTTCAAATGCAACTCAGCTTATCAGGTAGTTTATAATAGACCAAGTATGTCAATAAGGAATTATACCTGTTCAAATTAATTAACAACATAACTCTGCCAGCAAAAAAATCTGCACACAGACTAAATTAAATTTCAGTTTAGGCAGACAGGAAAGATATACTGAGTGTGAAAACAGAAATGTCTCTTTTATCTTGCCTAGGTTTCCAAGCAGCATACTTCATTGGACCACTACTCTTTTAAACAACTTTTCCTTCTCAGTAAACTCAAATCCCTGCCTTAAGGGTGAAGCATACAAACAGCGATTATTTATAGCCCATGCATGATAGATCCCCACCCTTTTAATTATGTCAAACTGATAGACTGCAAGTAAGCAATTGGAGACTCCAAACAAATGAGGATTAGCAGCTTCCTGAGTAGCATAAAGCAGCTAAAGAAGCTGAAAATCTAGTCATTCTTGTTAGTGTTACCCAACAAGCCTGTTTGCTTTAATTAAACTGAACACCAGAATCCTATTCAGTTTCTTAAAATAAAAAAAAAATATATAAAAATAATAACTTATTATTTCTTGGGAATATAGTGTTTTCACTTGAAATACTTTTTCTTTTTTTCAAATAATATTAACAAATACATATTTCAAGACATTCAAATATACAAAGATACCTCTTTGCTCCAATGTTTACTCTTTCATTCTATTGCATTACTATATTGTTTCATTCTGTCACATTCACGTGGTATAACTGACGGTACATATTTTGTTACACCTAAAATAAAAGCAGGACAATGCAAAATAAATCAATGAAATCTGAGGAAGTTGTAAATCTGGGAGATATCATAAATCATATTCCCACAAACACTTGCATCTTTTCTAAATGCAAACCATGGGCTCCAGGTTATTAACAGGTATATGGTATTAATTATATGCTCATCTTCAAATAACAAATTACTGGAATAGAACTGGAAGCCATACTCAAATGAAGCTACATTTATAGGATGCACTTAGGGACCTCGTGCAGCCTCCATCCTATGTTTCTTTTGAATTTGTGAATAGTTTTCAAATAGAAAGAAAATATTAGAAACACTTCACACTTGAATCCGTGCCTCACTGCTTTTAGCCAACATTTTGATTTGAGTTTGATTTCTGCTTTTTCCAGCCTTCTTTTATTATTGTTATTGTGCTTTGCATAGATACAAGCATTTTGTCTCTCCTGAGTTTGTCTGTTGTCATGAGTTAGTCTTCATTTGAAGATATAATCTTCTGTTAGATCATAATCACTTCCGATTATACTACTCTGACGTGTCAAGTGGTTTTATATCCAGATAAAAAATAAGCACCTGAACACACAAACAGATGTTTTCTCTCATGTGCTCTCAGCATATATAAGCAAATAAATAGAAGTACTACTCACTGTTACATAACAGCAAAGGACTCAAATTTTACTAAAGTTCACCAACAGTTCTGACATGGTATAGCTTGAATCTAACACAGGATGCAGTCCCACAAGCCACGACAGACTGCAACACGTACAGAAGTATGTCCCATCATTGAATTTATGGGGATACCTATGGACTTCCTCTCCCTCCCTCCATATGAAAAACTATCCCAGAAGAATGATTCTTCTGTAGTACTTGCTTCATTATATCCAAATAAAGAATAGAAACCTCAATTTCAACACTTATATAAGCCCTGGCAGAAAAGCTTCTTAAACATTTATCTTTGCCACATTTTCAGCATGGCAGCTACTGAGCCTGCTGCTTTGTATTTACTTTCTTTCACAAGCTGAAGTTCAGATTGGTGCTAGCTCTCAGAGTGCTAACATTAACCAGCTCCTCCTTCAGTGAAACGTGTCTGTACTGTTTCTGTTGGGAAAAAAAATAAAAATAAAAAGGGGGGAAAAGTGACAAACTACATATACTCTCTGTGATTGGAAGCCCATTTACTCATTATTATTCATCCAGCACCTTTGTCAAAATATCTTTCAAAAACAGACAAATAATAAAACCAGGAATGACATACTAACATTCTCTGGTTCAGCTGTGGGAATCTAAGGGAGAAGGTAAGCATTCATCAGCTTGACCTAGATAATGAGGGGGAAGGAGGGAAAGATTTCCAGGTGTACTGTAAAGTTAAATTAATCTGACTAGAGGGACCAAATCTAACAAAAAAAAAAAAAAAGAGATTTCATGTATATATATGTGTAGATATGTATATCTCTACTATTAGATGCCTAGAATTATATATATATATAATGTGTATATTTAAATGCTTATATATACAATGAATCACTTCATTGCAGACAAATAGAAAAACTTTGAATGTAAATAATGGTCAAAAAAGAAACATTTCTGCTTGTTTGCAGAAGGAACTGATTTGTTTGCAGTTTATCTTACTAGTGATGGATACTAAAGAAGGAAATGCTGCTGGTAAACACTGCACTCTGACAGAAATATTAAAACGGGTGTATTATTGCTACATCTCATTAAGCTGGTTACACAAAAATAAGAATTTGAGATGGGGAAAGCAATCCCTGAATTAAATAAATACTTGCATGAGTTACGTTGAAGTCCAGTCTATGAGAGTCTAGGTGAATACTAGTCTGAACAACAGCTTACTGAGTGCTATTTTCCTACTGGCAGATGGGTTGCATTCTGGGTTGCACCAACAAGCATGCTGCTGACTCTGCTTGTGTCCACTTCTGGGCTACCATGTCCTTTTTTATCCCCTTACTACCACCAGAATTTAAAACAGCCAGTGACAAACTGGAAGGGAAAGGATTACTAAAATGATGAGAGGCCTAATGCAGGAAGCCTGCAAGGAGAGATGGAGGTAGCTAAGCTTGCTAGGCCTCCAGAATAGAAGGCTTAGGGAGGAAACAAATCACTGTATCCCATCACCTGAAGAGGAATTATGAAGATGATGGTGTCAGGCTCTTCTCAAGGGTGCAGAGCAAGGAGGAAAGAATGAACATCACAGGTTGCAGCAATAGAAACTGCATCTATTTCTAAGGAAGATGCTCTTCATGATGAGGTTGTGAATCACTGAAATGGCAGCTTAGAGGCATCAGCCTTGAAGGTATTCAGTATTCAAGTGGTCAAAATCCTGAGCAATCCAATCTGAGTGTTCAGATAATTGCAGATTTTAGACTAGGTCATCTACATCCAACTATTCTATTATTCTAAGATGTTCCAACGCAAAATATTGTACTATTACAACATGTTAAAAAATAACAATTATCTGACATTAAATGAGCTAATTTTTATTAAAGAATATCAAATGGCAAGCACTGAATACGAGAGTATGAAAACATCTTTCACAGGATAACTGACTCTTCTAAATCCAGCCTCAAAAGTGAATGATACCTTAGAATGCTCTGGAGGGCAGGCAGCATTTTCACACTATAGGAAACAAAGCCTATATGGTTAGCTTAAACTGCTTAAACAACCACTTTCCACAGAAGAAACAGAAAACAATCTCCCATTTGCATAGAAATTTGGTCTCGGAGAAGCATTTGGCAAAGATATGAGATCAAAATAGTAATTAAATATTTATCGGATATCTTCATTTCATATTAACAGATACCTGTGCAAATTATATTTTCAGTGTCTTCAAAAACTTTCAAAGCTTTGTACAATTTGACTTTAATATTCATTTTCAAGCAATTAAAAGTTGATGATCTGTCTTTAATGATACTGTCATCACTCACTGTTTTCATATCATTTTTTAAATCTAACATTCTTATGGGAGAATTACAGACTTTCTGTATTTTGGCTGGATACTCTGCCAGATGCAGTGTTTTTACTGGAACATCTATTCAAATATCAGAAAAGAAACTAAGCTACAGACTAACTGGAAGTGGCTAACAATGCAATTCCCAAAGCAAAGATACAATGAAAGACAGCAAATAAAGAGAAATGGATGTGATTAGTTTGTTTCATAATGTAAAACAAAATACGAAAGCATCAGTCATTTTAAAATTTAATTCTAAGGCTTGTGTACTATCTGCAACACTCGTACTCTCAGGAAATCTCTGCGTAATGTATTTAACTGTTGTGGTAGGAGAACATTTATAGATTACTGTAAATGACATGCATTCTGTGCATAAACTAGCAAGAGGGTTGTGGAGGCTAGTGATGAACTGTGTCCCCCAAGGGCCTTGGGACCAATGCTCTTTAGCATCTTCACAAGTGACACAGACAGTGGAATAGAATGTATGCTCAGTAAGTTTGACGATGATTGTGTGGAGCAGCTGACATAGTAGAAGGGAGAGATGCCATCCAAAGGGACCAAGACAGGCTTGAAATGTGGACACACAGGAGTCTAATGAGGTCTAACAAGGCCAAGTACAAGGTGTTGTGCATGGGTCAAGGCAATCCAGATATGAGCACAGAGTGGGAGAACTCATTGAGAGCAGCTTTGCTGAGAAGGACCTCAGGGTCCTGGTGAATGAAAAGCTGGACATGTGACAAGGGAGGTGACTCTTCTCTGTTTTTGTACAGCCCCATATAGAGTTCTATATCCAAGCCTGGAGTCCCCAATACAGGAAGGCTGTGGAACTGTTTGGGAGAATCCATACGAGGGCCACAGATATGATCAGAGGAGTGGAGCACATTTTCTATGAAGAAAAGCTGTGAAAGCTGTGTTTGTTTAGCTTGGCGAAAAGAAGGTTCCAGGGAGATCTCACTGTGTCTTTCAAGTAGTTTAAGAGAGCTTATAACCAGTAGGGAGATTGACTCTGAACATGGTCTAATAGTGATGGGGCAGAAGGGAGGATGGCTTTAAACTAGACTGAGATCAGATAGTAGGAAGACACTCCATCCTCAGAGAGTGGTAAGACCCTGGCATAGGCTGCCCAGAGAAGTTGTGGAGGCTCCAACCCTGGAGGTGTTCAACGCCAGGTTGGATGGGGCCAAAGACTGAGTTTCCAGAAAGTCAGATTAAGGTTCAGGAATTTTCTCACTAATCACATTATCAGAAAACCCTTGTGATGGAAGCAACACATTTTTAAAATTTACCTTTTGTTTATGAGCTAAAGAAAACCAGTGAACTCTGTGTTAAATTCTACGATGGCAGCAACTTATCCCTCTACTTCACATGCACCTCAGATATTAAAGACTATGGAATATGCAATCCAAACGGAGTGCTAGTTCTTCTGTACTCAGAAAGGTGACTTCTTACACTCATAAAATCTTACCGCTCCCTGGAGAAAAAATTAACAGTTTCAGGTGGAAAGTTTTTACAATTAAGTCTGACTCACTGGCTTCCAGTTCATAACCTCTAGACTGGAAATCAAGCCTTCTAACCCTGCCAACTAAAAGTGCTGCTACTAAATATCCTGCTGGTTGTTTTTTTGTTTGTTTGTTTGTTTGTTGTTGTTGTTTTAAGGCTATACTGACTTATAATTATGCAAATTGTTTATATTGTTTCAACTCATGATAGAAAACAAAGACTTCCAAGAGATTCCATCAAACTCAGATTTTTCCCGTAATCAATATCCATCATTTGCTAAGAACATGCTTAAATAGGTCTCTTCAGCTGGTTAAACTAAATTACACTCTTACTGGAACTTGTACAGCGCACATATGCACATCCAATTTTTCAGTAACTCCAAGGAAACTTAAGCCCTCAAGTAAATAGTAAATCCAAGAGACTGTAGGTGGATGGCTTCCATTAACTCACAAATTTAATATTTTAGAAGCTTACATTTCATATCCCTACCTGCTTCACTTAACTTCATGAGGCATTATTTTGTAGGCTCAATAAGCTGAGTGAGAAGGGAGCACAGAAAGAGTAAGATAAAGGACCAAGGAATAGACTCTGTACTGAAAAGGCATCAGTCTCCAGTTTACAGGTTCTGCAACCCAGATCTATGTTAAAACAGAATTTATCTGCTTTATGCAATCTGAACACTTGCTCAGCATGGCTTTCTTCTCTTGGGTAGAATATGTAGCAGTGGACAGCACAACTTGAACAAACACAGAGCTCCACCATTTAAAACACAGAATAAGCACCAAATAAAGACACAAGAGCTGGTGATTTTTTTTTCCTCAATTTCAGTAAGCCTCCTTCAGCTTATTTTGAAAGCAGCCAGCATGCCAACCTGAAAAAAGTTCTGTTCCCTGTGTTTAACTCCACACAGCAACAAGGTGTGGTGAGCTGAAGCACATTTTGAACCACTTTTATTTCATTTTAAAGCTCCACGATGCCCAACAGCCATTTTTCTGTTTGTACTTACGAGCAACAATAGGTCCTAACGACACTGATCAGCCTTAGCCGTGGTCCCAGGCGTCCCTTTACTTTCAGAGCTGGGCACTCCAGCCGTGCTTGAGCTAAACTCAGGGTACCTTACTGTCCCTCGCTATTCCTGAACCCCGTACTGGCTTTCCATGACTGATCTTGGGCATAACACTGCATCACCTTGTCCACCACGCACCAGCCTGTAGATGTGAAACTTATTCTCAGCACCTCCTCTCCCGCTGCCCGGGCCCCCATGCCTCACCATGCCCCTGTGGTCACCCAACCCCCGCCTCCTCTTTCCCGGTGGAGCTGCCCCGTGGCTGCTGTTCTCTGATGGCTCTCACAGCCCATGAAGCTTGAGGAGCTCCAGGACCACCAGGCAGACAAGTGCCTAGGTGAGCAGCTCGGGTGAGGCTCAGCAGACTAAACTGCTCAAGACATTTAGGATCCCCAGAGAGATGCAGAATATGTTCGTGGGCTTGCAGGCTACCCTTTGGACAGTGAAAACTATGGACAAGCATTACAACTAGTGCCTGCAGGCTGAAATGGTCTACAAGTGGCTCAATTTCTGCATAGGAAAATTTAGAAAATATCCAGAAGACTGGAAAACACTTTATACACATAGATCTGTACTTCCAGTACAGGAAGCTTGCTGTGACCAAAAACTACCATTTAGAAAATCTCCAGTAACGGCCAGAGAAAAATACATGCTGGAAAACATGGAAGTATTTTTCACTAGTAATCACTGATTGTAGTTCATATCAGAATGGCCACTAGAAAACAGACTTTGGCAGTAGCATCAAAACTAGTCTAAGAACAGGCACTGCCTTACACCCTGTATTTTAACTGACATCGTCCTTGAATAAAACCAGTTGAGGCTTTAGTAGTTCAAATACAATCAAATAATTCAACGATTCAAATACAAAAGCCTGCATGATGGTACTGCTCTCACATGCTTTTTGTGGAACAAAAGTCAGTTCTAGTATCAATAAATCAGGGAAGCAGTGCCACATCAATTACATACCCTGAACGCCACAGATAAGGTAGACTGTCTTCCTTATCAACACCTCAATTACTCACACTCTCAAAGCAAACTGAAGCACCAGTAGTCACACTTTGCTGGAGTGTCCAGTGCCTTGTCAACTACTCTAGCACTTGGGCAGTAAAGTATTTAAAACATTCCACATTACTAATGGGCATTTATATGTATTTCCATCTATCATCACCTTGGACTTGTTCTATTATTATCACTTTTCTTGTTCAAATGAGAGTTTAAGATTCCTCTCAGCCACCCTCAAGAGGACACCTGGATGACTCATATGAGATAATATCTTTTATTCATGGATAGAAAACGATACTACCAGTGCCAGCTCACTAATAACAGAAATTGGTTTCCAGCTCTAAGCTGTCCTCTTGCCTACTACCTAGCTGTGTGAGTCTGAAGAGCGTACACGAAGAAACAACTCACTTGTATCTGTATAGAGGCATAACACTGAAGGAGGTAAAATAAGCCAACTAAGTCCCAGTGAAAGACAGAAACCAAGTTCTAAAAGTTGAATTTCCGTCTTTTGGAAAACAACAGCAACTGCATGAACAACATGACACACATGCAAAAAAAAACAAAAACAACAACAACAACAAAAAAAAAACCCACAGCATTCTGATGTCATAAATATTTAAATTTAATAAGTAAACCAATTAAAAAATAATAATAATTCTTGCTTCATCACCCGGATCTTGATTATCGTCTACAATTAGCTTTGAAAAACCACTGTATAATGTTAGCCTCAGGATATATATCACATTGATTAAGTGCACAGTTCCTTGTACATGTTTACCAGCTTGCACTGGAAAAAAAAAGTACAGTAAAGTACTCGAAGAGCTCGATCAATGTTCACTGCTTGCAGCCTGACAGCAAGGGGAATTCCTGTAAAAGAAAGTCAGCTTTTAATTCAGTCAAAAATTTCACAGGAATTTGAATCAGCATACTTTTTTCCTGGCATCCATATTTCAACAGCAAAATTCACAGCCATACTATTTAACCCTTGCATTCTGTGTTGCTACTGAGCTATTAAGCCAACGGGCAAAGAGTGCTTTTAAAGTTGTACTCTTTACACACAACAGGATTTTTTTTTTTAAAACCTCTACATGTTTATTCAGCCCTTCTGAAGTACAAGAGTTTCCTATGCAGCGACCCTATTCCAGTTCTAACATATGTGTTCTTGTAAAGTTTTACTGAACTAAGAGGTCTTCATAATTAAAAAAAAAAAAGCACATTACTAAAGTACTACAAATAAATGTCATCACAGAATTTCTATTCCAATTCTTTTGGAATATTAAATAAAATAGAGTTTATTAGTTGAACAAATGTAATAGGATAAAGAAAATTGCTGGTATAGGGTTACAATGACAAAACATTTCTTCTAACATAAATTAGTTTTCCTAGCCATAGGAACTGAAGAAAGCAATGTTCTGAACCTGTATGTCATTCCTGCTACTATACACTGAAATACAGATTTTTGTAATGGATTCCTTGTATTTTATGTGTAAGAGTACAACATACAACAAATCCTCCAAGTCTGGAAAAAGAATAATATAGTTTTAACCAATAACCAGAAATAAAATGAACCTAAAAGTAGATTGCACATTTAATAAAGAGTCATCAGCATTTGACTGAAAAATAGTTTAATCAGTAATTCAGTTCCATTTCCTACCTGTTTCTCCAGGCAGGAAATTGTATTGTCAAAATTCATTTGACACAAGGCTTCCACTTTATCAACCAAGAGATCTTATTCTGCAAGAACTTATGCCCTTGAGTAAAATAATTCATATAAACAACCTTACTGCTATAAATTAGATGATTTATATATACATGTGTATAAATATAAAGATTTGGAAGCACAGATGTATTCCGCTGTCTTCATCTGGGATACAACCCAAGAGTACATGCTCTCAACCAGTAAGTAACCCAGAAGGAAGGGCAATGGGCTCTTCACCAGATATTTCTTAGCAATGAGATTTCTGTGTTTTGAATTCTCACAGGCTTCTTCTGCACTGCATTGGTCACCTGGTGAAAATGAAATAATTTATCTGACTGCATTATTTTTAAGACAGACCATACAAAAAAATCTCAAGGAGGATGCACTGCAGAACTTGTGTCCCTATGAGAAAAACCAGAGCAGCCCAGCACACCAAAATCCATACATCATTGCAAGAAAATGAAAGGATTATCTATGCCTGTGAGATGTGGCCATGGATATTTCAAGTAAATGTTCTATCTTTTAAACAAGAAATATCATAATGTAGCTTAAACTGGTAAAAAAGTTCTACAGTCTTCATGTTTTCTTATCCTTTATGATTCAACAAGATTTATTCAACTTACTATTTTAGCTTTATAAAACTATAGAATATCATAGAATGGCTTGGATTGAAAGAGACCTTAAAGATCATCTAGTTCCAACCCCCTGCATTGCACAAGGTTGCCAACCACATGACAGGATGCCCAGGGCCCCATCCAATCTGGTTTTGAATGCTTCCAGGGATGGGGCATCCATAGCTTCACTGGGCAGCCAGCACCAGTGTCTCACCACCCTCTGAGTGAAAAATTTTGCCCTAACATCAGATCTGAATCTCCTCTCTTTTTCCTCTGTTCACTTTCATGGCATTCCTCTGGAACAGATAAATGGCTTTCTTGCGTTGGGGAGGTCTCAAATGAGGCCTCAGGAGGGCAGAGCAGATGGGGGACAATCATCTCCCTCAACCCTTAGTCACCCCTCTTTTGATGCTGCTCAAGAGAGGGTTGGGTCTTCCAAACACAGACACACACTGCTGGCTCATGCCCATTCATCCATCAGAATACCCTCTTTCTTCTCTGCAGGGTGGCTCTCACTGAGTTCTCCCATTCTATACTCCTGTCTGGGACTGCCCTAACCCAAGTGCAATACCTTTCATTTAACCTTGCTGAACCTCATTAGGGGGCCTACTTTTCAACCCTGTTCAGATCTGGATGGCATCCTTTCCTTCTTTTGTATCCGCTGCACCATTCAGCTTGGTGTCAATAGCAGACTTGCTGAGTTATTTGTCACACTCTCCAAGTTATTGATGATGATGTTGAAGAGTATTGGTCTTATGACAGATCACCTGGGGGACACTGGCCTCTGCCTGGACACAGAGCTATTGACAACAACCCTCTAGCTGCAACCATTCAATCAATTCCTTATCCACTGAGTATTCTACCCTTCAAATCCATATATTTCAAGTTTAGAGAAAAGAATGTGATATGGGATATCTGCCTTGCAGAAGTCCAGGTAGGTTGTATCAGTTGCTTTTTGTCTGCTGAGGGTGCCACTACATCATAGAAGGCCACCAGCTTTGTCAGGCATGATCTACCACTGGAAGATCTGTTCCAGGAACTTTCCAGGCGCAGACATAATGCTCACTGGCCTGTAGTTTCCCAGACATACTTTTCTACATTTCTTAAAAATTGGGAGTGTTATTTCCCTTTTTCTGGTCATCAGGGACTTCACTTGACAGTCATGAATAACTTGAAATAAAGTTCTAACTAAAAGTGCAGTAAGTTTTAGTCAAATCTTCTTTGTGTACTCCAAAGAAGAGTTTCCAAGGAATAGAAATGTGGCCTTGAGGTCAATTCATGTCCAGCTCTGAGCTCACAGTATAAGCTACCGAATTTCTGTAAATAAACACAAAACTAAGTGATTCAGCATTTCCATAATCTGTCTCCTTAAAAAGAGAAATAATAATCTTATTTCTCAGCAAAAAACAATTTTTGATCAATGTAATTATCTTGATTTTGTTTCTCAGTCTGTAGAAGAGCAATAGTTTCTAGCCAAAAAAGGGACATTTTATGGAATGCAGTTTAAAAGGACAGAGTATTTTGCTGTGAGTAATTAAATGCTCTCTCTGAGCATAAATTCTTCATTCCTAGGTCTACATGTTTTGATTTTGCAAGCAAATGTGAAAAGAGGCCATGATCTTAACTAGAAATTATTCTTGATGGTGTAGCAGCGCTCACAGGAAAAGGAAAATGAATTCCATGACTTACTAACTTTGATTTAAATAGTCTTTATGTCAGTAACCCTTGATAATAGTAGAATCATAGAGCAAGGAAGGTATGAATGGATTTAGTAACTTCAGACTCCTGCTGAAAGACAGGTTAATTTCAAAACTGGATCAAGTTTTTTTTGGTGTGGTGCCCTGGCAAATTATGATGACAGAATGGTGATTCCACAGCATCTGTATGAGCCTGCTCTGGTATATCTCCACTCCCACAGTGAACAATTTCTTCCCCCTATCTCAGTGGAATTTCCGTTTCTTTTCCTGAATTCATCCTCTTTATAATCACTCATTAGATGATGGCAGACAGCAATTAGGCCCCACTTGTTGCTTGGCCCTCTGTTACCAGCTAAGCAAAGCCACAGCCTTTCCTTGAGCACCACATGTCCCAGCCCCTTGCTATACAGTCAGTCTGTCACTGTGTTTTTTTCACTGGGTAGAACTTTCAATTCTCTTCCAAAGACCATATCTAGACCAAGATCTAGGAGAACCCAGAACAGCTGACAAACATTTTCTTCCAATCACTATCAAAATAACACATACACCTTAAGACAGTAAGTGGGTTGTTCAGTACATTTCAGGTTGTACCCTTGAGCCACTCATATGTCACCAAATATAAAGAATTTCGTTGATTTTTCTGAGTAACATCTGTTGCCAACCTCTGCAACCTGGTCTAAGGAGCTGCTTTGGCAGGGGGGTTGGACTAGATGATCTCTAGAGATCCCTTCCAACCCCTACAATTCTGTGATTCTTTGATTTACTTTAGAGAAAAAACATACCACTGACAAATTGAAACATGTTTTATAACAATTTCCCAAATTCTGGAAGCTGTTCATACTCTTGATTGCAGAGTAGGGATTCACCAAACTTACTTGTTACTTTAATCTTTATTGTTATAAAGATTAGCATGCAATTGTTCTTCCTAGTGATGCCTGATCTCCTAGGAAAATAGTTTTCTCTATGCAGAGTCCTGTTCTCCTTAGCAATAGCTGGTCATAGCAAGGAATCTTCTATATTGTGCTCCAAGAACACATGAAAGGTAAACGTTTACTAAATTCAGAAGAAAGAAAAAGAAAGGAATTCAAAGCAATTTTCCAGCTTGTGGTAGTGTTCTGCCATGAAACTATAGATGGAATGAGCCTGAAACTTGAAAACTGACAGAGTAACAGTTGAACAAAAACATTACTGAGTGCAAAGCCTGTCACAGTAGTACTAAGATGCGATAAACTCCTCTCGGTATCTCAGATGGTAAGATTATCAAAGTTTTAGACAGATTACATATATCATTTATGAATTGTTATGAAGTTATAAAAAGTTTGTCATACTGTGTTGGAGAAGGAACATCACACAAGTGGCAATTGGGCGAGACAAAGAGAAATATGAGAAATAACCAGTGCTCAAAGTTTTTTATAAATGTCAATCCCCAACAGGGACTAGAGCAAGATTTCCTGAAATTTCAGATATAGAGAAGCCGAAGGTACAAATACCCTAATATTTTCTAGAATGATTCATAAGCCAAAGAAGGGCTTTGATACAGTAGAAGAAGGCAGCCTGACATGAGTTATTCTTTACTTGATCCTTAGTCACTTCAGTTAAAAGAAGTTTCAGATAAATTTCCAGGTTTTTTTTTCTTTTTAAACCACACACACATTTGTTTACCACGACCACCACCAGTCCTCCCATGGGGGGATGGAGGACAGACTTAAAAAAAAGAAAGTGCAAGAATGTGTGCATGTAGATAATGACAGAAAGAGGGGAAAAAAGTAAGAAATGATGCAGAATAGCACCAGTTTACCACCAGCTGCTCAGTGCCCAGCTAGTCCCAAGACAACAGCAGCCTTCTCAGCCAGTTACTCCCAGTATTACTACTGAGGATGATGCCATGTGATAGGAAACATCCTTTTATGTCAGATGTTGCCCAAAGAGATAATTCTCTCAACATGCAAATATGGAGACCTCAACTTTTTTATATGTTTTAGAGCCATACACTTAAAGGAGATGCATATGCTTTAAATCACGGACTGATCTGTCTTGACATTTTTCTATTTTTTTACACTGTTACATATATATACATGCATAGACGCAAACGACATTCTTCCTTTACATCATGTATTCTTAAACTTGAAAAATATCTCAGATATTACAAACTTTTATTCTGTTCACTACCATTATCAAAGATTTTAGTGAGGCTAGATAAATCATGATGATAAATGCGACAAAAGGGGTACCATCAGCTAGAATAATGTTCTGTTTTTAAAAGTATTTTAAAGTGATTGCATACATATCACTTTCTTTTTTTTTCAGTCAGTATTCTGTGAAATCTGTCAAAAATAGCTATTTATTAACAATGTGAAAGGATGAAATAAATAGGAAAACACTTTTAATTATTCTAAAAGTCATTTTTCTTTGAGAATAATCAACTACAAAAGAATAAAAATGCATATATAGAAAGCATACTGTTTTGTCTTTAAAGATGAATGTATGCTTCTACAGTCTTTATGAGGTTTTACAAGGTAAGTATGCCATAACCAAATGGAAAAAAATGTGATATTTTTTATTTATTTATGTCACTGAGAAACACATCCACCTGAGTTTTTTCATGTATATCATAGACATGACAATATCTTTCACAGCTAATTATGTATAAGGGCTGCTTGAAAAGTAATGGCTCCAATTTTATGATGTTGGCCCATAACATCAGAGGTGGATGTTGGTGGTATGGCAGTAGAGGTTAAACCTTCCCATCAATATCCTGTTACATGTTGTTGCTGTATGACAGATGGCAGCAGAGGTGGAGTCTGACAAAATGGCATATGATATGGACATGTGTATAGATCAAAGGTGTGTAATTGAAATACTCCACACAGAAAGAAAATGGCACCCACTGATATTCATTGATGCTTGCTGAATATTTATGGACACCAAACAGTGAATGTGAGAACAGTGAGACAGTGGGTGGTGTGTTTCAGCAGTAGTGATAGCAACAGTAGGTCACCTCCACTGGCATATGGAGATCAGTGATCAAAATTGTGGTGACTACATTGAAAAACAGTGTGTTGTGGTTGATAATTTGTTCTATCAGTGTTATTGTGCTCTTTGTATCTGCTGTAGCTTCCATGGAAATCAATTGGAGGCGTTACTTTCAGACAGACCTAAGTAGATCCTCTTTATATGCAAGTTTATAACGCATTTCCCAGTATATGGAGTACTAGGAAGAAGACAAACACTTTCTGGTCATATACTTCCTTGTTTTGAAACTAGTTACAACATTATATAAAACCAAACAGAAAGTAGCTATAAAAGAAGTCCTTTCCTTATGTCCCAATTTTTTCCAACAAAATCTCCATGCTGACAGATTCTGAATCAAACTCACATGTAATGTGATTCTATTCTCATCAGTCTCATCACAGGGGTGTGCATTGGGCCATATGTTAGCGATATAGGTGTGTACACAGAAGTGTAACAACTTCAAACGGTTTCCAGCCTTTCTCAACAGAGATGCTGCCACCTGCAGAGCACACCTTGGTTAACAGATATTTGATCCCCTGTGCTAACTCAGTAGTTCAGTTATATGCTTCATGCTGCTTATAGATGTTCAGCATTACGTCTCAAAATATTTTCCATGAAATAACACATTTCAAAAACCATGCACAATAACATCTTCATGAGAGGAAATATTGCGAAAAAGCAGGGCCTCTCATAATGCCAGTATTATGACAAAATGGATGCCATTTGATCTCATGCTTCTACTGTGCTCCCTGTGGTGATGAAGGATAAACACATCCCACAATGTATAAGTGAGTTTCACCAGCAGAAACTATTCCCTTCTGATGTGAAACCACATCAAGATCAGTAAGGCTGATATTGCCACTGAAGCACTGGAATGGCTGCACAGAGCTCTGGAATCCCCGACCCTGGAGATACCCACACCTCAACTGGACACAGCCCTGAGAAACCTATCTAACTACAAAAGTCAGCCCTGCATTTTGGAAGTTGGCTGGCTGAAATGACCTCACGGAGTCCCTTCAAATGGGAATTATTCCATTATCCATCTGTGTTGCACAGAAAGTGTCTTGCAGACATCTGCATAGCAGAGACTCCCACGAGCCTTCATACTCCTTTTTCTTGTCTTTTTTTTTTCATTTTTTTTTCTTTCTGAGTAGATTATCTCTACATGATTACCTAACACAGTAACAAGTTTATTGGTCATTTGTCCAACACCATTATGCATATTTTTCTTTGATACTCTCCCTGTTGTAAGATCTTGATTTATTTAAGAAAACTGCAAGGAAAAAGCTATTGAGTTATTTGAAGATAAGGTGCTGTTTGCACACTAAGAGAGAATGTTACAAAGATATATGAAGCTGGTGTGAGCAGCAGCCTGTGAGCCAAATACACGTAAAGTGATAGTGAGTCCTGTCATGAGAGGTTACTTCTAGGCACCCAGAAGAATGTTACCCAAAAGCTGAAACAGCCATTAATTATACAGCTATATGCTGATATATTAAGTTGGTGGCTCATGAAAAGTTAACGTTCAGTGTATTCACCTACTGCGTTTGAGTTATTATAATTGATTAAAAACAGATCAAATACAGCTCAGTAAAAAAACTGAGAACTTTGCACTGTAAAATAAAGAATATGGGTCTTCGGGAGTTGTAGGAGACCACACTAATACTTGGTCCTACCTCTCCTTTACAGCACCCACCAATTAAGAAGCACCCCCATTACCCACAGATTCACAAATCCCTTCAGAGAGACCAAACAAGCCTTTTGCTATGGGATCTTCCATAATCCAAACTATTTACTTCATTAGATGAGAATTAAAAAGCAAGATGATAAATAGTATCTGGCACGTTCATATCTGTGCAAGGAAGAGATTACATATCCCCTGCAGAGAGCTTTCAAGATGATTAGAAAATGGAAGAATATACTGTTCTTATCAGTATTGTTGGTGGTGCTTGGACATACGTTGTGATCAAATTTTCAAGTGCGTGTCTTTTTAATGAAAACAAACACAATTTTCCTCCCATTTTCACAGATCACAAGGACCTAAGACATACCCTCGGCTGACAAAGCAGCAGGATTCCAAGAATCCATCTAGGTAAAAAAAAAGAAATTATGAAAATGTACATGTCAGAGAGCAGTGGCTTCCATCTGGAAGCGCCGCTCAGAGAAACCGCTCATTTCTGCCTTGGGTGCAGCTGGGAGGACCACTTCAGTTGTTCGACTGCAGCAGTGTCCGTATGGGCTAGAGGAGCAGATGGGGGGAAGGGTAGAACGCAGCCTTTAAAAATGCTCCTTCAGAAAAGCACTGTTACTCTTACAGAAAGGGAAGTTTAGTCTCCGACTTAATATGGAATGAAAATGATAGCACTTAGAGACCCAGCAACACTGTCAGGTGCTTAGAGCCAAGCCACCTCTCAGATCCGTAGTTACCTGTACTTCTAAGCCATCAATTTCCATGATGTGTTTTCTAGAGCGCCTATACCACAACTTGTACTAACATTCATGGGAAAAAAAGCCTACAGAATGCTTTACTGCACCTAGCAACCGCATTTTTGTAGCTGGGATTTTTAGTCAAAAACCTGCACATAACCGCAGGATGCAGACTACTGTCCTAGAACAAAGCACGTAAATAGACCCGTAGGGCCATGACTGTAAAAACAGTTTGCTGAGAAGGAGACAGCCAGCCTCAGAGATGCTGCTTTATCTTAAATACACCTTCCTTCTGGCAAGCTAACATGAAACAGCAGCAATACTATATTTTTCATGAGTCTCGGATCAATACAAAGCTAAATGCTGTGTGCTGGAACAGATACGCTACATGAGAGGTGTTTTTCAACCTTTTGCTATTGTGCATTTTTAGCTCAATTAGAAATACTTGGAAGGAATTGCCCATCTAATCACAAAAGTCTGATGTTTTGTTGGTGCGTGTCAAGTCTTTTCCATCAGCAGGTGCCCAGCAGAAATGCAGACAGAGGTAAGACTCCAGTCTTAGAAATGAAATTTATATGTCTTAATCAATAAAACGTATTGCACCTGAACCAATTTGATTGTTGTGCCTGCTGCATTTAAACATTTATTAGCCTCTCCGGGTGGGGAAAGCTGACCGCGAGTTTGGGCCACAGAGAAGGAAAGGACAGGCTTTGTCTTCCTTTATCCTACCTGATTTTTATTTTTCTGGTAATAGCACAACATTTTATTTTTATTTTAAGAAAAATCACACTAAATAAATCTGCTTTAAATTGTATTGAAATGCACACCTATTTATCTGTCTGTGAGATAAAAAAGGGAGAGACCAAGCCTGACTAGAGCATCACAGATTGGTAACATTCGTATGTACAGGAGAATAGTTATTCCGCATGTTTAGAATGTCTCTGAAAGAATCACATGGTGATACATAAAATAAATGCACAAAACCACACCGTGATACATAAATACAAATTAAAAGCCTGTGAGATGCATTTTTGCAGCTATCAACCAGTGCTCTATGGAAATAAGGGCCACCACATTTTGCAAGGTATTAGAGAATATATCACATTTAACTCTAGACTAAAACTGTTCACTAATTTACAACAAAAAATGTAATATCCATTTTTTTACTGGTACACAATTTTAGTTAACTTTTCCATTTAGCATCTTAAGAACACTTGTAAGAAAACAAGCTCTAAATTCAGTCTTCTGTGTTATTTGGAGAGGACGCTGATCTGCTCTAAGACGAAGATATTATGCACTACATAATAAAAGGGCGGCGGTAGCAGCTGTGGGTTCCCTATCATAGGTTTGCAAACACATTTAATCTAATTGATGAGCTTTTGTTTAAACAAGCATTGATATGCATCCTGTGACGCATACGGGTTGCAAGGATTCACAGCAACACACAGTCCAGGTGACCTGCCTGTGAGGCTAAACCAACTTCCATACAACTGAGATTGTGAAATATCTTCATTAATACCATTTTTGTACTTCAAATACTATGTAACAACACCATAGGATTCGAGTTTCCAATGAAAACTACAGCATGACTCACTCAGATTTTAATGGCAGGATGAGGACAGGATGAGGACCGCTGTGGATAAACATTTGTTCTCCGTGCTTTGAAACACATCATTTAAAAATTCATTTGACATACTGCAAGCAACTTGTGTAAGCTTATATAATGAGGAACGTACAATCACGATTACAGATTTCATATTGTCACCTGCAGTAACACTGCGTTTTGCACATATAACTGAATGCTTCACGTGATCTTCCTTTGTTGCAAACATCTTTCTTGTAATGCCGCTAACTAGTCAGAAAAAAACAAACTCTTGTTTTGTTATTACTAAAAAATTATCTACATTTCTGAAATATGTAATCAAAAAACACTTGCCTTGATCTCATTTGGCCAAATCCAAATCCATTCTTCTAGAATGCAATGACATGATTTTACACGAAGTTGCCACCAGAGAAAGCCTATGTCAGGTCTGTGTCACTGATATCCAGGGTCATTTTTGTTGAGTTAGCAAGAGGAATACAGCTTTAGAAATACAGACATGAGACTACAGTTTGTTCATTTTTTCCTCCTTCAGGTATCATTTAAAGATGTTTGGAGACATCATGTGTGTCAATAATGTTAACTTAAATGCTTCCCCCCTGCCCCTCATTTATTTTTTTTTAGTCAATACTCAGCCTATAGGAAGCTTTCATCCAAAGGTATGTACGTAAGTCCACTTGGAATATATTATGGCTATATTTTAGAGAATTCTGTGTTTCTGTGGAATACAAAAAAGATATGCTTACTCTTCTTGCATTACAGATAGAGGTATTTAAGAAAAAAAGGTGCAAAATAATCCCTGAAATGATAAGGCTTAACGGAAGCTATCATTCAGTAAAATTGCAGAAAATGGCTAGCTGAAGGGGGAGGGCCAGCATCTCCAGTTTACCATGGTGCTTCTTTCTCTATGAAAATGCTGAATGACAAGGAAAAATACTAAAACTTCAGTAATTCAGGAGGACATATAGCACAATAGAGCAGGAGGCATTTTCTCGTAGGGAACTCAGGAAAAACACTTCCAACAGAAGTATATCATTCACAAAGATTCTAGATGGAGAACTTTATTTGGTTTGTTTATTTGTTTGTATTTGTTTTTCTCTTAAAAATCTTTTGAAGTTAATTGTAAATTCATCAAGAAGTTCCTTCCAAAATCTCATTACAGTTCAACTTACAACACAATAATCTTTGACATAGTTTGTGCTACCTCCGTGGATCGGCTCAGCACCTCCCTCTTTCCTAAGGCAGAAGTTACTGTGAGCTCCCTGCACTGCAGTGCAATGCAGACCAAGTACCAGCAGTACTGATTGTTTGTCTGGGTAGGTTTCCCTTGTGTTGTACTAACCTCTGCAGTCCCTGCCAGCCCCCATCAGAGGTACACTCATCAGCCTCCTAACTATTTCCGGGAAGGAGAGCAGGATACCATGAATCACTGAGGAGCCTCTGGATGATCTCAGCACCTTTTGACGAGACAGTCTTCACATTGCTTCCTTCACTCCTCACCCCCTGTTCTGCACAGATGTGCAGTGATCACCCCAGCTTACATGACTCAGCTCCCATCCTCGCCCCCATCCCAGTGCACCCCATGGTTCTTGCATGTTTAGGAAGCCAGGACTCATCAGGGATCTCCGTGCTCAGTTACCCCCATGTCACCCAGCTCTAAGATCCCTGGAGTCCTGCCACTGCTCTGGACTTTAAAACCTGCTATTTTGTATGCTTGCATCCCTCTGGCTCTTCTGCCCTGCAGTCTCTAAAGAACTCAGCATCCCACGGGTTTTCCTATTACCAGTACCTGGGCTTCAGTAAGGATTTTTCCCAGGAAACTAACTCCATGCTTCCCTTTCTATGTACAGCCCAGACACCTCTCATTGTCTGAATTCCCAAAGTGGTAGGAAAGCAGTAAACTGTGTTTTGGAAAACTCCTCTCCTGCAGCTGTAAGGAAGGGAGTTCCCCCCTCCCCCTTATGAGTGGTGAACGTTAAACTATTCAACCAGCGTAGTCAGTGTGAATCACGATCCTTGCAGGCAGCCTATAGCAAGAAAAGCTAGACAGTTTTCCAAAGCTCTTACGCTGGTTTTATTTTTTAATTTTTTTTTTTGTCTCTTCAGTTGCACAGCCTGAAACCCTGCCTGTTTGCTTCTAAACACATTTTAGAAAGTGTCAGTTCCCTAAGGAGCTGGAATCCCTGTATCTCTCCTGCCTGCCTGATTTTCCTCTCCATCCTTACCTCTAGGACACTGGCAAGCTTGTTTTCCTCATGCATCTGAAGTCACTGCGAACCTGCTCCCCCTCGGTTTCTGTTCCTCTAGCGTGCAAAAGTTGTGCCAGCCTTAGTATGCCAGTCAGCTTCCAAGCCGAGATGAGATACTCACACCGCCTCGCATCTGAGCCACCAGGTCTGAGTACGAACAGCCGAGCGGGAGCCGGATGCAACCGAAGTGAGCAGCAGCCGAGCGAAGACTCAGGAATCCCTGCCCTCCCTTTAAGGCTCGACCTGCCCGAAGCTGAGCTCCTTCCTACCCGACAAGAAAACCCCCTCCCGAGTCCTGTGCAAAAGTTGAGGTCCTCCCGTGCCGCAAGCACGCGAATGGAGGGAAAAAAAAAAAAAAAAGAAAAAAGAAAAAGAAAAAGAAAAAAAAAGGAAGGAAAAAAAAAAAAGGAGAAAAGAGGAAAAGTTGCCCAGCAGCAGCAGCGGGAGCTGCCCAGAGCATCACTTACCGGAGGACCAGGGCGGGCTGCGAGGCGCTGCCGCTCCCTCCGTCCCTGCCGCCTCCTCCTGAAGCCGGCTGCGGGAGGGAGCGAGCGCGCACAATCTCCCGCTGGAGCCGCCAGGCGTGACGGGCCGGGAGGGGCGGGCCGGAGCCGCGGCGTGGGCTTCGCCTTGCGGTGCAGCCGCTGCGGCAGTGCCGGGGAGAGGGGGAGCGGCGCGGAGGCGGCCGCCGCCACACGGGATGGAGGACGTGGGAGAGCGGGAAGGGCGATCCCCGCTGCGGGAGGGAGGCACGGAGCACCCCCCTCAACCGCCAGGGCGGTGGGAACGAGCCCCCTTTTGCGGTAGAAGGGGAGTTAGAGCTAGTCCTCCCATCCATGCGTGCGCTTGGTTTCAAAGCCGGGGTTTCACAAGAGGCGGCAGCAGGGTAGATGTGTGGAATGGCTAGTTTCCCAAGGGTTGCAACGGACCCTATGGCGGCCTGGAAACCACCGCATCTCGGATCCCTGCTGTCCTACTGGTGGGTGCCGTGGGCACTTCTCAGCAACAGTGTGAAGCTGTATGCGCTCCTCATGAAAAAGCCGACAGTTGAATCATGGTGACAGAGGAGTAGAGCAGGTGTAAGGAGGTCTCCCGGGCAAGAATCACCTTCCTGAGCAGGAAAACACCTTACTGCAAGAACAGGAAAGCAACAGACTGCCTCAGGTGCTGGCCAAATCCCTATCGTTGTTGGCTTTTAGGAAAAAGACAGCAAATGAATAAATAAATAAATAAATAAAAAGGCCTGGGAGATGGAGAAACTAGATAATCCCGTGAGGTCTTTTTGTTTTGTTTTGATTTGATTTTTTGTTTGTTTGTTTGTTTAACTTCCATTCTATGAACAGCAGGAGGTTGCTGCTGTTCGTACTATTATCATCATTTTTTTTAATGCTGTGGCATTAAGGACCATGAATTATACCATCATTTTGTTGTAGTGGATGCTAATAGTCGCTGATGGACAAAGAAGATGAAGAGTTTCTCCTTTATGGTTTTGTACAATTACAGGCAATTCTTCCAGCAGCTCGTATGTAAAGACAAATGCAGTGATATTACCAAAGTAAAGGAAGGAGAGAAGGTGAAGAGAGCAAGTAGGGCTCCACATTAAAAAAATACCTTTTAAAATGAGCAATTATTGCGCCAGTTCCCTCTCCAGAATGGATTATACTACAAATGTTTCTCACAGTAGGAAGGTGGGGTAGTGGGCAAATGCTACCAGCCCCCATCCCTTGCCCTGTGCTTTGCACATGCCTGGTGCACAGCTTCTGCAGAGCTTTAAGTGATTTCTCACAGCTCATCTGAGTCCTGCCTATATTTGTGAGTTTATATACATGTTTTCCTACATTCTAAAATGCTTTTATTTTCCTCTGTTGTTGTGTGAAAGACTCAAACAGCAAAGGAAAAGAACTTATTGATTAGCTACCCAGGGGAAAGTCGGGATGAACTATGCATAGAGAGCTGCCAAGTGTGAAATGCAAACAGAAGAACAGAAAAAAAATACCTATTACTTTTCTGTCCCTTTCAGTAATTCTAATATTAGAAAATTGCATTGTGTTAGAAAAGAGCACCTCCTTGTTAGTAAACCAAACCGACTGTGTACAACTGGCATGGAAAACAAAGATTAGAAAATTTTCCAACGGCAACAGAATAAAAGGCTGTGGGTGCTGTCCAAACAAGAGTGATGGTAAAATGTTGTTACCATCCATTCAATGTTGACTATCCAATTAAAATAGGAACATTTTTCTACACAAAGTGTACTTGAAAGGATCCCAGCTGTATTTTACTGAAATGAATTGATTAGGACAGATGACATGCTCCTAGTGATTTCTTGATGAAAAAAATAGCAAATTATTCTGGAAAAAAAAAAAAAAAAAAAAAACAGAAACAAACCAGAACAGCAATAGCAACAAAACCACATGCATAGTCTTTGAACAGATAGGAATAAAACTCTAAGGAAGACAAGTCATTGTAGTAGGATTACAAGGGACAGACTGACAGACTCAAAGCTGTTTTTAGGCTTGCCGTAAGATTCCACTAAGACAGAGCTACCATGGGAGCTGCCTTCTTGCTCACCCACTGCGTTATTATGGGGGGGGGTGAGGGGGTGGTTTTAACAATAGACGTTTGCATGCTTCTTGTAGCAAATAGACAAGTAGACTATAAAGAGTAAGCACAAGGTTTCAACCTACAGAAGTAAAATCTCTTGGCTGAGAGAAGAATAATGCAGAGCAGTGGGAATGTGGGATGACTTAGAATATGGAGCGCGCAGTGTCATGATCAGGTTAAAGTGAAGTAATGCAGTGCTGAAGAGAATGGCTCTTCCACTTGTCTGCATGCCCAGCTACCTTTTCAGTATCAGCTTTATTATTTGTGTAGCCTCAGGGTAGGATGGTGTGGTGAGTGGCTCTGACTGAAGAATCAGCCTTGACACACAAACAATATGTGCTAAAGCACGGTGGGTTTCAGTCGGACCTATGGCTGACTCACTTGTCTCAAACTGGGTTAAGCCCCTCCTGAAGCACCAGCATAGGAATGATCATGACAGCTTGGAAGGTTTTATTTGGAATGTGAGGCAGCATTTAAGCAGAGCTGTGCTGTGTTTCCTTGATCTATTTTCTGTGCACAAGGTATGGGTTTTTTTTCATAGGAGAAAATTCTTTACACCACCACAAACCCACTGCAGACTGGCAGGAACCAGGTCTCATCTCCACCACTGTGAAAGACATCCTGAGGTAGGAGATGAAAGACATCCCAAGGTAGGAGGCACGTGCCTTTCAGGTCTTTGAATTTCACACAGCCTCTGTCTTCCTTGCCCCTGGATCGTAGACCTTCTTGGAATTTGTGGCAAGAGTACTCTTTTGTACCATGAATAAAATATATTATGTTAAGCTCATGACACCTGTGGTTCTCTCCACTTTCTGCAGTGAGTATGAGACAGATTCTCTTACAGTTATCACAGACCTGGTAACACAAGGCATTCTGATAGCGAATGATTCTGGATTGTGACCGTGTGTGCATTGCATTCCTCTGCCAACAGAACAGAAACAAATACATTATTCCTACGTGGACTGAAGACAAAGAAAATACTAGAAACATTAGTTTGTAAAGGAGTTTGGAAAATGCAGACACTGCAGTACTTCCAGTTACTGGTTCCATTCTAGTTTTAAAAGTAAAGGACAAATAAATGTACATCTTAAAGTGTTGCATAATTATGTCTGCTTTGCTTGTTTGTTTGTATGTGTGTTCATTTATTTTTCGTCTTTTTTTTTTTCTTTTGGGTGGGGGGCAGTGGAAGGGGGGATTTTTTGTTTACTTTGTTATTATTTTATTTTAACATTCACCTTAAATATTTGTCTATGAAACATTAGTTGTTGTTTTTTTTTTCATTTTTTCCTTTTTAGGATATAAATACAGCTTTCTCTCTCTACTGAACTGTGATTGAATACAGCAACTCGCAGAGACATTTTCACAGAATCAGGGTCTTTCACAATGCTCCCACAGCCTTACGTTATGCTTCTAAATGAGATAGACTATGGGAAATGAACACCATATATGTGGAAAATCCATAGAAATGTTGCAGGTGAGCCTCAACAACGGGGCCAGGGACTGCTGAGGCAATCAGCCTACCTCAGCCTCTGAAGTTCTTCAGTATTCTCCCATGTGCAGTGCACAAACTGTTGAGGCTGCATGCATGCATAGCAGCCTACACAGCGCGGTCCAGTCTTGAGTGCGACATTGTTGCACAGCTTCAATTCAAACAAATAAGCTGGAAATTCTTGCTTAAATATACAAAAGGAATTCCCTGTAGTTTTAGGTGACAAAAACAGAAGAAAAATCTATAGTTTAGTTAAGAGAAGAATGGTTTCTTCAATTTCATTGGAAGTATTGGACAAGTTAAACGAATACTGCATCAAAAGAGAAGAATCTGATACTTCTTTGCTAGCAGACAAAAAATGACTTAAAATCAACATATATGGCACTTAATTACATACATACAAACCACGATTTCTTTTGGCTTCATAAAAACAAAAAACTATTACAGGCAATGGCTGCCACTGATCAAAAGATCCTCTACCTCTCCTAGAATTAAAAATGAAGAGTGACTAAATACATTTTCACATGATGTGAGCAACATTATCAGCTGACTAAGTAGTCTACCAACAGCAGGACTATTAATAACTGAATCTTTTTGGTCATGATACAGATATGAGATAACACTTTTCTTGACAGAGCATTCTCTTCTTTTGTCTCGCTGCTGTCTGAATTGCAAACTCTAACTGATAGACATGAACTGTCTCTTAGAGTATCAGGAACCCTTTAACAGTACCTCCTAAATACTAGTTTAGGGTCTTTTGCTGACCTGAAGCTGTGGCTTGAACAGAGCATCTTTTCAAGCCGCTGCTTTCCTTTCTTTGCCAGTTTTGTTTACTTGGATGTTATAGCTTTAGACATGAAGAGTAATAATACCGTTGCACTGCTTGTAGAACAGATCTCATAATTAGAATTGCATCGGTCTCTAAGTCTAATAAGAACATTTCTACTGCACTACTTCATCATCCTAACTAAGCACTATATCCAATTGAAGTCCTGGGGAATAGTTCTTACATAAAACAGTCCCACTCAGTACTGTAAATCTCTGCTGAATTAAAGCCTAAATTTACAGCAGGATTAATGGAATTATTCTTCACAGTGAAGAAACAAAGCATTTTTTTTAACCAACAGATTAGATGTATATATATACACACACACTATATTTTCATATACACGTACTAGTTCACTGAAATTGTGATGACATCTGAATCATGTTATTTAATTTGAAATTTGCTTCTCTTTCAAACTTTTTATTGTATATGTGTTTGGTGGCTCTTTTTAAAGTGAACAATGATGCTGGTATGTTGTCATTTCAAGAAGTTTGGTTTTTTAGGTTCCCTCAGTGCTAGAGCACAGATCACGCTGGAGCACAGGCAATACTGCTTATGTACTGTCAGAAACAGAGGCAACAATCTGAGGAAGAAAGCTAATTTGCTAAGTAAGATATCAGAATGCAAAATAACAAAATAAAATACAATATAATTGGAATTGAAGGTAATAAATCAAATAAAATGAGGGAGTGTCTGAAAACCAAAGGCCTTGGCTAGTGCTGAAGGTGCGATAGCTAGGGAGCACCCACTGCTGGGTCGATCTGAAAGGGAAGGAGCACATGTGTCCTGACACATGAACAGTTTTTATCTTTCCCACTGAGTGGAAAACAGAAAAAAAGCAAAGCAATGCAATGTCCTCTAGGGTGCATAGTACTTATTCTCTTCTGAGACAGGTATACATGGAACTATCAAAGATCCATGAGCTGGAGCATTAACTCCAAAATGTACTATGTGATGTTGTGATCTGGAATACCAAGAACAAAAATCATAAAACCTATGACAGACTCTTAATGCATACCTTCAGTTTTGCTTCTTACACATACTTCCTTCTCTAAAACAAAACAACTAGCAGTTTTTATTGTCACATGGTTGACTAGTGCAAATCCCTTTTAAAGCTAGGAGAGGGCACATAAATTATGCTTTATTTAAGTCTAAAGAAAAAATGTAAAACACCTTTTCATTTTATGTGAGAGCTAGTACTGAATTATACTAAGGGTTGTGCAAAAAAAACCCTGTGTTTCAGGACCTACTCATTTGCACATGCAGTGCCAGGGGTGTGTTGTTTGGGACCATATAAGTTACATCAAAACATGAAATCATGCCAGAATCACCTTTTAAATGAAGGTAGCCTCAACAGCATCTCTTATAACTAAAAATCTGTAAACTAATCATTTAAATAATCTGATAATTCACAAATGCATGAATCCACAGCCTTCCTGAGGGTATCACAGTTATGCATGTGATATCCAAGAGTGCTGAACCTTGCATCAAGAGAAACCTGAGCAGCAGACTGAGGGAATTGATTCTGCCCCCTCCAATCTGCTGTCATGAGACCCCACCTGGAGTAGTGCGTCCAGTTCTGGGTTCCCCAGCACGAGAAGGACATGGAGCTATTGGAGCAGGTCCAGAGGAGGACCACAAAGATGATCAGAAGTCTGTAGCTAAGACTGTCTGAGAGAGCTTGGGCTCTTCAGCCTAGAGAAGAGAAGGCCCTGTGGGGACCTTATAGGTCAAGTACTGGACAGGCCTTCAAGTACCTGCAGGTGGTCTATAGGAAAGTTCTGGAGGGATGTCTTATAAGGGCTCATAGTGACAGAATGAGGGGAAATGGTTTTGAACTGGAAGATATTAGATTTAGACTAGATACTAGGAAGAAATTATTTACTTTGTGGATGTTGAGATACTGCAGCAGGTTGCCTAGAGAGGTTGTGGATGCCTCCTCCTGGGAGATGCTCAAGACCAGACTGGATGGGGCTTTTAGCAGTCTGGTCTAGAGGGAGGTGTCCCTGCCTATAGCAGGGGAGTTGGAACTAGATGATTTTCAAGGTCCCTTCCAACCCAAACAATTATATGGTTCTGTGATTTATTCATTCTTTTACTTCTGAAATCTTCCTAAGGGCTCATACTTTTCCTGCTGAATTTCTGAGGCAAAACAGACAAATCCTGAGACCTGTACAAATACCACAGAAGATTTTGGGGTTCTTTTATTTCAGGTATTCTTCCATTCTTTGAATCCATATATGAAGTAATCAGAGATCAGAATCAAGCCAAAAGAAACATGTTTTGAAAACAGAGCAATAACAAGAGCTAACAAGTAGATCTGCACAAAGTACACAGTTATGCAAGTGGGTGACTGACTGTGGTCTACAATGAAGTCTGTTATTAGAAGTGGAAGGAAATAAACATCAGCAAACACTTCAAGGATGCCTTGCATAAGCAACCATTCTGGATCAAGCTAATTGAAAGAATCTGATTTTCCTGGAATTGTTGTAATTGATTCAGCAACTCTAGGAGTCTTTCCTAGATTTAACACACTGAGGACTTCAGAGTCCAGGCCAGCTTCTTTTCTTCCTTCAGACCTATCTTGAGAGATTTTGAATCTTTTATAAAACCACATATAAAGACTCTTTTGGGACCCCATTTCTGGAAGTATTTACATCTGGGTCACCTATCCTATATTAAAGGACAGATTATATGTATAATTTCTTCTTCACTCCCCACCTCCCTCCTCCAGTTCCCCTCCCCTAGCTTCTTTCCTCTCCTTATCTCTCCTCTATTCTTACTAAAGGCTAACACTAGTACTACATCACTGAGAAAGAATATATTGGATTGCAGTGTTTTGTAATGTCAAAAACTGTATAAGTAGAACACTCTTCTACTTGTTTATGAGGCTTAAACATTACTTCTCAGTTAATAATATAGAAAAGTTCTGTGAAACAGTGATGCAAAAGGGTCCATGAGGTTAGTGAGTACCACAAGCATGTTGTAGTTGGTCCATCTGATCATGCCAAGGTCCTCAGAAAATCTTTCCTCCTAAAAGTGAAGGTGAAATTTCCTCCTGATATCACTTTCCTCTGAAGTATCTCCGTTGACACTAATGGAATAACTGATTGACCATGGTTCACAAAAGGAGAACTAGGACCAACGTATATGCAATGAAGTGTGCCTTTGTTGAATGCTACTTTTGTAAAAGGCCATTCAGCTCAGAGGAATAAAAATTACAGGCTGAATCTTGCTCTCTTTAAAACTACCGATCACCTTGAACTGGAGGCAGTTTCATAAAGTGTGAGACCTTATGGCTGCTCACACTGAAATTAATAGCAGTACTCCTACATACAGCAGTAATCAAAAGATACAGAGAAGAATGTAAGATATGGTCTAGAATTTCCAGATGTAAGAGTAGGTGATTGCTTAAACAGGCTTTTAGCCCTGTCTTTTAACTGATAGTATTTAATCATTCTTCTTTTCTCACTACAAAGGACATAAAAATGACCCAAACCTGGAGCAAAAGGATGAAAAACAGTACTAAAGTCTGAGTCAGGATACAAAAGCACAGTGTTATAGTTTCTGTATGTATTGATATACTTGTACAGTATCGGGCACCACTGAGCCCTAATGAGACTGTCTTCCATGTGCTGCTGGAAAACATGACTAATCTTGTACATAGCAGTGCAATCTGTACATCAAGTGTAGCAGCTAAATGGCATTGAATACTCATTTATATAAGCAAAAGCTGAAATCACAGTAAAGCTGAAAGTAAGGGTCATTGCAGCCAGTTTTCATCATTCCCAAAAGGAGATTTCATACTATCCTTGCTTTGTAAGTTAGATTTAATTCACAAACATCCTGAGTGCAGTCATGAACTCCAGCTCCAAATACCAGAGCATACCAGAAAAAAAGGGGGCATTAGTTTACAGTTAAATTATGAGTAGGGTCCTAGTGTTGTGATGAAGAGCAACCCTTGAGCTGCTTTATGTTTGAGGATAGGAAGCCAAGGAAGCCACTACACTGAAATGAGCAGAGATTTTTGCTTTTTGGCAGGTATAGATTTGTGCTGTAAATCTGCTAAAGTGTATGGTTGTCAGTGTGTGCAAATAACATGTTCCAAAAGACCGTCTTATTTAAAATATGATCTGATTAAGCATTTCTAAAATAGGAAAACGTCCTTAGTGGCTGTACAGTCCTTCCATTAAACAACTTCTAATTCAAAGGGAAAGGTTTCTAATGGGTTATCTGAAATTCTGGGTGAGTCACCAACATAAATCCAAAATGTATAACTAATCTGCTATGAAGCAAATGTGGCCACAGCTGGAGAAGGCGTAAGTCAAACTCTGGTTTTCTTTCCAGCTATCCCAGAATTGTTTGAGTCAGCTATATATAACACCTACACACAAAGAGATATCATTCTGGTGATTTATTAACATTCACAAGCCCAGAATTACCATGTAATCTTTGAAGGCCAGACTTGAAAAGCCATGTTCCTTCCAGTGAACGGTTATTCACATAGGGAGCTATAATTAAATATTCATGTGACTAACTGCTCACTAACATGACTAGATGCTTCACTCTGGCTTTCTGATGTTCATTTTGCACACTTCTGGTGTCCTGTTGTCCCCATATCATAAAATTATGCACAGTCAAATAAGTTTCTAAACAAATCCACGGATGTTTAGTGTGCATTTTTTTATGCATTAAGATTATTCTTTTTTCTGGACAGTATCTTCATTTGGTGTTTATTTTGAATGCTTTTTCCAATTGTCCCTTGCAGGTCTTCTGTTTGTAGTCTTCTTTCTGATATTATCTAAGAATATTTTATTTCCAGAATGAGAAAACATCCATAAAAATCCCAGCTGAAGTCAAATTTATTTTACCATTAAAGTGCCATAGCTTTAAGAGCCAAACCCTATCAACTTGTAACAGGGCAGTAATATTTTACAGAGGTATGTATTTTTAAAATCTAAATAGTGGTGAAAAATGACAACAATTTGGACAGAAATCATCATATAGGAAATGATCTCCTGAAACATTTCTGACTTCAGCTGCTTTATAAACATTTAAATTAATTACTGTTTATACAGAGTTATATAGCTGCAGTTTACTTTATCTTCTATTTACTAGTTTATGAATTACTGGGCTAATTTTAATGTTGTCTTAAATCAAATACATAAAATATAGTAGTGTATGTGGAAAGAGATGTGAAAGAGTATTTTGTTGCTAGGAGCAACACCTCACAAAGTATTCTCCCAACTGCCTCTGTTACTAAAACTCCATCTACTTACCACCACTTACCATCACTACATGCGATGTATTCACCACTAGCTTTATTTGAATAGCCTTCTAAGCCAGCAGTTTCTTCTAGAAAGCCCATAGAAATTGTTACTTGTTACAATAACTTACTTGGAAATAGAAGTACATCATAAAAGAGGATAGGTAGAAAATATCAATGTGTAGTTAATGCCAAATGTTCCTTAATGTACAGAAGATAGAACCAGTATGTTTCTATTTGAGATTTTCTCACCTTAAGGTGGAGGAGCTTTTGACCAACACTGAGTGCACTGGCAGCAGGGATGTCATGCATGAGCAGACATTCAGGAGCTTAGTACATCAGAAGAGATGGTCAGTGTAAGAAAATGAGGATCACTGAAATTTCTGGGAATTGAGTCATTAGCGTATAGAATGATGTCCTTGGCTACATCATTTGAATCCTGATTAGGTGCGTGAGGTTTTAGATACAATAAAGGCTAGATTTCCCATGTTTGGATATTCAACTTGAAATTTTTATATAACTGTAATCATCAGGTCAAACACCTACAAATTCAAGGGAAGGTCAGTATGTTTGGACATTAAAAAATAATGAATTACTGTATGCTGGAAGTCAGGGAGATGCAGAAGCAGTGAAGAATCTAAACGTGAAAGCAAGGCAGGCAACAGCAGGACTCTGCTGAGAAGTACAGGCTCACAGCACCCAAACAAGGTTAGCAGGACAGGTCCAGTGACAGTAAGAGAGAAAGGTCCAGTGTCTTTCTAGAAAGTTCAGTCAGCAAGTCAGTGACAGGACCAGGTCTGGAGATGAAAACAGGAGCAGAAGAACAAGAATTAGGGTCTAAGCTCCTAATTCCCATTCGTACCAGGAAGGTGGGGTTGATGCTAACCTACTCCACACGGAACATTTTCTTATCTTTTGCAGTGTAATGCTCACTTATAATCTACTGACCTTTCTTGGTTTAGAATGTGTATTTGAGTGAAAAATAAAGCCTTGTACAATAACAGACACAGACCTTTCAAGAAGAACTTTCCCAAACATGCTTCCCTGAAATAACAGTTTTGGAATATATTGACAGTTTTTGTATACATGATATACATCATTATTATGAATAATTTACTATATATACTCTCTCTTTCTCTCTATATATGTCTATGCATAGAAATGCATACATACATATGTTTTCAAATGTTATACTTACAGACCTGTACACACATACACACGTGCCCATGCATAACACCATATGCACCCTGCTTGCGCTGAGGATTATTCTCAGTATTTGTCATATTGTTAAATGTTTCTACAACGTGAAAGATGATACTTTTCTTATAGAGAGAACCTAAAGCAGTACATCTGTGGAGGAGAAAATGCCAAAGCAAGGTTAATTGCATTTCGTGACATTTTGCAGAAAATACAAGTTATTTGCAAGTAGAAGTTTAAAGAAGGATCTGGCAGTACAGAAAACTATGGAGTTATGAAGAAACAATCAATAGACCATCACAAAAAGGAAACGCTGTCCTTTAAGTGTAATTAGTAATGCATTGTAGAAGAGTGAGAATGATGTAAGTACAACATCAGCTCAATAATGACAAAAATAACCCAACGATTTGCTTTGTGAAAATTTTTTTTTTTTTTCAAAAAATACTTTGTTTAGAAGTTGGAGAGGAGAAACAGAATAAAGCACACTAATGGCTTTCAAAATACTGTAGAATTCAAAAGCTCAGCAGACAGAAATAAAAGTAATTAAAACAGATAAATGTATTTAAAGAAACTCTCCTATTAAAATATAATTTTAGTTACACTTTTCCTGCCATTTTCAGAGCAAAACTGAATTCAAAGAAAGGGATACAAAGGGGAAGACTTGGAAACAGTTGTAAAATATATTATTTATTAAAATAAAATGGCATTGTTAATATTTTCTGTACTAAAAATGAAGTGTCTAGAAGGATTTAGAGAAAAAAAATCACAGCCAACTGGACGTCTGGTTAGAGCACTGAACTCAAACACACTCAGTTTCATATACAGCTGCCACCAAGGTCTCATATGTGTAAACAGTATGCATTGCTAATGTTTATATGTGCCTTCCTGATATCTTATTTCTGCAGCCTAAGGAGTGTCTGTCTCTGTGTTACTTATTGCTTGTTAATGGTCCTGATGGAGGAGAAGCTCTCTGACTGTCTCCACCTGGATCGCCAGCGGTATATTCTGAGTAGGGTCCCAGACTTCCAGATCAGGACATAAAATGCCCAGCAGATAACTGGTCTGGTTATTAAAGGCAGTTGTAAAGAAGGCATTGAGGATCTCAGCCTTCTCCTTGTCCTCAGTGAAAAGCATACACTCAGATCCCTGAGAAACACAAATACCAGAAGGTGGAACAACATCTCTTTGAGAAGAATTTCTACACAAGACAAAGTAGGAACCAGTATTACCTAGACGAAAGGGTTGCAAGATAATGGGTTTCAGAACTGAGGTTTCTAATTCAGTTTCAGAAACACATTTAGAATTCCCCTTTCCACAAATTTCTGAGTGACACTTAACAAGTAAGTCTTCACATCTGTTCTGTGCTTCCAAGATGGAGACTTGAGCACAGTAAGGAAGCATAACTACAGCAGTGACTCAGACATCCAGATACAATTAAGCATGGGTTGTAAAAGACAGAAGGTTTGAGGCCAGATTCTGATTGTTTTGTACTCCCCTAACAAGCTCTGACCTAGATCTGGACATAAGGACTACATTCCTTCATTACAGATCGCTGATGATAGGGCATCATGATAAAGCTTGATGGGTTACGAAAGGAACAGTCAACCTCTGTTCTCTCTTTAGAACATTTGGAAACACTATATTCAGTAAAATTTCATACTTACTCTTCATATTATTGGAAGCTTCACTGTTATGTAATTCTGAAGATGGCCATCTTATGTCTTGCATTAATCAACAAATAATATCAAAAAATAGTGGAGAAAAAAAATGGAAGCCACATGTAGATCATGGATCTTTCTTACTTCCCCCCACTGTTTCTGGAAAGATTACATGCTGTGTGTAGCACAGTAATCAGCTCAGCACCCAGTTTATACTCTTGTTGACATAACATAATTTTTCTAATTTTACTTAGTTCTGTAGCTACCGTATGTCATCCAAAGATATTCTTAAAACAAACATTAATGCCACAGTACAGGATTAATTACTGAATAGCATTATAAAAACTTCTGTAAAATGTTAGGGAAATAACCAACAACATTGCGATAAAAGAAATTTAGTAAATTCCTTAAAGGAACACTTCAGAGCTTGTAGATATTGAATAAGTGGTCTATGGGGAGAACGGGCAGAGCTATATACATGGAAAATACGTTAAGTTAAAGATGTTTATGCCTCGATAACACAGTGTTTGTTATTCTATTTAAAACAAAAACAAAGACAACACAGTATGGAAGACAATTTTAAGTCTACTATAAAGCAGCAAGTTTACCTATGACCAGGCATATACTATGATGACACATATGTCATGATATTACTCACTCAGAATTATCTACACAACCTAAGCAAAACTGGATATTCAAGGTGTATGGTATTTCAGTTTAACTATAGTTAAAATGTTGTGCCACCAGGCAATTAGATCAAAACATCTGTTTTCACTAGGGTCCAGCAATATCTTTGGTAACATGACTCTAATTACAAGCATAATGGCTGTTCATAATTTATTTTAAATAATAAATTAAAAATAAATTATTATTACGCTCATCCTAGAAGTTCCTTTTCCTAACAACAAGAACATATTAGGCAGGTCTACATAAGAAGCTGACAGATATCTGAGGTGGCACTGAAAATAAATTAATGAACTCTTATTTAACATGATGGCATTCCTTCAATGACCATGAACTATCTTTTGCACAGAACTTTTCATATCACTGCACTGTCACGCTTCATTAATTTTTTAATTTCAGCTAGTCTAACGTGCCAAGATGAGGTGGGTCCCAAATTGTCAAAAATATTCGGACTCTTAGGGAGATGACACAACAACAACATAAACAGTTAATGCTGAGATTCTTAAGACACCATCCAAAGGATGTTTGTAGAATGAGCAGTGAGACATAATCCACTGTAAATCAGAAATGGCTTAAACTAATCTTTCCCACCTGAGCATCTTCTAAAAGGTTTAGAAAGGCACACATTTATAAACAAAATAATAGAATAAAAAAGCCCATAGTTTTTGCAGGTCAATATATCTCCTACAAATAACGTTATTAATAATGCTATGACTATTAGAAATACAGGTTATATTTTCAAACTGGCTTAGCAGGAAGCCATCATGTTTCTGTTTCATTTTTTTCCAAGTCATCAGTATCACCTTCCTCAAACAGAATTTACTTTTTGCCAATATTTTTTAATATTTGCTTAGTATTTGCTGCTTTTGAGAACATTCTGGCCAGCAAGCTTACACAAATACTTGCAGAAGCAAATATAAAAGTAGTTTAAACTTTGTAAGACTTAATTCAGTTTAAATAATATTTGATGAAATTGTGAAAATTTACTCACCTTTAGTATCATGCCATGCAGCAAACACTGGAAAACCATTAACCCTAAAGTAAAATTTTTTTAAAAAAGGTATTAAGTACCTGCATGCTAATCATAAAAATGAAATTGAACTCAGAAAAAAAAATTGAGCCTGGATGATCTTTTCAAACTTCTTTAGTATTATGTCTGATGCACTAAGAAGTACTCTAGAGTAATCAATAAAAGTCATTGCCACTTTCGGAACTGGAGTATAAGCAACATTTCTGCGCTTAAACTGAAATAATACCCCAGTGTGCCAGAAATCTGCTAGGCCTTCACAATCAGTACAAGTATCAAAACACAATTGGGTCATTCCTGTATTCCTGTAATTATGCTGAATAAATGTTCTGCAAATCAAAAAAGGCCTAAGATAATGTATAGGCAATGCCAGATACAGAAGTATTGAACATCTGAAGGGGATTGCAGTCTTCCCACTGGCAGCAGCAGCAGCAGAAATGTTCATGACAGCATGACACAGTTGCTCTTCTTTTGCCCTTTGTTAATGCTCTGGGTACACCTAATCCCATGCAAAGCCCAACTATGCTATTTATGTTATTTTCAGTAGGTCAAAAAAAAAGGAGAGAAAACACATCTAAGTCCATAAAGCCTGAAGTTATAACCTAGAATATACAGAAGAGGCAGATTAGATGAGCTAAGAAGCTGCCAACTCTGCATAGTCACTCTTCAATTGGATTTTATGCTTTTAAGTGTTAGGCAACAGCAGTACAGTCACAATGCATTAACCCAAAGTATTGCAAGAGCACTGATTAAATGGGGCTGCTATCCATCACAGAGTGCTGCATCTGGTTACTATTAAACTTTTAAGTACCGATTAGAGACATGAATAACACAATTTTGATGAGTTTCTACAGTGACATAAACTGAGAACTTTGGTGCTTGCTAATGATGTTTTACTGTCAAAGTGCAATGAGTTGGTGCTGAAAATATGCATAATAGTGTTTGATTTCTGAACTCTAAACTGTAAGTCACTTAAGACAAAGTTACTGTATGTGCTTAGAACAGAACTGTTGTTTTAGTTACTGCAAGACTAGTGGAACTGTCTTAAACTGATGTTATATTCATGCTTTTGAGGGTTTTGTTCACAGTGATGATAATTTATGAGAAAAAGATTCTAGGAGGCTAAAGGAAATTGTAGTCTCTTATCTGGTGAAATCATATTACATAGCCATCAGAAATACAGTAACTCAGTATTCCATGTATGTATAACTCTATGTACAATTTATGCATGGAAGTCTCAGATTTATTAGTCTAGACAGTCTTCTCCTCAATATCAGATAATTGTATCATTAAACACAGTTTGGTATTTTTCCAAAAGCTGCTCTAAAATGTGATTCCTGATAAACCCATAGTGAGTTTGGAAACAAAACAAAACAAAAACAAAAACAAAACTGAAGATAAACTGTTCTGTATTTTATCTGTAAATCAGGTACAAGGGAGAAAAGGCAGCCATTGTAAACCACAGAGATGTTCAAGGTTAAGAAGCAGCATAATTCATGAGAAAATGAGGAAAACAGAACAGGTAATTGTCAAACTAAAAGGCGTCTAACCTCAATAATTTGAGCATTGGCCAGAAGTGAGTGTTTAGAAAATGTGCATTTCTTTGTTATTGTTTGCTTGTTTGTGTGTTTAAGTAAAACTGTGATGACTAAAAATGAGTTTCCCGGAGATGTTGTGGAATCTCCTCCTCAGAGATCTTCAAAAGCCACCTGAACATGGGCCTGGGAACCCTGCTATGAGTGTGTGAGTAGGTGTTGGACCAGATGCAGACAGTGGCTGGTGTCAACTTCATACATTCTGTGATTCAGTGAGGAAGAAGTAGATAGATGAATAGTGATATTTTCTTTTAAAATAAAAAATCACAGAATCATTAAGGTTGGAAAAGACCTCTAAGATCAACTAGTCCAGCTGTTGCCGTACCACCAATATTGCCCACTAAACTGTGTCCCTAAGTACTGTATCTACCCTTTCCCTGAATACCTCAGGGGCAATGACTCCACCACCTCTCTGGGCAGCCTGTTCCAGTTTTTAATCATTCTTTCTTCCTGCACTTAAGTGTCTTTTGAATTTGAGGTTGCCTCTTTGTGGGTGATTGAGTTCATGGATGTTTCTTTCTCAAAGCTGTCCAAATGCTTTTTGAAGATGAGGTAATACTGGGGACCACATAAAGATGCAGAAGTGTGATCGCTCTCAGGCTAACTAGAGTATGTAATTTATGTTTTAATTCATTACCACAATTCTGGAGATATTTTTGCTAATATCAAAAGAGCAGAGTTGAAGGAAGTCTAGAAAACCACAATGAAAGAGAACATACACTTTACTAGTGTTGTTCTACCACTGAATTCTTTTGGAAAAATATAATAAAATATTAAAATTGATTTTTCCTGCCTGCTTTTCTGAACCAGTATGTACAAAGTAAAGCTGAAATTAACTTGGTTACATCTTTGCCAGTTGCTTCTTAATGTGGATGTCTGGTAATGGAAAAAGCAAAGATATATGCTAATAGCTGGAGTTTACTTGCAGGAAACATTTAATCTTTTAAGAGCTATTTCACAAGATATTCAAGTGCTGTAAAAATGCAAAAAGAATTAATTCCAAAGTTTCTTCCTCCAACAGTTGGAGGTATATATTGTATAATATCTATGCCTAACTGTGCATACTAAAATCAATTCAATAATTCCTTGTAGCAAAGGTATTTTTACTGACTTTTTAGTTATCTCCTGTATTTTATCTTCTTTTAATTTTTTTGTAAGAGAATGTATTTATAAATATAAATAAAAAACAACATTCTGCATTGTATTTACTTTCCAAAATTGGCAATAGCTGTTATGTTAGCATTAAACTTCCCATGTTTCTTATACGCATTCAGAAAGCTTGAATGGATTTTGTTTAAACTTTGTATAAATGTAGGAAGCTTATATATGTGATAAATATGCTAATCTAAACTAACAGTCTGCATGGTATGGGAGAAGTATTGTTTCCATTGCTAAAAATTAGAAAAACAGTACATTTTCCCTTCTATTCCTACTTTGCTGAATTCATAGGTCATCCAAGCCTGAAACTCCTGTCTGAATTAGAGGACTGTAATCAGCAACATGTTGTGAAATAAGTGACTGCGGCAAGTCTAAAGTAAGGTCTGAAGTGTACCACTTCAAAAACTTAATTTTATCCCTATTGTGATTACTGAAGTTTGATATTATGTTTGCCAAAACTCTCTGAAAACTTAATTAAATAGCACAACAAATCATGGGGAATAGTGGTCACTTGTGGTGTTCCTCAGAGGTCAGTACTTGGGCTCATCCTGTTTAATATTTTTGTTGATGATCTGGATGAGGGGATTGAGTGCACTGTCAGTGTGTGTGCAAATGACACCAAGTTGAGTGGAAGTATTGATCTGCCTGAAGGTAGGAAGGCCCTGCAGAGGGATCTGGAGAGGCTAGATGGGTGGGCTGAGGCCACCTGTATTAGTTTTAACATAGTGACAGGTCCGGCACTTTGGTGACGACAGTTTCATGGAGCACTACCGGCTTGGGGCAGAAGGGCTGGAAAGCTGTGCAGAGGAGAAGGTTATGGATGTGCTTTTAGTTGACAGCCATCTGAACATGAGCGAGCAGTGTGCCCAGGTGGTCAAGAAGACCAGTGGCATCCTGGTTTATACCATAAATACTGCTGCGAGCAGAAGCAGGGAAGTGATCATCCCTCTGTACTCAGTTCTGGTGAGACTGCACCTTGAGTACTGTGTTCAGTTTCAGGCCCCTCTCTGCAAGAAAGTCACTGAGGCTCTGGAGCAAAGTCTTTGCAGCAAAACTGTGAAGGGTCTGGAGCAGAAGTCTTATGGGGAGAGGCTGAAAGAGCTGGGATTGTTCAGTCTGAGGAGGCTCAGGGGAGACCTTATTGCTCTCTACAGTGACCTGACAGGAGGTTGTGGTGAGGTGGGGTTCAGCCTCTCCTCCCAGATAACAAGAGATAAGAAAAGAGGTAGTGGCCTTAAGTTACACTAGGGAAAGCTCAGGTTGGGTATTAGGGAAATCTTCTTCTTAGAAAGAATAGTTAAGAACAGGCTGCCCAGGGAGGTGATGGTGTCACCATCCCTGGAGGTGTTCAAGAAACATTTAAAGGTGGTACTGAGGGACATGATTAGTGAGCATGGTGATGATGGGTCAGTGGTTGGACTAGGTTATCTTAGTGGTCTTTTCCTTACTGATTCTATGTTTCTGTCCTGTGTTCTAGGTCTCTGTAATTTTCCTTACTTGTTGTATGTTGTATGCTATATGTTATATATTTTGTTAAATATTAAATATTTTATATGTTATATATTTTTATTTATATGTCAGATTATTTCAGATTACTATCTGATGACATACCCAAGAAATACACCGTGGTACAGAGAAGAAATATTCCTGTTGTTACAATGCAATGGGGGTTATTACAATGCAATTATGCGTTATAAGAAAGTTTCTAACCCTGACCTTTCATTGTTTCTAGATTTCTCTATATCCGCATAACCACAAATATTCAAGCAAGAGCAGGTAAACCTCTTTAGTCATTCCAACATTTTCACTGGGGACTTTCTTATTTCTGCATGCAGGGACATTAAGGACTTCATGTCTGCTGATGCCTGTCCCATTATTTCTAAGGAAAACAGTTTCTGACAATTCACATCCCTAGTAATCCGCATATCACAAAAGGGAACATAAAAGTGTGTCTTGAAGGAAGGACAATGTTTAGTTAACACTCAAGTGATTTCTCAGTATACAGTGGAGAATCAGCAGGGAGAACACAGGTCAGAAATGATGTACTACAATTGTTAAACTGAAATACTGCCCTGCATGTCACAAGGTCTGGCACCTTCCTACTGTACTGCTAAATTTAGCTGGGAAACAGAAAAGTTATATACTCATTTAACTAGTCATTATTTTTCAAGATAGGATTCAGGCTACTATCTATTGATAGATCATGCTACACTAAGGTCAACAGAACAATGTCTACTGGTAAGCAAGAAATCAAGAAGTTAATGGCTCTCAAGTCAAAAGGAATCCTGTGGTGAAAGCAATTCCTGAGCCCCTTCTGACAATCAGCACAGCCTGTCTTTTGTGCCTTTAATTTTAGCTAGTTGATTTTTATATTCATATTTTTTGCAAGGTGTTAAGGTATATTTATGATGTGGTATTGTCCATATTATACAAGACAGAAAATAGTGTGCGATTTCACACTCAAACTGTAGCACTGAGTCAGTATTTTGTGTGTGTATATGTTTAAGATATGTTTTAGAGACAAAGTTAATCCTGATGAGTCTCCACAGGTGACTGAGGTAAAATTTCTCAGCACAACCGAGAGGAAGTTACTAAGAAAGAGACAAAGAAAGTTACAGAGTTTGGCAAGAATTCATCCATCATCCTCAAAAGTGATGTAAGAGAAAGCTCAAGAATAATTGAGTGATTCCTGGAGGTTTGTGTGCTTTTTACACTGAGACATTCTCTGACACTGAGAGAATGATGTTCCTGTTCCATATTTTCACCTAAACCAAGATTGTGCCAGGTCTAGGACGCCTCCTGTAGTTAGGAGAGTTTGGGAATGACTACAGGCTCCTTTTCACAGGTTTAAGAAATATAGGATTTGATAGTAGTTAACTAAATCTGGTTTCTTCTGGTTTGATCAGACTGTTGATTGTCTGAATGATATACAGTAAGCTACTTCAGTGAAAAGGGTTATTATTTGTTTTAAGTGGAGGAAGAGGAAACACATCTTTATTAAATAAGCTAGATTTATATTGAAACATGCTATCTTAGGATATTTGGCTCCTCACACTGAGGTCTTCTCCTGAATCACAGAATTGTAGAATTGCAGGGGGTGAAAGGGACCTCAAGAGACCATCAAGTCCAACCCCCCTGCTAAAACACATCCCTACGATAGATCATGCAGGTAGGCATCCAGGTGATTCTTAAATATGTCCATAGAAGGAGGCTCCACAAGCTCTCTGTGCAGTCTGTTCCATTATACCATCAGCACATAGACTTTATGTCTTCCTCCTGTACTGCAGGATTTCTGTTTTAAATAATTTATCCCCTTCTTCAGGATAGAAAGAAAAATTCCACTTGAATGCAAAGTTTTCATGGGCTTAGATAATTTCTGTATTGCACAGTCTGATTTTTATTTATTTTGCAATTACATTCTTATGCCTATCTCTGTCTGTCACAGTACCTCAAAGAAATCCATACAGCAACACTTTTAATACTTTGACTTACAGATTGCTTCTATTTTGCAGTGCATTTTTGGAAACTCGTGTAATCCTTAGCCCAAGAACAGGTACTCATTAAATCTTCTTATAGCTGGAGGAGCTTAGTAACTTACTGTGGTTGTTCAAGTAAAAGGGTGTGGAGAGACAAAAGGCTCTTATATGAAAGATGTGATATGTAAGATGTTACACTGTGCAGCATACACAGACAAATGTATGATGGGAAATTCATGAGAAGTAGTGAGAGAATAAAGGAATATGTTGTCTTCTTTTAAGATCTTTTGATAAGATGATAAAGTCTTTATGATGAATTGCAGCATTACAACTAAAACAGTTCCTGGTGCTATGAACCATTAGCATGATTAGTTTTGATTTCTACATAAGCAGTTTCACAAACCGCTAATTTCAGATGCTTTGGAATTGAACTTACAGAATATCTGCTGCTTTTTCTGTGTGTGTGTTTTGTGTGTAGAAGATTCCCAATTAACTGAGTAACGTAGAGAAATACAAACTAATTACACAGTTTTAACGTTTCCCTACTGATTTTGGAGATTTATCTCACAGTAGCTGCTGCCTAAAATTGACCTGATAAGATCTGAATGACCAGTAATATACTCATTGTGACTGCAGTATCTTAAACTCTATGTGATCATAAGAGGATGTTTTCTCTCCTCTTGCTTCCTTAGCATCACCTACTTCTCCAGCCATTGCAGATGAAGTAGAGATAGCTGTTAAATTTTGAGTACAACAGGGAGGAGGCATAAAAAAGTGGCTGAATGGCAAGTCTTAGAGGGTACCGTTCAGTGGCAGAAGGTATAGTGGGTCTAGTCCTGTTTAACATCATTTATGATCTGGGCAATGGGCTGGAGTGCATCCTTACTGAAGTCAAAGGTGACACATGAACAAGGAGGGAAGGGGAGGAACAGGTGACTCACCAGAGGGCTGTGCAGCCATCCAGAGGGACCTCAACAGGCTGGAGAAGTGGGCTGACAGCAACTTCACGCAGTTCAGCAAGGAGAAGTGCAGTCTTTCACCAGGAGACGAGCAATCCCAGGCACCAGCGTGTGCTGGAGGCCACTCAGTTGGAAAAGAACTCTGCAGAAGGAGCCTGGGTGTCTTGTTGTACATCTGAGTGAACACAAGTCAGCAGTATGCCTATGCTCTTGCCACTGAGAATGCAAGTGGCATTCTTGACTACATTAGGTAAAATATCAAGATGAAGGTTCTGGAGCACCTCTCCTGTGAGAAGAGGCTAAGAGAGCAGGGTCTGTTCAACTTGGAGGCTTGCTGTTGTTTTTTTGTTTGCCCGTTTGTTTATTTTAAATGAAAATAATCTCCTTGTTAGTTCTTAATTCATATCTTAGTGTAATCACCTGCACTTGGTAGATTAGTTTATTTTTTAGTAAATTATAGAATTTAAATAAGAGAATGCTGTGTGGTGTTGTCACACATAAAGGAGAAATATCTCCTCCACAAATTCTTAATTCTATATCAGGCTGTAAATTAACAAACATATTTCACATAAGAACATATTCATCACCAGGAGGGTATGCAGTCCACAGGATTTTTGTGGAATCCTTGGAGATACCTGAAAACCCTGAAAAAGCTGATATAAATTTGATGTTTTCTCTGTTTTAAGAAAAATATTCAATTTTTCCCTTCATTTACATTAAGCAAATGTAATTACACAATTGCTTACTCGTGACTGAGGTAGCACTTGTAAGTAAGGACTTTGAGGTGACCGTTGGTTGGGATGAACTTTGAAGAACTATCAGAGGACTACAGAAGACAGGTATTTGCTTAACTGCTTCTGTTTCTCTTGTTGCTAGTAAATTTCCCAGTGAAAGGAAACATCCAGATCACCTTTGTTCCGTGGAAATACCTCCAGCTGATAAAACAGCCTGCTACTCATCTAGCAATTTCATGAGGCAAAGATGAAGTATAAAATAGCTGTCAATTGGGTAAGTCTTTGAGTGTTAGAGGAGATATGCGGAAGAGCCTACAAAGTTAGCGGAAAAATGTTTCAGAAACTAGCTGTTTCACAGTAATTGCTACCTGAAAAAATTGTTTTGCAGTTCTGTGAAATAGTCCCTATTCATATACTCTTCTAAACTTGTTGCTACCTGTTTTTTGACAGAATGTGGTATCAATAAGAAAGGAACAAGTAAATGCCTTGGTGTAAAACTTAAGAAAAATTCTGAAAAAATTCAGATGTGAAAAGACTAAAAAGAACTGATGAGATATACTTAAGTTTTTACTGGACTAGACAAGCTAATTGAAAGTATTGCTGTTTGTAGTTGCCATTATTTTCCCTTTGTCCTTTTCAGTCACTTTAAGCAAAATTCTCTCACAAATCTTCATAATAGCTGGCTTTTAACACAATTAAAAATCATTTTTCAGACAGTCATGCACGCTGAGGGATAAGCTACCTCCATTTACTTCAGGACAAGACTGAGTACAAACATATTTGTCATAGAATAAGTGACACACTGCAGCATCACTCTTGACTTCAGTTTCCAGTAAATTTTCTCCCAGTGTTCAAATTCATATTGCCCGAGAGCAGGTCATACTGTATCTGGCTAATGGAGAACAGCATGTACTCACTCAAAACGTGGGCTCAATCAGCTCAAAGCTGTATTATTTTCCATGAATATGTATTTAATTATTTTTAGAAGTATTGAATCATTTAACTTCAGTTAAACACGTTTTAGCAACTTCATTTTAAGAACAGTGAATATGAGAAGTATTATTACACATACAGTGTAATTGTGTAACTAAATAAGGTTTAGAAGTGATTTTACTGATTGTCAGTTCCTTTTAATATAAATAATATCCTACTAAATCTATCCTATGGCTATAATGTTCACTCTGTCTTCATTACTGACCAGTACTTAACAAGTGTTTTACTGCTATCAATCCAAGATTGGTCAATTAAAGACTTCTTTGCAAAATTAGGTAACTCAAGTAATACAGGATTTAATTTCAACTATTGCAAGTCTTAGGAAAATTCATAGCAGTATTTCTTAAACTCAGAATATTCCCATGGTACAAACCAAAAAAGAAACAAGATTTGTGTGCCTCCTACGCTGTCTCTGAATATTGCACCCCAACAGATGCAATCTAATGATTGATCCCGACCCTTCAAATACTTATGGTTTTGAAGCTCTAAAAGCAAGAGGCAACTCAGGTGTTAGTTGTATTTTCTTACCAAATCCTCTATTTAGACTAATCCTCTAATTAAACTACAGATGTCCAAGAACTGCATCTCAACTGTCACAGAACGGGCAGAGACTTAGAGATAACAACACTTATCTGCCTTCCTTCAGCGAAATAAGACATCAACCTAAATAACTACGGAGTGTTAAAAAATGAAAATGCTGAAAGCCACCACTAAAATAAAATAAATAAAAAGGTAACTCTAGGAATTAACACAACTCAGACTGTATAATCTCTACCTGCTCCAATCTTTGCATTGTGCGGAGTACTGAATTACTTTTCTGTAGATGGTTGGAATCTGAGATATGAGGCATGAGGGCTGCTTAAAAGTAATCTCTCTTATTTTATTCTGTTGGCCCACAACATGAGATGTTGATTGTAAGGCAAGGTGGTAGAGGTTCAATCTTCCCACCAATATTCCATTACATTTTGTTGCAGTGTGACAGATGGCAACAGAATGGCAGTCTTACAGAATGGCAGTCTTACAGAATGACACCTGACATGGAAGCATGCATGAAACAAGGGTATATCATTGAATTCCTCCATGCTGAAAAAAAACAGAAAGTCACACACTGACATTCATCAGTGCTCACTGAACATTTCCGGAGACCATACAGTAGATGTGAGCACAGTGAGGATGTGGGTGGTGCATTTCAACAGTGACAGTGGGTTACCTCCACTGATGCAGAATTTTATCAGAACAGCATGCCGGTTCAAGTTCCCTGCTGGGTAAAATGCATAGCGGATCGTGGTGATTATGTTGAAAAATACTAAACTGTAGCTGTGAACTTTCTCCATCAAACAGTGTTATTGTGCTCTTTGCATCTAGTGTACTTTCAATGAAAATAAATAGAAGGCATTAATTTCAGAGTGGTCAATGTATATTCTGTGTGTGTTATGAGTAATAGCCACAAAAGAAAAAGTAAAGCAAAAATAACTAAAATAAAAATAGATCTAAAAATATACGACCAGGAAACAGAAAGTGTCAGAAAGGACAGTATTTTCAGCAAGGAAGAAAAGCATTAATAAAATCCTTCCTCCTGTATCTGGTGAGGAGTTAAATATAAGGCTCCATTTATCAATACTCTGCCTCGGCAAGACTCTGAAAAAAAAAAAAAAAAAGATTGCTCAGGAGTATCTCCATAATTTTCTTTGTAGCTTGATTTTAATTGATTCATGAAGTGCATACTCCAATAAACTAATGTGCCTTGTTTATTGACACTGTTTTTTCATAGGGTGGCATGAACCAGATACAATATTCTAAATAGTGACTGAGTGCTGAGCAGTGGAATACTTGCTTCCCTTGATATACTGTCTGTGCTTTTGTTCATACTGAGCCTTTTCACCTGTCAGGTTACACTGACGGCTTACATTCAGCTTGCAGTCTACTAGGCTTCCCAAGGCCTTCTACACAGTGCTTCTCCTTGGCCAGTCGCTCTCCTGTCTGTCTTGGGAACGTAGTAAGAAGTTATTCCGCCCCAAAAGGATAGATTTGTAATCTTCTTTGTATATGTCAACAGTTTACTGGGCTGGATCGACCCGGCTCTGCAACAGTTGGTGTAGGGGACCTGCAGACCCATGCCCCACGAAAGGGGAAGGGGGAAAGGGAAAAGGAAAAAGGGAGTTGGGCCCAGAAACAAAACAGCGGCAACAATCTGAGGAGGAAAGCTAATTTACTAAATATGATATCAGAAAGCAAAATAACAAAATATAATACAATACAATTGGAATTGGAGCTAATAAATCAAATAAAATGAGCGAGTGTCTGATAAACCGAAGGCCTTACGCTAATGCTGATGGCGGACTGCAACGAGCACTCACTGCTGAGTCGATCCCAAAGGAAATGGCCGCAGGCAATTTTATCTTTCCCTATGAGCGGAAACATGCAAAAACGCAAAGCATCGCACAGTCCCCTGGGGAATACAGTTCCTCCTTTCTTCTGAGGCAGGTATACCCATAACTATCAATGATCCACAGAGCTGGAGTAATAACTCTTTAACTCTTAATGCACTACATGATGTTATGATGTGGAATATCAATGCCAAAAATCATAAAACCATGACAGTGTAATTTTATGACACATATTTTCTCTCTACTCACCCCTATAGTGAGCTGGGTCTGGCTGGTAAAGAGTTCACTTTCCACTCAAAAGACCATACAATGCAGTGCTCCGTTCTTGTGTCTACAACAGCTTTGATATCACACTGGTATTTTGTCTATGTCTGAGTAGCAGAGCAATTAAGGCACAGCAACAAGACTGTGTCTTCAAGCCTTGAACTACTTTTTATCTCTAACAAACCCATTTAGTGGCCTAGTGAGTCGCTAACCCTTGTTTCTTGGTGCCATGTTGATATGTCTCTTAAATGCCTTCAGAGACAGGGACTTCACCACTTACCTGAACAGACTGTTCCAATACTTGACCACCTTCTCTGTAAAGAAATTTCTCCTAACATTTAAAGCTTCCCTGATTCAACTTGAGGCCATTGCCTCAAGGTTTTATATATATGTATATATATGTATATATATATTCGTACTTAAAATACCACTACCTTCTGGTAAACATTCTTCAGAACCATTCTGATGGCAAGGTAAGAACAGCAGTCAGCCTGTTAGTACCTCAGCATTTCTAATTTACTTGTCACCTGAGACAAGAGACCAGTAGCTGCAACCCATATTCAAGTAGTTGTAGAGACTGATAAGGTCTCCTCCCCACCTCTTCTTCAAACTTTACAACCTCAGTTCTCTCAGCTGCTTCTTGTACATCTGGTTTTCTAATCCCTTTGCAAGCCTGCACCACTCAAGATGTGGTCTCACCAGTTCTGAGAACAAAGTAATACTAACCTGCCCAGTCCTGTTGGCCAGGGTGGCATTCGTCCTCTTGGCCATCTGGGCATACTACTGGCTTGTGTTCAACACAGAGACTAAACTACCTGAATTATCTAGAAGTAAAATAAATCAAACCATATCTGAATTTTTTTTTTTTTTTTTGAGATTTTCATTTCCTAGATGCAGTCAAGTATTCTGGAATCAAGAATCCCAATAAATCAGAGCACAGTTATTGTTCATAGTAATGAAACCCACCCATCCATTGGTGGCAGTCAACAACTGTTAAAGACAGTGGTTGCAGTGCCCTATTTTGCCACTCTGTTCTTTCTCCAAATAAGTTGAAGAACTGGGAAGAATCTATAATTCATTCCTTGAATTCCTCAAATTTTCTATTCCTGAGCAACAAAGGCATAGCTATAATGCCCTCTGTACATTCACAAGTAACTATAATTCAAGACGGACGTAGGTCTTTATTATGTCCATACAGCTTTTTATTCATCTAATTCCTAAGTCCTTTAATATATTTATACTTACTACTTGTAGAGAAAGAAAGACAGAAGAATCCCTCAGTTGTATCTTTATTTTGTGATTCCAGATGTCTGTGTGATGTTTTTCATTTCTAGATAGAATACACAGTATAACGAAGAGTATATTTAACTCTCATTAATCTGAGTCAATGCTTGCTCAAAAACTATGCTTGTTAAGATGTCATTTATCAGTGTTAGCCTTCCGATAAAAATAAATAAATAAAGGATATTTACACAACTGTACTATAAATTATGTTAATACAATAGAAACTTGATTACTTGGAGTAGGTTGTTTTTCAAACTATGCCGTGCATGACTTTTGTACAGATGACTAAATAAATGTGTGTAACAAATTATTAAAAACATAAAAGCAAATAACATCTTTCATTTTCATGAAAACTATGAACATCCAAACTTAAAAATGTTCAAGTCATTGTGCACATTTTGCTTGCACATCAAGATTACGAGCAATAATTTTTAAACAATACAGTATTCTTCAAAAAGCTACTATGGAAGCATACGTGCTAAAATTATAAAAATTCACTATGAATTTGCTTCCCAAAATATACTTTGATCATTTTGAATTTCTCATTTTTTCACGCTGTGGACAGTTTCAGGCATTCATACAACTCAGCATTCTCAGTATATTGGTGCTAGAGTCTGAAGTCAAGAAGAGGAAGAGGCAGTAAGTTCTGAGTGCAAACACTTTCTTTCTATCAAACTTCAGGAAGGAACATGAATTCCAAAGTAGAAATGCCAGCAAGTTGCAACAGCCACAATACCATGGCTGTATTTTCATGTTTGTGACATACAGTGTTAGAGTTCAAACTGTTCCTTTTTCATTAACTTCAAGAGAAGTCCTCAGTGCTGTATTTTCCTGGACAAGTAAATTGAAATTGTACAGAAGTCTTAAGAGCAATTGCAGAACTGTTTTTTGCATTAGATTAGGAATAAATTTCAACTCATGCTTGGAGTCTCTTACACCTTCAGAAGTGTCTTCATTCAGTGAGACAATGTGTTTGTCACCAAGTTCTTGTGGCTCAGAAAGGAGAGAAGGGTTTAAGATGGCTTGTTTCTTGTGCAGTTAGCCATTCAATTATTGCATGAGAAACAGTGAAAAGGATTTAGAGATATCTATAGTAAAACACTCTGCTAATCATAAAGGCAGATAATTCATCTGAGTAGTATAAGCTTGCAGTCTGATAACAGGCCTTGTGGAAAAGTATGCACACACCTGATTAAATCAGTCCAGTGTACATTGAGATACAGAGAAACCACAGAATCACAGAATTGCAGGGGTTGGAAGGGACCTCACCTTGAGTAATGTGTACAGTTTTGGGCACATCAATACAGAAAGAACACTGAGGTGCTGGAGCAGGTCCAAAGAAGGGCAGCAAGTCTTCAGAAGGGCTTGGCGAGTGTGTCCTATGAGGAGTGACTGAAGGAACTGGGGCTGTAGTTTGAGGAGAGACTTTATTGCTCTCTTCAAATATCTGAAAGGTAATTGCAGTGAGAGCATGGTTGCTCTCTTTTCACTGGTGGCAGGTGACAGGACAAGGAGAAATGGCTTTAAGTTATGCCAGGGAAGGTTCAGGTTAGATATAAGGAAAAACTTCTCTACAGAAGGGGTTGTTAAGCACTGGAATCGGCTCCCCAGGGAGGTGGTTGAGTCACCATCCCAAAATGTGTTTAAAAACCATCTGGATGTGGTGCTCAGGGATGTGATGTACTGGTGGGTTGTTAGAAGTAGGGTGGTATGGTATGGTTGCTGTTGGACTTGATGATCTTGAAGATCTTTTTCAACCTGAGCAATTCTGTTATTCTGTGATTCAAGAGATCATCAGGTCCAACCCCCCTGCTAAAGCAGGTTCTTTATAATAGGTTGCACAGGTAAGCGTCCACACAGGTCTTGAATATCTTCATAGAAGGACACTCTGCACCCTCTCTGGGCAACCTTTTCCAGTGCTTCATCATGCTTATCATAAAGAGGTTTTCCTGCATGTTAGTACAGAACTTCCTATGTTTAAGTTTTAGCCATGACTTCTTGTCCTAACAGTGTGTGTCGCCAGAAGAAACTGGCCTCATCCATTTGCCTCCCATCTCCCTTTAGATATTTATAAATATATATAAATAAACCCTTTCCCCAGGCTGAACAGACCCAGGTCACTCCATGTTTCCCCTGATATACTTTAGTATCTTAATGATCTTTGTGCTCATCCACTGGATGAAGAGGAGGATTTAAAAGGAAATACTTACTTTTATACTTGAGGTACTTGAGAAGGAGCAAAAACCTGAACTGCTTCCCCTTGAAAGATCTATTTTATTTTTGTGCATGGTTATTAATAGATATTCTAGCATTTTTCTGAGGGAGACATTTGTGGCCCAGTCCACAAAATATTCATGACTTCAGAAATATATAAGCTGGAATTTGGGGATCCACGTTTGCCCTTAAGCACCTAAGTTTTGTGTTTGGATTGATACTCAAAGTAGGGCCAAATATATAGAAAGATTTAACATGAATCTGGTGTCGGTTAGGGAGGCATGTGAGAGGAAGGAAAAAATCCATCAGTCACATCGATAGTGGTGAGAGGGTGATTTTAATACAAGAAAGTGCTCTCTCTTTAATGAAGGAGAAATAGCTCCCAGTGGAGCGGAGAATAAAGGTCAAAGGTACAGCTTTTCAGTGCAGGAGAGGTGAGAAACACACACTAGACTTTATTAATTTTATGTTCAGCCAAAATCTGCAATAATTTTACCCCTGTCTTTTAAAAATCAGTATTGCCCTTCTCCAAAAGCTTTGCAACAAGAAATCTAAATTTTTAACAGTTCTGATTTTGAGCAGGTTTACATTAGCTCACACTAATTGTTAGGAAGAGGAATCTGTTTTCCTTTTAAAAAATGTTCCTTTCAACATGCAAAGTGTTCCTAACCACAAAACCTCACTGGGGACTTACAAAAATAGGCAATATCTTTCTGGACAATGCAGGGTATAGAATTAAAGAATGCTTGTCAGCAGTAAGGAAGGGCTGACTCCTTCTTGCCATTGCCAGGGCAGTCAGTACCTACTGGGGAATTTGGTCTTGTATGGATAAAGTCAGCATTCCCTGAGGATGGAAAAGGGTTTTTTGCTCTAAGTCACTTCTCTCATTTAATCAGAGAAGAAAAGAAGAAAGAATCAGTTTCTGGGTATCAGCCAAGGAAAGATATGCCTGAATCCATTAGGCTGAGAAGGTTTCATTGTGTAGCTGTTCTAAAAGATTAAGGAGCGTGACTGACTTCAGACTAAAGAACCTGAATTAGAGTTACTAGATTCATTGATATAAGCAACTGACAGCGGACTGTGGATTGTACTTTATAGGCCAGTATAATAACCTATCCTAATGTAAAGGTGATTCAGTAGGCCAGCAGCCAGAGAGCTGAATTTAAATATTAGCCTCTGGACTGCTGAAGTAATGCAGAACAAAATTAAAACTGCATTTGAAAACCAAAATATATAAAAAGAACGTTATTTTTCCCAGACACAATGTTTAAATTCAAGGTGGCAGAGCTCAGAAGTAACAAATATAATCATTGTTATTCATATAATGACCTACAGTGCCAACTGGAGGAAAATCTGCTTTCTAATCTCATCACTTGTGACAAAAGAAGAGGTTTTCAACATCCAGCTGATTTAGTATGATGTCACTTCTGTCCTGTGACCTAGTATAAGCCTCTACAAACCTCAGACCTGAAGCTAAGACCTCCACTAAAATTACCAGTAGTTAGGCAAAGGAAAAGCAGAGTGATTTGTTTTGGCATTCTTGCACACACATCAAAAGAATAGGATGTTCTGTATAAACAAATAAGTTTAAAGAGAAATTGCTTTATATCTAAACCACATCTTAGTCTAAGAAGTCACAGCTTATGGTATAGTCTCACAAAACCAGGTCATTTCACCTGACTCTCTGTATTACAGGACACAGCATTAGAGAGTTATCATCTAACTCAAATTATTTTTGTGAAGCTTTCAATCTTTTAAGTCTGTGGAGGAAAGTACTGGGATATTTCAGCAGCAGCCTCAACAATAACATGTACAGACACAATTGTAGCCCTTTTTCTGGTACTTAATAACAAAAAGGTTTTTTTGTATTTGTTACCATGGTATCATCCTAGGATCTCATATAAAGGTATTGTCTCCAGATTTCCCCACATCTTCCAGTTCAGTAGACTACAGGTAAAACCATCCTTTATATCTAGCTCAGTGACACTGTGATTGGGCGCATGGCACGACATTTTATTTTAAAGAATCTGCTTTATCAAATGTTGGACTTTATTCTCCTTATTTACTCTTCTACTCGCCTTAAATAATAATATAATGTCAATTTAAGGAGATCCTTCCTTTGTGGAGTCTTTCTTTTAAAGATGGGTGAGCGTCCTTCTTTTTGTAACATCTTCTCCTTGCACTTGTCCTGCTGATGTAACACTGCCATTATTTATATTAATTTGGCTTACAGTCTTCTCAAGAAAAAAAAAATCCTGCTTAACAAGATTTATTTTCATTAAATTAAAATTATGGAGATAATTGCACTCTAATCCTTTGTCATCTGAATACTGTGTCATTCTTTCTTTTAATTTGCCTTAGACTAGTAGGACTCAGCTGACTTATTCCCACATATATAGCAACATAATATGGCCACTTCTGAAGAGCAGTCTGGGGAGGAAGTGTTAATGAGCAGTGCCATTGGTATCTATAGCACATATGTATTAAGCAAAAATGAAGGAGTCATGTCTGAGTTAAAATACTTATGCTGCTGTCCTGTGTCCAAGTTTGAAAAAGGAGCGGTATGAGAAAATTGATTTATAGAACACAATTATTGTAATTGCTATTGTTAAAATAGACAGAGCCAATGAGAAGAAACTTTAGCTAACAATAACATCAGAAAATGTCCCAGATGCTTTATGAATTATACTCTAGATCATTTTGTAGCAGGTAAAATTCAGATACCATATGCTACTCACCAAAATGTAGGGGGGGGAAAAAGCCCAGTATTTTTAGATCACAGGGAAAAAAATAAAAAAATCTCTCTCTCTGAACTAACGCAGTAAGAAATTCACAAGACAAAACTGATTATGAGTCATCACTGAAATAACTCTGCCTCTGTGAGAAGCCAGATTGGGAAAGACTGTGTAAGAATCACTAATCGCTATGTGTGAGGGAAGCCCACACCAAGATAAAACTGTTCCTAAGCATGGATTTTGGGAACCTCATAAGGAGATGTGTGAGTCTTTTGCAATACTTGACAGAAATAATACTGCTTAGCTTATGGAATTCACAATACTGGAGCTATAAAAATTCTTCTGGTCCTGTAGAAAGACAGACTCAAAGGAGATAAACTAAAACAGAAACTCATTTGCATTCTCCAGCAAAACTGCTGGTATTTTTAACATCCTTGCAGTATTTGAAACTCCAGGAAAAAAAACTGGCATTACTGCTGATATTTTTGCTTTTATTTCAAAAATAGCATGAATTCTCTTTGTTCTGTTTTCTACTGGAGTGATTGTATTATACTATTGTATTGATGTTTATTTCAAATATTTTATCAAGAACAAATTTTGAAAAAGTATTTCAAGGTAAATGGCATCAGATGAAGAAATTCTCATCTTGCTACAATGCACGTAATATCTAATAAATACCTAATGCAATCAAATCAAATAGTATCTAATAAATATCTGCAAAGAATAATATCTGATAAAGAATAACTAGTCATCTTTGTGTGGTCACAAGGGCCATGATTGCACTGCAGCCACAGAGACATGGTGGGACATCTTGCATGACTGGAATGTTGTCATGGAGGGTTTATGTACATTTTAGAAAAGGCAGGCCAGCAAAATGAGGCAGAGGAGTTGCCCCTTATGTTAGAGAACAACTGGAATGTATTGAGCTCTGACTAGAGTGAACGATAAAGGAGCAGAGATCTTATGGGTGAGAATTAAGGGGCCAGTTCACAGAGCTGATATCACTATGGTTGTTACTACAAACAGTCTGATCAGGAGGAGGAAGCTTGTGAGGCCTTCTACGGGCAGCCTGAAGTAGGTTCACAGGCACTGGTTCTCATTAGGGACTTCAACCACTCCGACTCTTGTTGGAAATACAGAGCTTTTAGACACATACAGTCCAGTAGGTTCCTGAAGAGCATTGATTATAACTTGCTGACACAGATGATGAAGGAGTCCACAAGAAGAGATGTTTTGCTGGACTTTCTTCTTACGTAAACAAAGCAGGACTGTGAAAGCTGGAGTAGCCTTGGATGCAATGACATGAGACAATGAAGTTAAGGATCTTGTGCAGAAGATATAGGTTGATAAGTATAACTGCAACATTGAACTTCAGCAGAGCCACCGGCGACTTCAAGCACCTACCTAGAGGTATCCTGTGGGTTAGAGCACTGGATGGTAAGGGGGACCAAGAGAACTGGTAGTCATTGAAGCACCATCAGTCAAAGGTGTTAGAAGTCCTGCATGGATGAGCAAAGAGCGCATGAAAGAACTCAAAGAAAAGACAAAATTCTACACAGTGTGGGTCGAGCCACTTGGAAGAAATACAGCAATGTTGTCAGGGTATGCACGCATACAGTAAGAAAACTAAAACCTGCTTGGAATTGAATCTGATGAGAGAAGTCAAGAACAACAAGAGGGTCTTCTTTAAGTATAATCATAGGAAAAGGAAGACATGGACCTGCTCCTGAATGAGGTGAGCTTCCTGCTAATAGACGACAGTGAGGACACATTTGCTGCTTCAGTCTTCACTGCTAAGACTGCCTTTTAGGAATCCCAGACCGTGGAAATAAGAGAGAGTCTGGGGAAATAAAGTCTTCACTTTAGTTGAGGAGGATCTGATTAGAGATCTAGGCAAAGTTAACACTCACAAATACAAAGGTCCAAATGGACCAAAAGGAACAAAACCTCCCCCAAGTACTGAGGGAAGTTGCAGAAGTGATTGCTGAACAACCTTGTATGATCTATGAAAGTTCATGAAGAAAAGGAAAGGTTCTTGAAGACTGAAGGAAGGCCAGTGTCATTCTAATCTTCAAAAAAGACAAGTGAAAACTCAAGTTTCATTCTTCATATAGTGTCTTACTGAGAAACTGTATCTTTCTCTATTCTACCTAGTGAAAAAAGTTCAAAACACATACTGCAGTAAACTAAGCGTGACAGACACTGAAGACATAATGCCTCCTCCTTTTGTATATGTTTGTTATTGCATATGCAAATTCAACTTAAGCCTGGACGCTAGGAGATCCACCAGTGGCCACTCATTATTCTTTGTACAAATACAGTTTCATCACCAGAACCTACCACAGGAGCAACTGAGGAGACTTTAAGTTAACAATTCCTTTGAATCACTAGAAAAGTGGTATTAAAGTAAGCCACTGAGAGAAGTTACATGAACAGATTCACTGTGTGAAAATATCCTTGTCCCAAGCAGGCTTCTACTAATATAAAAACATATAATTACGTAAATATTAAATAAAAATCATAACATTTTTTCATCTTATTAAAGAAGAAATTATGTTCACAATAGAACAGATGAACAGACTATACTCTTCTCTCTCATTGCCATATAGAAAAATCAGAATTCTTTAATTATCTGGCGATTATCTTATATTGGTTGACAAAGTATTCCAGTGTGCTGTGTAGAATAGTCCTTTACAGTTTGAAGCCTCAGCTGCAGGGGTATCAAAGTTACACTTTACTCCTGAGACATAGCCTGGCTGATGCTGTTCTTCAAATGAAATCTTGATGGCCTAAAGACTCTGAGTATCCTCTTGAGTTAGATTACAGAGAAACAAAACTATTCAGAGCATGAACAGCAGAATCTGGCATTGATTAATTTGTCATCTGGCATTTTTTTAAATTTTTCTTTCTATCTATCTATCTATCTATCTATCTATCTATCTATCTATCTATCTGTTTATTTATTTATTTATTTGGTTTTATAGAGGTGATTTATTCATTCTGATTTCCAGTTGGAGCTTGTTGGTTCTGTGGCATGGCAAAATAATTTTAAATAGATACTTCAAAGGACAGCAGATCAATTCCTATGTATCTTCCTATGTTCCAAAAATATTTCTAAAGAACCTACTTAGAAATGAGAATTAAGATTCAATGGATATTAGTAGATCATCCCATTGACCAACCCAAATCAAAGCATTTCTGCATCATAGCTGGCAGTATGTGTGTTTTGTCTACATTCTTAGAATTGCCACAGTTTCCTTCTATATTTAATTCTGGACAGTTAAAATGTTTGTTCCAGTGTCTAACAAAAGTCTTCTTCTTTATGATTTGAGTTTATTTCTGTTCATCCAGTTCATCCAGACAAGCTCAAATTGCAAAATGGGAGAGCTCATTGCACTGATTTATATTAGAGAAATAATTTGTATTAGGCACCAAATGAGAAATCACCACTGTATCATGGATAAAACTCTGCTGTATGACAGTCTCTGTAAAAGGAAGGAACTTTGTCATATTTTTTCCATGTTAACGCAGATAAAAGAGGTAGTAACAAAATTGAACTGTCCCAGCCATTTTCTGCACTCCGTTGACTCCAGACATGTGCTATATGATACTACTGTAATTTCCTTGCTAGTCTAACCTAATCTCTATTTTATAGTTTCTGCAGTGCGTATGTCTCAAGGCACTCCACATAAAAACATAATTAAAACAAATACTGTGCTGAATAAGATTTAGATACCAAGCACACTTTTACTGTGTTCCTTCTATCAAAGAGAGATATGATTCTATGTAGTGAAAGAGTTTACAGCAGAGATGAATTGCTCTCTACCTGGTTCAGACATCTTGTCTGTTCTTCTGTGTGAAAATACCGTTAAATGTTGGCCTATACACATACCATGTGAATGGGAAGAGTTAATAGGCTAAAATGTTCATATCTGAGTGAAAGACACAAATTTGAACGTAGGCACATAAATGAATGGCTCACAAAGACCGAGGTTTTGCAGTGTAGCTTGGCATCAGTAGGATCAGCACTTCATAAGTTTCAGTTCAACTGTTCAGAGACACAGCACAACACTTGGTATGGGATTGCTGGCAGCAGGAGTGAAAATGAATATTATTATATGTAGTACGTTGGTAAATTGAGGTTGCTTCACCATGCTTCACAATACTCCCTCCTACACTCTTACACCTCTATTCCCCTGTGCACTGCAGATGGTTCAAGAGGTTTGTCTGACAGCATAGTGTTCTCACTACATGGATAAATGAGCTCCAGCAGAAAGACTTCTCATGGTCTGCTGTGCACATGATGGCTAGAGTGGGAAGAATTGCACTATTTTTCTCCTCAGACTTGCATTGCAAATGTGTGAAAGGTGCATCAGGACTCCTGGGACATTTTTAATGACACCAGAAGAGATAATTTAACTTCCAAAGTTTAAAATATAATAATTAGATTAAAAACTGCTGTTATCAGACTTGTCAGACTTCTGCAGCTAAAAGAAATTTCAAACTCCTGTGGACGATGCAAAATGGGAAAATAATAAGTGGTCTTGCCTCAAACACTGGGAGAAAAAAATGTGCGAGGAAAACATTTTCAAAGGTATTCTGGGAAAAACCACTGAAGTGTTTTAAAATGAGGGATGGCACCTAAAACTGAATTCTTAGTGGGATCAAATACATGTGCTAGAACTTCTGCAGATGATGCAAGGTGCTGTTTTTGAATACCTAAAACACTTTGACATTGTCAACCTAGGTCCTCAGTTATTCACACATACTGAGGGCTTTTGTGCTTAAGCAGCTTTCTCCCTTTTCTCACCTAAATTTCCACAGCTCCCTGTGTGCCCTTGCTTGAAATACTGGACCTGGAGTGTGGGATTGTTGAACATCACTGACTTTCTTCATTAATATTCAATACTGTGACTAGAAAAAAACACTGAGTGAAGTTACTTTTCCAAATAAAAGCAACACTGAGGAAGATGAACAAACTGAAATGAAATGAACAGCTGAAGAGCTGAATAAGAAAAGAAAGCTTTCACCCAGAAGTTGCTTATTTAAGCCATATAGAGTTGACCTAACTGGGAGTGCCATGGAATGCTGTGCCTCTGACATGTCCAACTTGTGGGCCACATGCAGCCCAGCCCAACACATCCTGCAGCTGCTCCCTGCCTTGCACCATCAGCAGCTCTGCTCTGCTGAGTGGCCCAGCCCAGCCCCAGGCACACACTCATCCCTCAGCAACAAATATCTGCGTGTGGTCAGCCCAGACTGGGCTAAAGCTGGGACAAAGGGAGGGCACAGTGCCATGCTAACTCAAGTTATGGCAAATAATTGCATTCATTTTTATACAATGGGTAAACACATTCCTATGAACAGCAGCTGTGCTTTCCATTTTGAAAAAGGTATTTGAGAATATGTTTAAAGATTGCTAAAAATATAGTCACTTTTCGGCATATTTGCACCTCCATTTTAAGTTGACATGAATGCATCATCTGTGAATTTTCAAATGGAATAAGTAGAATTTCAATCAGATATTCAACTCAAACATTTGATCAAGTATCTTTTACAGAGAGAAGTATCCCTCACTTCACAGAGATGTCATATTCATGTCACTGCTTTTTGGCAGTATGTACATATGTGAAAAACTGATTTCAAGATGAAGCACAGGGAAAATAAAATATCATCAAAAATCTCTGGTGAACACCTTGAGAATCCATGGGGAATTGCAGACACTGCCATCAAACCAGCCTGATGCATTATTTCCACACACACACAAAAAAAAAGTCAAACAAGTCACTAGTTTTATGTTTTGTTGCTATCATTTCTTCATTTGAATAACAAGTACTTAAATTATAATGTTTTGTTACTTATAAACATTAATTATGTTGTGTATTTTATATATTTTGCATGCAGCCCAAGACAATTCCTCTTCACTCAGTGTGGCCCAGGCAAGCCAGAAGTTTGAACACCCACACTGTAACTGATAGTGTCAGTCTGTGTGAGCTGACTTTGTATTTCATAGTATCACAGAAACATAGAATGGCTTGGGATGAAAAGGATCTCAGATATCATCTAGATTCAACACCTCTGCCATGGGCAGGGTCACCATCCACTAGACAAGACTGCCCAGAGCTACATCCAGCCTTACCTTGAATGCTTGCAGGGGTGGGGTATCCACAACCTCTCTGGGCAACCTGTTCCAAAGCATCACCACTCTCTGAGTGAAAAAAATTCCTCTTATTTCACTGTAGTTTTATCATTTTGCAAACAACATTTCATGTATGTAATTTCAGAACCACAAAATAATCTGAGTTGAAAGGAGCACACAAGTCTCACTGAATCCAACTCCACACTTCACACAGGAACACCCAAAATTCAAACCCTATCTTTGAGAGTGGTGTCCAAAAGCTCCTTAAAATCTGACAGTTTGATGCGATGTCCATGGCCCTGAACAGCCTGTTCCATGCCCACCACCTCTCGTGCAGAACCCATTCCTAACCCCCACCTGACCCTCAACATGTAGTAGGGACAGTGACATGCTGTTACTGGTTCATAAGTTGATAGTTCACAGATATATAGTTCTGAAAATAAGGTGTTTGAATAATGAACCTTTTCAATTGCCATGTCCTTTCAGTCATTATTTCATTAATTCATTCATTTAACAGTGAAATCTCAGACTGATCTTGTATTTCATCTCTCAAAAGGAAATAGAAACAATAATTCTAATACTAATGTAATGGTTTTAGCTTTCAATGATGCTCTAGATTCTTAGTCATAGAGAGTAAAATACTGGATAATATTTGCATGCTGCATGCACTGAGAATGCTCTTCCTAATGATGACTTCTGAGGGAAGGTTAGGAGAGACTAATTGAATGGCAGCATTTTAATTATTGAAGACTCAGAAGGAGAATGCCACCTTCTTAGTGGGATGAATGCTGACAAGGTTAACACCCTGCGCTGTCAGGCAATAATAACTCTTGATTTAGTTTCTGAGCTAAGGTTTGACAAGGTTCTGAGAAACCATGTGCTTTGGAGATGCCATCCCTAAAAACCAAAGAACAGTTTAGAAGTTATGAAAAGAAAGAGTGATTCATTATAGTTTACTGCATTGTTTTTTTCTCCCAAGAAATTAATGAAACTTTTAAAGAAAAATACTGGAAAAAGTTTTCTTTAATGAAGCTTATATATTTTACAGGGAACAGACTGTACCTTCTTTGTTCCATGCTATATCACAGTTCTTGAAGAAACTTAGCAATGCTTGAGCATAATCTGGAAGTACTATTTTTGTGGCTTAAAAGATTGTTCTTATTAAATGCTTCTGTTTCAGTCAGTGTTTAAAAAGTTAGGAAAATCACAATGATCCTGGAAAATTAGCTTTGTGTTGCCATCTCCATTAAGGTTTCTTGCAAAAAATCCCAGAAGTTCAATTCTAGCTACACACCTATCAGTCTCACCTCAGTGCCAGGGCAGGTTATGGAACAGATAATATCAGGAGCTGTCATCAATCAATTAAAGGTCAACCATTGTATCAGTCCCAGTCAGCATGGGTTCATGAATGGTAGATCCTGTTTGACAAGCTTGATTTCATTTTATGACAAGGTGTCCCATTTAGAGGATGAATGTAAAGCTGTCAACGTGGTCTATCTGGATTTCAGTAAAGCCTTTGACACTGTCCTCCACAGCTTCCTCATGGAGAAGCTGACTGCTCATGGTTTGCATGGACATGTGCTCTGCTGGGTGAAACACTGTCTGGACAGCTGAGTCCAAAGAGTTGTGGTCAATGGAGTTAAATCCAGTTGGCGGCCAATCACTAGTGGCATCCCCCGGGACTCAGTACTTTGGCCAATCCTATTTAACATCTTTATCAGAGATCTTGACGAGGGGGTTGAGTGCATCCTCAGTAAGTTTGCAGACAATACCAAGTTGGGAGGCAGTGTTGATCTGCAGAACGGGAGAGAGCACCATGGAAGGACCTGGATTGCACTTCAGAGGGATCTGTGGATAGACTAGATTAATGGGCCAAGGTAAATTGTATGAGTTTCAATAGGGCCAAGTGTCAGGTCATGCATTTTGGTCACTACAAGCCCAGGCAACCCTACAGGTATGGGGAGGAGTGGCTGGAAAGCTGCCTGACAGAAAGAGACGTTGGTGTACTGATGGACAGTCAGCTGAATATGAGCCAGCAGTGTGCCCGGGTGGCCAAGAAGACCAATGGTATCCTGGCTTGTATTAGGAATGGTGTGGTGAGCAGGACTAGAGAAGTAGTCCTCCCCCTGTACTTGACACTGGTGAGGCCCCACCTTGAGTACTGTGTACAGTTTTGGGCACATCAATACAGAAAGGACGTTGAGGTGCTGGAGCAGGTCCAAAGAAGGGCAACAAGGCTTGAGAAGGGCCTGGAGAATATGCCCTATGAGAAGCGACTGAAGGAATTGGGGCTATTTTGTCTGGGGAAGAGAAGGCTGAGCAGAGACCTTACTGCTCTCTTGAAATATCTGAAAGGTAATTGCAATGAGAGTAGGGTTGGTCTCTTTTCAGTGGTGGCAAGTAACAGGACAAGGGGAAATGGTCTTAAGGAAGTTCAGGTTGGATATAAGGAAAAACTTCTCCACAGAAGGGGTTGTTAAGCACTGGAATCGGCTCCCCAGGGATTTGGTTGAGTCACAATCACAGAATGTGTTTAAAAACCATCTGTATGTGGTGCTCAGGGATTTGATGTAGTGGTGGGTTGTTAGAAGTAGGGTAGTATGGTTTGGTTGTGGTTGGACTCAGTGATCTTGAAGTTCTTTTCCAACCTGAGCTATGATTCTATGACTCAGCATAAAACGTGTTCCAACTCATGTAATGTCTCTTCTAGTTTAGGTGCCTGAGATTATAAAATCTGAGAAAAAGCACATGAAGGAAACTTACTTGTAGTAAGGAATCATTCCCAGAAAACTGCATATGTTAATAACAGGAGAAGGACAAACAAAGCATCTATCATAAAAAAGGGGGGAAGGCAAATTACTTGAGGAAAGAAGCTAACAACCTAGCTCTAAGTACACTGAAGAATACAAGAAGAGCAAAAAGCCAGTGAGGAATTGTTAGAAAAAAACCACATCAAATAAGTCATTCATTTTCAGAAGACAATTGTAAGCTTTCTGGTTAGGGAAGTGTTATACGTGTACCATAATTTTAACTATATTTTTATGTTTTGTCACGAGACAATCACATAAACAAGCTAGTGAGGTACGGAATTAACAGAATAATAGTAGGGGGATTAGAAAGTTGTTTGAGAAGTTATATTTGGAGAGAATACAGGAGTAGTTTGTGGGCAAGTTTTATTGCAACTCCAGAGTTTCACAAGTGTTTGTCCTGGTGATACTTAATATTTACCTTGATGAACTTGATGAGTATGCTTATTACAAACTGGAAATGATAACTGAGCTAAGTGCACCTGCAGGCATGCCAGAGAACAGGATAAATTGTAAATGATCTGGATGAGTGTGAGATGTGGGATAATAAAAAGAGGCTGTAATTCAGCAGGGACAACTGGAAGGTACACTGGCAGAAATCATCAACTTAAATACATTCAAACTAGAAAATAACTGTCTGGGAAGCATTTCCTCAGAACAAATCTGAAGATTTTAATGATTTACAATCTCTACAAAAGCCGGAAATATCATGCCATTGTGGAAAAGGCAAATATTTTGACTAAGGCAAATGCTAGATAAGAAGGCGTGGCTCAGACAATATGAAATAAACCTTGTCCTCAATTCAGAACTCCATAATGTTTGTGGTAGAAGGAAGGGCATAAAGCAAGAGCTGCTCCAGACCCCATCCTTGACAGTATCACCTTGGACTTATTCTCACCAGGCTCAGTAGCTGTACTCAGCAAAACATTCCTATTTATAGTCTTCTCTACATTAGTGTCCGCAAGGATTTATGCTGCTTCCTGTTTCATCAGCTGGTCATTCTGTCCAGGCTTCTTATTCAAGTAGAAGTAGTTAAGTACAGGCTATCAGCATTAATCAGCTCTATCTTTAGATATATGAGACATTCCAAGAGTTCAGTTAAGCCATTCCCATCTTTCTCAATCCAACCAAGGATGAAAGTGCCCTACTTTGCATGCTATTGTAAAAGCAAGTGGCTGATGCTTCAGGAGCAATACTAGCACGATTATCCTTTGCTTTCAAGGAAACTTTCATAAAGCTACATTGATAGGGTTATTTTGCATGTTGCTGTTCTTTGCTGACACTCAAATTCTGACCTCTTGGAGAGAAAAAAACTTCTCACATTATCCCATAAATGCACATCACCAGTGAGGGCAGAGCAGTGAGGCAGTGGGTGGTGAGTTTCAGCAGTGGCGACAGTGGTAGTGGGTCACCTCTCCTAGTACAGATTTTTTTTTTTTTTGCAGATTGTTATCTGCACAGCATGCAGGATCTTTTTCATCACTGGTGAAAATGCTTATCATGGTGACTGTGTTGAAAAATAATGTTTTGTAGCTGAGAATTTGTCTGTCAAATAGTGTTATTGTGCACTTTCTATCTGTTGCCATTTCCATGGAAATGAAAAGGTGGCATTAGTTTTGATTCTGCCTATGTTCTAACTAATGTGCTGATACTTGATATTGAACATAGGATAAAGACAATAATGAATCTGATTCAACATTTTTTTTCTCTCAATTCCTGGGCAATCAACAGCTAATGTAACTAAAACAAAATTTGAGCTAGGACACCTGGAATAAAATTATCTGAAGGTAGCATGAATGCTTCAGTACTCATTACTGCCTGGGAGAAAGAGCTATGTTAAAATCAACACAAGACAAAAGAAGATACTCATCCATATGTGATTTGCTTGTTTGTTCTTTATTGGTTCGTTTACTATTTCTGTTGACTGTCTACCTCCTCCAAAATTAGAGTAGCAGTAGTGAAAAAAAATACATTTGAAATGAACAGACTTTTAACAGCAGAGCTCTGTGTGCTTAACATTCTGTTTTATTATAGAATCAATTCACAGAAGGAAAGAATTATTTTAGCAGCACTGTGAAAATATACCACAGAGTCATATAAAATGGAGTATTCTTGTTGTTGGAGATTCATACCCCATTGGAAGTGACACAACATCAGAAGAAAAAAAATACGCAGTAAGAAATGAAAAGAAGATCTACAATATAAGGAAGAACATAAAGAATAAGGAAAAGAAAGAAAAAATAAATTAATTAATCATCTCTATGATATCAAAAGAAACCCATCTTTCCTGAATATCTTTTGAATACTGTCTTTCTTCTTTTGCATCTCTACTATTCTCTAATAATATTACACAAACTGGCATATGCAAAAAGTAGTCATACTTCTTACAAAGCAGTAAAATTATTACATTTCCAAGACTAGTGTACCAATGACTTGAGGACTTTTACTTTGATTTACTATTCATATTCAAAGTCCTCATAACAGTAGCATTAGTTGTTTACACCAGTTCCCTCAGCTCCTGAGACATTCCTGGCATTTATATAAATCAGAGAACCCAAGGAACCCTTCAGCACAGTGAGATTTTGTAAAAATAAGTTATTTAATCTCTAAATCTCTAAAACTCAGTTTTCCTAGTGACACATCCACTAGGTATATAAACAAAAAGTTTTAAATCTCATATTTAGTACGTCCCATGAACAGTAATACATCATGAATGCATTATTACAAATAATTCCATTATTGAAAATAAGATGTCAGAGATGACCTGTGAGTTCACCCTTTTGTTGCACAAAAGACTGGAACTACAAGCTGGTCAGTATCTAATTATTTATGCACTTCTATTCTAAAGAAACAGTACCATATTTATTCTTAATGGGGAGATTCTTCCCTTCTCCTTCAAATACAACCATTTAATCACATAAATAAATACAAATAGGAGATATTATCAGAACTTAGATGTGTTTGTAAAGTTTGATGTCTTTCATCTAATTCAGTAAGAGAAGAAAAAAAAAAGGCAATAGTTGGTCATCCATTTAAGAACAGCAGCAACTTAAAAAAAAAAAAAAAACACCAATAAGAAAATGTGGCTATTCCAATTGTCAGATGGTGATTTCTTCTTCTACATTAATGAAGTGTTTTCAGTTCTGAAATCATCTAAGGACATTTCTCACCATTCTGCATATTCCTTTCGGGGCTTTTCTCCTGGGACTTCTTATTTTTGTTCTCTTTGTTTTAGCTTGCCTGTCTTGTGTTTGTATGTGTGCTCTGATGGCCCTGGAATATAAATTAAAATGCCACTGGCACCAGACATCTGATGGTATGAGCCAGAGCAGAAGCCACTAGACAATGTTTCAAATTCAAGTGAAATAATGAATAACTTAATCTTGGCAGTGATGAAGCCTGCCTGAAGATTTACATCTGAGAAAATAAAAATGCTCAGAATGAAGACTGTTTATGCCTTCACTAGAACAATCAGATATTGCTGCTTATTTGTTCTCACAATATCTATGGATTTTTCTTGTTTTTCTTTTCTCCTTTCTACCCATAGGAACAACCTGAAGGGTATGGAAGTCCCTTACAGTCATTATTTAGACACAGGTCTGTATCTACAGAAGCTTAGCTGCCTGCATGATAGCTTATTTTGTAAATGTCACTGTTAACAGATTAAACATCTAAAAAACACTGAAAATGTTATAACCATCAGAAGGATTCCTGGAGTGGTGATTTAGCATAAAGAATAAATCATACACATTTTCAATGTTGATGCGGTGTTTGTAAGATGAAATTCTTGCCCCTTGAAATCACTGAGATTTTTATATCTTAACTTAGATCAGATAAGTATTCCACTCACAGAGAAGATGTCTTGATGTTCTCTGTCTCAAGAATCAGAATCACAAGTATGCATTATTATAGAACTGTAAAACTGAAAATTTGTACCATATTGTAGAACATGTTTTAAATCAGTAAATTCTTCATGTATTAACCCTATTTATTATTCACATTTCCTGTATTAAGCAAGGTAACCAGAGTAGGCTAACTAGGGCTATCAGAATTTAAAGGTGTGGAATTTGCAGTTTTTTAAAGTGTGGCATCTGCAAAAGCAGCTTTTAGATGGAGGAAAATATGTTGGTAATAATTATTGTAATTATTAGTAATAATGTAATAATAATGTCTTTTTAATTATACTGTTTCGTAGTTCAGACAATTTTCTATGTTATCTGACTTCCTGGATAGAAGGTTATTCTGTGCAAATAATGTAAAAGTTTTAAATATGTTTCATATTTCAGTGAATAGTTGGACAGTAACTTGAAACTGTGAATCAAAACTGATTATTCTTGTTTTCCCTTTATAATGGTAGAGGTAATCTTCCAGAACTGCAGTTATAGCAGCACTCTGCTCTTTCATGTGTGTGCTTAGCAGCACAACGTCAGTTCCCTTTTTCTGAGTGTTCAGTGTAATATGTGTGTCACGCGCTTTCTGAAAGAGTCATGTATCAATAATTATTACCACTCAGTGTTCAAATACAGCAAGATGTTAAAGAGTTCATTAGCTCAATAGAAACAGCTTCTACATCACACAGCTTTGCTGTGGTGATATTACTAGCCCATGAAATCAAAATGAAAAGCCATATATTACTTTAAGAGGTTAGAATTCAAAATGTGAAGTTTTACCTTGATATTTACAGATCCATGTACAGCTTTTTATGTAATTAATACTTACAAAGAAAGGAAAGTAATTGCACTCCATTATTCATCTCATAACAGCAAGACTATGGTGAAACTTAGCATCCTTCAAATAATGATGTATTTCTTGGTGTGTTTATGCTGTTCAGTTTTTGCCCTATCTGACAGCTATTCATCAGGGCAATCAGTGGCACACCTCCTGAAAGCAAAATAATCTCTCAGTACCAGACAGGACTGCCATCTGGAGATATGTTCTTTGGAGAGATGGGAGAAACTGCATTGACGATTTCCACATTTTTATCCCCAGCCAGTGTTCCAGCTGTCTGACCTACCTTTCTATGCAGCAGCAAAATAAAACCCTACTGTTAGTCAGTTATAAATGCTCTGAAGTAGGTGGAGAAAGATGAGGGACATCTTCCTGTTGCAGAGCATGTAAAACGTTCATATATTTTCCATTTCTGATGTCAAGCACAACGCAAAATTCATATATTTCAGTTTGTAAAAACATCTTCCATTTATTTATTTATTTATTTATTCATTTATTTATTTTTCAGAAGAGCAGATTACACTCACCATCCCCATTAGCAGCCTTTGCCAACTGGCCTTCTGTCCCTGTTCAGCCATGGCTAATCTGCTTATGATTCTATGAAGATGATGTTAGGGCAAAAGGGTAAATCACACCCAAATTCCTTTTAGGAGTACACTTTATATGGCCAGCTTAGAGTGTCCATGTAGTTCAAACATTCTTTGACATCTCTAGGCTAATTCTCCAACTAAGTCAACTCAGTGATCCATGTTTCATATGATGTCTCTACACCCCTTTACCTTTGAGAACCTGAATGACTTATTTCTACTGCCCTTTAAAAAATAATTTCTAATATCTACAGAAAAAAATAATTAAAAATCCTTAAGAAGAGAAAGAGAGAGAGAGAGAGAGAGAGAGAGAGAGAGATTGAAAAATCATAGAATCATCATTTGGATTTTATTTACATCTTCAAAACTTTTCCTGACTACTTCAACAATCTCCTTCCCCCCCATCTAAGCTCATCTATGCTTAGGTGAAGCAAACAGACCTAGACTATCATGCCTCCTGTCTGTGAGTCAAAGACAGTCTATCAATTTGACTGACATCCACAGCAATTCTCTGACCTGTTCTTTCAAAACACTTCCTCCTTCTCTGGCTGTGTATTAGGTCTGAGATTCTCATCAGTCTCAGTTACTGCCTTGAGAATAGATACCCAGCCTATGTCTGAATAATAAGGTAGGAAGTTAATTCTTACTGCCACTACTCTGTTGTTGTCTGAAATACTCTAAAATAAAAGTAATATTTACAGAGTTATTACTGTACCTTCTTATCAGTCTGAATTAAAAGAGTTCCATCTTAAAACAAAAGTGCCCTTGGAAGAAGGATTCAGAATACTGAGTATTTCTAAAAGTACTTGAGTTCAACAGCTTATCGCAATTTTCCTGTACTACATAGTAAACCACCTAAAGTATAGTCTTGAAATGTACAACTTCAAGTAAATCAAAATTCAAGTTTGATATAAAATTAGGATTAAAGCTGAAAAAAAGTACAGAGAGCAAGTAACATGAAGGTGGGGTGTTTCTGTGAAATGGTGTTAAAAATTAATACATTTGAGAATGAGACTCTCAGATTGTAATTCATTTCCCCCATGGAATATTATTCAAATAAACAATATATAGGAAAGTAGTTGGTGGGGTAAATATCTTTAACAGGCAAACAACTCTACCATTGCATGTTCTTGAGTTAGTGAAAGCATAAATGCATTAGCTATCCCATGGTAGTGAGTAAAAGTAGCCATCAACTTCTTTCAGCTTCTGTGAAAAATCAGTAATACAAATACACATATTCTTCACAGTCTACAGAATAAAACTTAAGTAAAAACTTTTGATGAATGGGGAGATGTCTTCTCTTCAGATGCAGATGTTGTTCAAACAGTGTTGTCAAATGATGCAGACATTTGCAAGGCATACCAAATCCTAAATTTAATCTGTTATAGGACATTTACTAGTCCTGAGATCTTTAGTACCATGGCAATTTCCTGTAGAATCAATGGTTTTCTCACTGAAAAATAAATCTGATAATTTAATTCTACTGAAAAAAAAAAATCTCACAAGCTGGTAAGACACTGGCTGTTTCTATACGTAGTCTTTTGAAAATGCAGCAACGTGTGATAATCTTCAGTCTGATAATCCAAAACCAGTATTTTTCAGTGAAGTCTGTCTTCGTTTTTTAACCTCTTACTACATTCCTGAAGTTGGGATTTACTGTTTTACCATAATTTTGGTTTACAGCGTGGTGGTGGTGGACCTAGTACAAAAATTGAAATGTTCTCACCTGAAACATCCACTATGAACTTCTACTGTTGACAGTGAGTTGAGAGATGCATGGTACATCAAATTCAGAGCTCAAAAATTCACTTCCAGGTTTTTTAAAATGACAGCTGCTTGTGCCATTGTGATTGTGTACCTTCCATTGCACGGGATTCAGAAGTATTGGTTTCCCTAAAAACTGTAAGCTCAGAGGGACCAGTAGAGATTGAAAAACACCGTGATGCCTGATGACTAAGAAATACCCTAGAGCAAAGTCTGTCAAGTAAAATGGATCTGGTGTCTCAATCAAAGCAGACGGACTGTGGTCTGTGCAAGCGAATTTCCCAAATCACGGAGTAGTAAAGCACAGATCTGTACTTTGAGAGACAGCCCTGCTATCTGCAAAAATTAGTTCTTCTGAAAACAAATTGATGAAGAAAAAATGGTGCCTTGAAAATAATGCCTGTAGCTAATGTGGAAGTGTATGTAGCATAAAGTAAATTTACAGAAAGAACCAAATTACAAAGAGCAGTAGATCAGAACAAAAGGAATGTCAGAAACTAGTATTGAATAATAATGACGATAATACTTTGGAAAATAAAGATAGTAAAAATATATGTATAAGGGCTGCTCCAAAAAAAATACCTCCTATTTTATGATGTTGGCTTAGCATGCCAGAGGTGGATGTTGATGGCATGGCAGTAGAGGTTGAACGTTAACACAAATAACCCATTATGTGTTGTTGCTATGTGACAAATGGCCTCAAAGGGGCACTCGGACAGAATAGTGTCTGACATGGTAGTGTGAATGGAGCAAAAGTGAGTCACTGAATTCCTTTACATGGAAAAAATGGCACTCATTGACATTTATTAACACTTCATAAATATTTCTGAAGACCAACCAGTCAATGTGATGATCTCAGTGAGGTGGTGGATGATGCATTTCAGCAGTGGCAACAGTGACAGTGGGTCACTTCCACTAGTGCAGATTTTGAGGAGCACAGCACACAGTCTCTCATTCATCAGTGGTGAAAACATATATAGTCATGGTGATGACTACATCAGAAAGTAAAGTTCTGTAGCTAGAATTTGCTCTATTGGATAGTGTTATTATGCTCTTTGCTTGTGCTGTAGTTTCCATGGAAATTCCAAAGAGAAATTACTTTCTGTGTAGTGGAATTATAGTAAATGTAATTTGAACAAATATCCAAAGAAGATTCATGACCTGCAAAGTAAAGGTATATCTTAACCAGAAATTGGGCAAAAATAAGCTCAAAAATTACAGTGTAATGGTTAAAAAAAGGAAAAGAAGGAAAAGGAAAAGGAAAAGGAAAAGGAAAAGGAAAAGGAAAAGGAAAAGGGAAAGGGAAAGGGAAAGGGAAAGGGAAAGGGAAAGGGAAAGGGAAAGGGAAAGGGAAAGGGAAAGGGAAAGGGAAAGGAAAGGGAAAAGGGAAAGGGAAAGGGAAAAGGAAAAGGAAAAGGAAAAGGAAAAGGAAAAGGAAAAGGAAAAGGAAAAGGAAAAGGAAGAAAAGGAAAAGGAAAAGGAAAAGGAAAAGGAAAAGGAAAAGGAAAAGGGAAAGGGAAAGGGAAAGGGAAAGGGAAAGGAAAGGGAAAAGGGAAAGGGAAAAGGAAAAGGAAAAGGAAAAGGAAAAGGAAAAGGAAAAGGAAAAGGAAAAGGAAAAGGAAAAGGAAAAGGAAAAGGAAAAGGAAAAGGAAAAGGAAAAGGAAAAGGAAAAAAGGAAAAAGAAAAAAGGAGAAGGAAAAGAAAAAGAAAAAAGAATAGATGAGATTAAAGCATTCAAATAAAATTAATTCTTGGTTTGTAAATGTCCTGGGAAAAAAATAGAAATAAAAGTAAAAGTAAAAGACAAACAAAAAAAAAGAATAATGAATGGACATAGCAGTAATAGGAGAGTCTTCATTCCCACTTCTTAAAACAGCACTGATAATTAGCCAAATTGTATTTTTGTAGTTTCTTGTCACTATGAACATGTTTTTATTGAACAAGATGTACAGTATATGACAATTTATTTTAATGGGAGCTTTTTCCAAATGCTTTGAATTCGCTTTTGAGAACAAGTACTTAGTCCTTCTCTTGGTTTGTACAGTTTAGAACTCAAAAGTGCCAAGTTCTGATGACACACTGGACTTATACCTGATAGGTAAGAGTTGTTCATGCTTTCAAGATTGATCCAGTCAAATTAACTGATTTTACGCATTGCAAACTTACTTGTGTATAAATATAAACATATGCATAATTATTTGCAAGTTCAGGGCCTTAGTCAATGTGACAGAATTGCTTCAAATGTATATAAACTGCCCAAAGATACCTTGTACAAATACCAGAATTTTTATTTCCTCCATTTTGAACTGACTTGCAAATAGATGGTTTCTTAGGAATATTAAACTTAAGCTCTGACAGTTGAGGAAAGCAATTATCCAAGCAATTCATTGCTCGTTTTTAATGTTTCCTGGTAAAACAGCACATTTTAAGCCATAACTCAAAATAATGTATTAACTCTATCAAAAAAGGAAATTACCATGTAGATAGCCTTGCTAAGCAATGTGGACAGAAAATTCCAGATGGTATAAACAAACAAACAAACAAATAAAATATGGAAATTTAAAAATAAGGAAAAAAAAAAAAAGAAGAAGAAGAAAAAAAGGAAAAAGGTGAAAGCAAATGAAAAGCAGGCATATTCCCTTTTCTGGTTTAGGTCAAGATCCTCAGAATACTTAAGAGGTGCTACAAACATAGTATGAGGCCAGAAATGGATTTTCTCAGGCAGACACTTTGCACTGTAGCATTAATTCTTTTGAGAAACTAGAGTAATGGCTGCCTCACTGCCATTGCAGTTCAATCCAAGCTTGAAGGTTAAAATAAACCTGGCTCTTGGATCCATTTATCTTTAAAAGAAAAATCAATTCAAAAGAAAACTAATTTCTTCTTTTTTCTTTCTTTTATTTTTTTCCTTTTTGCCTTATGTCTTTACTGCACAAAAACAACAAACACATTCTCATTCTTTACAAATATTTAGTAAAATGTATGTGTGTACCTGCATCTCTTGGTTATTAAAATGTACTGTTATTCCCTGAAAAGTCTAAATAAAGTACATTTCCTTCTCACATAGAATTTCAATGGGATCAGAAATACTGTGTTTTGAAATTTCCCAACCAACTGAAAGATGTTCAGGCTATAAGACAAACAATACAACAAAGTAGAAAAATAAACCCTATTCATAGATCTCACTTGGTAAAACAGCATTACAGTAAAACAGCATTGAAATTACTGCCAAAACTAAAGACATCCTTCCACAGTAATCTGTGCAAGGGTCACAGGAAGTCTCATGTAAAATGCTTTATTAGGTGTTACTTCACAGAAGTAAATTGTATGACAATATTTGTTAAAGTATAACACAGACGGAACTTTCTAGCTTCAATCCCAGAAGTACAGTGTGGAATAACATAGATCACAGTATACACAGTTACAGTGAAATTAAGTTATAAAAGTCTTTTGGCTTCATAATTTATATAATATCTATGATAAATGATTACTCTGCAACTGTAAATTATGAAAGAGTTAATTACTGAACTGCCTTTTTTTTTGTGTGTGTGTGTGTGGATACTTGTACTGTTTTCTGTAGTTCCCTTGACTGCTTAACAGTAATTTCAGCTATTGGTTATAAATACCAGGATTCTTTAAATAGGTTGTTATGGCAGTCTTTGGTACTTCAGAGTTCTCAAAAATTGCAAATAGCCTTTTGCCCTTGCTATGTCTAATTTTTACAAGGGGTATCAGTATGAAACAAAGCCTTAAGAATAAAGTGATTCAGAATAGTTGTTAAGCATGTGAGTTATCAAAGTTATCCTTTTAAATAAATGAATTAAATTAATGAAAGTTAAGTTATACTAGATAGATGGACATAGAAGCCATAAATTATTAAGTAAAATCATCTCAAATAATGTTACCTGAGAAAAGATATATAATTCTACTATTAGGTGCAATAAAACCGTAAATTTGTGTATTTATGTGATTCACACACTTGGAAAAAGAGTTGTTTCATGATTCCATAGTTTATATTTTTACAACTTCTCTAAGAATAATTAATAATTTGAGGTAAAAATTCTGTCATTAAAATAGGTTAGGATGAACACAGGACCCATAATTTTGCTAAGTGAACTAAGAGACAACAAATTCAGTGTTTCTTACTTTCAGTTTCTCTGTTGTCTTAATTTACTGTCTTGTTATGAAATTAATAACTTAATTTGGGGCTATCTTTCAAAAAGAAAAGCCATGGAGATCAGCTGTGACAGAATAGTGTAGCTCAGAGTAAATACCACAAATTGCAGTTTGGATGCAGCTGAATTATGAAAATCTCCATGAATGGAAATTGAACAAACTCCCTGAGTAACCTATTCCAGTGTTTGTTTACATTTAGGGCGAAGAAGTTTTTCCTAGAGTATAATCTGAATTTCCCAACTGTAATTGGTGGTCTTTACTCCTAGTTATACTGCTTGCCACGAATGAGAACTATTTAACTTCAACTCCCCTTCATGCTGTTGCAAGCTGCTATTATTTTGCCCCTTAGCTTTCTCTCAGACTAAACAAGCATCTCCCAGTCTCTCATCATAGATGACAAGTTTCAGGTCCCTGAACTTTTTTGCACTCTGCCTGACCTTCCTTATTTTTTCAGCATTTGTTTCAAACAGGGCATTCAAAACTTGACACAGTATTCCAGAAGTAGTTTTCTCAGGGTCACCGGGAGCAAAGAAACAGTAATTTCTCTCAACTCATGGCCCACATGCCTTCTAACACAGCCCAGCACACATCAGGTTCTTTATCTGCACAGAGAGCACACTTAATTTCAGTTTAGCACTTAATTTCGGTTAAATTTCAGGCTTAATTTCAATTTGGCATTAGTCATGACATCCAGTTATGCTACTTTAATACTCAGCCAATCAGTACTCATCCTGTGCCTATGTGCACGGTTGTTATATCCCAGGTGCAGAATTTTGCACTTCTTTTTACTTAATTTTAAGAGATTTCCAGTAATATAAACCTCAGATTCCTCAAGAACTCTCTGGACTGTAGCTTTATGGTTAGGTACGTAGGCCATTGACAGTACAATTCAGAGATTTGCTGAGGGTGTAGTTTAATCACTGAAGACAGTGAACAACATCAGTCCTACTACTGGCTCCGAAAGTATTCCCTTTTTTATTTACTGTCTGCCAACCACACACCAAGCCACTGAGCTTCATGTTCAGGTTATTTTCTATCTTTCTAGCAATCCCCTTATTCAGACTGTCTCAGTTTCCAGATTTCTATGTTGTGGGTGTTGGTGTCACAAGCATATTACCAAAGCTAATTATATTTAGAAATATTACAGTAATTTGGAAATTTCAGAGGAAAAACTGTATTTGGAGCTGAGCATTTATAGTGCTGTAATGCAACACTCAAGTGCCTAAAGCCAACAGTGAGAATATGGACACACCTGCTTCTGTTCACTGCTCAATACAATGTGAAGAAAAGATTACAAAGCAAAGTCACAGTCACACCATTACTTAAACAAGTTATACATTTATTTATTGAGCTTGGATCCATCAGCAGTTAGCTGATGGCTAGCTAGCTGGTGATAAGGAAATTTCTGTACAAACTAAAATTACTGCAAAAGGACTTAAAGCTGTTTTAAAAGAAAATGCAGAATAAACATGCTTTATGATTCAAAATAAAATGCTTTTTTTATCTACTTTAATCCAGGCTAAAAGGCAGAAGATGGTATGGTGTTTAGAAACATACCAGTGTACTCTCTTGTGTAGTCTATTATTGATTAACTATTTCTTAGAAGAAATACATATTTTACAAAATTGCTTTTACTGTTTATTCAAACCATCTTTATCAGAGGTACCTCAACAGTTAGTTAGCCTTGGTTATTTCCTTGGTTATTATAACTTCACCTTGGATTTCATAATTTAATCTTTAATTCTGTAATTCCTTAAGAAGAAATAAATATAAGCCAAACAGGCCTAAATCTTATTCAGTTGCATAATTCAATGTCTAAACACTTCAACATATCTAAAATCTAATATCCTCTAAAAGAGTTTGTACCATCCTTGTTTGATGGGGCTGACCCTAGTCACTGTATCAGGGACTGTGTATTCTCAGATCAGGATCTACTTTCTTTCAGACTGCTGAGAAGAACAAGGAGGAAAGCTGAGCTTACAGATTATTAGGCTTTTTCTTGATAAAAGAGGAAGTCAGACCAGCTAACACAGAGAACTCTTCAGCAACTTCTAAGGTACCTAGAATTTCTTTCAAGGTCTTGAATCCAAATGCCTGTCCTGGTTGCTGTATCATTTGATCTGAGGATACAAAGACCCTTACAATACACACAACATGTCTCAGAGCATTGGGACTCCAAGGTAAGCTACAGCACCTACATAACATTCAGTCAAAAAGGAGTATAATATTTTATTTCAATTTCCTTTGGCTAAACAGCCAAATATTTTGTATAATTTATTCCAAAGAGGCAGTGCTCCGCAAAAACAGCACCAATAGCACCTGAGAAACAGTTCAGAGATCACGAGGTTACAGCATCATATAATACTCTCTTAGCACTATCCATCTTCCCTTTGTGCCATAATAAACAACAGTGTGTGGGTGTAAGGAATAACTTGAAGCTGGTAGTTTCCTACAGGCCTTTACACTTGCACATAATTTTCTAAGTGTCAGGATTAAATTTATTTTAGCTACAGAACTGCTGTCAGTAAATTAGACACTTCCCCTCCTGCACAGAAATCAGAACACTGATACCTGTAAGTGTCTTGGAGTAGAAGAAAGTATCATAAAGGTAGATATGTGAAAATCACATTTGTCTTTCTTAACTCTTATCAGTTAGATTAGATTTATATTCAAGTATAGCTACAGAGATATGACATCATATGCATTCATATCCAAAATATATACCTAAAATTCACCATCTAAACCTGGAAATCTGTAAGTTCTTTTCACTGTAGTTGTCGAGATTCTAAACTTGGCTATTGGCACCTCATAGTAAGCTCAAAGAAGAAACAGATAAGAGGATTGCCCACATATTTAACTCCTAGGGTCCAAAGTCTTCGGCTGTACTTAGAAAATGATTAATCATCCAGCAAAACACGGCCAGAAAATGAACAATAGTCTGCTTCTGATGAAATTTCTTCCGTCTGGAAATAAAACTTCTTCTTAGAAATGTAGCCTAAGCTAAGTTCATTACATTACAGTTCATTACATTACATTTCCTAAATGTTAGCATAATGTTTTCACCAATGCCACATCCATACACCTGACATTCCTGAAGCAAAGTGTAAGGCAACAGGGCACACAAACCAGGAATTTAAAAATTAGGTTAAAGTTTTCAGTGGTGCAGCACCAGCACAAAAACAGAGTATACCAACAGAAGACTGTGAAGGTGCCCCAAGCACATTTGCTAATCTGATGGTAAGATGAATGTGCCAGACAGATTGATGAAGGTTTAATTTCTCCTACTTGAACTGTGTCTCAGCTCCAAAGTTCTCAATGTTTTAGCTTCTTAAACATAAATTAGAGACTAGGAAAGAAAGAGAAAACACGTAGGGCTTTCTACCGAGCTTTTGTTGATATCATTCAAAAGGAAAATTTTGTGATAGAAAGTGTTTTTCAGTGAAGTCTGTAAAACTTTTACAGATTAAATCTGACACAGCAGCACTTGAACTTCCCACATACTTTCCAGATATTAAAACAGTCCCAAAACCCAGCAAAATTCACTGTGTGTTTTCCTCAGGTTTATAGTTCTTCAATCCCACATTTCATCTATTGACCTCTTCATTCATTCTCATCAGTGACATTTCATTATATAGTGCACAACATTATTTGGAACTAGAAAATCAATTCTAAGAACCAATGCCCCCTTTACACAAAGGGGATAAAATGTTTTCCCTTTGAATACATCTACAATGAAATTAGGAGAATGATGATAAACATAAACAGAAAAAAAAAAGAAAACAATAAATAGATGAGTTTAAAAGAGGCCTTGTGCTTAGTGGATATATTCAATTATAAAAATCTGAGAAGGAAACTGAAACTAAAGCTTGAGCAGTCTGTTTATCCTGCTCTGGCTCTTTCTGTCTGTTTGTGCAGTAATTCTTCAGGAATACCCTGCTGCATTCAGAGCTGGTGTGCTTTTCTCTGCTGTGTCGACTCCCTTGTTTTGCTATAGTTTTAGGGTGACCCACGTTCCCCAGAACACACCATGTAGTTTGCATATTATGTTATTTTTATAATGCCTCTATAAAATCAATTTTCTGAAAACATAGGTCTGGAAAAATCATCCCCAGCACAAATAAGGCTGGTCATAGTGCTGTTATAGTAAGGATAAAAATGCCAAGATATAGTTTAAACTGGTAATATAACACAAGGCCAAAAGTTGAGTATGATGAATCCCAATTAATAATTTAATTTTGTAATCAAGAAGTCCTCACTGCAGCCTTCTGATATTTGAAGGGAGCTTATAAACACGGGGGAAATTAACTTCTTATGCAAGTAGATAAGGAGGAGATATTTAGATTAGATGGCAGGGGTAAATCTGTACTGAGAGAGTGGTGAGGCACTTGCACAGGCTACCCAGAGAGGCTGTTGATGTGCCATCCCTGGAGGTGTTTAAGGCCAGGCTGGCTGGGGCTCTGGACAACCTGATCTAGCACTTGATTTAGTAGTTGGCTGCCATAGCTGCGGCAGGGGGATTGGAACTTGATCATCCTGGAGGTCCCTTCCAACCCAAATCACTCAATGAGTTTATGATTCTGTGTCTTTCCTATGTTTTATAAATTGAGGTGTTTGAGAGGGATCTACAGGCCCTTTGCTTTCTAAGTGGAACTATGAGTTTTCTTCTCCTTCATGCTTTGTCCCCAGGCACTGCCTTAATAACTCTCATGCTTCCCTCCACATTTCTTCAGGCATCAGTCACCTTTCCTTAGCAAACTTAGAATCTTCTGTATCTGTTGTCCAAGTTGCTCTTTCACCCTTGTATTCGGTCACCTCTCCTCCATTTATTCTTTAAAAAGAACCAAGTAGTTACCAAAGACAAAGCCTTGTCTGTGGTATCAGCCACACAACTAAACATCAACCTGATGGCCTTCCTGCTACAGTCAGAATCTAAAATGTGAGGCAGATGACTAAAGAAAAGACAAATAAGTTTTCATCATAATATTTTCTCCGAGGAGTTTTTGTCACAGTGAACTTTCTGGCTTGTCACAGATCCATTTTCTAATGTATTCTTTGCTTTCTGTGCATCTTCAAAACTACATGCTGATTGTCTGTTCATGCATTTTTAATGGCAAATTCACTGGAAGGAAGATATTTCTTTCTAAGTATAAAAACAGAAATGAAAGTCAGAAATATCAGAGATATTAATTTTATTGAAGAGAATCCAGAAATTTGAGGAAAAGGAAAAAAATGAATTTTAATGAATGTTTTGATAAAATAAATCTAGTGAGTCAAAAGTAGTTTGTATTACAGAAAAAAAAATGCTGAACACACCTGGTTTTCTTATATCTGCTCTAAATATTTCTGAAAAGCAAATCTAAAAGTCTCAGGTCTTGCAAAAACCTTCATATATGCCTATTGCTTCTGCTATAACATTAAATGTAGAAAAGAAGTAGTTATTTTTAGAGGTGTTTTGTTTTGTTTTGTTCTGTTAAGCTGCCTCTTCTGAGCATACTTACGTTCTTCATTCAGTAAATGATCTCTTAACCTGGAGTGAAAATGATTTCTTCATTTTCATCAAAGTATGTGTTTGGGGAGTGGTAGAATAGTTTTTCAGGTAATTCAGAAATTAAGCAGCTGGAGATCTGACCAGGGATGTACCACAATTCATAAAAGCTTTTAACAAATTCAGGTTGCACTGTGTTACAAAATTTCCCAGATAATGTACTGTCACAGAGTGATTCTTAATCAATGCTCTTTTACAGTTCACATTAGAGTCATCAATGAACCATTATTTTTGGAGAGAACATCAAATTTACCTGAGCTGCATTATTTACGTCTGGATGACTTCTTTGAGGCAAAACACAAAGGAAAAAATAACGCACTTAGAAAGCAGATAAAAAACATGTTGTCCAGCCTTCTGAAGAAAACTTTTTTTCTCCAAAAAACATTACCTGTGCTGGCTTGGAGCACTAGTGACATGACAATTTAGGCCAGATAAAAGATACCTCCAACTAATTTTAACAAATATTCATTTGAACAGGGTACAGTAGTCTCTATACATCAACAGTAGGAAAGCTTGATAGAATAATCATAGAATTGTGGAAAAATAAAATGGCTTGGGTTGGAAGGGACCCCAAAGATCACCAGTTTTCAGCCTCCCTGCCACATGCAGGACCACTGACCTCCAGATCTGGTACTAGACCATGTTGCCCATTCATCCATCATCTTGAATACCTCCAGAGATGGGGATAGCAGGGTATCAAAGGCATGAAGGAGAGTGGATCTAATTATTGTAAAATGAAAAGTCTTCAAGAAGACTATCGTGAGACCATGCATTCAAAAAAAATGCAGGGTCTTCTCAGTGTGCACCCTATCAGGGAAAGCCATAGGAATCTCCAAATAATACCTAGGAGCTTGCAAATATTTATACTTTTGCCTCTCTGACTTACCCAGACACTTTGTCAACCTTTGTATCTTTTATTTTCCTACATTAGTCAAGACATTAACCTCTGTGCAGCTCTCTCTTGATAGAATATTTAAATAAATTCTCCTTACATTATCAACGTGAACCTAATGTAATAACTAAAAGGAAGTAAAATTTAGAGGATTTTTTCTTATGTCTGCCAAAATTTAGCCAGGTTACACAGCAATGGAAAATCATACTCTTCCTACTGTAAACCTTGTCTGATTAGGATGATTCTTGCCTCTGAAAACGTTACAAGTAAACAAGAGATTCTGCTAATCTTTTTTATGGATAATATGCAGAAAAGACAAGACATTATGAAATGACATATTCACTCTAAACAATTTACCTAACAGATCTGTTTCTGTGAATTTGTCTGTATGTTTCAGCTAAATTTCTTACTGTTTGCTGTCTGGTCCTTCAGGTATTTTCTAATCTGTATTAAGGACTTATTAAAGAAATTCACTTGCTCTCTTTTCAGTACTGTTTCCCATACTTGAAAGTACAACTATTCCACTTCAGTTTTCCCTTCCTCAAATTAAGGAATACCAGTGCTTGCAAACTTCTCTTGTAGGTCTGGTTTGACTAATGTCTTATCTTTATTGCTCTATTTAAAAGCACAAGAGAATTTTACACTGAATATTCAAAGAATACTGAGCAACATAACTTAGCAACCGGCTTCCATCACAATCTCACCAAAGTCTGGTTCACAGATTTTTTAAACTCCTGTATGTATGTTCTGTATATACCTTATTTTTGATAAGTTTAAATATGTATAAATCACACGTTATATATCAATGGAAATGATGAAAATCCCAAATCTGCATTGAAATAAAACAAACAAACAAACAAAAAAACATTCTGAATGCACAGTGGTTCATATTTTTATTTTACGTTGAATACTCCTTATCTCTAATTACAGCCAAATTCTCACTCATGAGTATATAAAATGCATGTACATGAAGAATAAAGCAGAGCATTATGTACTTTATTACTTGTATAGCTTCAACTGGACTACCATAAAAAATGCTGGACAAAGTATCTGAATAAAGGCATGGCTTCTCCACATCAAAACAGAAATGCTCAAAGAGGAACATCATCAGTGATCATAGTCTGTTAAGGATGACGTAGAAAGGAAGGCTGACAGAACTGGATTAGTTTAGTTATGAGAAGATTGATAGAATCAGGAGAATATTACTAAAATATGCCCAGAAGTTTGCCTTAAGAATGAACAGTTTCTCCAAGTCTCTATGAAACAAATTAGAAGTAACAGACATAGTGGAAAAATTTTACTTACACAAATATCTGTAACTAATAATCTGGGTAGAATCTATCTTGCTTTCAAACAAAGATATACTGAAACAAATTTCTGATGTTCTCTCCAGTATTTTGTGAGATTAGTAGATATTTTGATCACTAACGCTAAGAAAATGAAGAGCAAATCAACAAAATAAGAAGACAGGTACAAAATACTTCACTTAAAAAACAATTAAAAAAAAAAAAAATTACTGTGACAGTGATCAAACCCTGGAACAGTTTGCCTAGAGAGGCTGTAAAATGTTTAAAACTTAACTGGAGAGCAACCTGCTCTCACTGATCCTTCTTGAAGTAGGGGGTTGGACTTAGCAGTCTCTATAGTCCTCTTCTAGTCTGATGCGTCACATGTGAAAATGCATATATTTCAAGTACATTTAAACGAGTGACTCCCATCCATCATTCAGACTGTGATCATGGTCTTGATCCAGTTTCTTTGTAGTTAGTAGTCTTAAAATTTATTTATTCTGGCTTTTGTTAAATTTCAAGCTGTTCTTTTTCTTAGATAAACTACGTTAAGAGAGTAGATAGTTAAAGAACTGAAGTGTCAAAAATAGCATTTGAACAAAAGAGCCTTCGTTTTTGTTTGAAACCACAAATTTGAGAACACATTGTCTAAAAGTAGGAGAATATTAATTTAAGATGCTGTTAGATATTACAAGAACTATGCTGCCAAAGGCTCTTTCCCAAAAAGCACATTTTTATGTCCTATGTCAGTAATTCTTTTAATCAGTGCAGTTTTCTTCACAAATCTTTTAAGTAAGCAACTACTGAAATCCCAACACACTCTGTCACCAAAATTGTCTTACTGCTTAATTAGAAGTAAAGATTGAATCAGGTACTTGCATTCGAAGTAGAAAGTAAAACAAGTATAAATAAATCATTTTGCTAAGTTGCGTGTAGAAAAATAAAGATGTTAGCAATGCAGAACTCCATTTTTTTAAGATAATTAAATATTAAGACTCTATGTTACATTTTGAAGCTCTGAAATACATTCCCAGATTTTATGCAGGCATTCCAATGCTCCATATGACAACAACAGAGCCTAGAAAAATGGAAAACATTGCAGTTTAAGCTAAATCCCACTCTTCGTTACAATACAGGTAAAATCTTTATTTTTTTTACATTATAAAACGTTATATACTTTGTAATATTCTGCATCAGAATGGGATTTAAATTCTAATTGCTGTTGACAGTATGCTCTAAAGAAATTTTTGACTTCTAGATGAGACTTCAACAGACTTTATGGAATTGCTGCTGTTTTAGTAAAAATTGAAGCCTTCTTACTACACATGGCAGAAGTTATGAAATGACTGGGGAAAGTTCCTGGAAATACATGAATATTATGCCTGACACACACAGTAGTGCAAAAAAAAAAAAAAAAAAAAAAAAAAAAAAAGAGTGGAAAACCAATAAAACGTCAGAGAGTACATTTTTCTAAATAAAAAATGAAAGATCACTATCTCCTAAAAAAAAAAAAAAAACAGGCATGATGTGATTAATATTTACATATATAGAGATGACAAGAACAAAAAGACTAAAGCTTCAAAATAGATCATATTAGACCAATAAGTATCACATTTTAATGGTGATAATAATTAAATGTGGGAGCAAACGAGGATGTGCTTTCCATCCTTAACATTTTCAGGTTACTCCCAGATACAGCTTCTGAAGGTACAGTCACTTAAATAAAGAATCAGCCTTACAAAATGCAGTCAGCCAACATGACTACAAAGGTACCACCCGGCTTCATAACCTATGAAGCCCTAGTTGGCTCATTAGTAAAGTATGCTCCTGGGGTGAAAACACGGACTCAGTGAAGAAGTAGCAAATCAGACACAAAACTTTAAGAAAACAGAATTTCGCTGCATTCTTTGGATTTGTTATTACAGGAAAAAATGCAACTGCCCTGCGCTGTTTCCAGTAGCCACTGAAAATAGTTAATGTTGTGGTCATTATTAACTCAATACACATTTTATTACCATATATCAATAAAATTGCAAAGTTGCGATTACCCAAAACGGTATATTGCCTGCAAGACACATGTGTAACCAATGTTTACAGCACTAGCTGAGAGGTTTGTATGACATTATTCCATTTCTACTTATTCAAATTTTCATACCTCTTAAATTGTATTCAATTTTAATAAATAGCTTAGAAATTGGGAACAGTATTAAAAAAAATAAAATAGAAGTAATATGAGAGAATATGCAAATGAAAATTAATAAGCAAATTCAAATGAGAAATTGAATTATTTCTAGATTTCCATAATTTTTTTGGTGGCATTAACATAACTAAGCCTCAGATGGACAATTGTTGCATTTCTTTCTAAACATGGTTCACATCGCTTTTCTATTTAGAGTCATCAGATTATTTCTTTAACTGCTTTACAGTATATCTACCTTTTTTTTAAAAGCATAATCTGGACATTTCAAGCTTCTTAGACAGCTTGGGAGAGAAATTAGTGTTGAAATGTTGAAATTTCTGGAGGGTTATACCTTGTTATGAATTTATTCCATTAAGTGCTAATTGCAATCTTAGGCGTTTTCTTTCTAAGGTACAGGCTGCAGAAGATTTTCAGATTTCATGTACATAAAGTCCAAATGTCAAAATAATTTAACCAACAACATTCTAGATGTTTCAGTGATTAGCTCTTGGTATATTCTTAAAAAAAATCACTTTCCACAATACCATCTTAAAACTTTCTCCTGAATTGACTCCTTGTTTGCTCTTTTCTCATTACTGTGGTAGGACCACTTGAGGGTTTTTATTGAAGAATTCTTTTTCTGTAACTGATAATTTCTTCTACATTTAATTGGCTGAGGAGAATCTGTAGTCTTTATTTGCATAGTGACTGAACGGCCATGCAGAAGAGCCAACATACAGGGGAAATGTCCACAAACTGATGCACAGGAAGTTCCACACAAATGTGTATCGGGAACTTCTTTGCAGTGAAGGTGATGGAGCACTGAAACACTAGAAGGGGTTGTGCAGAGTGGTTGTGGAGTCTCCTTCTCTGGAAATGTTCAAGACCCACCTGGATGCCTACCTGCAGCTAATCTTCTTGAGTTTTCTAACACATGACAGAATCAAAAATTCAAAGCAGGAAAGTTGAATTCCAGATTTCATGTCCTTGAAAGGGCAGAGTATAGAATCTAACATTAAATAGGCTGCCTATAAGGATGGTGACTCAAAGTAGGAATCTGTAGTGAGAATTCACTGTTGTTATTCTCTCATTATTTACTGAAGAACCTAATGTCCCTACTGCAGCCATGTATTCAAAAAACACTGATTCCAGAAGACAGAAACATTTTGATGTCACACACATGCACAAGAGTCTGTCATGATGTAATGCCCAAAAAAGGAAATTTCTTTAAAGAAATAGCAATACCAGGAACCCATGAGAAAAAACTCAGCAGTAATGGCAAACATATCGTGAACAACAGGACTGAAATCATTCAAAGGCCTTCCTATATCTGTCTTTCAGAAAGAATGAGGGATTTCTCTGCAATGAAATTATTGTGATGAAAAGAAAGTAATTTCCATTTTCTCCTTTTCTTATTCCACTAAAACAAATCCTTCCTGTGCAGTGTGAAATAATCAAAAGACCACATTTTACAGAAAGGGGTGTGGATGTAACCTGACAGAGCAATGATGAATTCCTTGCATCTACTGACAGTTACATGCTGCTAGGTCCCAGGTCCCATAATCTACAGTTAAAGAGCTTTACCTTCCTTTAAGTAGGTTCTATTAAAATTAGGTGCCATAGTGAGTACACATGATAGCACTGTGTTAAGCATCACTGATACACAATGAAGTTTGGGACACATTTATTTACCTTGCTTCATAGCTGTTTTACTTCCCAAGGTGGCCGTACTGCCATCAGGATAATTATTTTAAATTTGGTTTAATTCACACTGCTGTTCTTTTTAGCACTAATGAGAACATACCTACACTTCTCAATAGCGCTAAATCTCATTATAATGACCACTGCATCTTTTCTACTGTGAGATAATAAGGGTAGAAGAGAGAGTAGAAAAGCTGCATTTTGTCCAAATTCAGAGTGAAGTTCCTGGCTTTGAGAAAGACTGGTATGTCCAAGACCAAGTTGCTCAAGGATATGTTTGATATAAAAGTTATTCCAGATAATCTTTAGAATTCAACACAAACAGTAAAGTCACTGTGCAAATAAGACAGTTACAATGCTTCCTCCATTGTCCTTCTTACTTCAGATGAAGAAAATAAATCACTGTAGTGCTCATATGAAAGAGAATGTTGTTTAACAGAACTTTTATAGGGATTCCATTGTTTGTTTGCTTGTTTGGATACTTTAAAGCAATAAAAACTTCAGGTTCAGTTTTTGTTTTTTAAGAAGAAAGTTATTTAGCAAAACTGGGAAGAAATTTCTATGACTCTTTAATATTAAAGATCTGTCTTAATAGACCAATGGACGTGGATGAGGTTTGATTCATTCTGCACACAGTTCAGTAAATTCTGGATAAAATAGTGCTCATTGCTTGGCCATTCCCTCTAGTTCTGTTGTGAATTACACAAGAGAAGAGGCCGATTTCCACCTTGCCACAGCCTCCCTTCAGGTAGTTATACAGAGTGATAAGATCTTCTCTGAGCCTCCTCTTCTGCAGAGTAAATAATCCCAGTCCTCTCAGCTGTTCCTCGTAAGACTTGTGCTCCAGACCCATCATCACCTTTCACTGTTACTGAAATCACACTTGAAAAACATTTTCTCAAGCAGTGTGTTTCTTGCCCGAAAGATCCTCTCTTTCCTAGAATGTGTATTGAGTTTGTCTGATTTTGCTAGGGATTAGAACTAAACTGTCCTGTTTGAGATGTGTCCTTTGGCATCAAATTTGATAGAGGGGACTCTCTGTATGAAAAGAGATTGACAGGGTCAAATTTCTAATATGTAAATTCTTCCAGCTGTTGAAGCCAGTAACACTGACTCTATGAGTAAGGGTTCACTAATGTCAACAGGGAGATCGCAGTCTGACCCAATGTCAGTTAAACATCTTACAGGCAAACAAAAACAAAAGGTTCTTGGAAAAACATTTAAAATCTAAGATCTTCAGTGTGACTAGCTACAGTGTTAAGAGTGATGCAAAAGAATGGAAAAGAGTCACAAGGCAAGGAGCAGAGAAGAAACTCCACATCCATTATTCCTCTATCAAATAAAAAAAGGAGGTTGCATCTAAATATTACTCCAGCTCAAAAATAAATAATGAAATATTGTAAAATAGGAGACAGAATACCAGCCAGGGATGAATATTTGCTTATTTCTGCTTAGTTGTGTGTCAGAAAGTAATTCACCAAGCTCAAGCATGTAAATAAACTGAAGGGAATGCCCTTAAGGAACAAAGTCTCGAGAGTACTAGGCAGACTGGAAGAATATGCCAAGAAAACCTGCTCTAAATTCAACAAGGATGAATGTGAATTCCTTAACCTGGGAAACCTATAGAACTCTATTAACTATACAAACAAGGGTATGACTGGCCAGGTAGAAACTCTGCAGAAGTGGCTGCCAAGAAAGTCAACAGCATTCTGGACTCTGTCAACAGAACAGATGGTAAATCAAGGGAATAAATAAAAAATTATATCTCTAATCAGTACGTGGTCTCATTCTTGGGACTACTAAAATAGAAAAAGGAAAAATTTATAAAGGAAAAAGAAAAAGGGATAGGAAATAAAAGGAAGAGGGAAGAAAAGGGTAAGGAAGGAAAACAGAGAGGAAAGGCAAGAGAGGTGAAAGGGAAAAGCAAGGGAAGCAAGGCAAGGTGAGGAGGAAAAGTACTATCCCTGGGTACATTCTGTGTGCAAAAATGTACATGTGGGCTAAATCCTGCAAAGTTATGTACACCTGGGACCCAGATTTTTGATCAGATGTAGTAATAGAAACTCTTCTGCTCAAGGAAAGCCAGAAATGAGACCTATCATGAATTCTTATTCAGAGAGAGATCTATGCTTCTTTAGTCAACATGTTTTTTTCAAGTGAAGGAAAACATGAATGACAGGCAAGTCTTAAAGTTTCAGTATCAATGGTGATACTGTCTAACATCTTGGTACTCAGGAAAGTGGTGCTTCTAATTAAATACAAGCTTATAAAACAATTTTGCATACCCATCTGAACTTCCTTCAGATTTAAAGGGCTTTGACAGGTAATATCTAAATCACTGGCTCATCATTCCTAGAGAGGAAAAAGTTTTACACAGCTACAGGGGAGAATTAGGTCCACACACTCCTTTAGAATATGCCACTAAGCAGAGTTGTTTCAAAAATGCATTTAATGAATCCAGAGCAAAAGTAAACTGGTTTCAGTTAGTTTAATCTGCCTATGTTAGGACGGTGTTTACTGCTATGGAACAATAAATGAAAAATTCTCTACAGAATAAGCAATTAACTTAACATTAGAGATTCTCAGCATCAACAAAGAGAAAAAAAGGCTTTGACAAATAGAAGATGAGAAGAAAAATAGTCAAAGCATTCCTCTAAAGGTCAAACAAAATATCAAAGAAAGTACTGGAACTGGGATTGTTTAGTTTGGAGAAGAGGAACCTCAGAGATCTTATTACTCTCTACAGCTACCTGAAGGGAGGCTGTGGAGAGGTGAGGATCATCTTCTTCTCTCACATAACTAGTGACAAGACTAGAGGGATTGGTCTCAAGACACAACAAGGGAGATTCAGGTTGGACATTAGGAAAAATATGTTCTCTGAAATAGTGGTCAGGCAATGAAACAGGTTGCTCAGGGAATGTGGCGGAATCTCTGTTCCTGGAGGTGTTCAAGAAACATGTAGAAGTGGTACTAAGGATATGGTTTAGTGGGGAAATATTGGTGGTAAGTGGGCAGTTGTATTGGATGGTCTTGGAGGTCTTTTCCAACCTTTGTGATTCTATGATTCTACAGTTTTGTGATTCTACTCAACAGAAATGTCATTAACTTTAAGATCCTGAAAGTACAGCTAAACAGAGAGATTTGTACAGAATGCTTGGTTGAAAACACACACTTGCTGGTCGTTATAATACCTACTTTACCTGGCCACCATTGTTATATTAATAGTAATAGTAAGAGGAGGGCCAAGAAGAGTCTCCCACCTCTATTGGACATGGTCAAGAATGTTATCCCTGAGGATGAGGAAAAGGCTGAGGTTCTTGGTGCCTTCTTCTGTCTTCAATACTAGTCCAGTTATCCTCAGCATACTCAACCCATGAGCTGGAAGACAGGGATGGGGAGCAGAAAAAAAAAAACGAAAACAAAAACGATTCAGGAGAAAACAGTTAGTGACCTGCTACTCCACTTGGACTGTCACAAGCCCATAGGGCCAGATCGGATCCACCCAAGTGTGGTGATAGAGTCGGCATAAATGATTGTTATGATGCTTTCCATTACATATCAGCACTCTTTATAATCCAGGAAGGTCCAAGACAACTGGAGACTTGTCAGTGCGATACCCATCTAGAAGACATATTGGAATGTGGATATGAGGAACTACAAGCCTGTTGGCCTGACCTTGGTATCAGATCAACTTGAGTGTAATCACACAGCATGTGCAGAGCAACCAGAGGATCAGGCCTTCCCATCATGGATTCATGAAAACTACATCCTGCTTTACCAACCTGATCTTCTTTTATGACCAGGTGATCCCCACAGTGGGACGGGTAAAGGCTGTGAATGTGATACTTGCGTAAAATATTTGACTTTGTCTCCCACAGTATTTTAGAGAACCTGTCAGCCTGTGGCTTGGAAAGGTGTACCCTTTGCTGGATTAAAAACTGGCTGGATGGCCAGGCCCAGAGAGTGGTGCTGAATGGAGTTCGATTCAGTTAGCAACTGATCACCAGAGGTGTTCCTCTGTGGTTGATAGTGGGACCAACCCTATTTGTTATCTTTGTTGATGAACTGGATGAAGGGATTTAGTGCACCCTCAGTAAGACTGTGGATAACACTAAGTTGAGAGGAAGTGTCAATCCGTCTGAGGGCAGGAAGGCCCTGCAGAGAGATCTGGACAGGCTGGATCACTGGACTTAGGCCAGTTTTATGTGTTTTAAGAAGACCAAATGACAGGTCCTGCACTTTGGTCACAAAAACATCATGCATCACTACAGACTTGGTGCAGCTGGCGAGCTGCAGGTAAAAAAAGCAGATGGGGGACATTAGTTGATAGCCATCTAAAAATAAACCATCAGTGTGCCCAGGTGGCAAAGAAGACCAATGGCATCCTGGCTTGAGTCAGAAATAGTGTAGTCAACAGGACTCGGGAAGTGATTGTCCCTCTGTACTCAGTTTTGACGAGACCACACTTTGAGTACTGTGCTCAGTTTTGGGCACCTGGCTACAAGAGGCATCAAGGCACTGGAGTGTGTTCAGAGATGGGCAATGAAATCATTGAAGAGTCTGGAGCACAAGACCTATGGGAAACAACTGAGGGAACTTAGATTATTAGTCTGGAGAAAAGGAAGTTCAGTTGCTCTCTACTGCAACCAGAGAGGAGGTTGTGGTGAGGTGGGAGTTGGCTTATCCTCCCAGGTTGTAAGTGATAGGTTAAGAGGTAATGGCTTTAAATTGCACCAGAAAAGGTTCAGATTCAATATTAGATAAAAATTTCTACTCAGGAGAGTGGTAAGATATTGGAACAGTCTGCCCTTTGAAGGTTTTCAAAGGGCAGATGTAGTACTGAGAGATAAGGGGTATTGGGCATAGTGATGATGGGTTGATGTTTGGACTACACTGTTCTAGTGTTCTCTTCTAACCTTAATCATTCAGTGATACTATGATTTAAATGTTCTATTGTTTTGTTTCCATGATTTGTTAAAAAAAATAATTGTTTGCCATCAACATTTTTTTCAGACTTCTATAGACAAAGAAAATGCTCTTTGATGGCCTAATAAGCAGGATAATCATTGTATCAGTCTGAAATTTATAAAGTTTTCATTAGAATCGGATTTATTTCGGTATTTCAAGTTTAGCCATAAAGCTTAGATCCATTTAACTGAATGAATAACAGTTCCTCCTTTTAAATATACTCTTCATAGAATCATAGATATACGAAACAGAAAGGTCTGGGTTGGAAAGAATATTAAAATTATCCATTTCCAATGCTCTTGCCATGTGCAAGGTTGCTGCATACTACATCAGGCTGCCCAGGGCCCCATCCAGCCTGGCCTTAAATGGCTCCAGTGATAGCATATCCTCAACTTCTCTGGGCAGCCTTTCCTACTGCCTCACCAACTCTCAGTAAATAATTTATTTCTTTCCAGTACCTAACCTACCTTTTTTTCTTGTTTGTTTAAAACTATTATCCATTGACCTGTCACTACATACATGCAGGGGACAATCATCTCCCTCTCTCAGCTGACCATGCCTCTTTTGATGCATTTTCTATAGTCTCTTTTAGAACACTTAAGTTTTCTGTAAATACTTTTTTTTACTTCTATAAATTCACTTCAGTTTTCTAAATGTTGTAGAAATCTTGCAGCCATTTATTGAAACTGATTTTTAGCTTCTGAACTGGGGAAAAAATTTCTCACGCTTTTATTTTCTGTTGGAAAACAGTCTTATTAGGAACAGATAACAAAAGATTAAGGAAACAAGAGAGTAGACAAAAAAAAAAGCCTATTCACCTCTGTATTCATTCTAAAACATGCGACATCTGCTCTTGTCCGAGAATATATCAGATAGCTTAAACTGCAGCTTCTGCATTGGTAAATCCAAATACATTCAAAAAGAAAGAGAATAAAGCTATTCTTACTGAATGGTGCTGTAAAGCCAAATACTTGTTTCAAAAAGGACTCAATGAAACAAAATCAATTGGTTTCTATTTTTTGTTGTTTTGGAATCCAGCACTATGCTCTTGTCAAAGACAAAATATATTTTTGGTATATGATATGAAATGATTTGATTATGCTTAAAAGTTACTGCAGAGATAGTTATTAAATGATTGTTTTTACTATTACACAAGAGCCCAGTGGTCTAATTGGATGCAAAAGTTAACCTTATTTTTTGAGAATTTGAGCCCCTAAGTCTAGAAAGAAAAGCTCTGATTCCTTTCATTCTCACTGACAATTACACTCATTTTGTCAGTGCTGAAAGCATTACAGTGCTTAATTACATCATATTTCAAGTCATTGACGTATTATTTGTGGACTCATTCTTTATGGACTTATGGATTTATTTGACTACATGTGCTGCTGTGGACTGTCACGTGGGAATTTCATTATAGGAATAACTGTAGTTTTGAAAGCACTATCCAATATTTCATACAAAGAGAGGTTATCTTGCTAATTAATCATGTTTAGGATTTGCTACTTTTTGTAAAAGGTGAAGTAGGAAAAAAAAGAAGAGCTAAACAACGTAATTCTTAAATGGATATTTTGTGTACTGTACATCTGGAGTACTGTGTGCAGTTCTGATTCCCACAGTTTGAGAGACATGGTCAGACTGGAGAGGGACAAAGAGAGTACCATAAATATGATCAAAGAGATGGAGATATGTGTTGGCCATCTTCTGATGTTGTTTGTCTATTGTGCTCTATTTAAAACTTATTCTACCTATTATATGACTAACTCTCACATGTCTTCTTTTCAGTCTTCTCATTGATTCTGAATTTAGCTGGCCAGTCATCTATTTTGACACTGGCAGTTCCCTAGGGACATCACTGCCTGGCTGTTTGGAACTCTAAAAACCGCCTATATGTTAGATAACACTTCACTGCACATTGCAGCAGAGGCTACAAGCAATGATTTTAGTTTATTTTTCAACATATTAACCACAGTGTACCTACAATTCATGTTTGTGTGTGTGATCCTTGCAAACTGCTGTATCTTCTATAGAATTTCAGTAATTTGTTTATCTTTTTTTAATTTCCATAGTCTTTAACACAGAAGAAATTTTTTCCTAGTGATGCTATCTGGCAAGTCACAAATTGATGCTGCATAAGGGCTGCTTTCGTTGACATTATTTGAATACCTATGGGATTCTAACTTGAAAATGGTTTAGAATACAGGGCATCAAAGGGGAAAAAAAACCAAAACAACAACAACAAAAAAAACTCCTTAAAATTTTAACTCTTACAGGCTGACAGGATTAAGAAAAATATCAAGGTAATTTTTCTTCAGAGTTCCCTGGGACATTTATCTGCCTCTGATTTTATTATTCCTTAGTATTTACAAAACTAGAACCAGGTTCTGGACATTTTTACATCCCTAAACTATTTGTGTCTCATTATAAAACTGGATTATATTGTCACAATACAGATTGCTTCTCTACTCTATCCCTGGGCCTTTCTTCAGCTTCTTTGAGAAAAATGATCTTGGTAATTTTTTGGAGCTGTAGGCTGCCATGAGGCCTTCCCTCAGCCTATTCTGCTCTGGTCTGAGCAAACCCAGGGACCTCAGTTGCTCCTCACACACTTTGGCCTCATATCCTTCCCCATCCTTGTAGCCCTTCTTTGGACACTCTGTAATTGTGAGTGGGGCTACTCTCCAGCCCCTTGTCCCCCAGTCTGTACATAGAACCAGTGCTGTCCCATCCCAGGTGCAGAATCCAGCACTTGCAGATGACTTCCACCCTCAAATTTGTCAAGATCTTCATTCAAGGCCTCTCTACGATCAAGGAAATCACTCCTCCCAGTTTAGCATCACCCACAGGTTTACTTACTGTAACTTCCAGATATATATATATATTTTTTTTTGAGTCATCTCTGAAAATGTTAAAGAGAAACAGACCTTAAATACAGCCCCATAAAATCTCACTGATGATAAGTAGGATAACTTTCAGGGCATAGCCTCCCCTTACCCAACACAGCCATGTTTTGGTTGTCATGGGATGTTCTTAGGGTCATATCACCATGGCCTTACGATGTCATGAGTCACCTTGCTGCCAACAACAATAAACAAAGGGACTCTGACAATGAACCACGAGCTGCTAACTGAATTCTGTCCAGGGAGCAGATAACTGAGATAATGAGCTATTCAGATAAATTCTTTCCTTCCTCTGTGGGACCTTTTGTGGAGGAGGACGGATTCTCTTCCACCAAAGAAGCTTCAGCTTTTAGAGAGCAGCAGCAAACCTGAACCAATTTAAGTAGACCCTCCTGAAGGCCACTTCAAGCCCATGGACATGGGTCTACATCCAGAGGAAGATTCAATGAAAGTGGATCCATCTCCAACCAGGCAAGGCAAGTGTTATAACATCATGCTTGCCAAGAGATGTCGCCAAATCCTTCAGCAGCACACCAGGGGCTCTCAATTTCCATCTTGGTTTTGAATAGTCACTGTCTGCCAGAGAGTCCCTGGGCCATCTGCTGCTCTCCATAGCCCTTTCTTCCCCACCCCGTGTCCTCATCCTTCCCCAAGACTTCTCACCTCTTCTTTTCTGATCTCTGAGAAAAAGGGGAGAACTGGGAATGGTGCCCTCTATGTTTCTGCACTGGGACTACGGGAAGAGTTCAGAGGATAGTTCCAAGATCCCTGTGGCCTCCAGGTGAGCTCTCAAGAAGGGGTCTGGTGTCCCCTGAGCTGCTGTGCCAGGACAACAGGTAAAGTCCAGTCTTGAGCTCCCTGCAGCCTCCAGGCAAATCCTGAGGAAGAGGGAAGGACTAGGACTGGTGTTCTGCTGTGCCAGGACCAGAAGGAGTCCAGCAGATGGTCAGTTAAGCTCCCTGTGGGCTCCAGGTGAACCATGAAGAAGAGTGCAGGACTAGGACTGGGGTCCTCTGATCTGCTGTGCTGAGACAATGGGAGGAATCCAGTGGACAGTCCCAAGCTCCCTGTGCTTCCAGGTGATGTCAGGTAAGGTACAGAGGCAGCTAGGTGTTCCTTTGGAGAAGCAGAAGACTTTATTTTGGACAGTAAAAAGGAATCAAGTTCAGCATGAAGGTTGCTCCACTAGGACTTTTGTTTCAAAATCAGACAATATACAATTTAAAAGAACAATACAGAATAATGATAATAAAAAAACAATTTATAAAACAAACAAAACAAAACAACTGCAACTGCATCTCCATTTTTGGTACTTTCTGCACTAATTCTCCTTGGTCCCTTCTGCTCGCCCCAGGGGGAACAACTCTACCCCTGGTCACCCGTCAGATCTCCCCACATCATATATGATTGGTCAGGCCATGGGCTGCAGGGTGGATTTGGCTCTCTGTCAGTGCCATATATATGCAGTGCACCATCACAGTGTTAATACCCGCAGCACAGAGTTCAGCAGGATTTTACCACTGTTCTGGAAGGGTTAGTGCAGCTTGGCCCAGAAGTCCTGCATAGATGATGTTGTACCACCACATCCTTGCTCAGAGTCTGACCCAATATAAGCTGGGCAACCTGAGACATTTCCATGTTGGATCATAGTGTCTCTCAAGTGGCTTTGCAGCACAATCCCCATGTTGTAGAACAAATCTGAACCACAAAATTGGAATTGTCCTTCTCAGGCAAAGAGCTCATCACTCCAGTTTCTGTTTGGTTCAGTTGGGTTTGCATAACACTGAATCTACAGATGCAAGGACAGATAGCAAAGTAAATAAAAAATGACTGCATAAAATAGAACCCAGTGATGTAGCATGAGAAAATAAAAATGTTGTTTGTTTTAAGCAAGTGATTCATTCAACTGAAAGAGAAGAGGACTGCAAGGGAAAGGGAAAGAACTATTTGTTGGCCTTCTGATATCAGGGTAACTGATACAGCTCTGATGAACAGTGCAGCAGCATGTGACTTTATCTGGTTCATTCACTATGGACAAAGTAGAGAGCACTGCCTGGTTTTTATCACACCAGCCATCATCTCAGCTTCCTTTTGCTTTCCAGCACCTCTCTTTCCATGCACCACTCAAACCATTCCTCCTGTCCCCAGTGCATACAAATGAATTTGCTTCCTTTTTCTGGATTCTTTGTTTCACAGCTATGTCCCCTTCTGAGATCAGGCGATTAGCAACTTTTGTCATTAAAATCAGTTTCCCTAGAAGCAATTAAATAAGACCAAGAACTCAGGAGTGCATCACACAGATCCCATGAGGCCCTGAAACTTATTTAACACACAAGCAAAGCAGAGGCTGCAACCACTCTGTGAGCCATACCCAGCCTCTGTAGGGGACACAACAGCTCCCTTGGCTGTGTTTTGTACTACTACAGTGTCAAGCAGAAAGAACAGTAACTATTTTAGAGGGGTGTGATTTGAAACCATTTCTTAGGTATGAGGACTGCCATTACATCCATTGCTGCTATATAATTTATTATTTCAACACATCTACCAATAGAATAAGGCAACATTTTTCAAACACTAGTGAACAATGAATTACGTTAGCCCACCCGATCGACGGCTTCAGGGCACTGCTCATTTAGGAGGGATAATGAAAACAGGCAGAAAGCATAAATCAGGCCATGTGGTAAGCTAAAGGAGAATGCTTTATATCTTCTTCTAAAACTCACTGCAACAGTTACTGATTATTGTCTGGAGTGTCCACCAGTGCCCACCTTTATGCACCTCCTTAGACTGCTTTGTTTCTGGCGTAGTCAGTCCTCAGACTGATTTCTAGTGTACAGGTGAGGCACGACTAAGCAAAGCTGTGAATCAGCTTCAGAGAATTACAATACCTACTCTGATAGGTATTCAAAGATCTAGCTCAAGTGCCTGAATCTAACTTTACAATCTCAGAAAGCAAATAATGTCCACGTGATTCCATACATGACTAAAATCCCACATGGGTTCTGGCCATTGACAGGGAAACTGTTTCTGGCCCAAAAGTGGACAATGGTTGAAGATGTGTGAATGGATTCAGTAACTACAAACAAAGCAGCTCTTGGTCCTACACTAGTGAATCTGAGTCTGATTCCCTGCATCCCCTGTGCTGCACATACAGCTTTGGGGTTTTCTTCCTTTTTTTAGAAGGTCTGGACTTCTCATGTGTCCTATTTTGCAAGGTACTTTCAAGTGTCTTTTGCTCCACACATACCAGTGGTTCTGCAAAGGTCAAGAGGACCATATTTGCTTAGTAAAGCAAAGCAGCTACTCCTGTACTACCAAAATGGGGCCGGATACTTAAATCTCTGGCTTAGTAGGGTCTCCCAGGCCTTCTAATTGGCATCACCTCCCTTTATCATAGTTTTTCCTTGTATTTCCAAAGGCTCAACTAACTTCAGGAATAATTGCAAGATATAATTACTTTTATTGTCCGAAGTGGGGTTACTGAGGAAACCATGAGTATTTTCATGAGTAAATTGAGCACTATTTGACACTTCCAGTTGTCTAATCTTTCTCATACTAAGATTTACCTTATACATTGAATTGAAAAGTTGCCAGAACAAAGGAATCTTTGCATACAAGAGGAACAGACTCATGCATTTCCTCAGTTTTGACTTAGCCAGGTGTAATCGGAGCCTAACGTGATCATTACTTAAGGTTCCTAATTATGACTTAGTGTAAAATTCTCCCAAAACTAGCACAGAACTAACTTCTTTTGAGAAGCTTAACAATCTGCAGAACAATCTTCTACAGAGATCAGCATCAACAAGTCTACAACAACCATTTGCTTGAACATTGTTGATTATTTTCTGGGGGGTGGGGAGGAGAAAGGGAGTTTGTTTAATGATTACAACAAATTTAATGTCAATTGAGCTTTAACTATTTTGAAGCTCACTGACATTTCCTTTACCTTCTTGTAATAGAAATGCTCTGGCTTATACCATCAATACGGAGAAAAGGAGTGGAAAGAAAAGTGCAGTGGTAACTCCAATGTTAGTGGCAGGTGGATGGTTGGACTGCATGATATTAGTGGTCTTCTCCAGCCTTGGTGATTCTATGATCCTCAGGGTATCTCTCACCTTGTGGCTTTTTTCTCTTACAGACACCACGGTGACATCTGCCATGGAGGAATCAACAAGGAGTAGAATACCATCACTACATAACAAGGTAGCAATTCTCTCAACCCATCATGGAGATGTCCTATATCTGGTGAAGGCTTCTATCCTTTTTCTGTCAAATCCCTGTCTTTTCACCAAGGTACACTTTTTCAACCTGAAAACATCTTCATAAGAAAAAGACTTAGCAGGTTTGTTTTGAAATGACAGTTAATACACAGGACAGGAATTACTACAAGGATATATATTGGTTATTACTTTTCTTCTTATTCTGAATAGCCTGTGCATTGTTTAAACCAAGGAAACTTACAGCTTGACTTTTAATAAAGAAAAAACTATACCACAATCCATATTTTCTGTCATATCCACCTGTCTGAAATAGATCCATGCTCCAGGAGACTTGTATGCATTCAGCCTCACTGGCTCTGCTCTTAGGCTGGGAGAGATTTTCATCCCCTGACCCTTGCTCAGAAGTCCAGGGACACAGGAGGTGTGAGGTACCTGACTGGCTGTGAAGAACAAGTTAGAGAACTCATTAAGTACCTCTGTGTTCTCAATGTCAGAGGAGGCCAGTTCTCACTTTTTGTTTATCAGAGGGAGTACCTTTGCTTTTCTTGTCTCCCCAGTGAACCTTAAGAATACCTTCTTGTTGTATTTTACATCTCTCACCAAGTTCAATTCCATCTATGCCTTGTCTTTCCTGACTCCACCCCTGCATGAGAATCATGGTAAAGGATGTGCCAGAAAGGGAGAACGACATGATGGAAAATAAAGTTGTAATTATATTTTGTTTGCTCCTCTTCACCTCTTCACCATCATAATTTGGCAAGAAATAAAATGAAATAAGGGTATGAGAAATTAGAATTCAGGAACTGCATTTTGCCTTCTGCGCAAGTATATGTCGGTTCCCTTAAAACCAAGGCAATCTAATAATCAAAGGACTGCTTTCAAAAATGGGTTGTACTTGGTACAGTACTGCATTTAGTCCCATATTTACAACAGTATTTATTTCAAAATTTGTGAATGTTTAGATAAAACCCATACAGCATTGTCACTTTTCTGACCCTTGATTAGTTTGTTCATGAGTTGTTTCAGGAGTTACAACAGACTTCCAGTATGTCATCCTCAGGACAATGAGAAAGGGGATAGAAGAAAAGAGAGCAGGAAAAAAGTCTTTGCTGACTCTTAATATAGCTGAGCCCTATACCTTCATGATAAGCCAAGTTTTATCAAGATTTCACTGCCTGATATACAGAATTACAAAATACAAAGGAATTATCTATGAGGATTGAAGTACTGATTCCTGCCTGGACTAGAGGAGGTGATGTGTAAACTATTGAAGCTGCAGCAAACTGATAAAGGTGTACTACTGATAAAGGTGTACTGAAGGTATTCAAGACCTATCACTGGGATAATAAGATGTGACAACTATCGGACACAGATCAGAGCACAGCTGGATCTCTCAAAAGAACAGCTGATCATGTCCACTTCTTCCACATAAATGATTCTTTGAGATATTTTTAATATCTACAGGAGTTTCTTTTGGTGTGTGAGGGGTCTTGAGCATAAGCCTTATGAGGAGCAGCTGAGGCAACAGGGATTGTTTAGTCTGGAGAAATTGAGGTTCAGGGGAGGCCTTATTGCTCTCTACAACTACCTGAAGGGAGGTTGTGGTGAGGTGGGAGCCAGCCTCTTCTCCCATGTAACTAGCAGTAGGACCAGAGGGAATGGCTTCAAGTTGTTCCAGGGGAGATTCAAGTTGGACGTTAGTAAAAATATTTTAGCTGAGTGATCAGGTGCTGAAACAGGCTGCCCAGGAATACAGTGGAGTCAGTCCCTGAAGATGTTCAAGAAATGTTGCACTGAGGGACATGGTTTAGTAGGAAATGTTGGTGATAGGTGGACCATTGGACCAAGTGATCTTAGAGGTCTTTTCCAACATTGCTGATTCTATGATTCAATCCAAGGAAGAGATTTCTAGGATTCAGTATTGACTACCTTATAGTCAAGTCAGTAAACAAGATGAAGTATTGCTAATTTGTGAAGCCTATTTATAGTTCAAAAATAGTCTGTTACCAATGAAACTGGGAGTAAAGCCAGGTACCTGCCTGAAACGTTTAGTCCACACAAGCCCATTAAACATATATATATTTGTTGTTTCAACTAAATTGTTTTTTTTTTCTCCTGCATCACATTCTGAGAAAAGGAATGTGGGTTCTGGTTGACAGCAAGTTGAACATGATCCATCAGCATACCATGGCAGTCAGAAAGGATAACCATACCCTGGAAAGCACCAGGCCCAGCACTGCTGAAGGCTGATGGAAAGGATTGTCCTGCTCTACTCTGTGCTGTGTGAACTCATCTTGAGCACTGGGCACAGTTTGGGGCACCACAATAGAAGGATGTAAAACTATTGGAGAACATCCTAAGAATGGCTAAGAAAATGGTGAAGATTCTACAGGGCAAAATGTGTGAAGAGGGTTGGGATGAGTGTTATGAAAATGCCTTCTCCAGAGTGTAGTCAGGCATGGAACAGGTTCCCCAGGGCAGTGGTCACAGTACCAGCCTGTCAGAGTTCAAGAACTGTTTGGAAAATGCTTGAATTTTGGATGTTCTAGTGTAGACCTTGGAGTTGGACTCAATAATCCTTGTGGATTCTTTTCATCTCAGGATATACTGTGATTCTTAAAGTTTTAATGGATTATACTAGAATTTTACATTTTAGTTGCCAGTCCCTCTGAAGTCAGAAAGTTCAAAAACTTCCAGAAATTGAGACCAGAACTTGGCCTTTTGCAAGATTTATTGGATTCTGTAAGTTCCTTGTATTAGGCAATGAGTGACAGCTCCTCTGGGAAAGAGCATTTATTTCACAGTGTTATTTCCACATTTCCATGAGTCATTCTTAATAATAATAACAATAATAATAACAATAATAATGCATGGCTATAGTGTTGAATTAATGACAGACAAGTTCACGTAGCTACAGAATTACAGTATTTAATAGTAATAACAGTAACAATTGCCACTGTGAACTAACAAGAAAAATGCACTTCTGTATCAAGAAGGAAAACTCACCGGGGTTCTACTTATTTCCTGAACAAATTACATATACACACTCCTCATTGAGAAATAAGGTAACAACTTCAAAACTAGTACTGAACAAGAGAGAAGCATGGACGCACAGAGCTCCACAATACTGATGATGTAAAACTTCACTTCTCAAAGCAAGAAAAGCTCTTTAAACCTTGATTACGTTGTGTTACGATGATTAGATAAGAATCCACGGTGTCAGTCCCTCTTGTACTATCTCATTCTCATATAATCCAGTTCATTCTTACGATCACTTAGAATTAAAGATTAAATATTGCTTTTCATATCTTCTTGAAAAAAAATGTTAATAAACATGACTTTTTATTTTGACAGCATTACAGCGCAGTAGAAGAAAGTTGAAGGTGCTTTTGGATTTCTTTTTCTTTCAACTTCATACACACTGTTTATCCCAAAACCTTCTGTCACCTAGCTTGAAATCAGTGTAGGAAATAAGAAATTTCAGACAAGTAGTTCCAATATTAACGGCGTCCCAGAGATCTGGGATATCCTAGAGATATGGGAGTCTGAGTGACTCAGAGCAAGGCTAATGGAGAAGTTTCTAATTCTTCATTAGAAAAGGATAATTTAAAGAAACAGCAGCACTCAAAATATTTACTATAACTCCACAATTGTTAAGATGAATGGACTAAAACATGTGCTTTCACAAATATTGGATCTTTTTCTTTTAGTAAGTTATTTTTGAGTGCACAATAAGCAGTTGTAGTTTGCTGTCACTATTGAAAAGAACCAACAGAGATACTACTCCCAGTCTAGCAAGTATCAACTAAAAGCAAATCATCAACTAAAATCACCATCTGCAAAAGAAGAATCTGGTATATGATTTGGAAAGCTGAACAGTTACTAATATGAGAAAATTGTGTACAATTTTTCTGTTTGTGCCAGTGATTCACAAACAAAATGTCAATAAAAAATCAACTAAAAACAACCCTGGGTGTACAAAGTACAATCTTTAAGAAAACATATGGACATAAATTAAAAGTTGAAATTTAAAATATATTTAATAGTATTATAAAATAAACTAACTAAAAATATTATTTTGATCTCCAAAGTTATCTTATTTGTCATGGAGGTATGCAGATCTCTGATTCAACACAATTTTATTCCAAACCACTAAGTCTATTAGCTCTTGCTCCATGAAGACCTGAGTGCCTAATTGCCAATTTAAATTGAAAGTGATTAGAAATTAAATGCTATTGTACATTTCTTTGACACAGATATAACCCTAGTGTTGGAGGCCTCAATAACATATCTGGCATGGTATGAAACTAAAATGTTGCTTTCCTACCATAATACATAAAGAAACAAATAAACACATGTTCATTTTTAAAAGATCCAAAGGTTGTCTACTCCATAAACAGAGGTATAAATGATTTTAACGTCTTAAAACAATCTGAAGACGTATAGAAAAGAAACAAAATATTCCAGATGAAGAAAGAAGGACTATTTCCATAGCCCTAGACCCCATAATTTAGGATGTGTGGAAAAAAACATGCCCACATACTCTTAAAATATGGATGATATTCCAGTGGCAAACAAAAATTGGCTACAGACTGTTGCTAATCAGGTAAGAATCAAAAGAATTTCCAGATAATCGTAAGTCTGTGTGGTAAACCAGGAACGTACAAGGAGGACACATCAACCAGCGATCTGTAGTTTATTCAAATATTTATCAGAATATACACACATGCACAAACACCTTTATCTGTGGTCATCTTTAATATCTGAAAGGATATGCATATATATATATGCACATGAATCAGCTTTTCATAACAGTATTTTTTTTTTAAGATAAGACAACAGAATTCCTACTCTGTTCTTTTTAATACTTCAGATGCACTAAAATGAAGAAAGTATAGGATCAGTCTAATGATAACAGTAATAAATACTTGACTTTTGGATAGCGGTGACTTAGGAAACTGTAAGTGGAGGCTGTGAATAATGTTACTTTGTGTGATTGCACTGCAATAGCTTTTATGTAATTGATATCAAGCTGTGCATTATTAGAAGCTGTTTTTATTCTAATATCTACCCTAACAGCAAATAGAATCACAGAATTGTAGAGGTTGTAATGGACCTCTAGAGATCATCAACCCTTCTGCCAAAGCAGCTCCCTAGCCCAGGTTGCACAGGTAGGCATCCAGGCAGGTCTGGAACTTCTCCAGAAAAGGAGACTCCACCACCTCTCTGTGCAGCCTGTGCCAGTGCTCCGTCAGTGCGCTGTGAAGAAGTTCCCACACACATTTGTGCAGAAGTTCCTATGCATCAGTTTGTGGCCATTACCCCTTGTCCTGTCACCACACACTGCAGAGTCCAACCTCATCCTTCTGTCTCCCACTCCTTAGATATTTATAGAAATAGATCAGATCCCCTCTGAGTCTTCTTTACTCAAGGCTGAACAGACCCAGGTCTCTCAGCCTTTCCTCATAAGAGATGTGTTCTACTCTCTTTTCATCTTTGTAGCCCTCTGCTGAACTCTTTCAAGGAGATCCCTGTCTTCTTTGTACCAGTGAACTCAGAACTGGACACAGTAACTCCAGATGAGGTCTCATCAGGGCAGAGTAGAGGGGGTTCTGGTTGACAGCAGGTTGAACACAAGCCAGCAGTGTGCCAGGCAACCCAAAGGGCATACCACACCAGGCCCAGGATTGCCAGCAAGAGAGTGGGGGGTGTGTCATGGCACTCTGTACTGTGCCTCAACTCCAGCACTGAGTACAGTTTGAGTGCCACAGTGTAAGACTATTATTAAGACATAAAACTGTTAGAGTGCATCTAAGAGAGGGCTACAAAGATTGTGAAGGGCCAGGGAGACAAGATGATGGAGGAGCAGCTGAGGGCCCTGCAGCCCCTCATAAGGAGCAGAGGGCAACACTGAGCTGGGAACAGCATGGGGCTGTGCCAGGGGAGGGGCAGCTGGGGGTTAGGGACAAGATCTGCATCAGAGGACAGTGGACATGGAATGGGCTGCCCAGGGCAGTGAGCATGGGCCCAAGCTACTGGAGTTCAAGAAGCACTGAAAAGTGCTCTCAGAGGTCGTGTGTTTGCTCTTCCTTATGCAAAAGGAAGGTCAAGCATTTTCATTATTCCCTTGAACTGTGGCACCCTGCCTCTTGCTTAATAGAAACAGCAGTTCTGCCTCTTCACCTCCTGGACCACTCAGTGCTGTGGCTCATTGAGTAATCACATTATTAATAGCACCATAGCTGGCTGTTGCTTTTGATTTTACTTTGGAAGTGCTATCACATATTTTACTAATTTTATTCTCTCCTGTTTATGTCCTGCTTCCTTTAATTTTCACATCTTGCCTAGCAAAAAAACAAACAAAAAAAAAGGCCAGAGAAGGTAGGTGGGGAACATCTTCAAGAACTTCAGCATTATTCAGTGATGAACTTCACATATTTTAAAAAACACCAGATGAATATTAAATTAAATAATGGGTTAGCTAATAAAAACATAAGCGCTAGAAATAGAAAAGTAGCATGTGTTCATAGGGAAATAATAAAGAATGAAAAAGCCCTCAAGAATAACCAATCCAAAACACAAGCTAGGAAAAGAAATACTGTATGACAAAAAGTAATTTCTAGTACTTACCTATTTTGTTTCGTATGAGAAAACAGAAAAGTAGTTCTTATGGATTCTGTTTATAATACAAAATTATTTCTTAAATGTAAAAGACTCAGTTCAGAACATTGTAGAAAATGAAAAAACTTTAAAAGATGTAATTATGTCTATTGCAATCAAATGATGACAAATGCATTCACTGGCAAGAGAATACACTGGAGATCAAAAAGGATTTATCTGAGGTGATTGGTAAGTCTTATAATAATTCCGTGTTGCAGAATATTTCTCTGACCCATCACTGTTTCATTATCTTTCCTCTTGACATTTCTTTTCTTATCTCACTGACATTTTCCAGCCTCAAAGTTAATCCAGCAATGCCAATACAACAATGATCTGCCAAGAGTAGTAGAGCCCTGCCAACCATAAATTAAGTTCAGGTGTGTGCATTAGGCTGGAGGTCAGTCAACAGCCACAGCTTTGTCACATTTTGGCTATTCCCAACCCTGGAGGCTACTCTAAATTTAGCCAGCTGACTGTGATGATATAAAATCATACCCAACTAGCAAGTAGGAGTTCCTTACTCTAAACACATCAGAATTTCCTCTGTGCTGGGAAAACTACCTATGGACAGGTTTTACCTACACCTACAGGCCGTAGTATTGAAATGGTAATGAAAATTCTCCCTTGTAGAACATTCTCATCTAATATTCTTAATTTTAAGGCTTGGTCATAATTCATCTGGTTATGGAAGGATTTTTACACACTCTTTTTGATGTAAGTATTAGCATCGTATCTGACACAGGGTGAATGTATTTGTTCTCAGAAATACTGTGTACCTCAAACTTAACATGAAAGTACGTACATAGGGTTGTCTTGTTTTTCGTTTTTTGGGTTTTTTTTAAATAAAAATACAGGTTTTTTTGTAAGGTTATTTTTGTGTTACGTAATGTACAGGAAGCTCAGTACTGTTACCCCAGATATAGAGAGAGTGGCAAGTGTTCTACATTCAAAAGCAGAGCTATTTTAATCTCATTACTACCTCCCATCTCATCCTATAGCTGTTTTTAGGAATAGGGTTACAGCTAAAAACCATGACCATGTCCTTCAGTGGAAATGCTACTATTTCTAACAATTATTTCTAACTTTTTTTTCAAGTATTCTATGAAAATTTAACACAATTTTTTAATGAAACTGTTATTTTTACACAATTCAGATGCCTCATTTTTTTCATTTTTTCTGTATTCCCAAACAGAGGTAAATGAAAGAGCAACTATCAAAACAATAAAAAAGAAAAAATAGAAAGGATTTCCTATATTTAACAAGATGAAGAGGTAGATTATGTAGTTTACTTAGTCATACCCCCGTGCTCTTCCATTTGAAGTCTTAGTTTATTCATGATGCAGTCTATTTGGAAGTTTGAATTTCTTACTCTCTTCAGAAGTAATTTTCAGGCTACTGATTTTGGTGTGCAAATACTGCTGAGATTCTGTACGGGTTGGGAGGACATTTGAAGAAATAAAGCCCTGTTGGAAGCTGATTATATTTCTGATTATAGGAAAAATTCCCCTAGAGATCTTTGTAGGCGGAATTAGCAAGCATAAAGACAGGAAGGTTTAATTATATGTACTATTCTTCTGCTCTGTACAATGTAATCTTGACAGGCAGTGCAGATTGTCTCTAATGTTTCCCTTCTTCTTTTTTTATATTTTCAGTATGTGCATACCAACTGCCAGGAATAAAAAAAAAAATAATAATAATAATTAAAAAAAAGCCTCCAAAGTTACAGATTAAGATAGTGCGGAAGAAGGTAGGCAAAACTGAACTGCTCTTCTTTCCCTAGTTTTTCTATGGTTAATTATAGGAGGGCCATTGTCTATTTAGAGTGTGAATACTTTTAAGAATACGATTGCTAGTAAAAATTATAACTGGTTTATTGCTTTTCCTCCTGGAAAATATGGATTGTTATGGAAGCACGGGTTTCACAGTAGAGTTCTGATTTCTGAGACCATATTTGCATTATAAGCAGAAATTTCCTTCCATCATTGAGGCTTAGAACTGTGAGTCAGAGGATCCCCAGAGCACCTGGTTGAGAAACCATTTAAATGTATACATAAGGAGACTGTATAAAGATTTAAAACCAGAAACTCAACAAAAATGGGATAGAGCATTTTGCTCTCCAGAATTTTTAAAAAACTCAACAAAAAAAAAAAACATGACATGAAATACAGGTTCCTACAAAGGACTCATTTTAAAACTTATTAATAACTTCATTCAGATGTAAGCCCCCAACCCCACCCCCCCCACACACAGATTAATGTGTTTTCATGTAGCAAATTAGATCATAACACTACTTCTAAGTTATAAATGTAAATTAGAATCAGGTACAGAAAGAAAGCACTATCGTACTGCATAGGATAATATATTCTGTCATATAAAATTCAGACAACTTGTCATGAGCTCCTAGTCCTTGTATGTTTTGTTCTTTATTGAGTTTCTTCTCAGCACATCACTTGTCAATCATGTCTTGCAAAAAAAGAGTAAATAATTAGGTATTCAAAGTATTTAAAGAACGCAAAGTGTGAAGCTGGAAATCAGGATTCTTCCATTATTTCTTTCATTTCTCATATTTACTTCAAAATTAATGAGATAAAATGACAATAACAGTTCTGAAAGACTGCACACCTTACACAATATGTAGCTGAGTTCTATTTTAAACAACGAATCAGTGTTAGCTGATCTGACTTCCAGTAGACACAATAAATAATAAATATCTTCCACTGTTTTGGAACATAAGCTTACATAGCAATATTACAGAATCACCAAGGTTGGAAAAGGCCTCCAAGATCATCCAATGCAACTGTCCAGCTATCGCCAATATTTACCTGCTAAAACGTGTTCCTTAGTACCATATCTAAATGCTTCTTGAACACCTCCAGGGATGATGACTTCACCTCACTGGGCTGCCTGTTCCAGTGTCTGACCAGTCTTTCAGAGAAGAAATATTTTCTAATAATCCTACCTGAAAACTGTCCAACCTAACTAACCAGGTTCTAAACAGGAAAAGGTTCTCCACTGAGAGGAAGAGGCACTGGAACTCCAAAGGGAAATGGTCATGGCACTGAGCTTATTGACTGAGAGTTCAAAAAAGTGTCTGGACAACATTTAGACACAGGGTCTGATTTCTGGGTAGTCCTGTAAGGTCCCCTTCAACTTGAGATATTCTATGATTCTTACATACACAATCAGCAACAAACAGACACCACTTTTTTTTTTTTTTTTTTTTTTTTTGCATCTGCATGCCTAGTACAAAATGCATCCTATTCCCACTCTTGTTTCAGAATAAAATATTCACAATAGGGAGTTTTACTGGCACAACCAAATGTTTAATTATAATAATATCTTCTCCAAACAGTGTTAACATGAACAGGACAGAGTTTTCCTGACTAATATGTCTTCAAGAACTGCCATGGATGCATGACTGTGGGGGATACAAATTATACCTGAATTGAAGGCCACATTAAGTTACCATATCCCTGCAGTGGCTACAACAAGCCAGCATGGAAGCTGACAGCCATTGCAGTACTTTGGCCACCAAAACTATGTTGTCAGCAAATTAAACTTCTAGACTGCGTGAATTAGTCTTAGGATGGCTACAACAATTTAAGGTCTGCCTTATGTCAGTAGCATACTGTTTAACAGGCACTAGGCCCCACTAAGTTCCAACAGACACACAGTGAGGTTGGACATCGAGTAATGATTTTTCATTTGAAAACCAAGAAAATCCTTGGCCTCATAAACTATTCCCATTAATGCCCACATGAATATAACATTCTCAAAATAATGAAAAAAACCTGCCAAAAAGTAAGACCTATGTAAAATTATATTACTTACTTCTCATTGGTTTTCCAAGATATGTACAGGTTACCCATTTACTCTTAGATCCACAAACATAAAGACTAGAGCACGTAATTGAAAACAAAAGATTAGAAATTTACACAATCACACTTTGAGCCTTCAATTAAGTATTAAATTCCAGTAATAATAGACCCTCTGCTGATATCGCTATTAGGTAATAGCTGTAGTATTCGACACAGTACAGGGGTCCATTCTCATTCCAAAGTATTGCTGGAACTTCAAAGTCCCCTCAAATGATCTCTTTAGCAAGACCTAGAGACTAGATCCTTTGCATTGTTAGAGGCACATTCTGCAGAACTTGTCTCCTTTGTGATAAGCACTGAATACATGACTGTTCAATTCAGTAATCTTCAATCTACCTGCTTGAAGCAGTTTGTAGAGGCATTCTTCACACCATGCTGTTAGGGACAGCAAATCACAGAAGTGTAGGGTTTGGAAGGGATCTGAAGAGATTGTCAAGTTCAACTCCCTTGCTAAAACATGTACCCTGCAATAGGTCTCACAGATAGGCATCCAGATGGGTCTTGAATATACCCATAGACGGTGAGTCCACAGCCTCTCTGGTCAACCTGTTCCAGCACTCTGTCACCCTTACTATAGAGGAATTCTTCCTCATGTTAGTACAGAACTTCCTATGTACAAGTTTTAGACTATTACTACTTGTCCTATTGTTTTACTCCACCAAGAAGAGCCTGGCTTCATCCACTTGCCTCCCACCAACATTTAGATATCCATAGACATTAACCCAGTTTCTCTTAGTCTTCTTTTCTCCAGGCTGAACAGACCCAGGTTACTCAGCCTCTCCTAATTCAGGAGATACCCCAGTCCCTTTATCATCTTTGTGGCCCATCTCTGGACTCCTTCTAGGAGATCCCTTTCATTTTTGAACTGGAGAGCCCAGATCTAGACACAGTATCCTAAGTATGGTCCCTCTAGTGCAGAGCAGAGGGGTAGAATCACCTCCCTTGACCTGCTGGCCATGCTCTTTTTAATTTACTTCAGGATATCGTCTGCCTTCTTGGCCTCAAGGGCATACCAGGGCACCATCTTTCTCTACAGAGTTCCTCTCCAGCAGGTCATTGCCTAAACTGTTCTGATGCATGTAGTTATCCCTTCCCAGGTGCAAGGCTCTACACTTGCTCTTGTTAAACCTCATTGGATTCCTCTCTGCTCAACTCTCTAGTCTACCCAGGTCTTGTAGAATGGTATCACAGCCTTCCAGTGTGTCAGCCTCTCCTCCCATCAGCGAACTCACTGAGAATGGACTCTATCCCTTCATCAAGGTTGTTGATGGAGATGTTGGACAAGATCAGATCCATCAACAACCCCTAAGGAACACCACTAGTTACATTCCTCCAGCCAGACTTTGTGCCACTGATAAAAATGCCCTGAGCTCTGCTAATCAGCCAGTTCTCAGTCCACTTCACTGTCCACTCATCTACCTCCCTTTTCCTAAGTTTCATAAAAAGGATGTTGAAGATGTTGTCAAAAACCTTGCTGAAATCAAAGTACACAACATCCACTGCTCTCCTGCCATCTACCCATCCAGTGACAACATCATAGGAGGCTATCAGGGTGGTGAAGTATGATTTCCCTTGGTGAATCCATGAGGACTATTCCTGATAACCTTCTTCTGTTCAATTTGCTTGGAGAGGGTATCCAGAACAAGTTGTTCCATCACCTTTCAAGGGATGAAGTTGAGAGCCTCCTTCTTGCCCTTTATGATGACTGGAATGACACTGGCTATCCTCCAGTCTTCAGGCACCTCTCCCACTTGCCAAGACCTTTCAAAGATGATAGAGAGCAATTCGGAAGTCACCTCTGCCAGTTCTCTCAGAGCACGTGGGTGCATCCCATTGAGGTCTATGAATTTGTGTGTGATGATTTTTATTCACTCTCTCTCATACTTCCAGTGTTTGGGATTATTGAGGATTAGTCTTACCATTAAAGACTGAAGTAAAGAAAGTGTTAAGAATCTCTGCCTTCTCAGTGTACCCTGTTACCAAGACACTCACTTCATTTAAGAGTGGACCCACATTTTCCCCAGTCTTCCTTTGACATACCTAAAAAATTATTTCTTGTTACCCTTTACCTCTTTTGCAAGGTTTAATTCCAACAGGGCCTTAGCCTTCCCTGCTGCATCTCTAGAGTCCCAGACAACATTTACATATTCTTCCAAGGTGGACAGGCCCTTTTTCCATATCTCATGGACCTTACTTTTTCCTTTGAGTTTATCCATGAGTTTCTTTGTCATTCAGACAGGCCTCTTGCCACCTTTCCCTGATTGTTCTTATAGATACACCAACCTTGAGCTCAGAAAAAGTGGTTTTTAAGTGCCAACCAGCTCTCAGGCATCCCCTCACCTTTTAACAGTCTAGCCCCTGGGAGGATACATCCAAGTCAGCTCTCTTGATGTCTAGGGTATTAGTCCTACTTATTGCTTTGCTTCTTTCATACAAGATCTTGAACTCTACCATTTCATGATCACTGCTTTCCAGTCTGTCCCCAATCTTCACAACTCCAACCAGCCTTTTCTTGTTACTAAGAACAAGGTCAAGCATCACACCCCTCCTCATCAGCTCCTCCGCCATCTGCATCAGAAAGTTATCATCAGTACCTTGCAGGAACTGCCCAGACCTTGTGTGCCTGACCATGTTGCTTATCCAACACGTATCAGGGTGGTTAAAGTTCTCCATAAGAAAAAATGCTAAGGATCATGAGGCTACTTCCAGCTGTTTGTAGAAGGCCTGATCAACTTCCTCTTCCTTATCAGTTTGCCTGTAGTACACACCCACAATACTGTCACCGATGTTAGCCCACTCCTCAATTCTTGCCAACCCACAATGCTGTCACCTGTATTAGCCCACTCCTTAATTCTTACCACCAAGGTCTCCACTCATTCATCATTCCCCCCAGGTAGAGCTCAGTACATTCTGGTTGCACTCTTACGTAAAGAACACCTCCACCACCTCACCTCACTACCTCTTCTTGGCTAAAGAGGACATAACCACCCATCACAGTATTCCAGTCACGTGAGCTATCCCTGCAATGAAATCATGGTCTGGTAACTGCACACACATCTCTAATTTCTCCTGTTTATTTCTCATCCAGGGTGTGTTGGTATACAAGCACTTAGAGAAGCAGAGGATACAGGTATCTCTAGAGGAATGCAAGAATGTTTAAGTCAGGCAATTGGCAATTTTATCTTCTCTGAGGGGTGGTCTTGACAAGATCAGACAATAGAGAGACTTTTCTTCACAGTTTTCAAAAAAGACAGCATTCCCACGCCACAAGGCCACAAGGAAGTCCATCCCCTTCCCCCATCAAATCTGGTTTAAAGCTCTGGTAATCAATCTAGCCAGCTTGCTCCACAGAAGCATTTTTGCCCCCTCTGCTCGATCACATTCCATCTAATGCCCACACACTTGGTCTCTCAAAGACCTGCCCAAGATCATAGTACCCAAAACCTTGATCTGGACACCATCCACTCAGCCAGTAAGTTATTTGATCTATTCTCCTCCTTCTTTCCATCCACCCGCTGGGAGAACAGATCAGATATGTATGCGCTTTTGTAATATATAGTTCTGGATGACCAAGGAATGTTTCAACAAATAAAAAAAACATAGTTGCAAGTTTTCTGGTATTGCATATTCCAGAGAGAGCTTCTAACTTTACTCTGCATATTAAAGAAGCATACATACCTTTACAAGATAACACTTTCTTCTGCTTCATAACAATTTCCCAAACAGTCTTTGTATACTTCCTAAAGGAAAAGAGCAGATTCTGAAAATAATGCTCTTCTGAGACAGCCTGTAGAAATTCTTTGAAACCTTGACTCTCATTGATGTGTCACAACTGATACTAAAAAATTACAAACAACTTTCGTCTTATTTCCAAAATGCCCATTTTGCAATCATGGTAATTCCTAGGTGCATACCAATCCAATGGTAATTCCTAGGCACAATGGTGACAAAAGAAGACAAAAATCATTGGAAAGTGTGGCTCACACTTTGTAGGATGACAAAAAATTTCACTTTAATAATCTAAGATTCAGTCTACTGAACAGTAGCTAGAGCACTCTGTATAAGGGGGCTGTAAGGTAATACGCTCACAAGAACTTCAAAGAACTATTCAAACAGTCAGTAGTCAGAAACGGTCAGCAGCAAAGAAGTTTATCAGTCACAAAAGCATAATTTATTTTTATTCACCTTGTTTTTATGATAGTCAAAGAGATGTGATAAATTGGTCAGTTTACACTGGGATAAAGCCACTTATATCATAAAAAGGAAATAAATGTATGGGCAATATGTTACTGTGTCACGTACTGCATCTTTGCCATACTTTTCATCTGATATTATAATCACTATCTCATATGCCAGTAACTTGGGAAGAAAACAACAAAGTTTTCACAGTGCTTATAAACAACCCTGAGATGATCCACTGGGTGAGATCTAAGTACTGGGAATGTATTTATGGGATTTTCTGGACTTGTTAAAAATATTCTTGAACTATTCTGAGTGTGATGTGATGCTTAACTGACAGGAACCAGTAGAGACTCACAGAACTCTGCTTTCTGCATCCTATTATAATTACTGTGCCTCCTGCTCCACAGAAGTTTTGTCCTAAATGTTCTATGTAAAGGAGTGAATTAAATTAATTTATACTTTGAAAATGCTGTCATTTAACATATTCTCCATCTAGTTTTTCCTCATATTTTTCAGAGTTTATTTCCAGGTTTTTTAACCTGGCGACTTAACGTTTACAAAAATCTATCAGTGGGTATGTGGTCAAAATAATACTCATGTAGACAGCTAACCTGTGAATAAGCTTAAGTTATAAATAGAAGGGCATCAAACTTACAAACATTTCACTCCTGTATTACAAACATGATCCACACTGTGGTCAGTTCGAAGTTGAACTCTTGCTATACATACTCTTTACTTCATTGAGTGAAAATGTAGATCTGATTATAACATTATCTGTGGCAATATTTATTAGATGTCTTGCCCTAAAATGTTTGAGAAAATTCATAGTTTGAAATTTCAAATAGCCCATACCCTGTTGAGAAATTCAGAGTAGTTAGAGGCAAATTTCTTACTTCAGTATCAAAAGAAATTAAAGTAATCAATGTTTTTCTGAAGAGATGCAATTACATTTAAGAAAGTAAAAAAGATGGTTACCAAGCAACAGTGTTCAGCCTACATATATTGTCTATTCATAACCTCTAGCAGAGTACAGGAAATGACAGGCTGTCACTACAGAACAGAGACATGCAGAATTATGCCATTTCTTTCTTGCATTACCTCCTACAAGGGAGAGATCAATTATATCCCACATACAGTGATTAGGTTAAATAACTTCAGTAAGTTTAAAATATTAGGATTTAGTAGTCACATAATGCAGGAAGAATGTTACCAGGACCATATCCCCATACCTCTAAAATATCACTACCATCTATCCACTGGAGAAACACCTTTTGTAGATCTCTTTGAGTAAAAATGAGACTTAATTCCCCCAGTGTTTCAGAGGTGGAATTAACATTTAAGTTTAGCCCATCAGTGTTGTAATTTCCAAGTCACTGTTTTGATCTCACAATTACAGCAGATGGGCAGATTGTTGTACCAGCATGAAACACCGTTAACTTCACTGAGGCTCTACATGGGTGTAACCTTCAGTCTATAGACAGTAAACTACAGGACTGGAGCCTATGATTTTGGCTGGGTTTTTTTGAGGCCTTCTAATAAATGACAACATCATACTTCCCCAGTAGTCCATCCTTGATTGCTCCCTAAATACATGATAGAATCAATATCTAAATGAAATCAGTAAGGATTCTGCTACTACTTTTTATGACAACTTCATGAATCTCTTAATATCCTTTATTTCGGACAGATCTATAAAATTAGGGGACGTGTATTTTCAAAATCAATATTAAAATAAATCTTGAAATCTACTGCTTTTTAATGTTGTGACAACAAGAATTGATTATTTTATCATGATAATGAGGAAAGAACTTGAATGTGTATTCAAGAAGCGTGTATCTCACTGTCAGCAGCGAACAGATACTGTAGAATAAAATTCTAATTTTTGAAAAAATACTTCATTTGTCTATATTTTCCATTTTCCATATAGTTTCCTTGTGTCATAAAAAAAAAAAAGAAAGAAAGAAACATAAAAATGGTGGGTTAATAAATTTAAGAACAAGAAAGCGCCTTTTTTCTGTATCCCGGTAAAGTCACAAAACAACAAATGATTATGTAATCACAATGATACAAAAAAAAAAATGTACATCAGTGTTTTCTCTAGAAGATGGATTATGTTCTCCATTTAGAACCATTGTTACCTCCTCTGATAGAGAAAAACACTTCAGAGCTGATATATTTTATTTTATTTTATGATTACTGCATTCATGCAAGTTAGTGTAGCTAACTTGCTACTCTTCAACTACAGAAATCAAGATATTTCCCACTTTGCTTAATGCTAACATGTACGGAACTCGTATGGAATTCAGGCTTTACAATCATTGTTCACTCAGTCAGAGAAAGGTCAGCAGAGTGGGATATATTTAGGGGAGTAGCAGAAGCTACATTTACCCCAATCTGAAATACTGTTTGCACAGAAGGCTCTTTTCTTCTCAGATGGCAGGGAAAGCTGCTGGACTCATCAGCGGCCTTAGGTCAGGCACAGGGAGCAGGAATTTTCCTGCACCCATGTTCAGTACTGAGTAATATACCCACAAAGCAATAAAAATCTAGTTATTCTTCTTACAGTATTGGAAATATGTAAGAAACACCTTGGTGAACGACAGAACAAATTATGAAGATTTAGGGGGTGAGAAAGTTAAGCTATATAAGAAAGCATTGCCTTAAGCTGAGCTTCTGTATTTATTTATTGATTTTCTATTTATTACTGACTATGTCCTGCTGGAACTATAAGAATGTATCATTTATATTAAAAAACTGTACTACCTCCATAATTCACTCTAGCAGCCTGAAAAAAAAGTTTGTGGATCTTCATCCAGGTGAAAGCCAGCCACATGTGGCATCTCCAAAAGGTCTGTCTTGGGACCACTGCTCTTCAACATCTTTATTAACAACATAGACAGTGGGATCGAGTGCAACATCAGCAAGACTGCAGACAACATGAAGCTGAGCAGTGCAGTTGATGCAGTAGGAGGAAGAGATGCTGTCTACAAGGACTTGAACAGGCTTGAGAATTGGGTTCAATTGAACTTAATAAGGTTCAACAAGGGATTGCACTTGGGTCTGGACAATTCCATGGATGTGTACAGACTGTGAGAAGAGCACACTGAGAGCAGTCTGACACACAAGGACTTGGGGGTCCTTGTGGATGAAAAGCTGAACATGAGCCAGCAGCATGTGCTTGCAGCTCAGAAGGCCAACAGCATACTGGGCTTCATCAAACGAGGGATGGCCAGTAGGAAGAGGGAGCTGACTGTTTCCTGCTGCTATACTCTCTTGAGGGCTCATCTGGAGTACCATGTCTAGGCGGGGCCCCCAGCACAGGAAAGATGTGGAGTCATTTGAGGAGGGCCACAAAGATGATCAGAGAACTGGAGTGCCACACTTATGAAGAAAAAGCGGAGATAGTTGGATTTGTTCAACCTGGAGGAGAGAAAGCTCCAGGGAGACCTCATTGTGACATTCCACTACTTGGAGGGAGCTTATAAGCAGGAGGGGGACTAGGTTTTTACATGGTGTACTAGTGATAGTACAAGGAGGAATTACTTTAAACTATAATAGAGAAGATTTAGGTTAGGTGTTAGATATAAGAAAGACATACTTGACCCAAATGGTAGAGAGGCACTGGAACAGACTGCCTAGAGAAGTTGTGGATGTCCCAGCTCTGGAGGTGTATAAGGCCAAGCAGGATGGGGCCCTGGGCAGCCTGATATGGTGAGTGTCAGCCCTGACCACCAGAGAGAAGTTGGAACTATGTAATATTTAAGACCCCTTCCAACCCAAGCCATTCTACAATTCCATGATTCTGTAAGTGGACCAGAGAAATACCTGACTTTCTTCTGAGGTCTTAATCAGATTATTCATCATTACTTATGAAAGCAGATAACTACATTGTTCAATAATGGCCCTTGTTATCTGAAACAAAAGTACCTAAAATTTTCACTTGAACCCTTGTTAATAATAATATGCAGGTTATGGGAAGTGAATGAGTAACAATGTGTATTTTTAACAAAGGACTAAATCCATGGGAATTGAGAACATAAAGGAAAAGCAATTGAATCAGTTGTGGCTGTGCATTCAAAAAAAAGTCATATAGGTGATAAAAATAAAAGAATAAGTATTGACCAGAGGGTAGAGAAAGGGAGTAAAAATGAATGAGTTACAAGATAAATTGTAAATTGATTTATCATACACAAAAAAAAAAATTATTTCACAGCTACTTAAGTTTTTGTGCAGTCTTTGTAACTGAAATCTTTCTGGAAATTAATCTTTTACTTCCACTTTTAACTTTTAAAAAGTTAACAAATCATTTATATTTTACATATACTGCAAAAGTATTTTCCAAATTAACTTTTGAAGTCTTCCTTCTCACTACTGGCAATGCTGCATCCAATATCATTTGCAACTTAGGTGGTTGCACAGATAATTCTGGCTACCCTGAAGAAATCAAAATGGTGCTTCTCAGCAAAAACATGTACAACAGAGAGAATGCCAAATGTTGTTCTAAACCTAGGCATTTGCATTTTCTGCTAGTTAGCTTGTGACAAGTGGCATCTAGGGAAGCCCTACTGAGGATTAGTTCAGCCAAGACATGTAGCAGCTCCATGAAGACAAGGAAATGGCTAGTGTCCTTGTGCGTCTGTCATCAGTAAGTTGCCAATTCTAACACAGCAGCAGAATGACTTTCTTTTAAGTAAAAAAAAAAAAAAAAGCTTTCAAAGTGGAAGTATTGTACCTGAGTTTTTATTACAGACATGTTACTTGCAGAAATTTACATTTCTTAGATTTGCAGAAACGTAGTGTTAACTCACAGCGAGGCAGCAGAACAACACCAACAGAAAACATCTGTTCTTCTGAATAATAGCTGTTGCTATGAAATCATAGAATCATACAAATATTTTAATTGGAAGGGACTTTAAAGGCCACCTAGTCCAACTCCTCTGCAATGAGCAGAGACACCTACAACTAGACCAGGTTGCTCAGAACTCCATGCAGCCCAGCGCTGTATGTGTCGAAGGATGGGCCATCCATTTCATCTCAGAGCAATCTCTTCCTGTGCATTGCTACGCTTACTGTGAAAAAGTAACAAGTAGAATAATCATTTCAAGCACTTATTTGAAGAGTGGAAGACTTCAGAAGGTGCAAAAAGAACTTAAAAAAATAATAATAGTAAGCCAAAGCGAGCCCAAACACCAGGAAATTTGTTCATTCTGTGCTCTCATTATTATTTCTTATGTTTTAGCAGATTTACTGCTGCTGAGGAAGTCTTTTAGTCTAATTAGAGACAAGTTAGTGGTGTGCATCAATAGCAGCTGTTGCAGAGAAAGTCTTATGCTCCCTATTTCTAGCCCAGGTGGTGTACTGGAGGGGAAAAAAAAAAAGGTTCTGAGAAGTGTTCTCCCAGCTTTTCGAAGTTTCTGAATATCCTGAATATCATTCTTATCTTTTCAACGTAGATGCTCAGATTCACAGAATGGACTAGGTTGAAAAGGTACTCAAAGATCACCAACTTTCAACCTTCCTGCCATGGTCAGGGTTGCCAACCACTAGACCAGGCTTCCCAGAGCCATATCCAGCCTTGGATGTGGTTCTGGACATATTCCTGAATTCTCAAATCCTCAAATTCCTATGAATCTTCTCTCTCAGTGACAAAGTAACAGCTCTGTTAACTACAACATCCACTGTTATATCTGAAGGGCAGAGATGAAGATGTACCTTCAAAAACATCTCCTGCTCATTAATGATCCTTAAACGAGGGCATGGAGCTCAGTCCAACAGCAGATGGAGAACATAATTCTTTTAGTTTATTCTGTATGAATGGACAGATTTTCTCATCAGACAAGCAGTGGAAATAATTGGTTCTATCACTGTGTAACATTCTTTAAGGAAAGCAGATTTATTTTAAGAATTAATTTTTTGGGGTAAAGGCGCGATTTGTAATGCCCCAGTATATTTGTTTGAGCTTTTCTTCTAAAGATCATCAGCAATCTATTCAGAATCAACCCTATCCAGGAAAAGCTTTCAGTAAATATAAAATAACATTGAATTTCAACTCATCACAAAACTGTACTGAAAAATTCCTGATCAGCTTCAAGTGGGCCAAATAATAATACTGAATAGCTTACAAAAGCATCTGTTGCCACAAGACAACAGACCAAGACGAATACAAATACAATCAAGTGTGTCTCTTTTATGGTTGCAAGTGGGAAGGCAAATTTTTAAGTATGTTGCTCAGTTACAGACAAAATAGTCAGTGTATCACTCATCTGTGACTCTTTAAAAGCAAAACAAAAGTCAGTCAAGTTTTGGGTCTGAATGGAACAAGCAGGCATGCATGTATAAATTGATTAAACAGTGCTAGGTAATGTTCCTGAAATGTGGCCATCCTTTTAGTTTCTAGAATAGTGCTTGGACTTAAGACAACCAGCACTCTCCCAGATGACAATAGTTCTGTGAACGGGCACAGGCTAGAAAATTTTCCTCAATTGTACTTTGGGTGGAAACTCTCCCATTTTTACAGGTAAATGAATTCAATAGATGGACCACTTCATCCTGTCTGACACCTATACTGAAGATTAATTTCTGCTTTTATAGTGACCTTTTCCAAAAAGACAGACCATCACCTCTAGCAGGGGTTATGAAATTTGTTAAACTCAATGGAGTGTCTGTTTGACGAGGCAAAAAATGATGCTTATGATTAGAGAAGTAGTTCCCTACCTTTGGAATGTACTCAGCCACAGTTTGCACTATGCCTTCTAGGCTCTTAAGAATAAACGCTAGTGATCAAAGAGAGAGCAGTGTGATGCCACAGATCTTGAATGTGACAAGAAATCTATAGAGAACATGCAGAAAATAAACAGTGAATTTTCATCACTGAAGTGTAAAATGTATCCTACAAGAATGTAGGAAAGACTACATGTTTGTAAATGCACTCAGTTTCACAAATTCTGTGCTTCATATTTAAACAATTTTTTTTCCTAAAGAATTAGATGCAATTTTATGCAAATAAAACACCAGTGCAGTAGTTGGAGAAAGTCAGTATCATTGTCCTAGTAGCTGCAGTCTACTATTCCAAGATCATCTACTTAGTTGTTTGTTTCTTTTTATTTTCTGAAATGAGTCTTTCACAGCTGGTATTTTGATTCTTATGCCTATCTAGACCAGCTAGTCCTTTGATGTATTTAATGTCATACTGCCGTTGTTCCTTCAAGAGAATGTAAGACGATACTATGAAAATGTGAAAAGGTTATTCCATATTTTTGTTGGTTTTGTTTTCCCTAAAGTCATACATGGATAAAAAGTGGAACAAGCACTGTTTCTTTTTTTGTTTCTTTTTAAGTTTAATTCCCATACTTTTGGTTAGTGTGATACTTGTTTTCCAAACCTCTGACATGACTATGAGACTTGAAGGGTTGAAAGTCCATGCCAGTATAGGCTGTGTCTGGTTTCCCAGCATCATCTGTACCTTAAAATCAAGATTTTCTTTCATCTTCAGTGACCCAGAATGTATCAAAAGCTTCTGGTGGCTTCTGAAAATATCAGATGCTCTCCCCTTGCAGCCTCATGGTCTGGAACATTCTTGCCTGTAGAACTCTACTGTCTCTTCATGGTTGTAAGCCAAAGTCCACCAAATAATAATCTACATTCTGGCATGTTATTCTCCCATTGTACAGGCAAATTTCATTCTTTGTCCAGAAATGTCAGAACATTCCATCTTGCAAAACCTCCTCCACAATGGGCAAAAAGGATAATTTGTTACATATACAAGACTTCTTAAACAATTCTTTAGGTGATTCATATCCTTTTCTTACAAACTGTCCGCAGCTATATTCATTAAAAAAAAAAAAAAAAGACAAATGATGTTGTCAGTTCTCAAGGAGGCTGCTGTTCATAAATATACAATACAGAGACTTCATTTTAAACTTCTCTGGAAATGGTATTTTCCTATATGTAATGAAAACACAGAGCTCAGACAAATAATGGGAATGAATATGCAGCACAGAAAGACACAAATCCAACAGAGACAGACACAAAATCAGAATGGTTAACAACCCGTATGGTTGTTTTCCAAAAGGAAATTTATTCCAAATTTATTTCCAAAAGGAAAATTATTTACTGGAGTATTTAAGTTAATTCCATTGCAGTAAATCTTTTGATCACATGCATTTATCTAGGGGAGCTGTGAAGCTTTTAAGGAATATCTGAAGATGCTTCTCAAAAAGGTGGTTTTGACGAGGTTTAATTCATTAATTTCTAAAATATTGAAGACATGAATTTTGTTCACCTGTCTTGACCAGCAGACTTGCTTTTTCTGGAAAATATGCCTATGCAAATATGTAAATTTAAATTTCTATTTCCAATTGAAAGAAAGACTGTTTAAAATGCAGAAAATCTGTTAAAATTTTCAACTGCTTGGTAGTGTATTTTCCTCCCTTAGGCAGGAATGCCAGTCATCACCTAGTGATGCACACTCTGATTTCATCAGAAGCAATTTGTACACAGTGGAGAATACAAAAAAGCATCCTAAAGTGTGACAAACACTAACTGGCATAGTAGTTCTTGGGAAATTTTTAGAAAATTGGAAGAATTTGTTGTTTCTGTTGAAATGATTTCTCTCTCATATCTCTGCCTTGTTCTGCAAAGGCTAGAAGCCAGCCGCACTCATCCTAATTACCACTGCAGAAGTAGAACTGGAGAACGTGTTGCACAAATGAATTTATATAAGACCGAGGGACACAAGCAAAGAAATGCACATACTATATATTTTTAAACTAATCATTTTACAGAATGATTATATTAAAATAATAGTCTCAAATAATGTCTTAAGATGCCACATTCCTGGCAGTTTTATTCTCTGTACCACAGCAACTATGCTTTAAAGAGGGAAAGGCACTCTAGCAGCTTGATGAGCTGCAAAAATGAACATTTTTCTTTCTGTACTCATCAAATACTTAGCATAAATCCAAATGAAATATTAAACGAAAGTTCTTAACTATTTTATCTTCAGTACTTGAAAAAAAGCCTTTAGAACAAGCTCAGTAGAAATAGTGCAAGTTGAAATTTACCAAAATTATTGTTTCACTGCGAATTGTGTTGACTGTCTCATGGTTATACAAACTAGGGAGTGGGGAAATTTATATACCCCTAGATAGATTTATTCTCTAATATGCACTTTTTCTCCTCTCCATGTGAATGCATCATTCTGTCTTCAGTGAAAAAGCTCTCCCTCAGGAATACCAGACCCTGGAGGTTAGTGAGAGGGTCTGGGGAATGGGAGACTTTCCTTTAGTCAGGGTTGAGGTGGTCTGTGAGTGTCTAGGCAATGCTAATGTTCATAAATCCATGAGACCCAGTGGGGTGCATCCATGGGTGCTCAGGGAGCTGGGAGAGGTGACTGCTGAACTGTTCTCTATCATCTTTGAGAGGTCTTGGAGAATGGGGGATGTGCCTGATGACTGGAGGATAGCCAGTGTTACTCCAGTCTTCAAAAAGGGCAAGAAGGAAGATCCGGGTAATTATAGGCCAGTCAGCCTCACCTCTGTCCCTGGGAAGATGCTGGAACAGCTTGTGCTGGATGCCATCTCCAGACAATTGGAAGAAAAGGAGGTTATCAGGAGTAGCCAGAATGGGTTCACCAAGGGGAAGTCATGCTTGACCAACTTGGTGGCCTTCTATGATGGGTAGATGGATGAACACTGGCTGGGTGGATGGGGGGAGAGCAGTGGATGTAGTCTACCTTGATTTCAGCAAGGCATTTGATATTGTCCCCCATGACATCCTTATAACAAAGCTAAGGAAGTGTGGAATAGACGAGTTGACAGTGAAGTGGGTTGAGAACTGGCTGACTGGCAGAGTGCAGAGGGTTGTCATTGGTGGTGTATAAATACAGGTTGGAAGCCTGTAACCAGCGGTATCCCCCAGGGGTCCGAGCTGGGTCCAGTCTTATTCAACATCTTCATCAGTGATCTTGATGAGGGGACAGTGGCCAACCTCAGCAAGTTTGCTGATGATATGAAGTTGGGAGGATTGGCTGACATGCCTGAAGGCTGTGCTGCCATTCAGCAAGACCTGGACAGGCTGGAGAGCGGGGCAGTCAGAAACCGGATGAGGTTTAACAAAAGCAAGTGTAGAGTCTTGCACCTAGGTAGGAATAATTGCATGTACCAGTACAGGCTGGGGGATGACCTGCTGGAGAGGAGCTCTGTAGAGAGGGACCTGGGTGTCCTGGTGGATGACAGGTTGACCATGAGCCAGCAGTGTGCCCTCGTGGCCAAGAAGGCCAATGGCATTCTGGGATGCATTAAAAAGAGCATGGCCATCAGGTCAAGGGAGGTGATCCTCCCCATCTACTCTGCCCTGGTGAGGCCTCATCTGGAGTAATGTGTCCAGTTCTGGGCTCCCCAGTATAAAAAAGACAGGGATCTCTTGGAAGGAGTCCAGCGCAGGGCCACAAAGATGGTGAAGGGCCTGGAGGATCTCCCCTATGAAGAAAGGCTAAGTGAACTGCGTCTGTCTAGCCTTGAGAAAAGAAGACTGAGAGGGGACCTGATCCAGGTTTATAAATATCTGAGGTGTGGGGGACAAAGTGGTGAGGCCAGACTCTTTTCAGTAGTGTGTGGAGAGAGGACAAGGGGAAACAGACAGAAACTGCAGCACGGGAGGTTGTGCACGAATGTGCGCAAGAACTTCTTTATGGTGAGGGTGACGGAGCACTGGCACAGGCTGCCCAGGGGGGCTGTGGAATCTCCTTCTCTGGAGATATTCAAGACCCACGTGGACTCCTACCTGCATGACCTGGTGTAGGGAACCTGCTTTGGCAGGGGGGTTGGACTCAATGATCTCTTGAGGTCCCTTCCAACCCCTATGATTCTGTGATTCTATGATTAGATCTGTGATTCAGATCTGATTTCCTCTCTAAAGACATGTGCCTTTTCTTCACATGGTCTTCATTTCACCCAGCATCCAAGACAGACCATAGCCAGCTTTGCAGTACTACCAGAACTGGTAGCCTAATGCTAGGCCCATACAAGCTTTCCTAGGTTAAAATTTTATTTTTACACTTACTCATATAACTTGTAGAATGGGATAGTAGGTGATAAGAACTGATTCAAAAGGAAGAGAAAAGCCTTTCATTACAACTGGCTAATATAGTTTCTCTGGTAGCTGCACATTAACTTTTTCATGGGTACTTCTTCACTGCCTGACATAATACACCTTTTCCCTTACAATGACTGTTAATATAGAATCATAGAAAATAATAGAATGCCTTGGGTTGGAAGGGACCACGAGGATCATCAAATTCCAACTCACCTGCCATAGGCAGGACCACTGACCTCCAGATCTGGTACTAGACCAGGTTGCCCAGGTCTCCATCCAACCTGGTCTTGAATACCTCCAAGGACCTTCCCAGGGGGATGAGAAAGAAGGCCTGCATGCAAGAGCCAGTTCAAAGAGAACTAGGCCACACACTGCCTATTTCACTCTGACTTCCACCATTACACTGTGCACAAGATTCAGACACAGGATGTTGGTATGCCAGGTATGATATAATTCTCCCCACCCAGTCCTTCACCACAACTGTAACTGTTGTACAAACACTTTTTAAGACAACCTCCACTTGATGTTTTATTAATAAATTATGACTTGAAAAGCATGGCACAGGGGGCAGTGTATTGTTATTGTTTTACCTTAATATCTCCATTATCTATATAGTCTAAATAAGACGTATATTTTCTTTGACTTTTCATCATTCCCATTAGAAATGATCACTCTGAACTTTCAGGGGGGAAAAGTCTTGTGACATATGTGTCAGATCCAACCATTCCAAATTCTTTTGTGGCAGAATTGCATTAATTTCAATGAAGTCATATGAAGGATGAATTTGGTTTGCAGCATTCCCTTTTTCTATCTTCAAACCACACTTTCTCCTTGAAGGCCTGAGCCTTGTATTGATTTAGGCTAACTTGTTTTTACCACACACACTACAAAGATCTCCTTGAAACCTACACAAGTAATAAGACAAAGTCAAACAAGCCATATAGTAACTTGGTAGAATGAAAAGCAAAACACAATCTGTTCTACTGACTATAAAATGGAGAGAAAAAAAAAAAAAGAATCTAGGCATTGTGAAGAGGAATGTATCGCAGACAGGGTAAATATGAGCAGATAACAAAACTGCAATTCTTTATTTCTAAAATCTGAACATGACTTTCTAAAAATCTAAAACAGGATTTCATATATCAATATTTGTGTTTCTTTGTTCATTTTATTCTGTCTTGACTTGTTTTTCTGGTAGATCAGTTGTTTCTTTTTCTTTCTTTCTTTTTCATCAGGATGGTTGGTAGTTAGAATCTTTCTCCTGCTAGCAAGAACATTTGTTTTCACAGAGATCCAGAAAAATATTTTCTTACTGCTGCAGCTGGAAACTAAGAACCAGGAAAAACAACTATGCTGTAATGCTATATTGTAATAATCATCCCTCCACGTCCAACTGTACTCATTCTGAATATTTTGCATTTTGAAATGATGTAAGCATATTTTTACTTCTGATGTATCTGTCAAATGAGCTTATCCAGTGACTCTGAAAAATGGTTCCATAAAAATTTAGAAAGAAATAGAGTCTGATATTTAAAATATGGACATACCAAAAAATTCTAAACCCAAACATTACACTTTCAGCCTGATTCTAACAAAACTGTAACACATTATGTATGTAATATTTGTGAAAATTAATACATTTTAATTAATAGACCAGTATCTGACTGGTCTATAAACAGCACAGCTTCACAGAAGGAACAAAGGACTCTGGGAATGGGGCAGCTGATGACCATAGTATTTAAAGTAGATGGTTGAACAGGTTGGAAGCAGGAATAGATAGCAGCAAAAGAGGATGAGAATAGCAGCTCGTTCATGAAGACATATTTTTCATAGTAATAGGCAAAATCCATCAAAAACCAACTAAAATAGTGTAACAGAATCAAACTTTGGAGTGATGATCAATGTCTTGCATAAATAAAGACGTAAGACTTCAAGTTAACTTCAAATAATTAATCTCATAATGTTTTATAAATGTGTAAGACAAAAAAAACAGTAAATACATGCCTCATCTTCCTCTTCCTAGTACATAACTAAATAGCTTTAAAAATGTATTTTACATACATGAAAAGTTAATAGAGTACAAAAGCTCACGCTCAACTTTAAGTGTGTTAATTACAGTAATTATACATAATATAGTCTACATATCTGTAACATTATATTCATATGCAGGTATTGATATGGGTCAAACAAGCAGAAAATAGTACTGGGTATTCTGTTTTACTTCCTCATCCCGTGTCCTTTTCCCTTAGGTTTCATACTGTCTTTCACAGGTCTTTCTAAAATTTCAGTTATCACCAGTCATTAATTAGAGAAGTACACTGTCACAGGCCTTCAACTTACACTACTTCGCTTTAAATACAGGTTAAAACTAAATAAACAAGCTGTTGGAAAAGTTAAATGAAAAAAAAAATCTAAGAAAAATTTCAGATAGATAATGCATTTAAATACATTTATATGTTGATCTCTATTCAGCAAGGACCTGAATATAACTTGAAGCATATTTTTAAGTTAAACTATCTCCAGCAGGACATAATAATTTATTTCCATTGTTTCCAAAGTAGTGCTAGTAATAATTTCCATTATGATAATTTTTTTTTTACTTTATTTTTTTAATTTCTATTTAAGGCAGGTGATTAAAGAGAAGGCTGAGATTAACTTGATAGACACAGCATGACATTTGCTTTTGCAAGTACAGAACCTCAGCACATTTCTTTAATTTTTTCTCCTCAATGCATTCAAATTTTTATCAGATGGAAAGCAGGTCACAGATAGGCATATGTAATACAGTAGAAGATAAACAAAAACTTACTTAATCATTCCATTTACAATTCATGCGAATGCTTTAGCCAGGAAATCCATAATCTGCCTGGTCCATAGTTTTTGGAAGCTGACAAAGCCAATTTTGACATAACTGTGGTTCAAGAAGAAATATTTTTTTACAACAGCTTCTTGCAATGTTGATTCGAAGAGTGACTGGCAGCTTCATCTAAAACCCAACTGGAAACTAATAAATTAATTCCCATACAAAACCTCATTCCACAGATTCATTTCTCAACACTAATATTAGTTTGGGTTTTTTTTGTGGTATTCAGATATCATTGCTTTACCACTATAAAAAGGAAAAATAAAAAGCTACGTGACAGGACAGTACATGCACTTTACAGAGTAAAAATCATTTTGTGGGTGGATTTCAAACACTAGTAATACCCCATGAAAGGCTGAAAGCAGCAGTCCCCTGGCTAGTGTAATTTCACCACACATTTTCTTCTTCTATTTAAAGCAAAAATAATTTTTTGTTGTGTTGACTACTTTTTTCCCTTCTCACTTCTTCCTTCATATCAGGAATGTCAGAGTTACAGCCACAAAAGAAACCTGTATGAAGTACTGGTTATTGCAGTCCAAGGAGTTAATGAGTATCTCTCAGACGGCTTTGTGAGTGGTAAAAGTATTGACTAAGAATTCCGTAAAGATTTGCATATGTCAGAATTGAGAGGCAGAAATATCACCAATGTACTATCAATCTCCTCAGAATTTGTATGGCAATTCATTTACTACTGGACATTTTTCTAAAATGTTTCCCATCACTTTTATACTTTAACAAAGCCTGTAAATGTAAAGGAAGAAGCTTCTGAATTCCTTGGTGCTGCTCTTCAATACCAATTGAAAGCTTGGCCATCCAAGACTTCGATCAAACAATCAAAACAAACAAACAAACAAAAAAAACAACAACCCAGAAACAACAACAAAAGAAATGTTGGATGGGCATGCCCGAGATATAAATACTCAGTATTTCACTGTAATGTCCATAAATGTTGGTGGCTTTCAGAAACACAATATTTTCCACCCTTAGATTAACTGAAGTACAACACATTTAAAAGTGGTTAAAAATATCTGCATGGCTATACTTTCAGCATATAGTCATAATTGGCATATCTGCCAATTTGTATATGCATTATAAATATATATATATAATACATATATATATATACATATAAATAATATACATATATATTATAAATTATATATATATATACATATAAATAATATACTTTTTATATATAAAACCTTTTATGATGGAATTTTTGATGCTGACACTTGATTTGGACACTGCTGCAAGTCTTGCACTTCACACCTCTAAAACTTCATTTTGATGTTCTCCAGATTTCACTCAACAAACGATGGGCAAACTCACCAACTTTCCCATTCTGGGCTGTCAAGTAGAAAACCCTGTCTCTTGCTTTTTTTCCCTTCTCTCTGGAAGGGAATAGTGACTTGCTGGATTAGAATAAACTATAAAAGATTTTGGGGATTTACTGAAACACGAAATCAATGGAATATTAAAAATAAAAGTTGAAGACTATATTATAAAAGAGATCACATCAGAGATCATGGGGAGTACACTGATGAAGTGAGTTCCAGCTCACATTATGTTCCAGTGTGTGTCTGGTGTGTGTGTGTGTGTGTGTGTGTAAGAGAGTGCATGCACACATGCAAGATTAATTTCTGAACAGGAAATGGCAGGGGGAGAAAACAGCTTTTGTTCCCTGAAGCTGGCTCCTGCTGCTGCAATCAGTGCAGTCTTTCATAACACACACAAGTATATATACACACTGCTGGGAGAAAAGCTTTTAGCAGTCTGGTCCCTTCTTTTGATTTCCAACCAAAAAGAAATGAGAAATGAAGGAAAAGCAGAGAGAAGAATAAAGAAAAGATAGGAGATTCAAAATAACATTTTATTTGTGATGTATACCCAATCATGTTTATAGTTCCAAAATAATGGTGGCGTACTGCCAGCAAAACACAATAAGTACTGCTTCTGACACATTATGTATCAGAGTTCATTTATTACACCACCAGAGAAGCACTGACCACCCCACATGTTTAAGTAGCAGCTCATAGGAGATGTCATAGTTTAAGGAAAATCCTTACTTGCTGTAAAGTTGACGTACTTTTTCTTACAGCCTTTTTCTCATGTGTAGGGGAAAGATAAGAGGGCATTTGACAGTCAGACTGTCAGACGCGTATGGCTGGGAAGCTTGTGTCCCTCAGTGCCATGGCATTTTCCGGCTGCCAACAGCCGCTTCACAGCAGCTGTCACAGCTGGACCTGTACTTCCTCATGTGGCCCCCAAGGTAAGTGCAGACATGGGCAGCATGAGTACTGAGATAGGGTAAATAAACGTTAATCAGAGTCACCCTTTTTTTCACAGCTGTTCCAAATATAAACAGCAAGGATGACTACTGGCTCAGTATTGGTAAACTAGAAGCTTAACTTCTGTATACGTGTATATCTATATGTCCTGTAAAGGACATATTTAGGATACTTCTTCACCATACAAACATCAGCCAGCAGCATCATTTTCCATTATGCCCAAATCACAGAATTGTCAAGGTTGAGAAACCTCTAAAGATCACCCGGTACAACCTTGCTAAGGAAGAGACAGCCATAGTAGAGTGTCGAGGTTCATGTCCCAGTGGCTTCTGAAGATCTCTAAGGAGGAGACACGCAGTCCTCTGGGCAACTTGTGCCAGTACTCCATCACCCACATAGCACAGAGGTGCTTCCTGGTGCTCAGAAGAAGATTCCTGTGTTCCATTTTGTGCACATTGCTTTGTAAAAAGTGAGATATTTAACTCTGGTGTTAATGTCATTGTTAATAATGTAAATATATATGTATATATCTTTATGTTGCACGCTTCAGCACAAGAACTTTTAGAAAAGTAAAAGGCTCTGAAGCACAGGACTGATAATGCAGATCGCTGGTGCTGATGCAAACTTTATTTCAGTGTTTGTCTGAAGATAATCAATTACATTTTTTTCTGCTGTTTTTCATATGGACTACCTATTTCAATCCCTACCAAGCAGCTAACGGTTATTTAGAAATAATCTATTTGGTCAGTTCTGCTTTGTTGAGTGTACAACCATAGAGTTAATTTACATAATTCTGCTTCATCCTTTCTCTGACGTTGAAAACTATACTCATTATCTGTTACTTTTGTGCAGTATAGTTCTTACTTTGATAACAAAGCTCTTTCCATAAATTAGGGTCCTAATTCAGTTGCCTAAACATAGATGCCTAGCAATACACTGTAGAATATACAGTATACTTTCATAGGGTTATATGTCACAGGACTTTTGGAAGATTCATGTATTTTTGAACTGACAAAGTGCAGTAGTTCATATCTCAAATACCTTGCTTCATGTACCTGATCTAAAACTTATGTTCATTGCATCCTATTCACTTTCTACACTCCTTTGCAACATTAATTGTGAAGTATTCAGTTCATGCAATAAATGAGTCTCTATTTATAACACAATATAATTCATTTTCTGGAAAAAATAGAAGATAAGGCTGTAAATATAGACTGTAGCGCAGACTATATTCTAAAAATGTCAGCAATGTTTTAGCATTTTTTAGTCAGTTTGTAGAATCATAGAATCAAAGAGTGGCTTGGGTTGGAAGGGACCTGAGCAATGCCATTCCAAACCCCCCCGCTGTGGGCAGGGCTGCGATCCATCAGATCAGACTTCCCATGCAGCCTGGCCTTGAACACCCCCAGGGATAGAGCAGTCCTCTGGGCAGCCTGCGGCAGTGCTTCACCATCCTCAAAGTAAAAAATTTCCTCTTAACATCTAAGCTGCACTTGCCTAGTGATCTAGACCCTAGCTACCTTCCCTCTCTAGCTGGGGGCAGTGGGACAGGATGGAGAGGTGTTCCCCTGCACTACATACTATTGTCCTTGGTTCCTGGCTTTCAGTCCCTTGTGGAACTGCTGGCCTGACACTTTCTACTATACTGTGTACATGTCAACACTTCGGTAGAGGAACACCAGTTCCACTGCTGTGTCAACCTGCTGCAGGGCAGGCAAGAGCATTAGAGTCATTACAGCAAACTTAATTACTCTGCCTAAACATCTCATTCATGGCCTTGTTGGTATTAGGAACATGTCCTGACAGACCAGGATTTGCATTTTGGATTGATTAATACTAAAATGCTTGTACATATGCAAATTAGAATTCTTCTTGGATTTACACGAACAGAATGTTTTGAGGACTAAATAAATAAATTCCAATGCTCTCCAAAAGGACAGAAGAGTGTCAGATTAAAGATTTCTTATTTACCCCTGATTTTAAAAAAAGGAGAAAAAAGGCACTTTTTCTCTATATTCTCTATTCATATTCCTAAGAATGGCTGAAAAATGAATTGAATATTGAAATAAAATACCAACCAGAAAAAACTTCAGAGTCCAGCCAAACATAATTTAGGGAAATGATAAGCAAGATTCATCATAGGAAATGTTGGGTAGTTTTAGTAACATGAGTAATGCTCCCGAATGCTATACAGAAAATATTAAATGAGTGGAAATCTCTTTACCATAGGATGAAGTTCTTGATATGAGGTACATTTTGCTAGGTGCTTGTGGCAGTCTGTCAGCTAGGTGTACACAAACCAGCACACCACAGCAGCAGATGATGTATATGTATAACTTGATTGCTTTGAAGAAAATGCTATGCTGTTGTGTTACAGCATTTTAAGAAACAGAACTTCTATTTCAAGGTTCTATTGTACGATATGCAGTAGTAGTATTTTGGCATGCAAGTAAAAAATGAATGCTGGGGTGCTTTTCAAAGTTTTTGTTTTTGAAATGAATATTTGCTTAATGTTTGTAATGTTTAATGTTTTTTGCTCAAATTTTGCATTTGAGTTCATATGCACAAAAGAACAAACTGAAAGTGTTTTTTTAAAAAGGAGCTTAGATGCCCAAGATAACAGTATTATTTAACTTCAGGACAGTAACATAAAGCAGCGTAAGTTTTGTATTTATTCCACAATTTCTGAAACTACATTAATAAGTTTTTCCTACAATTTTCCCTACTTCCATGCTTATGTAGTGAAGGAATATTTTTAGTGTTAAATTTAAGACAAGAGTCTCGAACATCCAGTACATAAATATGCAACTTTTTAAATTTAAAATTATAAACTGTGGAACTGAAAATTTAACACATGTACAATTATCAAAGACTCTCCTCCAAATCAGTGAAAAATTAAAAGTTCATCTCAATGGGAACTATGTGAAACTGGGGTTTTAAATTCCACCTGCCAGTGTTCTGTTAGTATACATATGCATGATACAGTGCTCCATTACAAATCTATTACATCTATCAACCATTTCATCTCTGGAAATGGTTGATCCACATGATATGTACAGTTTGCAGAATCTCCTCTTTATCTAGGACCAAGTCTCATTAATTGTAGAATAAAATAATACAAAATACTTCAGTGCTCTACAACAGCACTTTAAGTTGATCTCTTTATTGCTGGCCATGTCCACTTACCTGTTCATTACCCTGATGTACAAGTTCATATTTTCTCTCAGGATCATATTTTCTAATGGGATGTAAACTCATATGTCCTTTGCCTTTTTTTTTTTTTAACTATTTCCTCAGCTCCCAGAGCACAACTGACCTGCCCTATGCCTAACAAATATTTGTTTTCACTCAGATACATTAAGATACATTAAGAGAGTCACCCATGGGTCCATACAAGGGTCATCCACATCACCCAACGACAACAAAGATAGTTGGTTTCAACTTGCTCTCTAATCTCTAATCAAACGAATTCGATACATAGAAAAAGGAAGAACTGGACAGATAATTACTGTCTCTCTTCCACAGACAAATCATGCTGCAAATTAAGTGCTTTGAAATCAAAGCTTAAAAGGACACTGTCAAAATATTTTGACAAAATAGTCTTTTCTCTTTTGTTATAAAATGAAACATGGAATGAGAACAGAGATCTGTTTTCTAACCAAACCTTTGTCTTTCCTCCCTGGACAGACTCTGCACATTTCTACATGGATCCTCAGCTATTCATTTTTCTTTGAAAACAGTAAGGCATTATTTTGGTAATAAAATAATAGATAAATACTGCAGTTTGATTGTGCTTATTTGTTCAGGAAAAAAAAAAGAAAAAAGAAAAAAGAAATATCTTTGGCAACTCCCTATATATTACCTTCTGAAGGTTCTTTCTATTCTGCAATAACCAATATTCCTCCAGAGGATCTACACCACCAACTCCAGGCACTTTCTGGTTCCTTAACAGAAAGAAGTGACAAGTGAGTCCCAGCAGGTAAACAACGCAGCATGCTTTCTCCATAAGCATCCTACCACCCAGCATCAGAGCTCTCTTTTGAAACTTACTACAAACATTTTTTTCATTAAACCATTAGAATTTTCTCTTGAAGGTTAAGAGAAGAGGTTAAATCTGAACAGTACATTACTGTGTAAATTTTCTGTCCAGTAAGTTATAGAAAAAGCATCATACACGAAAGCCTGAAGACTTCAAAGACCTCAAGTAATACTGTTTGTGGTTTAGAATCTATAGTAGGTCTGAGCCTGTTAACTGCAGAACACATCAGTATTACTTCAGCAAAAGTACTGAAAATTTGAACTGTATTCAAGTAGCCTATTGAAATCAAACTACCTTGCTCATTTTAAGTCAAACATATGAATGAGCTTGGGATAAAATGCCAATCACAGCAGCCACGTTTCTGGTGAAACTCAATCTGTCAGTATGTACTTATCTTACATGGATAAATAAAACACGAAACACTCCAGTTTCTCTGAAGCTCTCTACAGTATACTCCATTAGCCTGAGAATATTGTTAACAGTAGGAAAAGCATAAATTACTTCTTTTGCAGTTCTCTTTACTGCTGTGATCAGACAGGCTCAACTGACATCCTTTTTTGAGAAGCCTCACTCCTCTACGTAAAAAAAAAAAAAGAAAAAAAAAACATTTTGAAAGGCACATATTGCTGTGGCTTTTATCTATAGTCTTTATTACTGTTTTCATTATTTAACCTAGATCTGTCAATAAGCTTACGATCTCACACCAGACTTATGATCTGCCCTGTTGAAATCAATGGTGTTCAAACTGTTCAGGTTTGATGTGTCAGAAAAAGCGCCAGGCTGTACAGAAAAAAATTTTGGTATCATGAACTCTGTTATCTCTGAAGTTAGCGTGGAAGGATATTTTTCTCTGGCTTCTTGTCATAACATTCAGATTAAAATTGGTGACCAAGAGCACCAGCTAATATATGAATAGATCTTTCAGATACAGTTTTGCAAAAAATGTGCTTCTCCAAGTGGTTGGAGAGGGGGTTGTTTGTTGGTGATGTTTTGTTTTGTTTTGTTTTGTTTAATTGGGCAAGTGAAATGCTTTCAGGATTTTCAGGGAAATTACCATCACTGTAAAGGGTAGACAAGCATATGTTTTGCCTGGACTGGTAAATCTTCAAGACAGTTTTGCAGGACTGCTTGAAGATTTTTTCCCTCTCACACAAACGCAATTACAGTATCACATGTAACTGGGAACAAAGACTACAGGGAACAGAGTTTAATGGACTGTGATTACTGTTCTGGAACAGATTGAATCTCTTTATAGCCTATGAGAAGACGATGTGAACTGAATTCAAACAAAGAACTGATAATGGATTTTACTGAAAGCTACACAGTTAAAAAAGACACTCATAATTCACAGACATAGAAGGTATCTCAAAGGAAGGATTTAAAATAAGCAAGGAATGAATTACATTTAAGTAACGGGCTTACAAATTTTATCTTTCTATAGCACTCTATTTCCAAAATAGTAATATCAGTAATATTCTTTACTGTTAGTTTAAATGCTTTCATTAAGAGTACTATGTCCTGGCTTTTTTTTTTTTTTTTTTTTTTTTTTTTTTTTTTTTGTATTAATATGGTAGCTTTTTCCTCTTCTTGTTTAAGGAGTTCAGCTCATGTTTCTGCCTAATGTAAGTCTCTGGCTACAAACAAAACAAATTGAATCAACCATATTTCAACCAAGGCTTTAAAAATAAGGCATATTTCATGTCAGCAGTTGTGTTTTGCTCTTACTCCAAATCAATTATCCAGACATTTTTGTCTTCTCTCTTCAGCAAGATGAGGGAAGAGGTGATTTTTCAGCTATCCATAATGTTCCTTCTTGGCTTGCACACAGCATGGGGGAGGGAAGTGCCTCATCCCTGCATAAATACCTCCCATTGTGACTGTGTACGTCATTTCTGATGTGCCAACCTCGGAGGCTGCTTTTTTTAATCTGATATCTCTCCAAGTAGTGGAGGAGTAGGTTTTCTATTTCTGAGTAAACAGCTTTTGAATTTTGCTCAGAAGATGACAAAATCAATTTAAAATACGTTCATTGTAGTGTTATCTGCTTCAGTTTCTACCTTTCACACAAAGAGGATAACCTTGTTTGTAAATGAGAATACAGTCTGTTAAGTTTCTCACTGAGTGAAACTGAAGGATTAAAAATAATAAGTAAGAGTAGCTGTGTTGTATTACCAACAGGACTGTGAGTTAACCCATCAAAGTCATCAGCATGACTATCAACCCCATTCCTCATTCCTACAACACATTTTCAAATACCATTTCTCCAATGTGTGTTACAAGAATTGATTCAGTATTACAACCGGGCCCATCCCCCCAGAGAGATAATCTTCTCTGCCTTTTTTCCTCTTTAATATAGAGGATTATTTCTGTATATGAACATACATTTTCATACCCTGAAATACTTTCTCAAAATACTTCAAAATAGAAATATCAGTGAGTTTGTAATAAACAATCTCAAGTGGAAGTTTTTCCAATAGGTGTTTTTCCTCTAACTCTGAATCCTCCCACCAGACGCCCACACTCTCCCAGTCTTTTGTGCTGCCCATATAACAGACATCTCCACCAGAAAGACTCGAGCAATTACCTAATGGTGCAGAACTAGCACGACAGCCCTCACTGCTGTGCGCCCCATCTCAATGAGGATGTGTTTTGTATGACTCAGAATGAATCAGAGTTAGGAAAGAGAACTGCAGACCCAGAAATAATAAACAGCAGCATACAATTTAGAAGAAAGATACTACGCTGCTTAATCATTGCTGCCCCACAGCTAATTGCATTGCATATTATATTGCATGCCTAATAGGATATGTGTGTGGATGTATTAACATGCTTTTGTTGAGCTCCACCAAAATTAATCAATGCCCTTTGTTGAAAATACCAAGCCCTAATCAATCATATCCTGATATTGGTATAAAGCTATATGCATTAGCAAAAAGGAAAAAAACATCAAGTAGTCCATTCCCATGCCCACACTTCTGTCCTCACAAGACAGATTAGTGCCTTGTTGTGGGAGTGGGCACTTCACTTAGATGGAAGCACAAAATCACTTTCAAATATTCACCACAAAACTTAGGCATGAAGAGCTGTGGACTAGAGCCTTCCAAAATGAACAATGCTTATGAATACAGTTATTTCATGTATCCAGCTTCAAGGCTAGCAGATTGTACACTGCTTTCAGAGAGACTGCAGAGATGTTTTTCCTTGTCCCCAAAGGAACTACACGATTGATAACAACATAATGAGGCCTGGCAGACAGGTCTTCACTGCAAAGCCACGCACATACATATTAGGATCCATTTAGCAGTTTCTGCCCTTAAGAGCGTGCATGTAATTGTGCATACTGTTTGGAGAGAGAAAGGGAAAGGCACTGGCAGGGTCCTAGCACTGAACTGACCTCATACAGATCTTTTTTGTGGAAGTACTCAAATTACAAACAGGGTTACATGAGAACTCAGACTCTAAATCCATCACTACAGCCACACAGAGCTAAACACACTACCCAGACTGGATCAGATTCAATTTCCAGAGAGGTGACATCAAAATCCATCGTAAACCTTGAAGGTATGTCTTTTCCTAGCCAAAGCATTTATTACATTCTCCTGCTCATGAGTGCTGCTCTCATCCATTACAAGGTATTGCTAAGTTCTATACCGACTTTTCTTAAGCACAGATTTCTGTCATCTCTTTATTGAAATCTTTATTGAAATGTTATGAGCATTTTCAGTAGGAAAGCAAATGAAAAGTTAGCTCTGTGTAAATAAAAATAACGACAAAATAAGACAATCAAAGCTGGGAGGAGTGGCTGATGAACTGGTAAGCTGTGCTACCATTTTACAAGACCTGGACAGACTGGAGAGTTGAGCAGGGAGGAATCTGATGAGGTTTAACAAAAGCAAGAGTAGATTCTTGCCCCTGGGGAGGAATGACCACATGCATCAGTATAGGTTAGGCGATGAGCTGCTGGAGAGGATCTCTGTAGATAAAGACATGGGTGTCCTGGTGGACAACAGGTTGGCCAAGATGCCAGCACTGTGCCCTTGTGGCAAAGAAGACTGATGATATCCTGGGGTGCATTAAAAAGAGCATGGCCAAGCAGGTCAAAGGAGATGATCCTCCCTCCCTCTCTGCTCTGCACCAGAAAGGCCTCATTTGGGATACAGCGTTCAGCCCTGGGCTCTCCGGTTCAAAAAAGACTGGGATCTCCTAGGAGTCCAGAGGAGGGCCACAAGGATGATAAAAAGCCTAGAGCATCTTCTGTATTAGGACAGGTTGAGAAACCTGGGTCTATTCAGCCTGGGAAGAAGAAGACTGAGCGGGGTTCTGATTAATGTCTCTATCTAAAGGGAGGTGGGAAGCAAATGGACAAGGCCAGGCGCTTCTTGGTGGTGCATAAAATAGGACAAGGAGTAATGGCCTAAAACTCACATATAGGAAATTGTGTACTAACATGAGGAAGATCTTCTTTAAGGTAAGGGTTACAGAGTGCTGAGACAGGTTGCCCAGAGAGATTGTGGGGTCTTCTTCTCTGGAGATGTTTAAGAACCATTTGGATGCCTATTTGCACAACCTGCTGTAGAGAGCCTGCTTTGGCAGGGGGTTGGACTCGATGATCTCTGGAGGTCCCTTCCAACCCCTACAATCTGTGAGTCTGTGATTCATTCCTGGTAATCCTTCATTATTTAGTTTGCTTTTACTGTTTGGTTTTTTTTTTTTTTTTGCTTGTTTGTTTTGGTTTGGGTTTTTTTGTTTTGTTTTTTTCCTTACATATATTGATGATTCTAATTTCAGTGTCTATTTAATCTACTTCCTTATTACTTTTCCACAGAGATCCTTTATTTATTTGTTTGTTTGTTTGTTTGTTTTGCATGATGCCTCTTATTTTCATATATTTCTAGAAAAATAAATAGGTACAGCTGCTTTTGTTTCATAATCTCTTCAGCAGCTTTCTATTCCATCAAGGATGACTAACTACTGGGTTTTGCTTTCCTATCTAGATACTATGCTTCATTTCTTTACGAGATAAGAGAAAGGAGCTCTGGAATGTTCCCAGAGAGTGATAATGACTCAGAGAAGATAAATCTTACATCAGTAGCCTCCAAGTCATTTTTCCTCTGTAGAAAGTGGAAGAAAGAGGATAATAGAAGGCATTGCAGACAGTGTACTGGTACTGTGGCTTGATTTGTTCATTTTTATTTTACCTTTCTGTCATGCAATCTCTACAACACCAAGGACGAAGCTTTATTGTACTGATGTGCAGTAGGTCAGACTGTGGCTTCTTGCAGACTGCTGCACATTGGTCTCTCAACTCAGAGCACATGACTATCCTCATGGTACTAGTCTGCTTTCAGTTACACTCTCAGAAGCTTGTTTAAGGAGAGAACTATTAAACGTAGTCAGGAATTGCAGACCTAGAGTGTATTAAGCCACTGGCCTGTCTGTACGCACAAATCCTTGTTGGTCTTTCCTGACATAACTGGTGTTTACACTCTGGTTTCTGTATAGTCTGTGAGCATGATCTTGAAGACAACAGTGAAATTGCCCTCAGGAAAGAATGTAGACTTGCTCCTAAAAAAAAGGAAAAAAAAAAAAAGGTCTTTAATTGAACACCTTTCGATTTAAAAGAATAGATTAATAGAAAACTAAATAATCCTGGTTATAGGGTAATAAAGTTAACAAAAGGACAAATTAACCGTAGACTTTCAGTATTCATATATGCTGCCAAATCAATACTTCTGTTAGTCCAGGTCATGAACTATACAATAATTAATATAAGTAGAGTCCACATTTCTTCTATGCTAAACAGAAGACAGATTTCATGAAAGAAACAGAAAAAAGGCTTCATGAGTGGAGGGGGCCAATATCATCTAACATTTTACTTTAGACAGTTCACTGAGCCTCCCCACTGGCTTCTAAGCTGAACCTTGACCTTGTTCTTGCATCTTCTAGAAAGATATCCTACATCAAACATGGAAACATTGTGTAGTATTCCTAGAGGCTGAGAAACTAATAAGTTCTATAAAAATGCAGCTTAAAACTACTTCCTAAGTTGAGATTTCAGATGGAACTGAAGGGTACTCCCTGGCTCTGAGATATAAATAATTATTTCACATTTTTGCAAAAATGGAGGCATACCCATTCATGCTGCATAAATATAATCTTAACTCCATGCATCATTGTATAACTACTCATTCATATTCAAGATATTGTTTATTTAACTGAGAAAATATTGTTTAAATTGAGAAAAACACAGTGCCACATACAGCAATGACCAAAACCCACCATATTTTACAGGGAAAAAGCAAGATTAAGACTGTTCAAATTTCGAGAATTACAACAGAATGCTAGTTAGTTACTTCCTAAAGAATATTTGAATAATATAATATACAAATGTATTATATTTACTCATCTATTATGAAAATACAGGGCTAACTTAAGACATCCTCTTAATAGTACCTGTATTTTTTCCACTGAATCATTTACTGTGGACACTACCACTTCCTTTCTTTTTCCACTTTTCACATTTGACAAATATGGGTCAATACACTTCCTGGAAAGTTCTTTCAAAATACTTCCTTGAGAAAAATTCTCCAAAAATATCCCCAAAGTACTTAGAAATCCTAACTACAAAACTGTTTTCCATGCCCACAGTTGTCTGGCATGCAAGTCTATATGAAGTTCGCTTGCAGGCAACTAAATAATTGTACATGCTATTGCACAAAACAGCAAAAATTCTAAAGATTGATCTCACTTGCACTTAAGCGTGCTTACATGTTAATTGCTCTGGGAAAGGACGTAACACAAACAAAATGATCCATATTTGTGCAAACATGATGAAATCATAGGGGTAGTTCACATTACAGTCACACAGGAAAGGAGCAAGGCAAGAGTATTAAGTCCCAAATTTGCAATGCAACGTAACTGAAATATCCATGACCTTTGAAATTCCCATGAATTTGAAGTGATATTAATAGTTAATGCTTTGTAAAGGGAAGATGTGCAACATCAGAAAAAAATGGTAAAAATTCTTTTATCTTAATATTAGCATTAAAATTTATGTAACATCAAGAAAAAAACACAGTAATTGTAATAAGCCTGACAAATACAGCAGTCACATCCATACTGTCTGCAGGGATAAGATGTATTACAATATTCTATAGACACTTTGGGAGTATAGGCTCTTCTAAACGTAAAATCTAACAACTGGTCTCTTAAGGCAATTTTGGATGATGTTCTATGGCAATCAATCAAGTGGTAAATCAAACAAATTATAACTCTTTATCCATTCTAAGGCTTTAGAAATGTAGATATCTACAGGCAAATAAAAATAACAGAGTAGTTGATGCCTCTTAAAGTTACTGATTATGAACCTGTGTATTTCATATCTTCCCCAACCATGAGTAGAATTAGGCATCCTTACAAATTTACCATTGTCTTGAGTTGCTGGATGCTGGACTTACCATGTTCATTACATAAATGTGTAAGTAGCAAAAAAAAAAAAAAAAAAGACAAATGGTGATAAAGTATACTGGATCTGATTACTTGTTATGAATAATGATTATCTAATAAATAGGGATAATTTGCTGCAATTAACAGTATGTTTTCTAGGAAGATTTCAGAATAATTCAGAAACATATTTGGATATCAAGGATCAACTCAGATCTCCTTAATACTGATTATTTTCTTTGTCAGGACTAGTAAATATACCTCTTTATCAAATATTAGTATGGATGGGCAGCAGTATCTCAGGAAATCCTGATTTTCTGTGCAGAAGAAAAAAAAGAAATGTTCCCTGCCTAATTTCATGAGCTACAGAAAGAAGTGAAGATTCCATATTAATGCAAGACCAAAATCTTCATCTTTAATTAAAGAATAATATATATATAAACACTTTCATATCACATATGAACATTGCAATTAAAAAATAAGAAAGACTTGTTTCTATTATTATTTTTATTTATTTATTTTGTATTTAAGATAAAATCATCCCTTAGATGAAAGGAATAATGCTAGCTACAGAGCAGACAGTCTGATATTCCACCTGCTTCTTGTATATGGTAATCTAAACAGTCCAAGAAAGCCACAGGTAGTGCTTAGGCTTAAAATGTACTTGTCATAAAATGAAGGTGATTATTATAACACATAAGTGCTCTGCATGGATGCTATGCTACATCTGAGTGGTTAGAAAAAATATAAAGAAGAAACTACTTAATGCATAGCGATGGAGATTTTCTTAAAGGGTTGATGAGGGTGAAGAACTTAATGTCTTAAACAATCTACTAAATATCACATCCCATTTGCTCTCTTTATTAGTAAAGAAAAATGCTCTTTTCAAGACACACCATTAATTTTCTCGGAACTAACACAAAAATGATAAAACCATAGCATGAGTCAACATGCAGAAAAAAAATTGTATTTAAACCTGCAAATAATATCTCTTACTGACTAAAATTCAACTAATAAAGGATTGCACAATTGAACTCCACAACTCTGCCTAACATACTGACTTATTTTCTATTTAAAAATCTCAATACAGATAACAGTCTTGACTTAGAATACACTTAACCTCAGGGCTTTTTAGAAAAAGCTCTTTAAATCAAAACTAATTGAAACAAAATCTCAAATGCAGAAGTTTAAAGTATTACAGGAATTTAAAATCTTGAGAACATTTTAAAAACTATAGCTTATTATGTTGATTCAAAATGGTTAGAAATAATGTTATATCTTGAAATTGAAACATATCTATATCATCTAATTAAATCAAAACTGATTCCAATTCAATTAGCTCTTTTATTTCTAATGTTTTAATCAAGACATTGTCTTTCAAGAATCTGTTCATCGTAAAACTAGAATATGGCACTCAGTGCAGAATCTCATAGGAAATGTTCTTGGTGCATTATTAATTATCATCAGCAATTCATATTCTACTTCACTGAAGAGCCTCAGTAAATGAACTAAGACTGTTCTTTCATTAATTATGTTTCCTAATAAAGCTCCTACTTTTAGAAGGATTTGCCTTGGAATCCCTCAAGAACTACTAACAGTTAACTGATGAGAAGCTATGACCTTTATTTATTATTTTCTTTGTATCTAATAGACATAATTTGGAAATTTTCACTTGTAGGCATTTCTTCTGAATGTCAAGATCTCACCATAAATAAATAAAAATATTTATGAAATAGTTTTTAAATTCTCTATTGCTCTAAAGCTAGAACTTTGTTCCTCTTCCACAGTGCTGTACTCCTCAGGTGTATTTACAGTACACAGCATACAGGCCTTAGGGTTTTTCTGACAAACAGTATATTTTCTTGCAAGAAAAACTGTTCAGTTCACATATTTTGTATTAAAATCTGTATTTTTCTGTAAGCTATATATTAATTTGTTATAGACAAGTTTTTAACCAGGAATTTGTGAGCTTTATCTTCAAGATTCAGCAGAACAGGTAAACCACAGTATTAGATGTGTATGAAATGTTAATAAATATATACCAAAGTCTGAAACAACATCCAGTAGTAATCCTCCTCCATGACGCTCAGTACACATATGCATGGTTACACGCACCCCTGTTCTCTCCAGGCCTGTGAGTAGTTACAGTCACATACCCCTCGTCAGAGGGTGCTGGCCCCACTCCCCGCACTCCTCCTGTGTGAGTACTCTATCTTTTTGTGTACCTGCAAGCACCACACAACCAGCTGAACCATACACCAGCACAAAAGTACACCATGACACGTTGTTGTACATTTCTCTAGTTGGATGCAGATAATTCACAGTAGCTGGCAGGAAGGATGCATATTCTTATTTTGACAGAGCTCTTAGTGCAGCAGAACAGCTTCCAGGAGCAAACTTCTGCAGATCCAGTATTCTTTACAGGAGAGAATGACTCTGTTTCAAATGCCAATAAACATAAACACAGTTCTGCTAAGCTAAAGAAGCCTTTGTGATCAATGCCCCGGTGTAACATTATCATGAAAAAAATAGATCATGAATATTTAGTCTCCTGTTTGCTCCCCATTATTCCCCTTTTCCTGCAGAACTGCACAGTAAGGGCATGTTTCCTTCTACACATCACAAAATGCGGAACATTTCTCACCTATCTTTAGATATCTATGTCTGAACTACTCACTAGAGTCCCATAACAGGTTTTAGTTTTCCACTTTACAATGAAATAAACCACAATTTATAAACACTCAACATTTCTCTGTTTCTCTCCATTGGGAAGAAAGGATATTTCGGCTTTGAGCTCAGATACGAATCTATGTTTTAGAACTAAATTTGGACAGCAGGATCTTATCCTGAGTGCTCACAGTGTCTTCTAGATTGGCATGGAGCAATCTTTCCCTTCCATAAACACCCCCTTATTTATTTATTTGTTCTTGTTTGGGTTTTTTTGTTTTTGGTGGTGTTGGTTGTTTTTTTTTGTTTTTTTGGTTTTTTTGAGAGGTTATTTGATTGCTTTTAATTGGCTTCTGTCTTTATTCAGACTAAAACAGTCACATTTATAACAGTTCTCCTCTATACCATCATCTCCACTTTTTCCTACTCTGCCTCTAGCCACCAGGCGTGAAACTTAGCTTTAATCTCCAAAAGACTAGCCCTGACCTGTATCTGTACTGCACTGATTCCAACATGAGAGAAGTTTCCAGTCTTACGTCGCCAAGAGCTTTCTCATTTGTGGTCTTCTTTAAAAATCTGTTTATACTATAGACTTTAAACCACGGATCACAGAATCACAAAGAATCACAGAATTGTAGAGGACCTCTAGAGATCATCGAGTCCAACCCCCTACCAAAGCAGCTCCCTAGCCCAGGTTGCACAGGTAGGCATCCAGGTGGGTATTGAACGTCTCCATAGAAGGAGACTCCACCACCTCTCTGTGCAGCTGTGCCAGTGCTCTGTCACTGCATTGTGCAGAAGTTCCCAGGCACATGACTAGGCCTCATGCAGCCCAGCACAGTTCATCCTATGTGCCCATCATTCGGCAACAGCCAAATCATCAGGATGCTATTAACACTGTGCTGACTGAAAGCAGGGCAGACCTCTCTTTTCTTCTATTTTTAATGTGTCAAGAAAAATATTTAAAATTAAAATGTTTCATTACTTATATATTAATGATTTTATATCTTTTGCAAGGGCTGCTCTGAGAGTAATACTTCTCATTTTATTATGCTGGTCCGGAAGATCAGAGGCAAATATTGGTGGTATGGCAGCAGAGGTTGAACCTTCTCACCAATATCCCATTACGTTTTGTTGGCAGCAGAGAGGCAGTCTGACAAAGTGGCACCTGACATGGAAATGCATGTGAAACAAAGGTGTGTCACTGAATTCCTCCATGCAGAAAAAATTGCACTCAATGACATTCACCAGAGCTTGCTGAATGTTTATGGAGACCAAACAATGATTGTGGGTAGTGTGTTTCAGCAGTAGTGACATTAGGTCACCCTCACTGGTGCATATTCTTATAATCCTGGCACTGAGGTTCTTGTTCATCACTGACAAAAACGCATAGCTAATGGTGGTGACTATGTTGAAAAACAGTGTTTCACAGCTCAGAATTTGTTCTCACAAATAGTGCTTCTGTGGTCTTTGTATCTGTTGTGATTTCCATGGAAATAAATAGGAGACATAACTTTTTGAGCAACCTATGTATAGGCAGCCAAACACAATTTCTATTTACTAAATACAGCCCAGGCAAGCCAAAAGGTTGGACATTCATGCTTTAGTTAGAGTTAACATGGTGGTATTTTAATATTGACATAGGTGTTCTAAATTACAGAGTTTGTATTAATAGGTATGTAATTGAATATAAGCAGTTCACTTCAGCTAAATGCTAATTTCCATATCTCACTTCTGTCTTTCTGAATTTATACCAGATCTGAGACTGTAACTACTTTTATGTTCACACCTTTAAAAATTATGTTACTCAAGTCTTCCACATTCTGCCACAATACCATCAAAGCAAACAGTTGTTTGTTTCCCTCTGCTTTCTACTTCTAGGCCAAATTTCTTGTAAGTTCTTTACCTACAAATAGAAGAGCCATCTGTACTCATTTAACATGCTGGGAAGTATATATTCCGTAATCTTTAAGATGGGAAAAAGGAAAACATGAGTGATTGTAGTACTTCGTAATACTCAGTAGATATATTCTCCCATAGATAGGGAAAAAGCATATGGATTAAAATGAAAAGAAAAAAAAAAAAGGAAGAAAATATTCTTTTTTTTTTTTTTTTTGAGCAAAACTACACTTACCATTTACCTAAAGTAAGTGGGAAATACCAAAATTGAACAAAACTAAAACTAGACAAACAAAATGTATGAGAAAGAAAACCAGATAGCTGCAGGATTAAAGGTAATATGACCTTTCACATCTTAAGATCGTATATCTGTAACTGTAGTTCACACACAACCAAAAGTATCCACTCTACCTTCAGTGAAATCTGAGAAATTAAGAATATTTTTACTGGGAAAGTGTCCCAGTATAATTACTGTTTACTTTCATGTGTCAGATTTTCGCTATATCATTTCTTTTATATATCCTTTATTTTCTCATTTTCTTTCACAGTCCTGTTTTCTGTAAATGTCTCATCTGTCAGTTTATTCATTTGCATTTTAAATACTTCACAAAATTCTATTTAACCACAGTTACATTTTGCTTTTTACGTCTGTTGTACAAACAGAAAATACCATGTAATCTTTTAAGAGAACTCTGTGGGCTAGCACAGAGCTGAAGTCAGACAAGCCCTACCAGACTCACCCCTCACCTAATGTAATGGGAAATATAACTGCTTACCCAAAAAATGAATTAGAATAATTCAGATGAATACTAAAGCCACACTTGCAAAATCTGATGTTAAACTAACGAATTTGGGGTTTAAAAAATTTCTCTGAAAATCTCAAATTCTATATGAACTAAAGTTAAATTCAGAATATGAGAAATGTGAACAGATGCAGATGCCTGAAATGCAGATATCTAAACTAGTTATCTAGTCTTTTGCAGTCACAACACAGAGATAAGAACTTTTTAGTATGATTAATTGGATCTCTGAGAAAAGTCTGAGGTCAACTGAACCTTGGAGGCACTCGTTTCTCTGCTAGGACTATAAAAGACTAAATAAATTTTCAGATAAGAGCATCTCCATTTTATAAATCTCTTAAGCGACAAAAGAGAATCCACAATGAAATACCCAGAAATAGAGGTCTACAGTAGAAAGACCATGAGTTTGCAGGATGAATGCCACCAAAAACTCTTCAGACTGAATGTCACAGACATAGACAAAAAGGAAGCTTTTCTAAATACCTGTTTGACAGGCATTTTTGTAGCAACTCATATTCTTATGAATTGTACAAGCTAGTCCTTCAAAGACAGGAAAATTTCTGTATTAGCAGAGAAAACTTTTGTAGAATCATAGAGTCATAGAATGGTTTGGGTTGGAAGGACATTTAAGATGATCAAGTTCCAACAATTCTGCTATAGGCAGGAACACTTCCCTTTAGACCAGGATGCTCGAAGTCCCATCCACCCTAGCCTTTAATGCCTCCAGGTTGGGGGCATCCACAACCACTGAAGGCAGCCTGTTCCAGTGCCTCACCAGCCTCGCAGTAAAGAATTTCTTCCTACTGTCTAGTCTAAATTTTCCCTCTTCCAGTTTAAAGCCATTTCCCCTTGTTCTGCTGCTACATGTCCTTACAAAAAGTCCCTCCCTAGCTTTCCCGTAGGCCCCTTTCAGGTACTAGAAGGCTGCTATAGGGTCCCCCTGGTGCCCTTTCTTTTCCAGGCTAAAGAGCCCCAACTCTCAGCATGTCCCCATAGGAGAGGTGCTCCAGCCCTATGTTAATCTTTTGGCCCTCCTCCACACTTTAGCAGTTCAATTTCCTTCCTGTGTTGGGGGATACAGATCTGGAAGCAGTAATCCAGGTGGAGCCTCACAAGAGCAGAGTGGAAGGGCAGAATCAATCCCCTCGACCTGGTCTCTTGATGCAAACCGGGATCAAGCACACACTGTTGGCTCTTTCTGAGTCTTTCATCAACCAACATCTCCAAATCCTTCTCAGAAGAGCTGTATTCAAGCCATTCCCCAATAAATTTATATTTACGCTTGGGATTGCCCAAGGATCTTGCACTTGGCACTTGTTGAACTTCATAAGGTTGGCATGGCCCCACTTCGAAATCCTGTCTAGGGCCATCTGAATGGTGTCCCTTCCCTCTAGCATGCCCACTGCACCACTCAGCTTGGTGTCATCTGTAAACTTGCTGGGGGTGCACTTGATCCTACTATCCATACTGCCTGCAAAGAAGTTAAATAGCACCAGTACCAGTACCAATCTTTGAGGAATGCCAGTCATCAATGGCCTACACCTGGACACTGAGCTGTTAACCACAACTCTCTGAGTGTAACCATCCAGCCAATTCGTTATCCAGCAAGCAGTCCATCCATCCATTTTTCTCAAATTTGGTAACCAGAATGTCAGGCAGGACAGTGTCATACACTTTGTACAAGTCTAGGTAGGTGACATCAGATGCTCTTCCTTTATCCACTGACACTGTAACTCCATAAAAAAAGGCCACCAAGTTTGTCAGGCATGACTTGCCCTTGATGAAGCTATGTTGGTTACCATCAATCACCTCATCTTTATTTTCCATGAGTCTTAGTAGGGCCTCTAGGTGGATCTGCTCCATGATCTTGCCAGGTGCAGAGGTGAAACTGACTGGCCTGTAGTTCCCTGGATCTTCTTTTTTTCCCTCCACGAAAATGGGGGTTAAGTTTCCCCTTTTCCAATCAGTGAGAACTTCATCAGATTTCCACAACTTTTCAAATACGATGGGTAGCAGCTTGGCAACTTCATTTACTAGGTCCCTCAGAATCCATGAATTGATCTCTTTGGGTCCCATGGACTCATGCACCTGGACGGTCATGAACCTAATCTTCAACTTCAGAGGGCAGATCTTCCTTCTCTCAGTTCTTACCTATGCTTTCTGCAATTTCACCAGCGTGGCGAGAGCCCATGCCAGTGAAGACTGAGTCAAAGAAGTCAATTACCACCTCAGCTTTATCCATATTCCTCGTGAGCAGGTCACCAGAGCGGCTCCACATCTTCTGTGGCCTTCCTTTTATCTCTGATATAACTGTAGAATTTCTTCTTGTTCCCCTTTAAGTCTCTAACTAGATTTAATTCTGGATGGGTTTTAGCTTTCCTAACCTGATCCCTGGCTGCTTGGACAACTTATCTGTAGTCCCCTCAGGTAACCTGCTTCTGCTTGCACTGCCTATAGGCTAAAATGAGTCCAGAAGCTCCTTGCTAATCCACAGTGGCATCCTGGAGCTCTTGCCTGACTTCATCTTTCTGGAGATGAACAGCATCTGGGCTTGGAGAAGATGGTCCTTGAATACTGACCAGATTCCTTGATCTCTCTTCCCTCCAGGGCTTTATTGCATGTTACCCTGACAAGCAGTTCCCTGAAGAGATCAAAGTCTGCTCTCCTAAAGTCCAGAGTAGCATGCTTGCTACTCTAAGGATGTTGAACTCCATCATTTCATGGTCACTGCAGCCAACGCTACCCTTGAGTTTCATGTTACTCTCCAGCTCCTCCTCATTGGTGAGGACAAGGTCCCACAAATCACCTTTTCTCATGGATTTCTGTACCACTTGGAGGAGGAAGTTATCATCAACAAATTCCAGGAATCTCTTTGATTGCTGGTGCCCTGCTGTACTAACAACATAACAGAAATTTTGAAAGTAAAAGCTACAGTAATATACAATATTTTGGATCTGAAAATAAATGCCAGTGATCCTCTTTAAAACTTAAAAAGGTATCACTAGCATTCACTGTTACAACATCTAATTAAATTTCTTTTTTAGTTTCAATTAATGGCATTACATCCATCTTGTCAACATTTTTATGACACAAATACCAGGAATACACAAGCTCAAGTTTCAGGATATTCAAACCCCAGACATGTCCAGAAAACTACCCTACAGCTGAATGTTGTGATACTTCTTGAAGAAAATCTTCTCAAACTGATAGCAAAGTTTCCATAGCCCTTTAAAATGGCAAAGCTCTTCTAAGACTGAATGTAGGAGCCTGGGGAGTGGAGAGAATAAAAACAGGTAATGATTCAATGTCTAAATCTGATATTTCCTCTCTGTGCTGGTGGAATTTTACAACCTGCTGTTTATTAGAAGGGTTTGTTACTTTTAAGACCAGCTCTGTACCAGAGCAGCACGATGTGTTGCCACCTGGCGTAGAGATGATGCAAAAATCCTTGCTGACTTCTGGTGAACAAAGGCTGCGTCACTGCAGAGGCTCATCTCTGCGTGGTACATCCTGGAAATGTCGTCAGCTTCCCTGTTTGCTGACTCACGGATTCGGAAGAATACAGATCCAAGGGAAGCAATTGCCCTTCTGTCTACGAGGATGTGCAGCAGACAAGCACATCGACTACAGAGCTTGCCAGAAAAGGGGGAGAGGGTGTGATAGGTACAGGCTGTCGCACAGCTAGACGATTTGGAGGCATTCTGGCTGGAAGGCAAATGTACATGTATACAGCTGTCACCAGCTAAAGTACTGATCCTGCGATAGAGTGCTGCAGGAGAGAGATGATGAAACATGACGACTGTTACAGAATGGACTACTCTCAGAGGAAGGACGAAAGCCTGCTTCACACTGACCATTTCAAGCTTTTCTCCAAGTTATTTGGCAAACAATCTGTAGTACTTCACAATGGGAACATCATTCAAAGAACCTGCTTAGCAGCTCTTTGTACAAAAGTAGTGGTAAAGCAAGTACAGTGCTCAGATTTTTTAAAGACATCAATATGCACGACAATATATATAAGTACCTTGTTTTCCTAAGGAACAGATCATTAATATAATTGAGCTTTAAAAGCCTTTTACTTATTTTCATAGAAAACACTTTAATTGCTGCCAACTGCTTTCTGCAGATTTCTGCATGAAATACATTTTAACTTTACTTCAAAACCTTTTATGCTTCTGTGAGGAACACTTAGAAAACTGAAAACAATCTTCTTTCTTCAGATGTGATTTTCAATAGCAGATTTATTGTCAGCCTTAATGGTAGTCTTGAAAGACACTGATATGGTGCTTTTTATTACGGTCTTTCAATACTCTATAGCACAGTGGTGTTCCATTGCTCCTGAAGCAGAATATGTCATTGTGAATATGTTGTACACGTGCACCGACACTAAAAGACCTCTAGGGATGTTGATCTTTTGATTTCCTATCATAAGAAATTTTTACTGATCACTTGCTCTCTATAGCTTAACAGAAGAAAATTACTGCAACCACAGAAATATGTAAAGTGCTTTTTGGCAAAATTATTAACAGATCACTTTTGGACCCACTGAGGAGTCTTTCCCAAGGCTCACTGTGCAGTTCTGATTTATCCAGAACTTTCACTGCATTCTAAAATGTCATCAGAATTACTGTAGTTCTCGTCAGTTCAGAAGTTTGCAGTGAAACAATTTATTTAATCAGTAAAAATACAAACTGAATGCATTGATCTCAAATATGTTATTATTTCTCTGAAGTAGAGTTTATCAGTAACTGTTGTGCCCAACAAGAGCTGACTGCTAAAGTCATATATAGACACAGAACAGAATTTAGTATATAATTTAGAATATCAGTATATAGTCAAGTCTTGTCCATTCCAATTTTTTAACACTCAGAACAGGAAAAAAAACTGAAGTGCCATCGTTTTAATCAGCTGGTCTTCTACTATTCCCACCACAAAAGCTGCTGATATTTCTCTAGCCTGCAGTGGGGAGATGAGGGATTCTTCTAAAGGAAGACGGACAGAATACAGAATACAGAAAGAATTTCTTTATGCTCAGCCAAAGCCTACAGGTTTGGTTTCCTATGTAGCAGGAGGCTTGAAAAGAGAGGGATATATTGATATGTATACTCAGCATTTTAATAGTGACTGTGTTTCCATGTAACTTAGAAGTTGTATGCAATGTGCCAGTAAGTCATCACATTTCTTGCAATTCATGCAAAATCCATTCATAGCTGTAGTCATGATAGGTTCTGTTACTGATGTGGAAGACTGACTGACTGACTGATGAGAAAAAGCTTGCTCCACTGAAAAATAATTCAGATGCCCTAGGAGAAACTCTTAAGTATAAATGAACACTGTCCTATAAGTGCCTGTAAAGCTATAAGCTGATAATTCTGTGGGGGAAAAAACTGCACAAATATATTTTCATACAGTATTAAATTCCAGACTACATTCAATCTCTCACATTACAAGTCTTCTCTGAGGAGCATACGTACTTTATATATGCACTGACCATTATATCACAAATGAAATATTCAGAGCAGGATTTCTACAAGTACAGAGGGATAGTGGGAGAGTAGGTAGAACCCTTTTAAAATCGAGGTATTCAGAACTTACAGGATATGACTGTTAAAACTAGTAAGATATAGAATGGATGAGTGATCTGCTAATAAATAAGCTAAGAGACCATACTGTGAGAGTGGTGATCAACATTTTTTAATTAGTTTGAAAGCCTGACACAAGTGGGGTCCCCTAGGGACTAATTCTAAGCCCCACATGGTTTAATATCTTCATGAATGATGTAGATGATGGTACTGAAAACAATCAGCAAGTTTGCTGATAACACTAAGCCAGGTGGATGGTGAAGTGGGCTCATCAGAAGAAGGAAGAGTCATCTTCCTAATAGTCCCCGACAGGCTGGAAGAGTGGACAAACAAGAACTGCATGAACAAAGATGAGTGCACTGTTCTGCACCTAAGAAAAGCTAACCAAAGAGCCCTGAACCGGGTAGGATCTATGCTTCTGAAGAGCAGCTTTGCTGGAAAGTACCTACTAGTCCTGGTGAACAGCATGATGAGCGGGAGTCAGCAGTACACCACTGCAGCCACAAAGGCAAATTGAATCCTGGGCTGCAACTGCAGGGTCTTAACTAGCAAAGAAAGAGATGTGATTATCCCACTCTTCTCAGCAATTACCAGGTCACACCTGGAGTACCTGGTCTACACAGTTCAAAACAGATGTGCTGGAGTTTAAAGATGATCAAAGAGCTGTAGAACCTGCCCTATGAGGAAAAGCTAAAGGTCTTTTCACCTTGGAGAAGGCTCAGGTCTGAGCTCATTGCAGTGTTCCAGTACTTAATGGGTGGTAGAACCTCAACAAGGGCATGGCAGATGTCAGATCACTTTGGGCTTTCAGGGTGTGACTGGACAGGGTGTTAGTCCACCTGGAGACCCAGATCTATATCTAGCATGGCATGTGAGACAAAACACATCTTGTGCTCACATGGTAAGCAGACGACTCTTTAGCCTGCAAGTCCAGAATCTATACTTGACTTATAGCAAAGTATTCATTTTTCCAACACAGTAATTATGATGGATATTTGGAGAGAAATATATTTAAAAAACAACAACAACAAAACAAAAAAAAAATTGACAAATTTCGACAAGCTATATAATTATGGACAGCACTGAGAGTTCATGAAAACAACACGTAAAATACATTTACTTTGCACTTTGACTCCTTCAAAAACTATTTCAAAGAACAAAGGGATGTGCACACATAGATAAACTAGTGCTACTAAATTTATTCAGCCTCCTATCTCCTGACTCTCTTCTCCTCAATTCCCTCAAAGACAGCTGATCCAACACAAGTGTTTATGCTGCACACGTGACTGTACTCTTCCTGACTCCAGATGCTGCTGCTGTGGTTTTTGCTTGGTTTGAGCAGCGTATGAACCTAAGTGGCCATATAAGCATGGAAAATTCTCCCTCCTTCCGTGAAAATAATTGTACTTTCTCTTTTATTATAGAATCCAACATTAAAGATTATTAGTATTTCTGATATACAATTAAGAATCAAAAAGTTTCAACATAAGGTTTTATCAGACACTTTATAAAACCCAAAGAGTGGGAGTAGGGTAATTACTGTCATTTCATTGCACTCTCTCTAACTATCTACAATTATCTCTTTATACTAGTAATCAGCTTTATACCATTTGATCTCCTTTGCTTTTTATCCATCTAATTACAAAGTAGCAGTAGATGTTTGCATCACAAAGATTGGTTTGAGTACCCAATGCAATCTCCTTCAATTTTCAAATGTCTGCATTTTCCCAAAAGGCATGAGACTGAAGAGTAAGCACAAATTTAAAGGGGATGTCTTACGTTTTATTTCAGGAATGCTTCTATGCAGGAAAACAGTTTGTACTTTTTTACATCAGCAGTATGCAATATTATTTAGCATCAACAGTATGAAAAAGCATATCTCTATTTTGTACAATATTTTTGCACTGCTGGGTCAGAAACAATGAACTTGTGCTCCATTTTACTAGCACATACTGGACAAATACAAGCCTTGTTGAAATGACAAATAATAACAATCATTTCAAAACAATGCAACAGTTCTACATTTGTCTTTATTCCAACTATCAAACAAACAACTAAATTAAGAGGCTGAACATTTTGGATTGTTATGTTTCAGCTGGAACTTTGCATTAAAGCCAGCTATGGCAGGGGAAAATTCTTTACACTGCTCTTTGGTGCAGGCATTGCACCATTACGGCTGAGCTCAGCTTCAAATTAGCATTCAAAAAAAAAAAAACAAGTCATTGTGCTGGGAACATAAGTAAATAAATAGACAGACAGACAAAGATGTTTCTCTGAAACTGCCATATCCCACTTACAATAGTCCACCAGCAAACACAGTGTTTCACTATGCTTTTCTGGAAACTAACGTTACGGAGCAAATTCAGGAGCCTTACCAAAATATACTGACTGCACCAGAATGGGAGGTCACTCAGACTAGCAGAATTCTTTGGTTGAAACAGTCATGCAGATCTTAACAGATATTATAGTTACAAATAGCCCCCTGATGATGATATTTCTAATTTCTGACTTCAAATTTGTCTACAAACTGAACTTAAACAGAAACTGGTGCCATTTCTATAGATACCACCTTCTGTCCCCTTCTCATGGATCCCAGTGAGTTCAATAAAGCTCACATGCAGCAAATTCAGTCATACATTGGTCACTCCTACCTAAAAATTTATAAATTCAGAAAAAAAAAAAAAAAAAAAAGGGAAATCTGCCTTGATACTTGAACTTCTAGGCTAAAGGAAAGTTTTATTTTGGCAAGTGCCTACTGCTGATGCATTTAATAAGCAAAATAAACAAAATAAGCACCTCTCATAAAGTTTTTAAAAAAGAAACACTGGATACCTCAGTTAACAGATGTTTAATGTGTAGATTGCTAGTACAGAGGCTCATAAAAGACAGTGCTTTCTGTTAATTCTGATTTGTCACTTGCTGCAGACTGAAATTGGGATTGTGATTAAAGACAAACTTCCTGAAAAGTAGGAATGAAGAATTTTGTTTATTGTATGAGAGGAATGGCTGAGGTAAGTAACTGTTTTATACTGATATCTACGGATATTAGCCACTTGGCTGTGATTAGTGCTAAGCTTGGGGTTTTTTGCATCAAAGAAATACATGAACACATCACAAATACAACAGGGAACACACATAAAATTAGACAAGATATTAAAAAGTGAAAAATGTGTACAGCAAATAGAATGATAAAAGGCTCGTCAGAAAATTTCTGAACAAAATCTGTTTAAAAAAAACCCTATCTCTACCCACCTAAATCACTGGGACATTTAAAAACTATTCATCTATGCAGATACTATATCCATTTTGTTATTTTTTTAAGAGATGACCTAGAAAGTACATGTTTTAGCATGAATATATCTTACATAGTGAGGAAAGGATATTGGTGTAACTGTTAAACACAGTTCTTCTCAGGTTTCTTTGCAAGAAAAAGCTTTAGTATTTTCTAATGAGCTGAAAGAAGGTTCTGGAAAATTTTCCAATCGTTGCTTACATTAGGCACTGTCATCCACTACAGTATGGAAAGAGGCACTGAAATCTTGCTTTTGGTCAGGTTCTGTGCGGCTCAAATCTAAGAGTGGTCTGCAAAGCACAAGTACTCCGCATTACCCACTTCAACTTTGAGAAGCTTCGCTTCAGGTAAAATTGTCAATTAAGAGGATGCTGCAGTAGCCAAGAGGTCTTGGAAAAAGAAGGTTAAAGGAGTCCTCTCATTACATAAAAGGCTTTCTTTGAAGAACTTAATGCCTCCAAGAGAGGTGACATTCCTGATAGTTTTCTGAGTTAACTGTTTCACGGGTGCAGAAGATTCTAGAACAACATATATGTGTTGCTTTCTGAAAAAAAAAAAAAAATAGAAAGGAGAAATAAATTGTACTTGTATATTGTTTGGATATATCTGTGCTGTCTTGCTCATGCTACCAGGCAAAATTTTAGAACTTGACCAGGAGGTTTGTGGCCCTGGAGTACCAGATGGTATAGATGTATGCTGTAGGTTATTGTGAAAGGATTTTCTGTGTCACAGCATGCATTACAAAAGGAGCAATTAAGATGGTGTCAGGATTAATGGAGGCAGGCAAACAGAAGGGCTCTCTGTTTCCTGGTGCCGATAGGAAAGTCTGTAAAATAAGACGTTGAATTTCTACTTATTACCGCCCAGAGGTAACTGCAGCAAAATTCTCCCCAGGGTTATATGCAACAGCTATTGTTATAACCGCTGACACAGGAACATTGCCAGCATGGGGTGCACTGACACTAACAATCAGACACCTTTCCAACATAGATTAAACAAATTCGATACCTGTGCTTGACAGTGTGCTCTTACAGCCCAGAAGGCCAACTGGGCTACATCAAGAGAGGGGAGGCTAGCAGGGAGAGGGAAGTGATTGCCCCCCCAGCTCTGCCCCTGTGAGGCCACATCTAGAGTAGTGCATCCAGACCTGAAACCCTCAGTGCAAGAAAGATGCAGGGATGTTGGAGTAGGTCCAGAGGAAGGTTACAAAGAGGATCCATCTGAAGGGGTGGAAAACCTTCCCTACAAGGACAGACTGAGATCTGGGGCTGTTCAGCTTGGGGAAGGCTCTGGAGGAGAACTCACTGTAGCCCTCCAGTAACCCTAAGTAGGAGAGAGACTATATTCTCACATGGTCTGATAGTAACAGGGCAAGGGAGAACGACTTAAAACTAAAATAGGTAATTTAGGTTTAATGGTAGGAAGAAATGTACGGCGCCCACCAACGGGCACCGAGCAAGACCACAGAGCCGCCCCAGGGTTGCCGGGGCAACACCGAGGACTACAGTCACCACGGACGCGAGGAGGGAATCCAGGCGGGAGCAACCGTCACGGCACCGCCCCCCGCCCAGCGCCCAGCCCTCAGCACCGCCCCCTCCCCACGGCCCGCGCCCCAGCCCCGGGAACGCAGCTGGCCAATCAGCGCGCGGCACCGCAGCCAGGCAGGAGCTGCAAGGGCTGACGCGCTGCAGCCGGGAGGCGCTGTGCGCCTGGTCTCCTCGTGCCGAGCTCTCTAATTGGCTATTTTCCTGCCAAGCTGCCCAATCAGAGAGTGCTTTGCAGAAGCCGGCTGAGCCTATCAGAGAGGCACTTGTTCTTCCGCCTCGGTAGTTTGAAACGTTGCCGGCCGTTGCCCGCAGGTGAGCTGGGCGCTGGCGGGTGGAGTGGGCCCGGCGGCCTCAGCGGCCCCGTTCGTGGAAGGGAAAAAGGAGACGCGGTCACGCGTGAAGTTTTGATTCCTCCTCCTGACTCTCCAGCCGCGCGCCCGCCCCGCCGTGCCCCCGGGTTTCTGCGTGTCATCCCGCGGCTTGGCCTTAATTGCGCTGTAGTTGGGGCGGCATCCCTGCGGGCGCCGGGGCTGGCCGCGCAGTTGCTTCAGAGAGGGGGGTGGGCGTGGGGGCTAGATCCGGGCGGCTTCATGCGGGCGAGTAAGTTAAAAGGGCACTGGAAAGAGGCCTCTTCCTTGGGTTAAAGGCCCTTCATCTGGATGCGCTATGAAATTGGAAGCAGCACGCCTGGTGGAAAAAAAAGCCAACAGGCCACAAGGCACAAATCCAGCACAGCTCAAGTAATTCAGAATTAATGGTGCCAGCAGCCATGGTGAGGTGAATCGGAGAGATGTAAAGCTGAATTCTGTTTCTAAAAGTAGCTGTCCTTAGCACTGTGGTCATACGCTTAAAGGTTTCTTGGTAGTGCTATTAACAGGACTCTTGCGTTATTGAAGTCAGAAGCATCTGCAGGATGAGGGCATAGTAACCGTGGAGGTGCTGTTCTTGCCAGTCTACTCCCATCTACTGATATAGCGTATCAATTTATTGATGTCTTACTTAGTATACTGTGATAAATGTCTCTAGAAACTTGCCCTTAATCAGATCAAGGCAGATAACTTATTTTTAGCTTGAGGTGACAATGTCATATGCAAACATCAGCTTAGAAGAATGGAATTTGTCTTACAGTAATCTTGTCTGTTCTTATCTTTCTGGAATTCTAGGTTTACCAGTATTTATGCTGTAATTCTGCAGTAATCGAAATGCAAGGCTGGACTGCAGGCAGGAACATCAGAGATATCGATGGGGAAGGCAAATGTTATGAGGAAAGCTGAAAAATTAATAAGTACACTATTTTTGAGAATCACAAGTGTTTTTCAAGTTAGTAAAGACAGTCAGGTTAGAATTCTGATGCATGAGGTGGAGGGCTAGTCCAGATGAATAAAGAAAAGGGACAAAAAGAGAAGGTGGGCACGCTGAGCTTGAGCAGACAGTGACTCCTGTAACATGACTTAAGGTAGCCATGCTGCAGTATTAAGCTTGGAGAGTGGCATGGTGTGGAGAGATAGCATTGTTTGAGGAAGCAACTGAGTTGAAGTACCGTGAACTCAAGCATAGTATCAGTGATATACAGAGAACTACATGAGTGTTAAAGGTATCCTCTCAGAAGGCTGGAAGTCAGGATAGTGATCTTAAATTGGTGAACGAACTTTTCCCTCAGTATTAGATGCATCAGAGTTATGTGAAACTCCGGTGGCCTCCTGTTTAATTAGAAGAATTGTTGGTAGATAGTTTTGTTAAAATGATTGAAAAAGGAAGAGAGCGGTGTTTGTAATTTGTTATAGTCTTTCTGTTTCTATGAATACTGGGTAGCTAACTGATCCTTTGACTCACCAGCGCACACGTGAATGCATTTGTATGCCTCCAGGACTTCTGGACTACTTGAGACCCACTGCTTGAGAAATTGTATGAGTTATAAAGCATATAGAGTTGAAGCTGACTTTTTGGATGACTGAAGAAGTATTTGGGGTGATTGGAAGAATGTATGCAGTAAAGAAAAGAAGGCAGTAAGCACTGAAATAATACAGGTTTTTTGAACCTTGGGCTGTAGGAGATCTCAGCATCAAAATTGTCTTCATACCATTTTTAAAATCTCCATCTCAGCACAAAAATAACTTGCCATTCTGAGTTCTGAAAGTCATAGATGGCAGAGAAGTCTTCTATGGTGCATGACAAATCAGTATCTGGAATAACTCGTAGAACTGAGCTAATTAAATTCCATCTCTATTCCCATAGAGCACTCGGAGTTTTGTTGTTTTTTTTAAATATATACTGAGAAATAAGATGATCATTAAGGAGGATATTTTCTGCCAATTTAATGACAGTGCATCTAGCAATTTAAAAATAAAAATGTTTCTGTCAGAAAATTCATCTCTTTAAAAACAATTAAGAATATTATAATTGTCAGTTGTAAAGGTCTGTTTAAAAATAGTTTGTAACTTGCATGGTTGTTAGCTACACTGTATAAGTACCTTGTTCTTCCAGCTATTTATAGCGATCTTCTTCCCTGGCTTATTCTCAGCTAGCAGCTCTCTGTTCAAATGTATCTCATGGTTGCTTCTGATGCTCATCAGACAGTTGTATCACTCTGCCATTCATTCATTAACAAATTCTTTATGCTGCATGATAAGCATTCAGGGCATCATACTGTGGTGAGGTATTTCCAGGGGGGAAGAAAAATCAGGGACGAACTTCAGCATTCTTTGTACTAAAGTAAGCTAAATAAGCTCCAAACGCTCCAAGTAAGAAGGAGGAGAGATTGACATAGGGCTGTATTCATAAATTTAAGTTTCTCTCATTCTTTATATGTATTATTTTTTTTCTTTTTCTCTGTCAGTGTATTGTAGTTGCACTGTATATTTAATGCAAAATATTTTTGTGTAACATGAAACATCAGTTGTAAGATTTACTCCACTGATGTAGAATAACAAATTTGCTGTATTGTAGTTTTTTTATCTCTTTATGTTTTATTTGAACCCTAGGGTCAGTTGAAGTGTTTTCATGTTTTTGAGTATGGTTTGGATAAAGCAATTAAATACCTTTCAGTCTATGCTTATCACAATGTATATAACAAGGACACATTCAGGTTATCCCACTGAATGGGCTATTACCTCCACCTCAAGCTACTACTTGATGTAGGTACTGAAGCAGTGTCTGTGTTTCTGTGAAAGAGGCTAGTGAACATGTAGTAAACGTCTTGGAAATGAAAAATGAAGTTGAGTTTTCTACTGTTTTGTTGAATAACTTTGTGCAGGATGTCATCAGATGAGGAGAAAAGCAGAAGTCCAATTTTGCCAGAAGACTCAGTTCGGGGCAGTTCTGTTTCTTCAGATCTTCAGGTAGGAAAGAGGCAACCTCATTTGGTTCACTGTTACTGCATTTCATTTGGCTATCAGTAATTGTGAGGAAACCTAACAAAACTTGCATCTTCATTGTATTTTAGACATACTGTAAAATGAAGGTCAGGAAATGAAGCAAATTAGACAAAAGTAAAACATGTGATTAAAATAAACTTACTTGGATTTCTTTTTTGTGCATTTCACAAGAAATATCAAGTTCAGTGAAAATTCACATCTAAGCTTGGGAGGGTGATCAGTGACAGCTATACATAAAATAACATTGCTTCCTGGACTAACTTCTGGTGCTATTTCTTGCGTGTGAAGTTATATCAAGAGGCAAGAACTAGGATAGAAACCTGTCATTTCTAAGAAATGAAGTGTAGCACCATGACATTTCTTACATGGTGAAAGGAAGTGTTTGTTTCCTGCATCAAATATGCTGAATTGGGTATTGCTTTTCTGTGGTGGTTTGTATTTTGAGAGGATGGAAAGATAACTGGATAAAGTATTTGTCCTGTTCTCTTGAAAGCAGTAGATTTTCATCCTTAGTATTTAAATAGTTGGTTATTATTATCTGAGTAGATGCTGGCATTGTTTTGTTTTTCTTCCTTTGATGAGTTTCTAACCAAAACAAGTTAATTCTTTATATAAGCTTTCCTGGTTGCCCTATGTGCATGTATCTCTCCTTCTGCCACCAGGTAGAAAGGGCACGTACATCTTAAGCACTGTTAAGTGTTTTCTTCCTCTCAGTTGATTTTGTACCTTTTAAAATACCTGTTTTGGGGCAGTTCATTCCTGTAGTTAATATGCTTCTCTGTGGTTATTTTGTGAATAAGTTTTATTAATCTATATGAATTGATGTTTGTCTGTTATCTGTGTTTCCTATGCCTTATGTAATCAGAGAAAAGGATGAAGGCAACAGATACAATAAAATTCTGGTGATACAGTATGATTCATATTGATTGCTAGGGAGATTCAAAGGCCACCTCATTGAGAGTGGTAGAGCAGAACTATACTGAGCAGCCACTTTGCCACTGTATTCATGTCTAGTACAGCAGTGATTCAGTTTTCACTCTTACTGCAATGAACTAGATTTGAAAAGGATTTTGATTTGTGGAAGATGTGATTAGGGCTGTAAATCTCAGTAGCTGCCTTACTTCAGTTGGATGACTTGTTTTTAGGTGTTTCTGTGAATTTTAAGTGCTGTTTTATCTTCAAATGCCCATATGTCTTTGCAAGTCTGGCAGACAAACAGATAAATACAGACTATAACTTGGCTTCTGTATCTCAGTACATGACACAGTGCACACAGGGAGACTTACAAAAGAAACCGTACAAATTAGGGCTTATGTAACCATAAAGTACGTTCTGGGGAAAAAAAATTCTAATTAAAAACGAAAAAGCCATAGCTAACTAATAGAAATATTGGCAAGGGGAGTACCCTAACCCTTTCAGATAGTTTTGAATTTTCTTAATAAGACATTTCTCTGTGTCTTAAATATTTATCTTATTGCATTCCTCAGCAATTTTTTCTTTTTCATATTTTGGTCACAATTGGGATACTGTGTTTTCTTTGATATTTACCTTCATTTCATCTCTGTTGAAATAATGTAATTCATAAGAATGTTATTTCCAAGTTTTCCACTGGATGCTGCTTATTGAAAAATTTTCATTGTGCCTGAGAGAGTGTAGTTTTGTACATAGTTAGATTATTTGAGTTTTACTAAATCTTAGAACTTGAAATGCTAGATAAATCTCCTATTCTTAAACTAGTGCTTAAACTATCTGTAGTGAGGTGGACCCTGGAGTAGTGGTTAAATTGGGTGATTTAAACTGAACCACTTTCTTGCACCTGATACATTGCCATATGCACCCTTTGAATTTGATGAGGTAATGATGTAAATAGCTGCCTGAGCACTAATGGTAGGGGCAGGACTTAGCTTTAAGTTCTTCACATAGTCTCTTTACAGCAGGAATTAATTACAGAGTTTTCTTGCTTAGATACATATCTCTGTCTTTTTATAGACCTGTGGAGAGTTGCTTGTTTACTGAATGTCAGTTCAGGTACTGCAGGGTAACTTACATAAGTGGGTCAAGAGCAGCCGAGTATAATAGAGAACAATTTGCTCATCCTTTGCTCTTCGCATAACATGCAATATAAAAGATTATGCTTATTCCAAGGAGTTTAGCTAAATACCTAATAAAGGTCTATAGTATGCGTGGCCTAACTACAGATGTGTGTCAGCTTTCTTAATACACGGTGTAACATCTTAGAATTAGCATATGTTTTTACAGGATTATTGTTGAATTCTTAATGTATCATAATAACATATATTGAAAAATCATGCCGTGTTAACTGTTTTAAGTCTTGGGTTTGATCTGCATTAATTCATAAAAGGTTGCAATTTGTTACTTATGTATTTAATTTATCTTTGAGTTAAATCTAAAAAATAATTTGATAACTTGCTGATTTGCAGCTAATTGTACCTTTTGTATGGCATGTGATACTACCTTTTACACATCAAAAATGCATGCTATATAGTTTTACATACGTTTATTTAGACTTCTCATTTTGACATGATAGAGTGGAAGTTGGGAAATGGAAATTTGAAGGGAGACTAGGAGCTAGCTAAAATGTACAAAACCTGGATTCTTAAAATATTTGCTAATTGTCTGAAGCCCACAGAAATGGGAGGGTTATACTGACTGGTTTAAAACATTGTTTCAACTGATAGTTTCAACTTGAATGCTGCTCCAAGTAAAGACAAATTTTGGCCTGCACTCTGCAGTCAAAGGAATGGGAAAGAGCACATTGGCAGTGTCAGTTGTGGCATACCACCTGGCTGCTTTTGAGTGCTGTTGATACTTGAAGTTCTTGCATGTCTTGTACAGCAGCACCCAATAGTGGTTTGACTCCATTCAGGCCACCGTAGTCTACTGTCAGCCTCCACTGTTGTTGTTTGTTGTTTTTTTTTTTTTTTGCACTGGCCATAAAGGGAGTGTTGAAGCGTGAGTGAGTTGCTAATTGCTCACTGACTGTCCAGTTGAGACCAACTTATGGATAGGGAGAGAGAAGTACTGGTTTGTGCGGTATTGCTGCCTGTGCACTGTTGTAGTAGCAGTCGACACCTGCTGTTCTTCTACTTGTAGCAAGCCCACAACAAATGGGTCTTCTGAAAGGCTGAACAAGACCGGCAGCTACTTAATATTCTGTCTTTCAAGCAGCTGTTTCAGAAGTCCATCAGAACCCCTTTGGGTCCTTAAAATAACCCCTGAAGATAGTCAATACCAAGGATACATGGAGCCATAATACAGGAGTCATAATAGTATGCTTTTGCTGCTCTGTCCCAGTTCAGCCTCCAACACAGCTGATTCTTGAGAACCCCATCACCCTAGAAATGGGTAGATTCTGTCCCTTCCTGACTGAATGATATCAGTGTGCACAGCAGACCAGTTTCTATCAGAGTCTCATATTTCTGTGGTTCTGATGTGTCAGGATGTCAGATTCATACAGTCCAGCACGCTAAGTTGTCCCTTTTCTTCCCAAGGCTGGAGGCAGCGCCCCTCTAATTACTGTATCCATCATTTATTTCTTGTAGGTCAAGATCAGAACATTTGCAGCATTTGCAGCATTCAGTAGCAACTGGAGTGGCAATTCTCCTGGAAAATCCCTCATTTGTAGTTTATTTATTATGTAACTCTTTACCCATACTTTAAGGGCTGAAGTGAGTTTTCTGCCCCACCTCCTCATATTCTCTCCATGATCATGTAGGTAAAACCACAGGGTAATACACAGTGTGGAATCAGTATTATCCCTCAGTTGAGGAACTAGACATCTGCCTTTAATAGCAGAGATACTGGATCGTACAGGTGAGGAGTGGGGTTTATCACTTTGAGTTAACTGGACCAGTGTTTCCTTGAATCTCTCCATTCTTTCTGATATTACTAAGATGTCAGAGACACAAATTTGTTCAGAGGCAGTGATGTTTTCTTCAAGTTTTTGAAGAGTAAGAATCTAGTCCTATAATATGGGTCTTCTCTGTGTAGCATTCCTGCCAGTGCACTGGGATACATTGCTGGTGTGTTTTGTGTGGATTTCTGCCACATAACTGGTGAGCACCTAATTGTATTGGGGTCATGGTCTGTATTTGGATCATTAGGATCACAGAGTTGTAGGGGTGGGAAGGGACCTCAAGAGATCAGTGAGTCCCCTCTCAGTCTTCTTTTCTCAAGGCTAAAGTGACCCAGTTCACTTAGCCTTTCTTCACTAGGGAGATCCTCCAGGCTCTTCACCATCTTTGTGGCCCTCCGCTGGACTCTTCCCAAGATATCCGTCTTTTCTGTACTGGGGAGCCCAGAACTGGACACAGTACTCCAGGATCAAGCATGAGATCTTGTAGCAACTCCACCACGGTTAGAAAAGACCTCTAAGATCTTCCTGTCCATCTGTCACCAACATTTCCCACTAAACTATGTCTCTCAGTACAACATCTAAACGTTTCTTGAACACCTCCAGGGACAGACTGTTAATCCCAATGTATCTTCCTCTCGGAGAATCAGAACTCACATGAGACTGATAGAGAATACCAGAAAGCACAACTCCACAGTGCTCTGTGTATCTGCACCAGAAAATGTGATGTCATAATATGGAATACAGAAAAAAGCACAACATTCACAACTGATTCCTTATGTTTGAGCTCATTAGAATTCTGAATAGGATTAATGAAATAGTATAAAGTGAAGAAGAAAGTATTGCTAGTGGCATAGTTTAATATTTTGCAATTGTGTTTTTTTTCCATATATTTAATTAGTAGTACTGTTGGAATAGATTTTATGTTTAAAATACAGTACCAAATATTCACATTTGATCTTTAAATGCTTTTTATCCTGAAAATCTGTTTAATTAGGAAACTAAACAAGTCATGTTTATTGGCTTATTTTGGTTCATGGCTTGAAGTCACATGCTGATTACATTGGTTTATAATTTTTTAACATGTAATTTTTTTATTTTGGTTTTGTATACATGTTTCCTATACCTATATAATTTAGTAAATGCTTAATATAAGGTGAAAATCAAACAATCACAGAATTGTAGGGGTTTTAAGGGACCTCTAGAGATCTAGTCTAACCCCCCTACCAAAGCAGGCTACCCCAGGTCCTTTTCTGCAGAGCGCCTCTCCAGCAGGTCATCCCCTAGCCTTTACTTATACGTGTAGTTATTCCTTCCCAGGTGCAAGACTCTACGCTTGCTCTTGTTAAAGCTCATTTGGTTCCTTTCTGCCCAGCTCTCCAGTCTGTTCAGGTCTTGCTGTATGGCAGCACATCTTCCAGAGTGTCAGCCCCTCCTCTGAGCTTCATATCATTGGCATACTTTCTAGGGTGGACGCTATACCCTCATGAAGGTCATTGGTGAAGATGTTGAACAAGATTGGACCCAGAACTGATCCCTGGGCAAGACCACTAGTCACAGATCTTCAGCCTAACTTTATCTACCTTAAGGAGAATACCTGATAGTAAAATATTTTCAGCTTTACAACTTCTTTGTCTGCAATCATGATGTCACAGAATATGAAATGGAATTCTGCTCTTGGATGTGGTTGTAAAAATATATTTCCTCATCCTCTGCAGTAATAGCAGTGCTTAAAAATAGTACCAGGTGATGAATAGCTTATATGATCCAGAACTGTTCCATTTTAGTTCATTCTTTTCTTTAAGGTCACTGTTATAATTTCCAGTTTGGGCATTTAGCAAAATCTTTCAGTGTAACTATTGCACTGCATTTAGTTGTAAACAATACATTTCAGGAAATGAAGCTAGAGGAAAGTAATTATAAATGTCAGTACTTGCTTCTGAATGATAAGAATACAGCTCACTTCTGTACCATTAAAAGAAATCTTACTTTCCCCTGGAAAATTATCTAAAAGCATTTATACTAGTTTTTTTTTTTAATTGTAGCTTTATAATGGTTTGTCAACATTTTGTGACAGGATGAGTATGAAGAACTGCTTCGTTACACTGTAGTGACTCCAAGATTTGAACTGTGCACCCCAAATCAGTCAGAACCTTGCTCAGAACTGAGAGAAAGGGGTAGATCTTCAAGCGTAACAGATGACACCGTTTGCTGTAAAGCTGCAGGTAATATGTGCAGAGCCATGGGTTAATCTTATAAAAGCAGTGTTAGGACTTTAACGTTTTCTAATAGTTCCTGTTTGAAAAGAACATATAGGTAGTATATAATGTATTTATATTTTGTGCAAGAAGAAACTTAGGAAGGTGTTATATTCACTGAAGGGTTTTGTCTGACCTAACTTTAAAGTTACAGTATTGTTGTAGTGACAGCTCTCAGTGTTCAGTAGTGTAAAGGTTAAAATAAGCATGTTTGTTTGTTTCCATTTTACACCGTAGTTGGTACAGTCATACTGAGGAAGGTGCCTTTACTTTGTAGAAATTCATCAGATCACAACTAGTTTAACTTATAATTGTACTGCTGTGATAGATGTTTACTTAACATAAGATAATTTTGAAGTATTAGCTGAACAGGACTTTGTGGAATTACTATTTGTGTTACTATGCAAACATCACATTCTTTTAGTTCATTTTTCAGTTTTTGAGTTTTATTTTATTACTTGGGTATTTATTTCTGTATAAAGTTAGTGTCTTGTGTTGTGTTGGTATTGCATGGTGCAATGTGCACTGGTATTCCTGGTTAGATGTTTGTTGCTTTTGTCAATGATATTTAGTTTGAGGAAGTTCTGTTAATTTAACTTCAAAAGAAATGATAATCAAACTTGTATCATTTCTTCACAAATTTCTTAGTTTGCAGAATTGGGAAGAGGTTGTTTTGATTTCTGTTGTTGTGTAGGTATACCTTTTTATCATGAAAATTTTTTTCCTGCATTTTTGTATACTCCCTTTTTTGTCACCTTGAGGACAAGATTTTCTTTTCTAGTTAGAGGAACATGTGAAATGGTAGATCATTTTACAAATAGAGGCAAAGTGGCCTTGAGTTTGTATGTAAATTTGGTGCTGATTGTTGGGCAGCACCTGTCTCTGCAGTGCGGATGATACAACGTAAGTAAGAAATACCCTCCAGAGGGACCTGGACAAACTAGAGAAGTGGGCCCAGCTGAACCTCATGAGTTTCAGCAAGACCAAGTGCAAGGTGTTACTTTTGGATTAGAGCAGTCCCAAATCTGTGTACGGTCTGGAGAAAGAACTCACTGAAAGCTGCCCTACTGAGAAGGACTTGGGGATGAAAAGGTTTTCATGAGCCATCAGTGTGCTTTTGCAGCCCAGAATGCCAGCAGTATCCTGGGCTTCATCAATAGAGGGGTGACCAGCTGGGGGGGAGGGGAGGAAGGGGAGAGGTTTGTCCCCCTCTGCTTCACCTTTGTGAGGACCCATCATGGAGCTGTTGGAGTGGTGTCCAGAGGAGAACCACGAAGATGATTGAAGGGCTGGATCTCCTCTCTTGTGAAGAAAGGCTTAGGAAGCTGGGTTTGCTCAGCTTGGAGAAGAGGAGGCTGCAGAGAGACCTCATTGTGGCCTTCCGGTACTTGAAGCGAGCTACAAGGAGGATTTTATAACTCCTAGAATGAGAACAGTTGGTTTACAGTTTAAAAACTATGACACAAGCTATTTTGACTTGGAAGATAAAACATCCCCTACCATTTTTTTTGGGGTAAAAGTACAAAATATGCAGTCTGGTAGGTTCAGCTAAGGGCAAATACTGAGCTATCTACAATTTCCCAATAGGGTTTATGCTACCAGGATCTATATACTCTCTGTCATGATATTGGGCATCTCCGAGTCACTGGGGAGGAATATTTGAAATATATCCAACTTGGGCTCTTCATAGGTAATTTTTGTCTTTGACAGTACTGTCCTCATTCGTCTTGGTACCTTGTTCTAGTTATCCTCTTTAATATGAAAAGGCTTTTAAAGATTATGTTTAAGTGAACAGTAATTTTGATTTTTACTGCTGTTAACAGTGACTGTTGGCTTGAGTATGTGTGCCTTGAAGGCATATTTGAATTAGATCAAATTTGGCATACTTGGGGAAAGTGGGCCTTTGACGGCTTCAGTCATTTTATTTATTTATTTTTACTTTTTTTGTCTTGCTTCTGGCTTAACCCAGAATGCAGACCACTTACTGTTTACAAAGTGTCAATCTTTATTGTGTCATTTTTAGATTTATTGTCAGTGAAGGAGTGTACTGAGGTGAATATGGAGCAACTTCACCCTGTTTCAGAAGAGACTTCTTCACAAGAGTCCACACACGTTCCAAGAGAAACTGATGAAACCACAGCAACAGAATTAACTGTACCTGATGAAAAAGTTACTAAAATAGAAAATATACTTGATCTCTGGAGTGGAAGTCTTAAGGTATTTGTGTGCAATCGTTAAAATAAATATGTCAGTGTGTTGTTGATGGTTAAGTGAGAGTGAGGGAAATTCTTATTGTGGTTATATTGCAAAATGATGGGGTTTTTTTTTTGTTCTTGTTGCATATTGTATGTAAGCACAAGACAAAAACTCCAGAATAACTTTCTACATTATGGGTGCTTTGTTATTGTCCTTCAGCAGTGCACTGTCTGATATCTGTGGGTACAGACAGCCTGGAGACTTCACTTTAAATACTCATCTATCCTTAATTGATAACTGTTTTAAGATTAAAAAACTGGGAAAGAGAGGAAATAGTTTTCCGAATTTCACTACTGGCATCCTTTTACTTTTTAGACAAATGTTCTGAGTGAATTGAGAAAATGGAGATTAAGTTTTATCGAGCATCACAAGCATCAAATGAGACAAGAAAAAGAGAAACATGCTGAACATGTGAAACAATTGAGCAATGAGATAGACAACCTGAAAGAGTTGCTGCGTACTTATGAGATCTCTATTGGCAGAAAAGATGAGGTAGTATTTCAATTTCAAAGTTCAATAGTCCTTTCTTTCAAAAAAAAAATTGTTCTTGCTAATAAGCTTCTAGCAGTAGAAACTTAACATGTTGTATGTATATATTTCACACTGTTTGCTTTTAAATTTATATATAATCTTATTCATAGTTTGTTTCACGAAAATCAAACAAGAATCTATTAGCTCTTACGCTTCAACAAGCTACTAATTCTCTACTGATTGAATTGGTTTTACTTCATTTCTTAAATTACTGCAGTCTTGAAAATATTTAAAAAGAGTTTCCTGTTTTGAGTGTCTTAGAATTGTACATTTGTGGTCTTCTAGCTGTTCAGTTTTTCTGTGAACAACATAATCAATTTTGAAATAAACTAGAACTGTAGAATTGTGGTAGTCCTAAAATCACACAAAATAAGAGGATTCAATTACGTTAACCTAAGACTTCATGAAGTTTGGACTTTCATTTTGTATTGACAATTTAAAAAGTCTGGTCTGTATTGTAAAAAACAAAACAAACAAACAAAAAAAACTGCTGATTGACTTAGAATCTGAAGGAAGGGTGGTTTTTTTGTTTTTTTGGTTTTTTTTCAAAAAATTAAACGCGTTTCCTAACTGATGACAAATTATACATTTTTACTTCTCATTTTATATACATTTTCTGTTTATAACTGAAACAACACAGTTTTTCTGAAACTACAAAAAGTTACAGCTTGCCATATTTAAGCAAAGTAGCTTGGATTTATTAAAATCTATAATATTGTGAGGAAGTTAACCTAAAGATTTGGAAAACCAGTGAGTGTTGAAGCCACAGGAATGCTATTCCTGATTTGAATTCCAATGGTTCTTCCCTTCTTAATTGTTTTTTACCTTAAGGGGAAGATTTACTAAAAAGCTGCTGCTAAAGGTAAGTGTATTAAGTGAAAATAACTGAAAGTACATTCTGTTTGAGATGACAAAGATCATAGCTATTGAGGTAACAATAATAAATGTTTTTGCAGGTGATTATGAACATGACAGAAGTATTGGAGAGGAAGAAGGAGAGAATAGAGTTAATGAGAAAGTTTACACTGTGGAGGATTCAGCAAATCAAAGCTAAACAAAAGGTACATGTGCAAAATAAAAATGTGATGAAAATGGAAGCTGTGAACTTGAAGAGTCAGAACTGGTGCAGCTCTTTTTACAGTTGGAAGAAATGGCAGCATTTCCGTTTTGATGTGCTAGACAGTGTCAACTAACAGTTTGAAAGCATCAGTCCCCCCAGAAATGCTGCTGTCTGAATGCTTTCTGGGCTTGTGGAAAAAAATGAAACTTCTTGTTAGGATATTGGTTTGCTCCAATTACTGTGATCATCTTACAGGTAATTGCTGTCTGTATTTTGAAGAAAGTGACAAGGGGATGTCTGTCTAAATTTTAAAGAAATTACTTTTGAACAATTAAATGATTAAATATCACATCTTACATTTTTCAGGACCCAGTTTCACAATTAAAACTTCAGTTACCTAAACATGAATTAGTTAAGAGCTTGTCACTTACAAAATGTGGGCAGTGTGGCAGACATTGTGAAGAGCCTGCTAAATTATGCATAACAGAAAAGGGGATCCTGAGTCAAGACTGGAAAACTTTCACATTCCAAAGTAGATTCATGTTTATTTGACACTGTCCAAAACTGTTGTTTCACAGAAATGGATAGCCTTTTCTCTTTTCCTTCTCTCCTGTCTGGAAATTTACTAATAATTTGGAGCTGGTTTGGGGAACTTACTCAACTTTTTCTGTTTCTTCTTGTAGAGTTCTGAAAAAAGTAATGCTAAAATATTTTGTCTGGTGAATATTTTGAAACAGAGTAGATTTATTCATTATTGGAGAGAAATTACAGTTTTGTGTTTAAAAAAAAAAACCAAGGTAAAATATCCTGGACTCTGTAGTTTTTTTATTATTTTTTAAAAACAAGATTATTTATGCTAATATCAGCTATCCTTGTGACTGTAGGCTTATACCATGTGTGCAAGCCTGTTGTTTACATGTTATTAAGCTATGAGTAAAAACACTGTTTTGTGTAATCTAGGAGGAGTTCTGCAATGTGTTTTCTGTTACTGAGTAAAGTTCCTTAATGTGTGTGCAGGCAGAAAAAATGAGTTACTGATATGGAGTTTCACAGAGAAGCAGTACACAAACACATAACTCTGTTTAGATGACGTTCCTACTGTGGTCTCTGTAATATGTGGCTAAGCAGTCATCTGCAATCACTTAGGTTTTTAGCTAACTTCCACTTGCTTATAATGTGGTTTCATTTGTTTCCCAAGGAGTATGCAAACAGAATAGCAGATAAACAGTTCCAGACAGCTTTGAAGAAGAAGGTATGGACAGCGTGGCGCTCTCTTAGAGAAGAAAGGTGGAAAGAAAAAGTAACTAAAGCCTGTCAGTTAAGGGCAGAAGATATCTGTGTTCAGCTTACCAATGATTATGAAGCCAAAATTGCAGAGGTATAGTAAAGTTCCTTTTTTCCATTCCTTCATTCCTTCCCTCAGTACATCACTTTCCCTGGAGCATATCTTTCTCAGCGAGCTTGAAAAACATGAGGACCAACCTTAATGATTCTGTGATTTAATGATTCTGTGATTCTATGACTTTTCAAGAGAATAGAGCTCCAGAGTACAGGAAAAGATGTGGGAAGATCAAGGATCTCTCCTGCAGATGGTTTCTTTCTAGATGTCTTCTTTTTTTAACAAGCATCTGATTTTGCTGATCTGCTCGTGCAGTTGAAGTAAATAAATATCTATTTGCACATCGCTAGGAATCGTACCTGTTTCCTAAGAACACACTGTTTATATTTGCTATGTATTTTTAGGTCTCACTTTAGAAGAAAGATGTAATAGAAATAAAAGACTGTTATTATTGTAAATGACCATAAGGAGAATATCTTTTTCTGTAACAGCAACTGTATTAGAGGCTGAATACTAGTTTGTTTTTGATTTCAACCTGCCAGCTACACTTGTTGAAGTTAGGCTAGTAATAGCTGGTGTCCCCCAGATGTCCTTCCTGGGACCAGTGCCATTCAACATCTTTGTCGGTTGTCTGGACAGTGGGGCTGAGTGCACCATCAGCAAGTTTGTGTGTGACACTGAGCTAAGTGGTACAGTTGATACAATAGAAGGAAGGGGTGGCATCCAAAGGGACAAGTTTGAGAAGCCCATGTCAACAGAATTACGGAATTGTAGGAATTGAAAGGGACTTCTGGAAATCATAATGTCCAGCTGCCTGCTACAGTGGGTCATACAGAAAAATTTCCAAATGGATCTTGAATATTTTCAGAGGTGACTCCACAACTTTTCTGGGCAGCCTTTTCCAGCGCTCCAAAATCTAATGAACCTAGTTGGATTCAAGAGGCCCAGGTACAAGATACTGTAATTGCATTGGGACAATCCCAGGCACATGTACAGGTTGGAAGAATTCATTAAAAGATGCCCTGCTGAGAAGGATTTGAGGGTTCTTATGGGTGAAAAACTTGACCTGAGCCAGCAGTGTTCTCATGCAGCCCACAAGGCCAACCATATCCTGGGCTGCATCAAAAGAAGGGTGGCCAGCAGGCAAAGGGAGGTGACTGTCCCCCTCTGCTCCACCCTCATGAGGCCCCATCTGGAGTACTGTGTCCAGACCTGGGGTCCCCAGTGCAAGGAAGGCGTGGAGCTTTTGGAGCAGGTCCAGAGAAGAGCCACCAATGTGATCAGAGGGCTGGAGCACTTCTTATGAAGAATGGCTGAGGGAGCTGAGTTTGTTCAGCCTGGAGAAGAGAAAGCTCCAGGGAGACCTTACTGTGGCCTTCTAGTAGCTCAAGGGAGCTTATGTACAACAGGAAGACCAGCTTTTTACACCATCTGATAGTGATAGACAGGGCAAGGGGGACTGGCTTAATAAGAGAATTAAGATTTAGATTGGGTGTTAGGGGGAAATTTTTTTTTGAACAAAGGATAGTGAGGTACCTGGAACAAACTGTTCCATGTAAGCTGTGGATGCCCCGCATGCTTGGAGATTTTCAAGGTCAGGTAGAATGGGTTCACGGGCAACCTGATCTAGCAGCTGACAACCCTGCCCTCTAGTTTGTTAAGGATAGAATCATGGAAGGGTTTGGGGTTAGAAGAGACCTTAAGGATCATCTAGTTCCAACCCAAACCCTTCTGTGACTGACTCTAACCTTAGCAAACTAGAGATTTTGAAGAGAAAATGCATTTTGTAAACACATTAATTGACTTATAATTGTATATGTTCATGGTTTGCATCCCGCTGTTTCCGTATTCTCTTTTGTAGCTAACTGCTACTTTGGAACAAACAAAAGCTGAGATTCTGCGTCTGCACAGTGAAAGAGAGCAGTATGAAGACACCATGAAGAAAGCATTTATGCGTGGTGTTTGTGCTTTGAACCTGGAAGCAATGAGCGTGTTTCAAAGCAAGGACAATAGGACAGATCCCGGTCAGTATAAAAGCACATCTAGTTTGGTAGTTTGTGGTTTTTATTGTTGTTTTTATTGTCTTCTGTTGTTGCTTTTTGAAAAGGATTCTACTTTTTTTCTTCCTTTTTTAATATGAAGATCTTATAAAATGTGTATTCCTTTCAAAAAGATAGATTGAGTATGTAAAAAAAAGTTCTGATGCTAAATAATAAACATATAGTAAAATGAATGATTTCTTGAAGACGGTGAATTCATGAATAAAATATTTACCTTTCCGTGTTATAAACAGACTGCTCTCTCAGGTTTTATCTTCTATTTGTATGTTTATTGTTTTCAAAAAAGATGAAACAGAGAGTGTGTCTCACAGATGGTGGTGGATAATTGAATTACGTGTTTTGTGGACCTTTAAACTTCTGTCTTTGATCTATTTCTACAAACACTGCAGTGCCACCTACTGTTACTGCAAGTAAAAGCAGAATTTGGTCCTCTATTAGATTTACGGTTATTAGTAGCGTGCAAGTATCACAGTTTGACATGGGTCTGTAACATTTGGAGACAGTGCATATGATCAGCATGTTTTTTTTTAGCTTGAATCCACAATAAATCACGTTCTGTTACAACAGAAAAACCACTGCTCAAGTAAGGTAGATCAGATCCATTTGCCATTGATAATGTCTGTGCTTAAGCTTAATATGTGTATATATTTCTATATATTTGTACAAAATGTATATTCTGGCGTATTTTCATTCTTGAATTCCTTGAACACTGTAATAGTTACATAAATTTACATTAAGTTACATTAAAATACATTCATTATTATATTTTTTCCTGCTCGCTTTAGGAGAACAGCAACACCAAACAAAAAGCAGTTGCCGTACAGCATGTTCTAATCCCTGAAATGAGAAAAATCCCATTCTCATGGAGCTCCTGTTACATTATTTGCTTTAGCAATAATGAAACAAGAATTCATCTCTCTTCTTCCTTTAAGGAAACTTGTATTCTAAAAGTAAAGACTGAAGCTGCTTGAAAATATGTTGTCCTTAGGTCTGCAGATTAGGATGTATGCACTGAGGCAAAAGAATGGTGCTGCGTTCAAGTGTGCTCTTTCCTTGCCTCATTGCTGTCTACCTGAAGTAACTTGGCCCTTTATGTAAGGGCAGTTCTTATGCAGTAGGTTTAGCAGTATCTGGAACCTCTGATTTTTTACACTGAAATTTGACAAGCCCAGAGATGTTGAAGCAAAATGCAGAAACAAGACACCTGAAATTTTTGTTTCCAAACTTCTGAAAAGGAGAATCAAATACAAGAGTAGAACAGACTGATCCTTTTAATTAGTTTGTACAGAAATACCAAAGGAGTAGTAAAACTTTTACTATAACATATTTTTGTATCCCCTGGGGTTTGCTAGATTATGTGCTGATCCTATTACTCTGTTTCTTAAAATAGATGCAGGAAGTAGGAGGGAAGGTAATGCTGCCAGTATAGCAGGAAGGCTACCTCCTTCACAGTACAGTCCCCCTTCACCACCCCCTGCACCAGCAACTACTGTTCAGATGGAAGACTTGGTAAGTCAGTGCTGTATTAACCAGCAGTAAAAATGCACTTCCTTCACTGGGGCTTTGTTAAGATAAATACAATAGTCCATGAATGGAAGGAATTCAAACTTAGTCTAAATATAAAAAGAAACCTATAAGTATGTTCAGAGTGTTCGCTGCAAATGAAGTGAAGTCATGGTTGCTGTGACTTGCCCTACTTCTATTTAGCTCTGGTTTTTATTTTAGTGAATATGCATTAAGCTAATGAAGAGAAGGTCACTATCACAAGCAGAATTTGCTTTCCAAACTTTTTTCTGAAAAAAAAAAAAAATTGTTAGAGTGGCTTGCCAAAAACAAGTTCTGAGCTTAATATTATCTGGGAAAAAAAATAGAAGCTAGTTTGGTATAACATTTCTTTTTTAAAAGTGCAGCATATGTAGACACTGAGGAAAATGTCATCTTATTGTCCTGTGATGTCAGCTTATCCAAATTATTATCCTGTAGCCTGGAAGTTCTAGACCTGCCCTGGAGTCGTGCTGAAAACATTGCCACTGAAAAACAATTCCATGCTAGGGTACAGGTTAGAATGGAGAGAGGACATGCTTGCCTCTTCTCCCAGTTTTCCGTTCTGACAGTACTGAATGTTAGTCACTCTATTTCCAGGAATTTTTAGACAAGCATTTTTTTAATGAAGTATTTTTAAATTAGCAAAAAAATAAATAAAAAACAGTAAAAAGTAGTGCTAATACATCTGCAAAAAAGCTTAAATTTAGAAAGGTAAGTGGAATAGTCAATAGGCTGTCTGTCTAAAGAGTAAAACTGTATTTTTGGGAACATTATACTTATTCTTTAAACTCTGACTTAATTAACAGTTTTCCGCCCACCTGGGTCATGCAAGCACTTCTCAGACCAGGCTAGATTCTGATTCTCCAGTAGTCACCACTGGCACAGCTGCAGGATCTGGGCTGGCATCGACTCAAAAATTGGTAACGTTCTCAGACTAATGGTTTTTTTTTTTTAAATTTTAAGACACTTATGACAAATTTTTAGTCTCCACATTATTTTCAGAGTGACTCAAGTGTGTGTAGTTGAGAAAACTGTGATAGAATTCAGTTAAATATGTGAAGGCACTGTCTTGTCAATGTGACAGAAGAACCCTCTTAGGATAAGCTTTAACTGATGTTTGGAGTGAAGAGGAAGTGAGACAAACTGAAGAGTAAGAAAAGTGTATGTGCATTTAGGTGTAATAGAAAACCTACCATTTGGTTCTGGAAAAAAAGCATGGTTTGCTTTTGCCTCCTGCTGTTTAAAATGTCTCTCTCATTCTCTTTGGTGTTATTGTTACTGAGTAATACTTTTAAATTTCCTCCAGGGTCCTCTGCATTGCTCTCCTTTCCATTTCCCATCTGATGCAATTTGCTACTAGCAATCAGAAAGAGGCAACATTTTATTGCATGGAAATAGTTTTGTACCTGCTATGTCACTGCTAGAAAGACTTATCAGGGTGATAGAAGTGCCTGCAGCTGTCACCAGAGTATGCAGCCAGTGAGCAAAGCTAAACTACCTGTGCAGCTTGATTTTTGTCAAATTAGCCTTGCTCTCCTCAGGATGGTAGTCACTTGCACTAAACGATGTCTCTGGAAAAAGAAAGATTTAAATAGGTTACAATGAGGTGGAACAACTTCAGACTCATACAACATAAGTGTATTACATGCAGTTTCCTATGTTATGTTAGGCAAGCAGCTGATAAAACTAAGCAGACATACTAAAAATATTGTAAATATTGTGCTTAGACATTTTACTAATATCTAATTTATTTGTAGCCCACAGCAAAAGTAATCACATCTGCTCGACAGAAAGCAGGAAGAACGATCACTGCTCGAATCACGGGCAGATCTGATATGGGACAAAAACACAGAATTTGTGGTAGCTTAGCAGTGATGGGAGTTGCTCCACCCATGAGTTCAGTCATTGTTGAAAAACATCACCCGGTCACTCAGGTAAGTCAGGGTTACACTTGTAATAGTGTTGTTAATACTGTATCTTGTAAATAAAAGTGACCAATATGAAGAGATAATTAGACAGAACTCAGACTAGAATACTTTTTAAAATAATATGCAGCACTATCTTTGGGCTGGATAGAATGACAGGGTAAGGTAAAGTGACAGTGTCTACTGCTTTTATCATATTTTGTTTTTGTAGTATTTCATTGGCACAGTAATTGTGGTTCTCTCTTGGCCAGCTCTTCAGTGAGTCTTTGTAGCAGGTGTTCATCTGGTACAACAGTGTTAGATGCTGTCATCACACAACTGCCGTTTAAGGATGAGCTTCATGGTGGAGCAATCGAACCAAAGATGGTAGAGATGCAGGTTGCACTGTATGCAAGCTGAGCATAACAAATCATTAGGGAAAAAAAAGCAGAATCTTTGTCAAGAGGCAACAAAGTTCATCTGGCCTGCTTCCTGTTGTATCTTTTTATTTTCCTAATTTATCTGAAGAAATACTGAGACAAATACATTAGTGGGGTAGGAAAGCATACAAGATGACTGTTAACAGCAGCCAAAATCACCTAGCCTGCCGTTACATGTCTGAGCAAAAAAAGTTACTGGAGGTGCACGGAACAGACGAGAATGTTTTAATCTGTAAAACAGTTTTCTGTGTGCTGCTATCTGAAAGTCCAGCCTTTTTTCAGAGATCCTGCCAGAATGAGCAGAGCTACATCGGATCTTTTAATTTGAGCCTACGGCTATCTGTTTCAGGGTTGTTCTGCTTTCACTCATTTTCTTCAGTGAATCAAATCTGTGTGGCAGGTTCCATACTGCTTTTGAGAATTGAGATTTCTAAGCAGAAATACGTATTTAAATTGTATGTACTTCAGGGTGTTAAGGGTTTGGTTTGAAGCTTTTTTAAGAGTTTGGATGCTGTGACTAGTGTCATTACTGTATCAAACCCTGCCTTTTAAAAATGCAGAATGGTTGAGGTTGGAAGGTGCTCCTGAAAGATGCCTGCTCCAACACTTGCTCTGTCAGGAACATCCGGAGCAGGTTACCTAGGCCTGCATCATGGTGGTTTTTGATGACTGACAAAGAAGAGTGTCTGCAGGTTCTCTGTGCCAGAGCTGTGTCACTGATAAAGCACAGCAGTGCTCAAACGTAACCTCTTGTGTTCAACTTTGTGCCCACTGCCTCTTGACCTGGCACCACAAAAAGAGTCTGCATCTGTCCTCTCCATACCCTTCCCCCAGGTATTTATGAACACTGATGAGATCTTTCCCCTCAGCTCCTCTTCTCCAGGCTGAATAGACCTCAGCTCTCTCAGTCTGTCTTCATAGGAATGCTAAGGCATTTGTGGGTGCATTCTTCCTGGGCCCATAAAGTTTGCTCAGTTTGCTCAAGTATTCCCTTACCTGATCCTCTCTTACCAAAGATGCATTTTCCTTTCTCCAGCTATTCATCCTGGCCTCTGAGGTCTGGAATTCCTTGCAGGTAAAGGAGGCATTCATACCTTGCCTTTTCACTGTCCCAGATCACCAGGTCTCCTGTTTCCTTCATGAGAGACACACATTTTCCCTAATCGTCCTTTTGTCATTGAGAGAAGCCCCTCTTGTTGCCTTTGTTATCCATGGGCAGATTTAATTCCATCTGTGTATTAGCTTTACTAGCTTGATCTCTGGATCCTCAGATAATGTCTCTGTGTCCCTAGGCATTCCCAGAAACAAATGCCTGATACTCTTCTAAGTGCATATCAATCAGATTCAAGTATTTCTCAACTTGATTAAAAGACTTTTGCACATACATATATTGTATACCTTTACTATATATTTCAATGAGACAGCTCATTTGAGAGGATAAATGTATTTCTAAAGTAAATGCACGCTTTTTCCTTTCAGAAACCAATTTTTCTTTCTCATAGAAAATGCTGTTCTTGAAAGGAGTGCTTGGCGTGATGAGTATTGACATGATGACATTAGAACTACAGAGCAGTATTCTGAATAACCCGTAAAAACAAAAATCTTGAAACTAGATCATGTAGATGAAGATGATGAAGTTCAGCCTATATGATTAATTGGCAGTTTAGCATTTTTCTTTATGTTCTGAGTATTTTATATCAGGAAGAAAAAAACCTAGTTACCTCATTTTATTTTATTTTTTTTTTATGTATAGTTCAGCTCGGAGTAGGAATCTTTATATTTAAACCGCAGCTGACTTAAAGTTACTTAAATGGAGTTGGGTTGTTTCGCATCCTTTCAAGATCTGTGATATCTGATTACTTTTCAGCAAACCATATCCCAAGCCACTGCTGCTAAATACCCTCAAACTGTGTTCCTTGCTTCTGGTTCTACAACTGTGAGACCTGCGGGACAAGTTGGGCGAACGGCTCAGAGCCAAACGCATGCCAGTATTCAGTCAATAAAGGTTGTTGACTGAGCAAACATATTTCCCTGGTGGAGGTTTTTATCACGATATGCAATTTAAACCTTTTCAGAGCTGGACATAGTGAGACCTAAAGTGTGTATCGTGTTTTTACCCCTTTTAACAAGAAAAGTGTTTGCAGGAAGCATCTGGAGGGGAAAATGACCTTGAAATGTTGTTCTACCTCCTGTTTGAAAACTTAATAATTAAGATAAACACTTTTATTTAAATAAAGAATCTTTTGCACGTTTTCAAATAAAGGATAAAATACGATATTCGTTTGAAGTGTTTATTTAGTTCCAGTATAAATGTTAGTGCACTTATTTTCAAGTAACAAAAATGAAATTTTACATATCCTTTTACTAAATGTAGTTGGCATAGTTAAACAAAGAATAACAGATAACAGGGCAGTGGCCTTCACAACCAGGATACGACTTCAGCCAGGTGGAACACCTAGGGTCTGTCAAACTGTTTTAACTCAGATCTCTAATTCTGAAACCTGGGGATGGCCATTCTCCACCTTCCATATAGTTCTGCAGCCTTGCCCTCTTGTGTTCAACCCACTTTGACACTTAGACGTTAAACTAAGATATCAGATCATCAGCTTTGTTTGCAAACACTGAAGTTCAGTGCAAAATAATGCTAGCTATACAAGGCAATACCTCAGGACTTCCGTTACATGCTAGAGCTCCTGCTGTTTTGTTAAAGATGAGAATGTGAAAACAGACTTTCTGTGTCATTTTTTCAGATCTGAAATGTATTCAGTAATCAGAAAACCAAACATTAACCAAGACACTAACCAGTTTAATTCAAGACATAAGCAAGAATATATATATATTTTTTTAAATGTATGAAGCATTTAAATATCAAATATTCTTTTTTGAGTGAATAAACAAGGTAGTGCCATGTCAAGATTATGTAGCTAGTGAAGGGTGGCTTCAGATGCTAGTGTTGTATGTTTTTACTCTATGAATCAAATGCTGAAGAAGCAGCATTTGTCCTAATATGAGTGCTAATTAAATGAGATCTGAATCCCAAAATGAGGTGAGGTGCCAGCCTATTTTGGAAAGTGTTGATTTATACACATAATTTTCACTTATTAAATTTATTTCAGCAAGAAAACATCTCATTTACATTTTAGGTCAAACCCAAAATAGCTTAAATGGGGAGTTTTGATATGGGATTACTGTAACAATGTTAAGGCAGATGTTAGAAATTGTGGGGTGGTTCTAGCTTAACATTGTAGTCCTAAATTATCATCTAGCCATCCACTTTAGATCAGTGTATAGCAAAGTTATAACCAGTACTTCTGAGGGCAGGTTCTCCAAGCCTGGAAAAAGCTATGCATCTTCAAAATATAATTTCATTTCCAGAAAAGATGTTTGTGTATGAAGGCCTTTCCATCTGGTACGTAATTCCATCATATATGCCATGTTTTATCAGTGAACTCATGAAATTTCACATTTTCTGGTCTCTGTGTCAGTGCTACTTTCAGTTCTGATCTTCTCTGTAAAGTAAAGATGAGAAAATGTTTGACGTGCTCAGATTTTTCTGTGGCTAGCACTAAACCCGGTGAAGGAATGGACCATCACATTTCAATGGTGTTTGCAGGACAAAGGAGGGGATCAAAGTGTGTGTATTTATTTCTCTCTTCCTTCAGAAATCTTGTCTCACTTAAAGCCTCCTCCTTGACCAGCCCTCGCCTCTTGCAAGGGCAGATTCCCAGAGAGAAGAGTGTCCTCTGCCCCTACCGCAGTCACATCTCCCAGCACAGGCAGAGATGGCAGCACCACACAGCACTTGCATATGCTCTCTGTGCCACAAAAAAAAATACTTACCAGCTAAATGCTGAAATCCTGCTTCCACCAGGTCTTTGAATATATGCTTGGCAGGATTTTGATGAGCCAGCAAAGTACCGTGTAACCAGATCAGCAGCATTCTGTGTCCGTGCTCTTTGTAGCTCTTTGTCCCTATGCAATACACAAAGCATTTGTCTTTTTGATGTGCTTTAAAAGTGCTGTTTTGTGCTTTTACACTTTCAAGAGAATCTTAAAGCCTGCTCATCCACTCTCACTTCCTCACCTAGAAGCAATGTGAAGGCTGAGACATAAAGGTTAAGAATAATAAAAAAGCAAATTGTTCTATGCTAGGGCTTAAAAAATCCACTGTTAATACATCTTAAAATAGCGACATGCTCCAACTTGGTTTGTATAACTTAAGTGTCCATCAAAGTGTCCACTAGCTGCCGTTACCTGTCCATTGTTCCTCAATTGCTTTAATCTGCTCATCTGTGAACTTCCAGAACAGGGCCAGTATTTTCCATTCCCGGGGTTTTAGCTGATTGTATGCCACATTCCACAGGGAGGAACGGAGTTGCTTGGTCTGTGCACTGTGATCTTGTTTGAAGGACAAATCAGAGTCTGGCCAGCCTTCACTATGACCTAGATGTGCCTAACAAGGAAAGCAAATGACACGTTCTGTGATGAAGCTGGGAACGTTTTTCACTCAGTGAGCAGTGAACTCTGCATCCTGTACAGCCTTGTGTGACTAGCAGCGGGTGAAAGGCTCGGTGCAGGTAAAGGGGCAGTGCTGGCTGGCAGTAAGCTCCTTGGAAGGTGCCTTGGCACAGATGACGCTATTATAGTTTTAATACTGGAAACTGCAGAAATGAAGACCCCCTGTGCTTATTGCTACATGTCATTAAAAGCAACATGAAGTGACCTCTGGTATTCGATGGCAAGAAAAAGCAAGAATTACTTGAGCCCCTTGGCTGTGTCTACTTTAGAACCCACACGTTGAGCGTGGCTGGGGTTCAGCCACAGCTCCTACTCGTTCTGATTGCTGAGCACCATCAACACAGCACTGCCCACACTGCTCCTGCCCCTGCCTTGTCTCTCAGCTTGGCTGGAGTGGGCACTACCAGGTCACCATTAGCACATATCCACAGGGTCCGAGTGCTAACACACATGTGGAAACTGGATCTGCCCAGACCAAAAATACAACCAAACTGCAAGCATTTTACCCTGACTTTTAAAAGTTATGTAGCCACATGCTCATTGGTTATCCAAAACAGGAGTGATGGGACTGCAGCTTTTCTGTGCTTCTCTGCAAGGATCACATCTAGCAGTAATTCAGCCTCAGCAGAGGGCTGTCCACGGAAAAGCCTGGTTCCCAGCATAGGTAAATTCTAACCACTACTTCATCTTGCTTACATGCTGGTCTTGTTTCAAAACAGTTTCCAAAATGAAAATAATTTCACCAAAAAGCTGATACAGAAAAGCTGATACAAAGCAGATACTGAGCAAGAAAGGGAAATGGCAGCAAACCACATTTTAGAAGTGTTAAGCATACAATACTGATTTCCAAGTGAATTTCATGAAAACAAGTTATTTCCTAACCTGGGAGGGTGAAGTTTATAACATAGAATAGCTCCAGGCTCTCTAGTACTATTTCTCTTGTGAGGTTTGAAAACAAAGCAGCAACAAAACAAAGCAAAACAAAAACAAAACCCCACCACCACAAACACACACAAAACAAGGATTCAAGTAAGTAAAACGCTTTTTTTTTCTCTGTCTGGTAGCAGCACAGTTTCTCTTTGCAGCCAGTTGTGTGTGCAGGCAGTGGCAGTGTGGAACAGCAAGATCAGCTCTCAGATGTGATCAAAACCAGAGAAGGGATGGGTTGTGCCCATAGATAGGACCATCAGAGAGAACAAGAGAGTCTTTCACATGCCCTTGAGTCATGTGCACTTCCTCACATTTTGTTTTTTAGCTAAAGCTTTGTCATGCATGACCAGTCAGCACGATGTAATATAAAGGCAATTCCTGCTATAATGGTTGAAAACACTGTGGTTCTGTACATGGTAATGGTAAGAGAATGATTTTATATTCCATAGCCATAACCTCTGATCTGCTCCCAAAGATCATGCCCTTCACTATGGGTAATGGGACGGAACACACAGATTTCTATTTCCCAGCACTGCTGGGCTCTGGCACAAACCCTGCTACTTAAACCTCTTTTCTCCTCCTCAGGCAGGTCAGCAATCAACACCAAATGGTGGGGGCAGCGAGTGACCTCACTTATAAATTCCCTTTAAGACAAAAGAAACAGTAACACACCTGACCACCCATCTGAACTGGCAAATCGGGTATGCACAGCACACGTTGCTCATGGATGTGTCACCGTAACCAACTTAGATCTGTGATTTACCAGCACGGTTCCCCACAATCCATGGGCCTTTGCTTGGGGACTGTTGGGGTTGCTTACACCTGGAGAGACATTCATCCACTGTGGTAAAGCCTCGCTGCCAGGTGGCAGGGGAAAGGGTCCAGTCAGGGACTTGTGATACATCAGCAGTGGGAGCAAGAGATCAGAAAAACTTGAGTTCCATTTACAGTTCCCCTGTGTTCCCATCACCGGTTCCTCTGTTCCAGATTTAAACAAATAAGCCCTCCCAGCTCAGGCACCTCCTGCAGAGCACAGACAGAATGATGGGACAGCCAGCATGAACGGAGCACTTCTTTTTGGTGTGTGTCATTGCTGCTGACTCTCAGCCCCGTAGGGAGGGGCATCACTAAGCCTGTATCTAAGTAAGCATGATACTGTGGGAAACAAGCTTAGAAACTGAGACAACCTGAGGTCATCCTAAGCCGTGTCCTCCCTTCCGTCCACTATCAGCCTCTTTCCTGTTCCCTTTCTTCATTTCAGCAATTAACAATTACATAGGAGGAACAGAAGAGGGAGCTCCTTCTGCAGCACTGAGCTCTTCTCCGTAAACGGAAAGCTGATGCCTGAGCTCCTCCATTTGTCAGCTGCAGATTTTGCAGCAGCAAAGAACACCAGCCTGATGCCGATGGCCTAGTTTGAATTTGGGTCAGAATATTTCTCCACCCCTCTTCCCCATGTGTAGAGCATGATGCAGGAAAATGAATTGAATGACCTTTAAGGTCCCTGTCAGCCCACGCCATTCTATGATTCTATGTTTCTGTGATGTCTCTTACCTGTTCAGTGGCATAATACCTTTCTGCTTTAATGATCATATCTACAATGAGGGCATGGTTGCTCCTTGAAGCCACAGCAAGTGCAGTTTTTCCATGCTGAAAGCAGAAAGAGTGAATCAGGGCATGATCTCATACATTCATGGACAGAACAGAAGAAACACATGAGCTATGTTGACAAAACCCCATTCTTTTTTGCTTTTATCCCAGCCCAGAGGTCTGTTCAGTCCATCTGAGCACACCTCAGCAATCAACACTTTGGTGTACAGGCATCTCAATGGCGTTCCACATTTAAGACTGTAATTACCCTTCTTCAGTGAGTCTGCACCAAGTAGAGATACCCCAGATAAGAACACTCAGGCAATGTTCTTGCAAGGCATTCCAGAAAGTTAGACTGCAGAGAAGCCAACCCCTAAACTAGAAGGCTCTGTCATTAAATTGTGAAATGTTTCAGCTGCCCAGTTATTTCAAAATTTCCTAATATACACAAGGGGACCAGAGGCAGCAGGAGCTCCCCAGGGCCGCATTCCCTGGATGTGTGCACGGAATGGGATGTCCCTGACCCTTTGTGCTGCTCTCACTCCATGAAGGATGACTGGAAACGTGTACTTCCTGTGTTTCTGGGAAGGAGGTCATAAAACAAAATAAAGCCACGTAACCTATGCATGCATGAGGAAGGTAGTCTACCCTGTCCGTGGTCTTGAGGTCACAGCCTGCCTTCAGCAGCACTTCCACCATCTCAACATTGCCAAGATCAGCAGCCAGATGTAGAGGAGTTTCCTGCCTCTGCAATTAATAACACCAAATAAATACAATAAGCTAATCTTCCCATAGAAATAAAACACACGCAATCTAAATCTACAGAAGATTCACAACAAGAAAAGGCCTGGACTGGAAGATACCAAACAGAATGAAAATGTAAGTCCCAAATAACTGCCATTTCAGTTTCAGACAGAAAAAGAAGGAAGCATCTGGGATACCTGCAGGAAAAACAGGCAAGAGCTCCAGCTGGCTCAGGACGAAGCTGCCCTCGTGCCCTACCAATGCACAATAATGTAAGGATCTCTTGCCCCACCCTCCTTAAACAAGGTTTTTGCGTTGAGTGTTACATGCAAGGGCCAACCCCCATACTATCCCCTCAAGTAACCTCTCCCTGCTGAAATTTATGTCAAGACAACTGGACGATTTTGAAGCACACATGGCACTGCAGCTTATGACGGTTTTTTTCTTATCCAGCTCTGCCACACTGGTGATTTGGAGTGAAACGTAGAACAGAAGTCCACCTGCTCCACAAGGAGTCCAATAAACCATAAAGCAAAATGAAATAAAAACAAACAAACAAACAAACAAACAGAAAACACTTTACAGTAAAGGCCAATCCCTTATGTAAAAAATACTATTATACAAACACTCATCTTCAAGGCTAATCTTCAGGTCTGTAATCAGGGTTGTGTAGTCTTCACATAGCTGCTGTTACCCAAATAAAACTTGTTTACTTATCCTTGCATTGAACACCATGAAGAAACCAGGAGCACATGCCCTGGGGAATTTGGTGGTCTGTTTCCCGTTCATAACGAAATGTTGTCCTGCTCTTTACTGTTTTCACTGACAGAACAATATTCCAGATGCCTACGGCTACAGTGCAGCAGCAAATAAGATATGCTGTCACTTGCGGAAATCTGGTGGAGCTGGACAGTGTGTTCCACATGATACAGCGTCCTTTTGAGTTGAAGGTTTTGTGACTGCTGTGGTTTTGTCTGGGATTGAGTTAATTTTCCTAATAGTTGCTGGCATGGTGCCCTGTTTTGGACTTAGGAGAAAATCAACTTTGGTAACACAGTGATGTGTTAGTTATTGTAGAGCGGTCCTAACACGCAGCCAAGGACTTTCTGTGCTGTGGTGCTGCCCTGCCCTGCCAGAACAGCTGAAGGGTCTTACACCACACAGAATCATGCTGAATGGTAAGCTGGAGGATGCTGAGCATTGCTTGTCTTGTTTATTCTTTCTTTCTTTATCATTTATTTATTTTTTGTGCTGCAGAGAAAGCTTTCTTCCTCCCTCCTCTCTTAGGCAGGTGTAGTTACTGACCAAGTGGACCTTTTCCGTTGTTTTGTCTTGATTGCAGACATGGTATTTGAGGTTTGAGGTCTCTAATCAGCAGCTGTGTCCAATTGCATGCCCTCAGAGCAAACATGTATCTCAGCATCCAGACCCACAGCATTGCACACCTGTCCAGGCATGAAGTCCCTGGCCATGGGTGGCATGAACAAGGGAGAACCTGCCCAGCTCCTCCACGCAGTCCGACCACACAGGTGTACGCAGGGAGCAGAGGGACCTTCTCATCAGGTCTAGAGGAAGTAGAGGAAGGTGCCAATCTTCCCTCCCTCCACAGAACATGTTTCAGAGGAGAAAGGGGGGAAAGGTGTAATTGCTGGTTTGCTCTGCGAGATGCTTCTCAGACCACTGGGACAGCAGCTCAGTTGAGCCCAACTACCGCGTTAAGATCAAGGCTGCTACCCTTCCCCATAGCTCCCACAGGCAAAGGAAAGCTGAGTGATAAACAGCATTGAGGAGCAGCAAAGGGCTTGGTGCTGTGCAGGCCCTACTCAGCAGCAACTGAAGCACCACTGCGTTATCAACACTGTTTGGGCCACTGATCTAGAACAGACCACTCTGAGAGCTGCTATGAGGACAGTTAGCTCCCTCCTAGTTAGATAAAACACATTCAGAAAGCGATGTATGTCCAAAGAAACACAGTTGTGCTCCAATTTCAATTAGAAAACCTTAATTTTCTTTCTGTTCAGTAACCTTGGTTATGTTTCATTGTACCTTAATGAGAAAGGGTGGACAGTCCCTCAAATCTAGAATGACTTTGCTAGACCAGTCTAGAACTGCCTTGAATTAACAGATCAAGCCTGCATGCATTGTTCTCACTCCCAGATGGACAACTTGAGGTTAAGAGAGACCAGGAGCAGGCCAGGGGCCAATTCCTGTGTTTACCTTCAGAAACCTATATTGACAAAGTTACAATGAGGATGCAGGAAGAAAAAAAGATCTTTCCGGTCATTGGCACTCTGCACTGGACTTACCTCTGCATTCAGCTTTGAAACATTTCTGTCATTTATTATGCATGAATCATTGCACTTAGACAATAAACTAATCCAAATATTTTGGAGTATCTAACATTTTACTGTCTGTACTTGGTGCAAACACTCATAGCACAGCACGTACCTGTGACTAACAATAAGTACACATACAAAAATGTAAGAAGGAAACTGCCTCTTCCTTGTTTTTTGTTGGTTTTTTTTGTTTGTTTGTTTTGTTTTTTGTTTTTTTTTTGTGTACCTTTAGCTCACAAGCAAAAAAGAAGCAAGCAAAATCCATATCTCAGCACTTTAGCAGTGAAGTAGTTACAAATTCCCATTTTCCTTACGTGGTTTAAGAGGTTTATATCATGATTCGCATCCAAGAGTTTTTTCACTATCAGAAGATGATTTCTGATGACTGCTATATGGAGAGGGGAATTCTTCTGCTGTGGAGGGAAAACAAGTTGTTACACTCAGGTACATTTGTTAAAGGTTCATTCAAAGAAGAAAGGTGTTTCAGTTAGAGTCCAGCCCCTGCCACCGGGGTGCAGGGGGTGCTCCTGATGATATCCAAAACTGTAGATAGCATAGCTTAGGGTGCCAGGGACCACAGCTGTTAGAGAAGAGGGCACCATTCTTATAGCAAGGCAGCCCTTTATACATCCATGCTGGGCTGTGCTGCTGCCCCTGCTTTCCCTCAGAGATGGAATATACAGCTGGATATACATGAGAGAGCTGTCAGAATCTGCTTCACAAGAAAAAATTCTTGTACCATATTGCTACCATAGACATTCTTCATAATAACCTGACTTGCTGTAATATTTGAAGTGAGCAAATCATAGATAGAAATTAAGTTCTTATATTTGAGTGATTATTCACGCAAATAACTGAGGCACAGTTCCAACACCAGTCACAATTCAACCATTCGATTGGCAAGATCACTCTGCTTGTTGGGCCTGTGACTCATCAGTTTCTCATTAAATACAGCTAAAGTAATTCCACGCCAGTGCCAGAGACCAGCTTATTAGGGTCTTTATATACCACAACTGTTTCTTTAGGGCTAGAGAGAAATAAATAAAGCTCTCACGCAGAGCAGCACTGAAAATATTTCCAAAACTCAGGTTACAGTTCTATCAGTTGTTTCAGCTGCAGAAAGCCAACAAAACAACCAGCACAAACACATGCTGATCTTTACAGCCACATGATACAACACACACAATCACAGCAGATATGTCACAAAGACCAGGTCCTGTTCTTATCACGCACTGCAGAAGTGGAAAACAACTTTTTCACAGAAAATCTTAGGTGTCAGAATCTGTAATATCTGAATAGCTACAAGATTTTAGTATCTTTTGAAAAACCTAAAAGGAGTTTTATGGAGATTTTGAAAGCAGACACTTTGAGCACAGAGGCTGAAAACACTGAAGCGTGTAATCACCTTTCTTCTAGATCAAATAAATGTATTAGCTCTCTGTCCCACATAGGAGTACCTACAGGAGAGATGATGTGGCACATAGGGATGCCTTCACTGCCACAGCTCAGTCCAAGCAAAGTACTTTCCTCATCTTCCCACCCTTCTCAATCTTCAGCACATCCCAACCAATTCTGTACTGCCCTGTCCTAGGTGTGCACAATGGGAGTTTTCTTGGTTAATCCACACATGTGGGTAACCCTCAACCACAAACTATACTATCAGTGATGAGTGTAGTAAAAATAACAAGGAGCTACTCAGTCTCATTCTGTATATGAATCCTCAAGGAAAGGCAGGGTACACTGAACAACAGCATCAAACATGTTGTCATACACTTACCTCAGGTTTAGGGACCAGGTCAATGTTCTTATCAATAAGAAAAGTGACCAAGGATTGATGTCCGTTCTGAACAGCAGCTTGCAAAGCATCACTGTTGTTCTGAAAGGAATGTTACAGGCAGCAAAAATTTACATTTTTGTCACTGGGAACAAGAAAAATAATCCTACCAACACCTATCAATACAGAATAATCTTTCCCTCACATTTGTGTTATGGTATACTTATTTCATCCCAAAATGAAGCACTTCCCATTGATGAAGCGATGGAAAACTACAAAGACGTCCATCAGCTATGGCAACATATTTTTATGAAAAGTGAAAGAACTTCCCATTGTTGGTGTAGTGCAACAAACATGCTGAAAAAAAAGCAGTACCCCATGGGCCCTTTCACTCTCTATCGAGAAACAGATGATTCAGCACTCTCAGCTTTGCTGAGTCACAGGCTACAGCACAAGTCCAGTCTGTTACTTCAGCTTAACCTTTAATAAGCAGCTATGGCCATATTAACACATTTAAAATGGAAGGGAGGGAAGGGAAGGAAAGGAAGAAAGGGAGGGAAGGAAGAAGGGAAGGAAGGAAGGAAATGTTCCCTTAATTCTGCTCTAACAAACAGGTTCTCTGGTGGAATCACAAGCATTCCTGTAAATTCTTGCAGAAGGCAAGCTGAATACATTTTACACATCTGAGCCCAGGAACCAGATGTGGGGAACAGATTTGTCATCAGTTGAGGACTATAAGCTGCCAAAAATGAGACCATTCATTTATCCAGCTTGGTTACATTTCCTAGCCACGTGTTTTACTATTGGATTGACAATAAATAAAAAAAAGCCTTAAAACATTGTTCTATCAAATATGTCTGTGCAACGTCTTCTAAAAAAGTTCTGTGTAATTAACATAATCTCCATTCCCGACTTCATTACAGTTTTTACCATTTCCTAAAAAAATAATCAAAGCAAACAGACTGTCAGTACACAAAGAACAGAGAGGACAAAGCCCCTCCCACAGCCTGGGCTGTGTCAGCAGTAGTGTGATGAAGGGATTTTGCATACATACATGAGTTAAAACATTGATGTTACTCCCTGCTTCCAGTAGGAGTTTGGCACATTTTTCATTACCTCCTTCAACAGACAAGTAAAATGGAGTTTCTCCGTTCTAGATCAACAGAGAAAAAATTTCTACTTCAATTTATGCCATGTGATTATGAAGATTATAAAGTTATGACATTAAGTAGATGATTATCTTGATCAGTCATCCAGCTCAAAAGAAAGGGGGGTCAGAAGGGAACAGAATCTGTATACTCCAAAACTAATATCTCAGTAAAATACCTCAATAAAATGATAAAGCATGAGCAACTAAATGATGTATAATAATTAAGTCTGTATATGTAGACAAACTGCACAATACAAATAACTATTTCTTTCCAAATGACATTACAATCTAAAGGCATGGAAGCAAAGATGATGGGAAACAATTGCTGCCACTCAACACCACTGAACACCACTATCTCACTGACATACGCCATGAGTGCCAGTTTCTGTCATACCATGGATTTCCAACCAATTCCCAAACAAAGCTTGTGTTACAAGGAGTACTTTTGTTGAAAATATTTTTGTTGCGTGTTTATTTCACACCTCCTCATTTCCAAGAAGTCTTTTACTTTTCCATATCTAGTCTCTAAAATAAGTTACACCTGCATAAATGATCTGCACAGTGATCTGATCCCCATTTCTGGACTTCTACAACACATGAAGGTTTATTGAAAACCACTCTAGTGCGTCAGAATTCACAGAGGCATTACCAACTCCTGACCTTTTCTTGCCTAAATCCTGCCACCATCATTTTGGTACATATATATCATATTACATACATATATATTGGTATATATCATTGTACATAGCTTATGGTGGGATAAGAGAGACTATGTGCAGAAAGGAACAGCTCCAGCTGGAGAGACAAGCCATTCACTCCATTAGCCATGGCCAAGCAGCACAAGCTTTGTGTGCAGAAGCACACCTTTATTAGGCAAATTTTGGAAGCATGAGAGTTTCGCATTTCTAAAGGTTTTCTGTGCCTCAACCTGGCATAGATGGAAAAACGAAAAAAAGATGCTAGCTGGATAAGAGAGCCCTTGTGCCCATAAGCCTTTTGCTGAGGAGCTGGTATCTTTTACTACTGGATTATTTCCTTCTATTGCTGAACAGGGCACAAAAAAGCCAGAGAGAAACTCATTGTATGAGGAACAGAGGAGAGAGCAAGAGACAGTGAAGATTTAAGTAGTGCTGAATCTAATGATGGAGGGACAATGGAACAGGATTCAAACACACGGGGAAAGCAGCAGAACTCATGAAGTCTATTTAGGGGAAAAATTATAACTTTAAAGTGGTAAATCTACTAGTTTTTTTCAAATTTCTAACTTTACCTCATTAAGTAATTTATGTCCTCACCTGATTGAGGTCATTTACTTCATCCCAATGCTCAAGCAGAATCTCTACAGCTTCGCTGTGGCCATTTTTAGCTGCCAGATGTAGGGCTGTGTTTCCCTCCTTGAAAGTAAAATACCAAAGGAGATATTTTAAAACACAGAATAAACTGAGAGCACTAAGTAAGAACAGCACAGACTTATACACAGAATCATTTGTATTTCCAGTTCTCTGTTATACAACCTAAACTTCTAACTCTTAAAGACTGAATCAGAAGAAAACTTTGGGCGCTGGTTCCTACAAGGATGAGGACTACTCCAAGTCCCCAAAAGCACTGATGTCAGTACTACTAGCCAAAACCTGAGTAAATATATACAGTGTTTTCAGGGTTTTGTTGGCAATGTAGCAGTCTTGATTCTTCCCCACTATCAGCACAATTCCTCATGTGTTAATAGTTAATTATTAATAGTGTTATAGTAAATATATATATAGTTAATATATATAGTTAAATGTGTTATAGTTAATTATTAATAGTTAAAAATTAATAGTTAATGAAGAAAAAGATACAGCACATTATCAAGTAAACAAAAATGAAGAGCAATCCAGATTGTTATCAAGCAAGTGTAGAAGCTTTTGAGACAGTGTTGGCATAAGAACAAGTTTAAAACCGGGTAGAAATAAACTGAAGCTGGATATTTGGAGGAGGATCCCAACCTGCATAAAAAGGAGTGTTGAGTACAGCTTTCCAACCAAGCACTACTGGGGGAAAATATCAAGCCTTTCCTACAAAAAAGGTATGTTTGTTAGAAGATGGGTACAGATGCTCTTAGTGACCCAGGATCAGGGCATCAGTCCTATACTCTTACCTACGTACTCCACAGGATGATGGAGTTTGCCTCCCATCACTGCTGCTGTGCATGGTCAGCCGGTCAGCCTGGCAGGCTGGGGCAAGACTGTTGTTCAGCCTTTGCTGACAGTTTAGCACAGTAGAGATTCATGTTGCAATGCAGCACTTAATGTACTACTAGGAGACTAAAAGAGTATCACAACTTTCCAGGTGCTTGCTTATATTGCTCAACGAACATGCTATGTGACCTTTTCAGCATTTTGTAATGTTTTTACTGTAGCAACGTCTCAGATGCAGAGAAATACTTATGTGCTCATTCCACAGATAACAACGTAAGGAGTAAGGAAATTTAAAGATAGATTCTGAAAATTAGTTAGTCACCTTAAAACACAGCATCAAAAGCACATTCAATCAGATTCAGGCATTTAGGCATTTCTGAAAAATCCCCATCGGAACTTATGTATGTAAGTCCTGAAATATTCAAATACCTTTAAAAAGTTAGTCATGCAGTGGCATGCAGAATCAGCTGAGAAGAGCAAAAACAATCTGGAAAACCTAATCCACCGGTCCAGAGGGTGGCACCTCCAGAACAAATGCCCATTTTCTTCCATCAGCCTTTCCTTGCAGGAATTATTAACACTTATGGCAACAGACTCCTGGCAACAAGGCCAGATGTTCCAATCTCCTTCCTTAATTACTGAAATAGTGTCATCCCTGTCCAATATGCATCACTGCCAGAACCATGTCATGTCTTGTTCATATGACTTAGTCATTTAGTTAACTACACCTAAACAAGGTAATATCCCACAAGCAAATAAAGAAACCATTACCTTATCTTTTTCTGTTGTGAGCAGGTTTAGAGCTATCAGATTATTTATCATGTCAGCATGGCCTCTTTCTGCTGCCAGGAGAAATGGTTTTCTGCCTTTCTAGAAAACAATATGGAAAGAAATACACTGCTATGGAGAAGAAAAATATTACCAAATATATGGCATATATATGTGCATGTTACTCTCCATAAACATTTATATATCACAGAAAAGTAGGTATATACCAGAAAAAGTAAGATTTTTTAAAAAGAAAAAATTATGTAGCTTAAAAAAGAAAGCATATTTCATATTCTAAAGAAAATATTTGAAAACTCACTGGAAGTAGTAACAGATGAGGTATAAAATGTGCTCAAAATACTTAATTATGAATTATTGGTTGGTCAGATGGTGAGATCAACCATCAAAGGCTATCTGAGAGTGGCCTGTACTAAACATGTAAGCAAATGAAATGCAAGAAAATGTTAGACAATTCTGAAATAGCCTCAATATAGAGAAGAATCCTAGGAGGCCTAAAATGCAGAGTTTTGTTTTGCTAAATAAACTCTGATTAATGTCAGCCTTGTCATGTGTAGACAGAGTTCAGAACTTTGCACTACCCAGTTGATAAAACTCAAGGTTCAATAAAAAGGAGGGGGGAGTTTTGCTCTTTTGGTGACAGATCCCACGAGAATATTTTTGCTCACACAGAGATAAGATATCCTACTTAGCCAAGCAAGCTTTTCTAGTGAGATTCCAGTGTAGTGGGAAGGAAAATTCCATGATGAGGCAAACCATGATGAGGACAAGCCCTTGGTACTGCTGAAGAGTTGGTGCAGCTCTGTAGAATGGCTGTATGTGGTTTCATGCTCTTCACTGGTGAAAGATGCCCATGCCTGCCATACCTGGCAGGTTTAAGAGGCACAGTGTGGGAGGGTGGTAGGGATGTGCTGTGTGGGAGGAGTTCAGTGACAACCTTGTGCTGATCCAGCAAGCTCCTCATGAACAAAACTATGTGCTAGTACTGAATCCAAAAGAGGAGGTCATAGTACCTCTGCAAGGTACAAAAGAAACAGCAGCCACTGCTACAGGCAAGATGCATAAGGGAGATAGCAGAGGAAACAGGAGAGGACATAGCAGACATGAGAGAACACGAGGGAAGAGACGCATGAGGTGCACTGACAGTGTGACTGCAGCCCACGTGAAGGAGCCTTTGACAAGGAAAGAGGAAAAGAGAAAAAAAAACAGGATTAGCAATAAAGAATTCTATGAATTGACTCCAACCCCTGTCTCCCACTGGCTCACTAATGGGTCTGAATATCATGTTCAGCGAAAGCAAAGGAGCAGGGGAGGAGAGGTGTATGAATTTCAGCTGAGACCAGAGAACAGGGAGGAAAGGTTTTTCCCCTATGTGCTTGCCTGGCTGTTTCTAATTTGTTTCTCCGTACCCAAACTAGTAATGAAAACTTCATGTAAGTTGCAATAATTTTAAATTAAAAGTTGAGATTGTTTTGCCCACAACAATTTCCTCATTACATAAAAGAAATAAACAGAAAAGCACACACTGTACCCCATCAGGCTTGTTCAAGTCAGTCAGATGAAGATCTTGGAGAAAATAATCAACTATTTTAACACTGTTGTTCTGTGCTGCAAAGTGCAGTGCATTCATTCCTTCCTGAAAAACCACAAGCAATTATATGAGTGCAGGTTTCATCATTTCCCACCATCAACGTACTTAGAGTTGGTAAAAACCTGCCATCAACACACCTCATTCTTAGCCCTTTGGTCAGCACCAGCTTTCACTAATTTCCTCATTATATCTAGATTTCCAGTCCAAGCTGCAAGATGGATCACTGTCAGGCCATGCTTTTAAAAAAGAAAGAATGAAGAAGAAATTAATGAGGCAGAAATTACAACCAAAATCCCTTCTGTCAAATGTATTTTTTATATTTTTTATTAATATAGTGTATGAGTGGGTTTTTCTCCATAGCCACTAGAAGATCAGCACTATCACCTAACAGTGAGAATGAAACTCATCTCATTTAAATTACATTAAAAGTTCTCTCTCTCTCTCTTCCTGGAAGAAGTTGTGGCATCTCCAGAGAAGGATAAGTCCTGTTGTGAAATGAGAAATGAAGCAATTCCTGAAGTTTCCCTCCAGAAATGGACAAGTTACCTGAGATAGTTAGCTCTGGGTGCAGCAGATGACATTTCAGGCAACAATACCTAACAAGAGTATTTCCATGAGTCACTGTTATTTTCCAGTTAGTGCTTCTTTCAAAGTTCTCTTAAGAATTCTTCTCCTTTAGACAAACAGTCAATCAAAGGAACAAACAACCCTCCCTGTCGTTAATATTTTAGAGCCAAAAAAAAGAGAGAGATAAGCATCTTTCAGCCAGTGAATCCTCTCTGTCTCCCATTTTGGCCATAGTTTTACTCTCCAGTGTTTTCACTCCTCTTCTTGTTTCTTCCTGTATATAACTGCATCCACGTGAAGCATCACAAATCAGAACTTATTCTATTATGGGCTGAGTAAAGACAAAAATCAGAAGACATTCACAGTCTACCTTAAAAGCACCTGAATCTTAGAAATAGAGTCCGAGGACCCTAAAGGCAGCAAGAGGGAGCAAAGCAATTTGTTCACAGCCAAAATCTTTTCCCAGTTTCTTGCCTGTAAATAAGGAATCAGTAGGCTGACTCCCATCTGTAACTCAAGAATTAGTCCATAGGAGTCTAACAAGAGGTCTACCAAGATCCTGTAGAATTTCAGAGGCATCATACCTACGCTGCATCTTCTATGTAAATACAACATAGAAATACATTAACTCATCTAAGACCATTGGAAAAAAAAAATGTTGCAGTCATGAATCTTGCTTTGGCTAGACACACTTGAGTATTTGGCTGGAATTAAACCCGTCTGGGGATATCAAGGGCAACAAAAAGGTTTTCCATAGGTACCTCAATGACAAAAGGACTACTTTGGAAATGGAAGTCTTGATGAATTATTTGGGAGATCCAGATACAGAGGACAGTGAAAATGCTGAGGTACTGAATGCCTTCTTTGCCTCAGTTGCCATTAGTAAGACTGGCCTTAGATATTCCAAATCAGAAGACAGGCTTAATATCTGGACAGAGAAACGTGTACCCTTGGTGGAAGAGGATGATGATAAAAACACCACTGTGTGTTTTTAATTAGCTTACTTTTTGTATTACGTTAAGAATGCTTATGATCCTGCATTAGTATAAAAAAAGGTCAGAAACTAAAGTGGAGTAAGAATTAGTCACATTATGTTCACTCTGTTGTGTACCCACTGCAGTATCAAATTGGTTGCCAAAAAGTGCATGTCACTGTCAAATAAAAAATGTAATACATAATAAAATACATAGTCATGTTAATTAAGCTCTTTGAGCTAGTTAAGATGGTGAATTTCTTGTGCTGCTTAAACAAATATGATTAACAACATCTAGAAACTAGAACCAGACAGTAATCAAAGGGCAATCTTCAGTTAGAGTGAGGTTCTGAGTGTTTAAGAGAACCTCAGCACAGAGTGAGGATTTATATTACAAAGTTAGCCACAATGCATCCTACCAAGTTATTAAAAGACCTTTGATTGCACTTTGAAGCAACTTACTGCCTCAACAAACATAGGAGGGAATCACTGAAAAAAATTTGCCACAAAGAAGCAGTGCCTGTGAGTGTTCACAGGCTGGGCAGCACAAGGACATGATCCTGAGTTACTGGGATAGACGGTGGCTTTCCTGCACTGCAAAACAAATGCCAAAACTACATGTTGGCACAGCCTCTTTCCATTCCAACACAGAGTAACAAAGAAACTTTATCCTTCATGCCCACTCTTCCAGCCTGGAATTTTTCTTTCTCACAACATAAACACTGCAGCATATGGAGGGTAAGGAGATAGAGGCAAGCAGGAAAAAAGAGGTGAGTGACTCATCTGGTTTCATTACTCAGGGTGAGATAGATAGATAGATAGATAGATAGATAGATAGATAGATAGATAGATAGATAGATAGATAGATAGATAGATAACTGAACAAATACGTCCTCTGGAAAGAAATTACTGTAAACTGGAAAACTCCTAGTTTGCATAATTTGATCATTAATAACACAACATAACTTTGATTTTAACATCTGAATCAAATCCTGCACTAGGAATCCCACATCAGGCCCAAAGAGAAGCTGAACCATACACTGCTCAACTCTGAAAGTCCTGAAAGCTGCAGAGTAGCTGACAGTTCTGTGTTAAGCTGCTCACACACAAAAGAATGCAGGGATGGAATGCAAGCAGCCATTCCCTGGAATCCCACTGATGCCCAGATTTATTTTCAGAGTTTGTTTTGATATACAATTGGCTTTTACATTAATCATACACAAGTGTGATTAAATATGCAGCTGCCACAGAAAAAGGGGAACTTACCTGATCTGCCATATCAACTCTAGCCTTGTGATGGAGCAGAAAATCCACTGCAGACATATGGCTTCTTGCAACAGCAAAATGCAGCGCAGAGCGCTTCAACTGCAATAAGCAAAGCTTTGGCTGTCAGATCCACAATTATATTCTTTTTCTTTTGCAACTATCAGGATTTCTGAATTATTTGATTATAAATAACTACAGTGGTTAGCATATGTGTACATTTGCACAGCTCCCCCTATAGCTTGGTCTGTGTCTGTATTTTTATTCCTTTGGAGAACATTTACACACTGATCATAAAAATTGCAAAGAGCACCAGAACAGTTTATTTACTGAAGTTACTGTATATGGCATCACAACTCCTCTCTGAAACATGCTGTGAGAGTGGGGTTATCACACACCACCTAGAGGAGACGCACACATCTTTATTACAGAATTCAATATGAAGAGTTGAGGTCTGGATATACACAATTATGTCTGCTTTTCATATTCTTCTTGCTTTTTTTCTGTGTCTATGCCTGCAACATACATGTCAGGATTCCTCCCTCTCTCAATATTGAGTCATCTTCACAGAATGAGCCATTACTTATTCAAATGAAGGCTCCCACCTTGCAAACAGTGAGTCACTTTTTAACAGGTGAATCGACTCAAGGCTTATCATAAACAATTTTTCGTTACAGTAACTGACAGTGTGAACTTAAAAGGGATTGGTTAAAAAGAATTAAATCTTGGTGGAAAGAGTTTCCCTTTAATTAAAGTGACCATAATTGGGTTTAATGTAATTCACTTAGAGTTTCCATATATGACTTAACCAATTAATTTTAAATGTCAGTTTGAATTTGTTCTGTACAGATCAGCTGTTTCATTTATAGCTCTTCACCCTCAGCTACACAAGTTAAAGGCAAACAGGTGGGATTTGTGCCAGGAAAAGCTTCTTAAACAGAAACAGTTTGATCAGCAGAACTTGGCTTTTGGCAGACTTGCTTGTTGGGCTTGGAAGTACAGGGAGTGGAAAAAAATCAGCCTAAATGCAAGAACTGTTTAGCCAGCACAAGTTAAGGCCCCAGAATCAGTCAGTGCACAACTGCCAAGCAGCTCTGCTGGTAAATCTCATACTATAGACCTGAGTTAAGAATGAGAGAGAATATTCAGAGTACTGGACTGGAACTGTATTTATTTCAGTTTCCTGCATTCTGGAAGAAAGCATGTTTTTGAGAGGCTGGTTTCTACGGTTCACCTGCTATGTACTTACATAAGTACGTAATGGATGGGAATGCTGTCATTGTTTTGGAGAAGCTTTGTCTCCATCTGCTTTTTCACAAAGAAAATGAGGAATGTAGCTCTACATTCTCCTCAATTTCCCAGTGGGGAAAATTACATATGAGTTTTGCTTCCATGAAGTAGTAAGGCAAGGATATTCATGGGCAAAGGATTTGTAGGTAGCCCCAGAGAGCTTCAGGTTCTCCGCAACTTCCAGATAAATATCAAGACCATTGCACTGCTGTTCAAATACCTCTGATGCACAGTACTTTATTTTTGTCACTGTGAAATTCGTGTCCTTAGGTTCTCTCAGTGTAAGAAATGCACTTTTTATCTATTTATGGCAACTCTGAACTCAACTGGCACACAGAAGTTGTGGTAGAACACTTCTGTGGTTCCATGTGCACTGAGTAATACCACCATTTGAAGTTTATGGTGCTATCAGCACAATTTAATTCTCAAAGTGACTGTGGGATTAAGTCTTCCCATCCTGAAAGACGGAGAACTCAAGGTATTATATAGAAAACAGTTTGTATTAGAGCAGTGGTCGCTGTTGGGAAGTCCTTAAATTAAAAAATGAAGAGCTATGCTGTGTGAAACTCTTCAGTACAAGCTGGACGTGTGTAGCACTGCTTAACCCCATCCAAGAAGGAGACTTGTTTAGCACCAGCATGTGGGTCTGCCACCATGCAACCCCACAGGCATCTCATTTCTGACATATTGTACTCACCGTATCCACAGCGTTTATATTAAGATTCTTTTTCAACAGCTTTTCCATGGTTTCCAAATTGTTCATTTTAGCTGCATGCTGAAATGCTCTCTCATCTGGCAATACTGTGGAAAGGCATGGCACACACACAGAAATATGTACATTACAAAAAGAATAGCCATGCCAAACTTAAGGGACAGATACTGTTCTTACCTTCTTGAACTTGTCCTGATTTCACACTTCACTTTTTTCTCATTCATATAGAAGTGTTTCAGGACTGCACTTTTTCCCTCTAGAGACACCTGGCTGATGTTTCTTATCTCACAACTTCTAAGTGTGAACAGAAGTGGGCTTTTCACATCACAGGCTATTATTATTCACTCTGCTCACAGGAACAAGAGGTTCACTTGTGAAGTTCCTGCCATCTAAATGGGTCTTTTTATAAGGCTTTTTACAAGCCTGACGGTGAACAGTATGAACTGCAGCACTTATGTCCTATTCTTGGAAAAATCGCTATTCTACAACAGGGCGTACCACCAAAGTACATAAAAATGCATAGCAGTGACAAAATGATATGCCTCAGCTGGGAACAGGTGGTTTACAGGAAAAAAATAAGAAGAGAGAGAGAGAGAGAAGGTGGAAAAGAAGGTTGAACTTGGACTCAAAATTTGTCCACTTGAATGTGTTAATGAAAAAAGATAGAAAATCTATTTGGTTGACTAAAGTAGACGCAGTGTACATTTGGACAACTGTAACAAAACATTCAACACTTCATTTGGAAATCAGAGTTCCAGAGTCTGATAACCAGTTAAGCTAACTTAAGAGGTCAGAGTGTTTCTCCACCAGCACATTTCTGCCTTAAATTTTAACTTTTAACTTGGGAGAAATGAGGGTATCAAATGCAATAAGATATTCTTAATTTAGCATCATATCACCCTCAAGCAAATCACTTAGATATCTTTCTGTCTAGATAGAATATTTTGGCCTGAAAGCTGCAAGGTCACTTGTCAAATAAGCCAGCAAAGAGAACAACATTCTCTGCTGAACTAGAAACTGCAGCAGCAATTTGTTCCTTGAGGGTCTTTCCTCTAAATTTATTAGCATCTAATGAGATACAGCTTGAGGCTACATGACTGGAGAAAATACCACAGAAAATCAGTATGGTATTCCCTTAATTGAATCCTGCACATCATCTTGATTATAATCATAGTGGAATAACCACAGCTGTATTCTACAAAATAAATAAATAAATAAATAAACCAACTAAAAAACTAGAAACTAAACTGGATCGTTCCAAAACAGCTTTCCTATGACGACACTATGCAAGCACCTCACAAAACAGAAGCATCTTCCCACATTCTCTTGTACTCACAGAACTGATTTTCTTTTGCAAAATGAGAAAGCAGACGCAAATAAAAATGTACCACTGGACTAAAATAGTTGAATTTCTGTAGGCTGTAGTGTTAGATTTCAAGCATTAAAAGAAATATCCATCTTTCATATTGAAATAATGGCCTTATTTACAAAAGAATAATCACACCCAGTCAGGGAAAAGGTCCCTTTGCTCCAATATTCTGCCTCTAACAGAGGCTGACAGAAGATCTTTTGGGAAGAGATGAGAATAAATGCCTTGTGGTTTTTTTAAGTCTATATCCAGAAAGAAGTGTTTCCATTGTCTTGACTCCTAGCATGGGTAAGCCAATGGTTCCAGGGTATCTTGTTCAAAGCAAGCATGAGTACAGAACTTTGGGCACCAAATAACTGCAACTAGTTTGGCCACATTCACTCCCATTGGCTGCTGGTGAACACCTGGATGAAGATTTAAGATGTGTAGATGCAAAGATATGTGCTATTGCATCCCAGGGCACTCAGGAATAATCCTAGCAATTTACTGCCTTCAAGAAACAAGAAAAAGCCATGTTATGTTACTGCATTGCTGCAGCAAGAAGAGTTTTGTTTTAGCTCTGACAAAGAATTGATGTCTGCTCTCTTCTCTCCTGTTTGGAGAGCTGGATGCACACTTTTAAAAGGAGACTTCTTGTTTGCTCAGGACACAATGTTTCACAACAGCCCCTCTCTCTTAATACATCAGAAATACCAGAAATTGGCAATCCTTGCATTATTACCACTCACTTGATTTTCAAGCACTAGAAGCAACCTGCCACCCTGCAATCTTTTCTGGGGGGTCATTTGCCTTGGCTTCTTCCAAGATGTTTGACTCAATGCCCTGGTGTTTTCATTAAATAGTTATATTTTATTTTCACGTTTACATTTGAGCTAACCAGAAATACTAACTTTGTCAGTTGATTTCCTTCATAGACACTCCTGTCTGCAAAGAATACGTTAGAATTTGGAGGAGTCGTAATGTAACTGTAGTTTAATATGCCAAATATCCCAGTCTGTCTCCTCTTTCAGAAGGGCAAGGCAGTAAAAAGATGCAGAACTGTGAACTGCCTTTTTGACCAGAAAAAGGGAAGTGCCCCCTTACAGAAAGTCAGATTTTGAAACACTTTCAGTTTTAATTTCCTCATATTCAAGTGTTATTTTACTGTAAGGGGCTTTGATCTGTTTACAAGTAGTAGCACAACTAAGGACATCTACTGACATCAAAAAGTGAACCAGTGGTATCAGTACTCAGAAAAAATTATAAGGAATCTAAATACTAAATCTTTCCATGTTTTCCCCTATGTTTAGATTTCTTTTGTAATATCCACCATATGAATCTATCAGTGTCTTGAAAAGAACATGGAAAAAATAGAAAATCAAATTGCCTGAAGAATTCTACCAAAAATACAAAAATATCAACAAATATACTTGAAGTATTTTCTCTCTATTGTTCCTAAAAATTAATTATACTTACTGGTGTGGTAATATTTTATCCTTCCATAACCTTCTGACATTTTTATGCTTGTTATTATAAATAAAATGACTAACATATAGGTTTTGTAAAGTCACGGGAATGTTTTGATAAAACAATCCTTTCTCAGTATCAAAGAAGTCACGAGAAGTCTTGTCTCTTGAATCCAGCAGTGATACTTCATTCATTGCTTATCTTTATCTACCCTTTTTGCAAGACTGGAAACAGGAAGCACGGCCCAGAACAGATTTCAGTGATTATCACATTGAAATCACAGGACACGGTCACAGTAGGGCTTAGTAATTACAGTTCAGCTTCCACAAATAACCCGTTTTCACTATCTGCAGCCCACGCCTTAGCAGACTGTTCTGTAGCAGACCAGTTTGCAATCTCAAGACTACCATCGGCTTGAGTCACACTACTGTGTGCAATGAGAGCAGGACTTCCTCCAAGTGCGGCGTGCCCCCCTCCTACGCAGAAGCATGACTTGATTGTGAAACTTCCCACGTGCCTGAGCTCAAGCATGTGGGTAACCCCAACGAACCCATTCGGAGAGCTGCAGGAGTGCACTTGAAGCAGAGAACCAGGCAGCCCAGCCTCTTGGAAGATGGATGCATCAAACCTCAAATCTTGATCTCACTTATCAAGAAGTCACCATTTCCCTATGTGATATGCTGGGCTGCTGTGTAAACGTTAGACCTGGCTTTATTCCCCCACACACTCACAGCTGTTGTGGTTGGCTGCTGCATCTCCACGCGTTGTGTCCTCCCTGACACAAAACAGGTGGCTCAGTCCCTTCATGGCAGCTGTCAGCTCCTCTTCCTCCTCACCTGCAGGAAGGGCCCCCTGCAGCCGTGCAGAGGGACGTGCCCTTGGTTTGCCTGGGGTGTGTTTCCCTGCTGCACTGAAAAACCGGTTCCTAGGACTCAAAGTTGACTTAAACACACCCAGCCAGGCTGTGGGCCCCACTGCTGCCCGCAGCAGCTCACTGTCCCTTGGCCCCAGCAGCCACAAACCTTCTGCAGGCTGAAGGCTGCTCTGGGAGAAGCTGTTCATGGAATTATCCTGCTTTAGATCATCACTGGATAGGAGAGTCCTCTGGAAGTACAGCATGCTCTTAGGATGTGAGAAACTGAAATGCTTCTGGCCTAATTTGGACAGAAACAAGAGTATGTGGTAAAGTAAAAGAGGCAGTTGGAATTAATCCAATCACAGGACTTTGGGTTATTTTTCAGAGGATATTGAGGTCTGTCTAATTAGGAAAACCTCTTTTACCCTGAACTTCTGTTTGCTTACGCCAGCATGGGTTATTTCATTTCATGCAGACAATCACTACCTGAGATGGGACATAAAAATTGCTGCCTTTTAAAGTGGTTGGGTCAAATTTTACTTTAAAAGCAGCAGCTGGCACTCCTGACATTAATTCAATATTTAATGTTAGAAAAGTGGCTCAAAGGATCCAGAGCTATCATTAGTCGGCCTTACACAATTGAAGACAGTGGGTTCCTTCACTATAACTTTTTCTTTGTGACTTAAACAGTCTTAACACCCATGAGCATTACCACTGTATGTGTCAATGGCAAATTTACTCTTTAAAGACTTGAAAGTCTTTTGCCCATCCTGCGAGTCAGACATTCCAGTGGAACTTCTTAAAGAGGTTTATTTCTGTGTGGTGACTGGATAGCTAGCACAGTCTCATGGTTTGCATCATTAATCCTCTCTTTCCAAAATGAGGCCACAAACAATTCTGTAATTACTAGGTTCAGCACATGCAACTGGCCCCAAAGGAGGAAACACAGGTTACAGCATAAATCTTTAAACTACTAGGATGGTAATTTTAGACAGAGCCTGGAAAAAGCAGCTGTCAGTTCCAGGTTCTAATTACTATCGGACAATCTTATTTCACAGCATATCCCTTAACAATCGTAACTAACTTTCCCAGTACAGCTATACATTACACGCACAAATGTCACAGATAGTAAGCTGACCACATTCTCTAACCACTTCCCATGACTCTGACTCCTTCAAATGGGCCCAGCAACACACAGAAAGGGCTGATGCAGAAACTAAGAACACAGAATCCATTAAAAAGTGTGGAGCAAGGAACTACTGGAATGCCTCTTTTACTCGCCTTCAGACACCTCTCTCCAATGAGCTGAGAACAGTACAAAATCAGAGCACCTTTTCATTAAGAAAAAAAAAATAATACAACACAGCAGTAATTTTTAATTAAAATAGAGTAGTTTTATAGTTATAAATACATAAACAAATTGAACCATTATGAAGAAAAAATGTAAGATAAACACACGTTGAATCTTGGATAAAAAAACAAGCAATAATTTCAATCTGTAAATGCTAAGAATTTAATAGCTAGAAGCAAGATAGCAGCTACTATACTATTATTAAATTGTGTATGGCACTATGCTTCTGGAATCTACAGGATTCCAAGTTACCTGGTGCATGAACTGCTAGCCTATGCAATGTCAGCACCTTAGAGTTGCACTCCTTCTTTCATCTCCCATTGTTACAGCTACCTGTAGCAGCTTGCCTTTGCTTCGGATTACTGATGACAACTAAATGGATAGGCTCAATTTCAACCGGTGCTCATGTACAAAAATGGAAAAATGTATGGCAGATATCCCCAGAAAAACAGCTGGAAAACAAGCTTCTGCTTTTGCAAGATGTTCCTTAAGCTCCCTTGAAGGCAGTGTGATTACTGATAGTTTCAACAATTCAGCCTCTTCACTGGGTCTGTATACTGCAATGTAAGAAAGAGACAGGGACATGATAAACCCTGTAATAACTCCCAACAAGGATCAAGATATTGTCAGACCAATTCAAGACCAAACTCTGTGCTGCTGATGTTCCTGTCTATAGAATTACAACATGGAAATTCAGCAGCTTTGAAAACAAAATGGCATGAACAAAAGTATTAATGTATTTCCAGTAGAACATTTCTAAAAATAATGACTGAGATATCCAGGCCAGACAACTAATAAAAAAATAGGTCATCAAACACTGTAAGACATTCTGCATACATCGTATTCCAAAACCTAAAAGTAAATAAAGATATTACCACAGCAATAAACAGATTAAATAGGAGAATGCTGCTCTGCAGACCATGTTTCTCTAAGGACTGAGGATTTACAAGTTAAAGTCAAGCAAGTTCGGCTTTTAAGAGGAACTGTTCCACTTATGGTAAACATGTTAATGACAAATAAATGCTTTGTGCATCCTTTCCTTCAGAAGTAGTGGAGAGAAGAATATTAAGATCACAGTAATGTCATCCTTTCCTCTATTATCTTTAACTAGAAGAGGAATTCAGGATTATTTCACACAATCGCAAAATAACTTATGTTGAAAAATACCTTAAAAACTATCCAGTCCCAATCCCCCTGCTATGGGCAGGGATTCCACCCATCACATCAGGCTGCCCAGGCTGGCCTTGAATGCCACCAGGGACAGGCCATCCACAGCTTCTTTGGGCAGCTTGTCCCAGTGTCCTCCTAATATCTAATTTAAATTTCCTCTCATTTAGCTTAAGACTCTTCCCCTTGTCCCATCTCTGTCAGACTCTGCTTGTAAATTCCCTTTAAGTACTGGAAAGCCACAAGGTCTCCCCACAGTCCTCACTCCTCCATGCTGAAACAGCCCAGCTGCTCCATCAGCCTGTCTTGAAAGGAGAGGTGCTCCAGCACTGTAAGCTTCTTCAAGGTCCACCTCCGGACTGCTTCAAAAGTTCCACATCCTTCTAGAGCTGGGGCCCCCAGCTGGACACAGCACTGCATGTGGGGCCACCTCCCTTTCCTTGCTGACACCCCTCTTTTGATGCAAGCCAGGATACTGTTGGCCTCATGGGCTATAAGAGCAGACTGCTGAGTCACATCCAAGTTCTTCTCTGCAGTGCTTTCAGTGAGTTCTTCCACTCTGTACACATTCACCTTAAATAAGAGAGAAAATTCTCATCTGCAGCCACCCTAGATCACTCATGTTTTCCAAGACTATGAATATAACAAGTCTGAAATGGTTCACAAAGGAAATAATTTAAACATTAAGACAGCAACAAGTTACAAAGACTTTCCAGATGCTAATGAAAACAGATTTTAGTTAAAAACAGTTATTAGCAATGGATAACACAGGTAACAGTCAGAGAAATATGCTAAACAAAAACATTGCTAGCACAGCTTTCACCACAAGAACTGAGAAGAAATCATCGCATCACAGATTTCTGACAATACTTAATCCTGAACTGAAGGACTTCTTTAGATAAGAACAGTAATAACTGTAGTATAAGATATCATCTGAGAGATGGTTTAGAAGGAAAAGATTAAACTAATGACACCAGGCACTTTCTGTATCCACAGTGAGTAACCTTTCCAGATGGGTACATTTTACACGTATGCCAAAAAGCAGACATTTCTGGATTTAGAATCATACCATGAGCTTTGTTTCCACATCAAATCTAACACACTCCACAGTTTTAACTTCATGAAACTCAAAGATAGATCTATGATACCTTTTCTAAAACAAATGATAAAACATTTTCCAAGGCTAGGCCAAACTAACTTCATTTGTCCAAGTATTTAGAGGAATTTCCTTTTTTTTTTTTTTTGTTTTTGCTAAGCACATGTAAAATAACAAACTTTAAAGAAACACACACATAGACAAGTAATGTTGGATTTTACACTTTATTAAATCAGTCATATGTAAAACAATAAAGGGACAGGTGCTCATTTTTATTTTTATTGTTTTAACAGTAGTCACTGTTTCTTCAGTTGTTTTGATATCTTTCCTACCAGAAATTTCCAGCTCTCCCCACTGTCAGCAGAACAGCCAATGCTGATTGCTCACTGACTTTGTTTAGACAAAGTCAACTGTCAGCCTGCAGAACAGTATGAGCTAGCCTAGCTGATTTTGTCCAGAGCGCATTAAGGAACACTGAATTCAAACAACAGATCTGCAGGTACAGTGGCATCTGGCAAACAGAGATGAGCAGGCTGGAGATACTGAAATCGTTACAGAAAACTTGGAAGTGAAAAAATACATTCTGGATTTAACTTGAGCATCCAAAACATACAAAAGACACATTTATTTAAAAAACAAGTAAGCCACAGAATAATCCCCATGCACTTAAGGAACGGAACAGAAGCTCCTATCATAGCCATTTTAAAGATCATTTTTAAAAGTTCATATTTCATCAAAGGTTTGTCACTGTATAAATTCTAAGAAAGAAATTATAAATTTAATTATAAAATATTTAAATTTAAGCCATTTGGTGTAAACATAATCAATACAGAGTATTTCAAATATCTCAACAACTCCCTCCTTCTGCTTACATAATGACAGAACATAATTTATTTAAAAATAGAAAATAATTTTAAATAAACAGTAAGCATACTTCATTTCAGCATATTGCACGTATTTATACAATATTCATATCTTTATTGCACAGTGATGTATATTAAATTCAGCCCTACCAACGTGTACAAATTGAACAACAAACTTGGCTGTGCTCTGAATCCTTCTCATTTGAAGACCAACCAGTTTTTGTGTCCATTGACAAGACAGACATTAACAAGAACAGAAATCAAGTAGCTTGACTCTTCTACTTTATCACACAGATAATAACGCAAATTAATCTGGTGTTCAATTGTCCAAGGAAGTATTAACTTGAGCAACTACAGTTGCCAACTCTCTGCCTTGCAGAGATGGTGCCAGATAAAATCTTAGGAAGGGGACATCAGCAAGCACAACATGACACTCCAGCTAGTGAATCCCTTTCTCAGGAGCTTGCCATGCAGATATGCTCCATGGAAGCTCTAATCAGTTTTATTTTGTTGAACAACAGAGACAGTTCATGAAACTGCTTGTGACTCTAACAAAGTTTCACATGTTCAATATAAATGAACTCGGAAGTGCTAGCAATTTCATTTCTCATAGCCTAAAAAAGTATTACTTTTTAAAAAATTGCATTACCTCAGTTATACCTCTTCTTCTACCTCCTGCATCACATTCTTTTTACAGAGTATGATAAGCATGCAATGGCTGCAGTCTGAATCCATCTGAACCCTGACTACTACCAATGCTAAATTAATTTGCAGTCATAAAACACTATGAAATACTTCATATGAATTACACTACTGCACTGTCATTTAAAAAACATTTCGATTGTATGCTTAGACTTAATTGATGGCTTGGCCTTTTTTGATGCTGACTGTGAAGTTATTAGTCCAGACCTAAAAATAAAAATAAAATTAAAGAGATATACATGTACACAGTATATATTTATATAACTTTCAAACTACTTTTTTCTTAACTTGAATATTTTAAAATATGAGTTGCGTACTTAGTTTTCGTTTTCAGCATAACCTTACCTTTTTGTTCCTTGTAATGATTTTTTACACTGCTGTCCTCTGCTTAAACCTCCTGAAGAGTAATTGGGAACAATAAAAATGTATTACTTCAAAAATGAAAGAATGCTGCAGAAATTATATACATAGCAGAACTTTTAGAAGAACAGTTCTGGATAAAGATTTTCCTTCCCTTATTTATTTATTTTTTAAGCTCAGCAGTAGAATCTGACCAACGATTAATTGAAGAGAGAAACAACCCGAGTAAACAGGCTATGGGTTTAACACGTTACAGGTACAACTATGGGACCTTAGCAATTCCTGCCTTTATGCTTACATTCACAACCTCTGTTTCTGACAGCAGATTAATTAAAATTTTCTGTCAAGTAAATCTCTGAAACGATCTAGATTGAAGACATTTTCAGTAATTTTCACCTAAATTTCAGTGACCTTGCAAACATCAAGCTGATTACAGTAGGGAGGGATCAGACAGGATTTACAGAAATGATCAGTAATTTCTACGTTACCACTGATACAAATGATGATGCACTATGTATTAATTAACTAATTAATTAAGAAACCTCATTTGTCAATAAAACCAATCTGACATCTTTAAAATACAGTAGTTTTTCCTTACACAGACGTTACCCCAATGAATTTGTTGCAAAAATATCCTGAAATGTCTTGAAAAGTTGAAAGTATACAAGTACCAAATTATTGGCATTACACAAGTAGATAATGTGAATAACCAAATATATCTTAACATGCATACTCACCAACTCTGCTTGAATTTTCTGTATCAGAAGTCTTAGCAGAACAATTATCTTTTTCCGTCAGCTCCTGGATAAGGCCTTTGTTTAAGCAGACATCTACGTGTCTGTTAAATGACACAAGGCTGGTGGTTTTCTGTTCTGAATTACAAACTGGACAAACAAGAACACTGTCTTCTTTGGCTTCAAGAGAACAGGATGAACTAGTTTCTTCTGCATGATCCATCTTTCCAAACTGTTCTGCATTCTCTTGTGAATTTCTTCTGGGAAAGATACATTGTTTTATGCTTGCACTTCTAGGAATATCAGTGAGATCACCAGGCTGTTTTTCCCCGTAAGGTTTTTCAGATACTATCTGAGTGAATTTTTTATCTCTGTTACTAATAGAAGAGTTTTCAAATGTACTTGCTGACTGGTCTGCTCCTGCTAATTGATTTGTTTTTTGTTTTTTTTTACAGGCATCAGTATTTTCATTTTCACAGTGTGATAAGAAGTTAAAAGTATTTTCTCTTGAAACATCATTTTCTGGTATTTCCACAGTATCTTTAGCAAGAGTTCCAGCAAGGCATTCATCAATATGCCTATTAATCTCCTCCAAATTACTACTACTTTGCTCCTCAAAACAAACAGGGCACGTGAAGATCTCACATACATCAGACTTCTGCAAGTCTGAGACCTTATTTGCTTCTTCCACAAAATTTGCTGATGATTTTATACCATGAAAGTGCTGCTTACCTACACTTTCATTTGGTAAAAGATTATTACAGTCTAGTTGCCTTGCAGCTCGCTTTTTATCAAAAAAACTCCCTTTGGAAGATGCTTCTGAGCTTTTTGTGACATTTTCTTGGTTGGATTTCCCCAGATGAAGCCTTGGAAATTCAATTTCTTTTCCCGATTTTAAGAAGCTTGTAATGCTTTTTTGTTGGTATTTCTTCTCTTCTTCACTTAGAAATCCTGATACTCGTACACCTAATGATGAAAAACAAAGTCACAACTTAAAATATCAGTATTTTAAAAAATTTGATATTTACTTAACACCTTTTTGAGGTGAACATTCACCCAATATAAGTGTGTTTTTCCTATAAACAGAGGTTAAAGGGCCTGCAAATGTTAACAACGGATTAATGCACTTTTATCAGACCTGAAATCTTGCACAGCTTTATTATTAATTTCAATACCAAAAAGCGTTAATTGCCTGCACCATAATATGAGTCTATAAATTTTAACACACTTACGTAAATTTCAGTCCAAAAGACAAATTCACATCAGGTTTCCCCCTCATTTTATTTTTTTATTTTTTCCCTTCAGCACATTCTGCTACTACGGACAACTAACTTTAATACTTTACTGAACTGTTCAAATCAGAGAACATGTAAGCACTCAAAGTCATGGGACTTAGATTCAAAATACAGAATTCATTTTGACAGAATTCTTCAGATTTCTCACAAAACTTTGCATCTTCGAATTTCCAAGCACTTTTATTTAATACATTTGTTTCCAAAAGAGATTATGTACAGAAACAAATTGTTGCAGTACTGCAAAGCAGATTTAAAAACCTTTATAAGGCAGCAGAATTAAGAACTGTTATGCAGTTAAGATTGTACTCTCCTGCCAATGTGTATGATGTTCCAGGGCAATTAGGTAGTAGGAAAGATACAACTTCAATTAGCAAAACATACTAGTCACTATTCAGTACTCCAGAGATGTTTCACTTTGCAAAAATCTCTAGGGTAACTGAGAAAGGATAAATTCATTTATATCAGTTTTACTTTAGCGTACAGTCTATTACTTCCATCTGCTATATGATCTAATTCTAAAAAGAGCTTTACCCATAAGTCTTATCCTTAAAGGGTGAGGAGCAACACTATCAATTTCCGCTCCTAACAACATTTTTGCAACAGCAAATATTTCATCCTCAGCAGAAACAGAAGACAGCACTGTTGAAGCTCTTGTTTTTACTTCAAAGTTCACATTCTTTAGCTTCAAGGTAACAGTTTTACCCTATGAAAAAAAAAAAAAAAAAGTTATACATATTTCATACGACACAGACAGAAATATAAATGCAGCATTTCTGTAAGGGCCTTAAAGCCACAGGGAAGACTTCCTCCTTATCAGTGTGCAGCAAGAGGTAGAGCCAAAAATTTATCTGTAAGAATTTACACTGCTCTAAAACTACTGCCAAAGTAAAATTCTCTAAAATAGGACAATTGGCTATGACTCCCAGCTGATCTTCTGCCAACAGTGCGTGTTCACTAGATTTTAGGCTTTGGCTACAGTCACAACCTCTACCCTGTCTACCAAAATAATTTTCTCACTTGGAAGCTTTCAGTGCCACATATCTTAGTTTTGCTGGGAAAACTACTAAGGAAGTGTAAGTAACATCTTATTAAGGAACCTTCCTTATTGTTGTCAGAGCAACACATAACATCTGTGTTTGGCAGATATTCTCTGGCAAAAACTTCCATAACATTTGTGACTTATCATGGACATGCACATGAAAATAAGTGACACTCCTCGTGCTCCAGTGTACTTGTAAGTTACTCCTTTGATCTATTTGCTGTTGATTTCTCTTTCAACCTGACACCTGCTGAGACAATTATTTGTGGCAGAAGAGGACTAATGAGAACTCTTTTAGGTCTTGGATGTTATTCCTGGCTTTACCATAAAGACAACTACAGAATTTTATCTTTACAGAAAATACATAAGTTGCTCCAAAAGTAATGCCTCCTAGTTATTTCCATAGAAAGTACAATATCTACAAGAAGCAGAATACCACCATTTGATAGAGAAATTCGAACCACCTACGAACCAGCATTTTTCAACAGTCACCATCATTAGATATGCATTCTTGCCAGCAATGACCAAGAACCTGCATGTGGCACATTAAACTCACAGAACCCTTATAGTTGGAAGAGACCTTAATAAGTCCAACCTAAATCTGCCCTTTTTGAGCTTGAAGCCACTTCCCCTTGCTCTTTCATCACAGACCCTGCTAAGGAGTCTGTCAACTTCTTTCCTGTAGCTCCCTTTTACTTTGTGCCTCTGCTGCCATCTGTCACAGGCCAACAAAACAAAAAGGAATACTGATAGGAAGGTTCGACCTCTCTACTGCCATACCACCAAGATCTGCCTCTTATGTCATGGGATAAGATCTTGAAATAGAATGCATTACATTCAGAACAGCCCTAATAAAACAAAATTTGAGAGAAGGAATGCTAGGGCTGTTTATATCATTCTTACTACCAAGTGGTTAGACTAACTTTTCTGCAAACCAGGAACATAGGATTTTTAAACTACACTACTGGCCACTGACTGGATTCCATAGAAAAATAGGAGAGAAACAGCATTTTAAGTATACTAGAATTACGTGACAGAAGGTGAATGGAGCTACATCCAGCTGGCAACCAGCCATGAGTGGCCTTTCCCAAGGGTCTGTACTGGGGCCTGTCCTCTTCAATACATTTACTGATGACCTGGGTGAGGACACTGAGTGCACCCTCAGTAAGTTTGTCAGTGACAAGTTGAGAGGAAACATCCATCTGCCTGGGAGAAGGAAGGCCCTACAGAGGGATCTGGACTGGGCCAAGGCCAGTGGGATGAAGTTCAACAAGACCAAGTGCCATATCCTGCACTTTGGCCACAATAAGCCCCAAGCAATGCTACAGGTTTTGGGCAGAGAGGCTGGAAAAACATGTGGAAGAAATGGACCTGAAGGTGTTGGTCAGTGCTTGGCTGAACATGAACCAGCAGTGTGGCCAAGAAGGCCAATGGCATTCTGGCTTGTATCAAAAATAGTGTTGTGAGTGGGAGCAGAGAAGTGATCGTCCCCCTGTACTCAGCATGGGTGAAGCCACACCTTGAGTACTGTGTTCAGTTTTGGGTTCCTCACTACAAGAAAGACACTGAGGCACTGGAGCTTGTCTCGAAAAGGGCAGTGAAGCTGTTGAGAGGTCTGGAGCACAAGTCTGATGAGGAGCAGCTGAGGGAACTGGGAATATGTAGTCTGTAGGAGGCTCAGGCGAGACCTTATTGATCTCTACAACATCCTGGAAGGAAGCTGTGAAGAGGTGGGGGTCAGCCTCTTCTCCTGTGTAACTGGCGATGGGACTAGAGGCAATAGTCTCAAGTTGTGCCAGGGGAGATTCAGGTTGGACGTTAGGAAAAATTTATTCTCCAAAATAATGGTCATGAACTGGAACAGGCTGCCCAGGAAGGTGATAGAGTCACTGTCCCTGGAAGTGTTCAAGAAGCATTCAGATGTTGTACTAAAGGACATGGTTTAGTGGGGAAATATTGATGGTAGGCGGACAGCTGGACTGGCTGATCTTGGAGGTTCCAATCTTGGTGATTCTATGATTGACCAGAGCACAGCTCATAGACGTCAGATTATTTTCAAGAGGTCTCATATTTTTTTAACATTGGCATTAGCGATTCTTTTTTAAGACATTCGATACCTTACTTGGTCAAAGTGAGTTTTTCTACACTTATTATCAGATGTCCATCTGAATAAAATCAAAATACTGTCTAAAACATACAAACTATCTGCGAATTATATAAGATAATTGCCTGAAGACAGATCAAAGTGATGCTGATTCAAGCTACTACTACATGTTGAGTGCAAAGTGGCGTCCTTTTGAAAGTAAACAGATGGAAAAATACCTTGAGTCCCTCTTTCTGTAAGTCCTGAGCAAGTTCTCTGCAGAGTTCTCGACACAAGCTGTACTGATCTTCTGCCGTGTTAATTTCACTGAATGTTCTAAGATAAAGACAAAGAATTCTTTTCAGTATGAATCCTAAAGCTTGTTCAGTGACCGCCATCTAAATGTTTTTTGTTTTAACACTTGAATAAATCTACATAAAAAAAAAAAAGTTTTATGGAGTTTGAGTGTTTACTTCAAATATGTAAAAGAATATTGATACATATACTGTACAAAAAGATTTACGTACATTTATGTGCTCATAGATGTTTGTTAAACCCTTCAAATAATGAAACAATACATTAGCTCAGCTTTTTATGAAGTAGCTGAAAATGAATAAGATTTTAAGGTCATTGATGTTTAAATATTTGCAAGGGAGAATAGTAACACCAGCTGAATTCATGGAGGCAGCAAAGTAATTTGTATGTAATCTCCTTTGTACACTGCTGTGTATCATCAGAAGAAAGAGAAGATTAGAAAGTCAACATCAGAGCCAAGAGTCAGAAATAAATAATGCAGATGCAAGGAAATATATGCCAGCTAGGATAATTATGGCTAGTCACAGAGGATGAAAAACTTGCTTTCTGCCAAAAACATTGTTAGAGTTTCTCATCGGGGGAATTAATGTATTGCTTTTTTTCCATTAATCCATCTGCTTTTCAGGAATAATATGAGGAAAAGCAAGTTTCAGTTAGTCATGGTTTTAAGGCACACTGGAATCAAAACTTTGAGTGGTTAGATGCTTCTGGAATAGTTTCACAAACCCACTGTTTCATTTCAAGCTTTATATTTTTTGTACTTAAAGTGAGGGCAAAGTCCCTGCAGTTACACTAGTTTTCATGTCACAAAGTTATATTTAGGTTTACCGGATTGTATTGTTTAATCATCCTCTATTATGATTCACGTTCCCCTAAGTATGCTTGCATGCTGCCAGACTAACAGATTGAATATTTAACCACGGGTCCATCATCCAATATATGAGATGTGGTATTATATAGGTAATACTGCAGTGATTTACAGCATTGCAATGCTGCAGTATATGGAAAGCTGTATGATTTGGAAGTTTGGAAGGGGCAAGAGAGAGAGACTGTCATTTCAAGCACCTCTTCCCTTCATATAAACTAACTGCGTGATCCCAGCAGCTCATTGATGTCTCTCATCTAACCACATCTTTGTTCAGAGAGAATGAAGCAAAGTAAAAACACATGAGGGCAACAGCCTACTCAGATTATCTACCGGTCTGCAAACCAGCACAAGACTGGCCTGAAGTTGATCAGCCTGGAGGAGAAAAGGCTCCAGGGAGACCTCATATGGGGCTTAAAAAAAAACCAAAACAGAGAGTAACAGCAGACAGTGATAGGACAAGAGGAAACAGTTTTAAAACAAATAAGGGGAGATTTAGACCAGGCATTAGGAGGAAATCCTTACTAAAGTTGTCCCAAACTATTATGTCTCAATAGGAATATTAATCTAAAGGAGTATTAAATTACTAAGAGTGTGTTAGGAAACACATTTCAGAAACCGTTGCAAAATTACTGCCTTTCAAGACTTTATTACATTATACATGTTATGCACGTGATTGCAGGCTACTAGACCAACACTGGCAATAAGCTGAAACATAAAAAATTCAATGTTTCCACTCTACATTATGGCTCAAGGAGAAGGAGACGATGAGAAATAGGAAAACAAACCAGCACAAGTACTTCCAGAGCATTGTGAAGCCAAAAAGGGGTTGGGGTGAGGGTGGCACCTTGATGAGATTTAGTGAGCTTGGTTAGCTTTTTAAAATATGTAAATACACAATGAATTTATATGACAAAACTATACACATCTGGACATTAAGTAGATACAGTGATTAACGTATTTTTTTTCAAGATAAAAAATGCATACCTTTCAGTGCTCATACTTTTTCTTTCTCCATCCCTTTAAAAAGAAAAATAAATTAATACATTCACTTGACCAGTAAGTTATTTTTTTCACTGAACTCTAAGTCAACTTCAATCATGCTTCAAAAAATAATAGTTGATTTCTCTGTAAAATCTGAATAATACCTTTTTCAGCAAATCCTATCCATTAAGCTTGTCTGAGTGCAAGGCAAACACACACACACATATATAGCTTAATAAATATGTCAATATAATATATAATAATATTTACATATATCAGTAAGAATTGCCATTTTGCAAAATAAACTTGTTCTCTCTTATCAGAAAGAGTTATCTGAAATCTAAATAAAAATCTGATTCTGTTTCTCCTAGATACAACACAAGTATTGCTAGTAAAATCCACACTACATAAAAAATGTACTACGCATATTTGGATATTTGTCTGAACGTTTAATTTGCTTTCTGCCTGAATTACTGTCCATTGAAAATGTGACATCCTAAAGCCTTTTTTTTTTTCTATTTGTTTTCTTCTTCGTCAAGTTTTTACCAAGAATTACTTAGCAATGTTTCTGTACCCTCAGATGCAGAAGGCCTTCAGAGCTATTTCTTTTTATATTCTTCTATCTATAAATTTAAGTCTTTCTTCATAAATATAGTTTTTATCCTCAAATTTTCAAAAAAGATCCCAATCAAAAGCAATGACAATAAGAAGAACCAATTATTGAGAACTCATGTGGTCATATATTAAGGGCTTGCTTCTTCCATATTAAAATAACTTAAATCAAGTTGGTGTTAGTAAAAAATCTTCGACAACATCATCAAGAATGTCAAAAATCAAGATTATCACTGCAAAGGGGAAGACAAGTTTTTTCCCAGTCCGTATAACATCTAAAGTGTAAATAAGGAAACAATCTATCAATTTTAAAGGAGCATTTCTGGCTGCATTATCATTGCAGAAACAAACACAACAACAATCTGATTTTCATAGAATCATAAAATCACCAAGGTTGGAAAGGACCCACAGGATCACCCAGTCGAACCAATTCTATTCAAATTCCCTTCACAGAGTCAGCCCTCCCACATGTTCTTTCTCAAGTCACTAACTTTCTGGTTTTTTTGTTATTTTTTTCAGGAGCATTCATGGCAGAACATTACCTGTCTACAATAATTTAACAGTCATTATTATTTCGTAAACAAATTGGAAAAGTGTAAGATCTATTACTGCCAGAAACTAGAGGAAATAAGGTGGAATATGTTTTTCAGAAGTAAGATACTTTAGAAGCTAATTCCTAGTGAAATCAAATCATGATCAAGGAATTTCTGGATAGAATTTTATAACTTCTAAAAGGACAGAAGGATATTTATGGAAATAATATTTACAAGAAAGGACTCAATCCCTAATTAGGAATCTTGGTTCTTAAAATACCAAATAGCAAAGTGCTATGATTTTTAAAGTTAAGTGCAGCATTTTTGTATCCAGGGCAGGCTTAGAAATGAGGTATAGTATTGAAAAGACAGATTTATCAGCAAAAATTATTTCTCCCCATTCAAACAATAGGATAAGAAACCATTCAGTAATGAATCTCAGAAGAAGAGATTGGAAGAAGAATTTTAAATCTTCAGTTCTATTCTCGTAAATTCCTAAGTTATCATGGACATGTACATAAAATGGTAGGAGAGACGTAAAAATTACTTACTTTCAATAGAAACAAGAAAGTTTACCACCAATGTGATTTTCAATATTATCAGATAATAAAAAATGGTGGTGTATTATTTTCGTAAAATAAACATGACTGAACATCTCTGCTGTGGATAAATGACTGTTATCTCTTTAGTTATTTCAGATATTATCTGAAAATATATATTAATATAATAGTAAATTTGTATGCAGTATAATAGCGTATTACATATTAATATATTAGTATAATTTATTGTCAGTACAATAACTTATACTGAGTATAAGTAACTTATATGTAACTTATCTAACAGACTTATTAGATTTCATATGTTACGCAGAACAGCCAAAGACTAAAAGCAACAGTTTGCATCCTAGTCATAAGTAGAACAATAACATGTATCAAAGATTTAAAAATATATATACTAAACAAGACTAATTTTTTTTTGTCTGTCAATATAACATGCCTTAAAATGTAAATTATATAAAACACACATGGAAACATTTAGCAAAATGTAAGAACAAGAAATATAAAACCAACAAAACCAAAGCATACTTTTCCAAATGCGTTGAACCCAGTCCAAGAGAGATATCCAAAAAACTACGCCAAGATGCTTCTGAAAAAAGAAGAGAAAGCAGTGCCCTCTGCTGGTAAAGTTCTGAGCAAGTCACAATTCCAAGGGCTTTTAACATCTTCTCTGTTACTTTTCCTATACCTGGCACCTGAAAAAGAAAAAAAAGAAAAAAAAGAAAAAAAAACAGTAAAATGGAAATTACCATTTGTGGATCCACTACTGAGAAAAAACTTACATAAAATACAGGTGGGCATATTACTTAAGATTTTTATTTTTTATTTTTTAAAGAAGAAATGTTGTTTTTCAAACATCAGGAACATAAATGATTGTATAATAGATGTCATAGTGTCTCTTACCTTTCTAATGGGCAAATCTTTTATAAAGTCTAGCACTGCTTGTCTTTCAGGAGAGATTCTGCACTGTCCATTAGGTTTATTACGATCACTGCACATTTTCGCTAACATTGTATTTGGAGCTATTCCTTAAAAACAAAGAAAATTTTGAAAAATACAGGACTGTAATTTCAATCACCCATTATTTAAAAGAACAAGAGTAGACACATTCAGTAAAAGCAAAAGAGAAATTGTAGCTAGCAATAACCAGTTTTCTTGGAATTCTGGGGAAAAAAAAAAGTGTAATAAACTTGTGAGAAAAGAAACACGTATGACAACTTAAAAATAACTGATGCACCAGACAAAGCATACTTACTATTTTGAGAAAGGGTAACAGAACATGTACCAATCAGTCATGAGGAATTAAATAACAAGTGTTTTAAAAATAACATCAGTTACATGACTGAAAGATTTTATGACTGTTACGATAAGTGATTACAGTAAGTCAAAAGGAAATTCTCACAACAGCAGTTTTAATAAATTTCAGAGTGAAGGTATTATTTCCTACTTGTAGTTCAGAAAAAAAAGATCATTCATTTTGTCAAAATTTAGTAAACTAGTATTTTTTGGACTACCACTGATACAAAATTACTTAGAATTAAAAAAAACGCAAGTATTTCACTGGTCCTAGTTGGTAGAAGTATGTAGGAGTTGCTCCTTTCTAAAAAGGTAAACAGCTTTACAAACGAACTATAGAATTGGCTAGCTAAATAAATAAAATACTCTTCTTTACAGAGTAATTTTTTTAATCTAAATTTTTATGTGCTTGCTGGAATAACAGCCTAGATCATGTTTGAGCAACTCACACCCCACATACAGTATGTGCCTCCGGGCGGCTAGTAATGCAGTATTACAGGACCATAAACTTTTAACATTATTAAGTGATGTTAAGCAATATTTTCCATTAGTGGACTGCACAAAGTTCAAGCATTGACTGCATAGTTGGAATAAGCATCATCAAGGTGAAAATTAACTTGCCTATGCTGTATTTCAACCCACAGCAGCATTCAAAATGAAACAAATTACAGCAAATTATGGCAAATAATTGTATGCACTGTGATAAAATGGCTAAACATAGTCCTGTGAACAGCGGAAAAACATGTGCTTCACTTTCAGGTTTGTTTAAGAAATTTGAAAAGAGGTTTCAAGACTTTCAAAAAAATCAGCTTTTTTTTGGGTACTCACAACTCCATTTTCAGTTTACATAAACATATTACCTGTGAATTTTCAAATCAAATGTATAGAGTTGCAATCAAACATTCAACTGAAAGAAAAATGTGATCATTTTTCCTTACAAGAATTTATAAGTCCCACCTTTACAGAGAAAAATATACCTCACAATCACATCATATTCATGTAATCACTTTTTGGCAGTATGTACATTCCTGAACAATTATTTCAAAAATGACGCACAGGAGATCAAAAATCTCTGACAAGCACGTCGAGTACTCACTGATTTTCATGGCCACTTCCACTGAACAAGACACTGATACATCAATTTCACGAAAACAAGATCAAATATGCAACTAGTTTTATGTTTTTGTTGACTTCTTTTATTTTTTAATGTTTTAACAAAAAACTATTGAAAAAATAAAGAGGCTTTGTTAGTTACACATGCTGCCCAGGACAATTCATCTTCTCTCAATGAGTCCCAGGCAAGCCCAGAGGTAATATGTCCATCGTCTACGTGGCAGAAGTAACTCCATTTCACTATGGCTTATCAGAATTTTTCTGTTAGCCTTCTAATTATGTTTAACTTTGATGCATTTGTAAAGGCTTTATAAACAGTATTTTATCCTCTAGGGGATAGCATTTCAGAAGAACAGAGTATTATTTTGCTACTACTTAAGAAATAACATACGCGGTAATGTCATCAGTTCCTTCCTACTACCTATTTCTTTACCTATGCTTGCTCTTGACATTTCCCTGGCCTTCACACCTGCTTTAAAAAGTTCAGAATTCCCTGATGCCTCACTGACCCGGTTCAAAAAGCAGTTTGGATGCCATCCAAACCAAACTGCTAGGAACATACTCTTTGTATTTATTTACTTATTATTAGATATCTAAAGCAGATTATCAACACAACAGTTGAGACTTACAGGTAGGTTGCCTGAAGATGGAAAGCTTGAATGGTAAATATTAAAAACCTACTCAATATTTTATTAACTTAAACACATTTACTTCTCTAAGAATCATCCTTTAAATTAATTCTAATATTGTATTAAAATGAACAAAAGGAACAGTGTGGCAAAACTGTTATAAGTAGCAATAACTGACCTGTTTTTCAAGCTAAAAGCAATTCAGCAATGGGTAGCAGATTACTCTACAGCCATAAGCCTATTAAAACAATTCACATGAGGCACTACGACAAGTATCCACAGTGCTAACAGTAATTCCTGAGCCCACTAATTCACTTCTCTACACTACTTTCAAGAAGAAAGAAGCAAAAGATATAACTACTTCAGTGATAGAAAAGAAAAGAAAAGAAAAGAAAAGAAAAGAAAAGAAAAGAAAAGAAAAGAAAAGAAAAGAAAAGAAAAGAAAAGAAAAGAAAAGAAAAGAAAAGAAAAGAAAAGAAAAGAAAAGAAAAGAAAAGAAAAGAAAAGAAAAGAAAAGAAAAGAAAAGAAAAGAAAAAGAGGAATGGTTTTGGTACATCTAATGTTTCAGTACTGACTTGGAAGTTACAAGTCTTTACAGAATTGCAAAGGGGGCAAATTTCTTTGCAGCATGAGAATGCTGTGGCAATACATATTTCTTCAGTCTGTAACATCCCCAGAGATGAGTGTATGACTGTCATGGTTTTATGATTTTTGTTACATTATTGATATTCCACATCATAACATCATGTAGTGCATTGGGAGTTAAAGAGTTAATGCTCCAGCTGCATGGATCATCAATAGTTATGGGTATACCTGTCTCAGAAGAGAAGAACTACATTCCCCAGAGGACTGTGTGATGCTTTGCATTTTTACGTGTTTCCGCTCAGAGGGTAAAGATAAAAGCTGTCTGTGGTCACAGGACTGTCCCTCTTCCCTTCAGGATCGAGCTCAGCAGTGGGTGTTTGTTGCAGCCGTCCGCCTTCAGCGTTAGCGTAAGGCCTTCGGTTTATCGGACACTCTCCCTTGCTCATTTTATTTGATTCATTAGCCACAATTCCAATTATATTGTATTATATTGTGTTATTTTGCTTTCTGATATCTTATTTAGTAAATCAGCTTTCCTCCTCAGATCGTTGCCTCTGTTTTGTTCCTAGGCCCATCTCCCTTTTCCCTTTCTTCCCTTTCCTCCTTCTTCTTCCCCGGGGCGAGGGCCCAAGGATCCCCTGCCTCAATCGTCACAGTAGCAGGTCAAACCAGCCCACAAACCGCTGACAATGACTCACTGTGGAAATGCACAGGATTATTGCTTATATGTGTTCAAATACCTGCACTAGCAGTCAGTTGAGTTTTCTGCTCAATCCTAAAGCGAATTTCCTTTACAGCTTCTTCTGCAGAGGTTCCAAAGACAACCACGTTTTTCAGCGACTGATCTCTTTGTCCAGAGTGATCATCATTTACTGACATGCCATCTTCAAACAGCACTGGTGAAGAAGAGTATCCATCTACATTCAATGTGCCAGATACGTTTATATCCTCTTTATCTGTATTAGATAAGTACACAAGCAATTAATCAATACACATATGGCATCCATTTCATTGATTTTCCTCTGCTGTAGCAGAAACTAGTTGATTAGCAATTCTGTTTTTCCTGTTTGATAAAAAAAAGTATGCTTATTTAGCCAAAACGATTGCATTGCATTTTCATCTGAAGAAAGGAGAGTCACAACTGTTTTATTCCTCTCAAGATTATACTTGGCTGAGATTAAAATTGAGTAGGAGACTGGGCTTCACTTCCAGAAAAGCATTCTGGAAGGTTTAATTCCTGGTGCTATAATAGCAGGAAAACACAAACATTTTGGCATTACTTTTGTTTCATATCATAGAGAAGTCCAGATACTCCCTTTATTATGGGAATAAAAATCTTCTGTGCTTTTTTTTTTTCCCAGTTTTTTTCCCCCATTTTTAACTAATATTAGGATACTGCAATAACTCTGGTTCTAGAATAGCCAACCTGGTAAACTTGTAATCTTCAGCTGCAGTCATTGTAGAACTAGGAATGACAGCAGCCCTTTGTCTGACTCTATAAACTTTTCTATTACACTTTCACATTCTCAGTGCTGCATGTGGTGGAGAAAGAATACAGATATCAGATAGGTATGAAGAGACACATGATGACACATCAGTGATAATTAATTTGCCGAGACAGTGCTGGTTTATTTCCTTCTACTCTACTAATGGTCTTCAGTACAGCTTCTTTCATTATCCTCTCAATAGCTATTTGGACCTTTTTGAATACAACAGTACAAACTATCCAGTTTGCCCTTCAACCAACAATTTACTTGACTCCTTTTTTGTTATTACTAATTGGTTACACATTTGTGGTGTTTATCCAACTCCACCTTCTGGAGCCATGTGAAGCCGAGACATATTTTTAAGCATTACCATATTTCTGTAGCATTCATTCATTTGCACGGTTCTAGTCTTGTAAAATCATCTTAATAGAGCTTATACACACTTTCTTTGCACATAATTTCTCACATTTCTGATATACAGAACTTATTGAAGTATTTTGTTCTAGAAAATACTCTGGCAAATTATGAATAAACTTTAGAATAATCAATTTATTTATTTTGTATTTCCTTAAGTCACAAGATTATTACTATTTATTTGCAAAATTACAGTTTTTAATTGTAAGACAAAATATGTAGCTAAAACATGCAACCAGGTATAGTAAACCTACTACCACTTTTTACACTCGTATACCCACAAGTTAAAAAAACTACATCTCTAAATCATAACTGTCATCAGTGTGGCTTTTGTGCATGGGTGAGTAGTAGAGAAAGTGAACCTGTAACCTAATAAATCAGAGGTAGATAGTACACAGAATTAAAAAGAATGCACTTAGATATGTGTACTTTCATTGTAAGATGTTTTTCTGATGCTCTTTAAATGCAAAAAAAAAAAAAAAGAGAGAGAGTAGTTTGCTTACTTTTTTCTGTAGTGTTTTCTGCATTCAAAAAGTATCTTCTCTTATCTTCAGGCCAGTTTCGCCTTTCCTCCAAGTGCTCTGTTACATTCAGGTAGGCTTCATCTAGGCCCATAGGCATAAAATGGGGATCATATTCAGCCAGTATTTCCTTAACCTTCATAAATATACAGAGAAATTTTAAAACTTTGCTGTAAGAATAGATCTTGATGCGCAATCATGAGGTGAGCTCTGAAAACTCAAGATGACCATTAATATTAAAGACATTTATAGAGCAAATAATTTATTGATATTACAAAATTATAGCACTACTTCTCTCCAGTTCCAAGATATCAATAACAAGCAAGTAAAGGGGTTCTGAGCACTGTGTTTTATTGTACAGGTCACTGAACTCAGTGAATAAGCACTCCATTGACATTAGGTTCAAAGTCACTGCTGTAACTACTTGAACAAAACTCTGGGGACCTGGGAAACTGGCAGAAGCTCAGAAGTAGTGTGTTAGCTGATATACCTATCTGCACTGTCTGACAGACATCACATATGCAAAATGTAAGAAAAGCCCATGTTCTAAATAATACTCAAACATTTGGTGTAGCAGTGCTTTAGAGCTCTAGTCAGAGCCACTAGTAAAACTTACTCCAAAATGTGTAATGTTGAGTGCATCCTCCAAAACATGTTAAATTGATAGGACAAATAAAATCTCGCTTTTTACTGTTCCTCTTAACCTCTTCCCTCCTTTATTTTTAATTTATTTATTTTTAGCAAGAAGAAAAATTTGTCTGCATCATATTTTATCCGTTTTGGTCCAATTATTAGGTATCACAATATTTGATGATACGCATCTCATCTGTTTGTAAACAATTAATGACAAGATTCAGCTTTTGCTGACAAAATGAAATAAGTCCAGATCCTGTGAGATCACAAATATAAAATCAAACCAACTGTAACTTTCAATACATTACTCCCATCAAGTAACAAATGACAAATGCATAATGAAATCCAAGATCCTTAACAAGTTCAAACACATTCTAATGTAACATTGAAACTGCCAAATCTCATATCAGTTGTAAATAATGCATTGATAAAGTCTAAAACAAAATACACCAATCTTTGGCTAGAATGTTTTTTATTTTTCCAGACTTACCTCTTTACTCACTTTTCTGTATTTTTCAAAGTTTAATGGTACTATAGTTAGATGCGGACACAACTTTTTAGCAATAAATCCAGGCATGGCTGCACGTACACCAAATCTCCTAGCATGGTAGTTTGAGGTGGACTTGGAAGATGAGAAGTAAGTTAGTTTAGTGTTTAGTAATCAGGTTTTACTCAGTGATACTTAGTGTTAAATTCTGATCATGGAACTGCACACAGAAAAGACGGAATAGGATGAAAGTTAATATATTCTTTCTCCTTTCTGGCCTGTTCACATCCTTTAACATTTTATTACTATACTTTCCACTGAAAAACAAAGTTCAGTTTAACATTGTCTAGAATAGATGTTTCCTCTACTGCTCCTGCTAGTTTTTTGGTTTCTTTTTTTATAAAGTCACTAAACTTCTCATTATTATATGCTATTGTTGTACATTATATCACATTTTTAGATTAACACTATCAATTTCAATATTAGCTTCACATTTGGCCTTACCAACATACTCATTGATCCCACTGCAATAGGCTTTTCCTTCAGCTCTGGATTGTCTCTCATTTCCACAGCTGCATAGAAGGCATCCATGTCAATGTGTACAATAGTACAGCTAAGGTTACGACTCTGTTCCAGTTCCATCACAAGTCTGTCCACCTGAACAAAATAAAGAAATAATTTAAGAAACTATTAACCCTGCAGAAGTGCAAAAGTACACATGATTCTAATAACTTTGATGTATGTGGCACGTTGTTTTTAAAAAAATTGTTTGGAGTGACACTTGCTCTTAGAGAGAACATTGCTAGAGCATATGGTATAAAAAACAACAAACCCCTAACAAGGGAAAAAAAATACAAAACTTAATTCAGTCAGTTACTGGGTAAGACCCACTGAAGACACAGCTTCAGCTACTATCATACAGGTTATCTAAAAAAAAAAACAAAACAAACAAATGAAAACATTAATAGAATGTGAATTTCCAATACACCTAACTGAAGCTGTAACACTTCAGAAAATTGGCTCAGATATATGAAAAAAAGACCAGCAGCTCAAAGGGCAGTACAATCTATCTTACTTAGTGAGAAATAAGGTCTCAGACAGGTTCATTTACTGCAAAGAAAGCTGCTGTTAATCCCTTCGTAAAATTCCTCAGCATTTGTTACAGGAATACGTATCATAAGACTGGATTGCTAGCAAAAACATATGGTGACTTTTAAAGATTATACATAGAAAAGAGTTATAAAGTACCCCATTTCTCTTCAAAAGTTAAAGATATATCCCCTACTAGTAGACTGTGGACTTGATTACAGTGTTCTGTCACAGTCAAACAGGTTTCTCCACCAAAAATACTTAAAATATTTTTTCTTAATTTATTTTCATTCTTTTATTGAGAGGGCTGGAGATTTTGTGTTTGTTTCGGAAATACTGTTCAACTACAAATGAGGTTTGTAGTGAATATCACTAGAAAGTATGAGTGTATTACGTAACTGAAATTTTTTTAAGGCCTACTGACTTGAGATGACTGCGTTGCTGTTGCCATTGCCATACATCACTCAACAGAAAATATCAGAATGGGAGAACAAAGGAAGTGCTATCAAACTATGACTGCCTAATCACATTAATGACTATGCTAGCCTCTATTTAGACAAACAGTTGCTGCGATTGGAAAACAAACAGTGGGTCTAATGCATATCAGAGCTCAAGAAATGCAGGTAGTGAAAAGGAACAGAAGTTTCACTCTATGTGCAAGAACAAGGACACTCACACAAACATTTGTGATACCAAGGTACCATTAAAAAATGTCTCTGGCTCAGTTATATTGAGTTTATGGTCCTGAAAAGGAACAGTTATGAGCAATTTGCAAAGTCACTGCAGGAGTTGCTCTCTGTTTATCTTTTTTTTCCTTCAGAGAGCTGCTTAATAAAATAAACAAAAAACTAATCTAAAATCTCAGCTTTCGAGCTGAAGATACTTGAACAAAGACAAGTGGCTATGAATGTCCCAAATGAATTGCTGAATATTTACTTAGTCTTTTCTCTTGCTTGTTCCAAGTTCATTTTAGAGGTGAAATGGGACCTTAAATTAGGCTGTTCCACATAGAAGGAGCAGTACGCTCCCCAGGCTGAACAAACTGGTTTAAAGAAATGAAGAGTCCAAATGAAAGTGGTGCAGGCTGGCCGCTATTTACATGATGCAAAGTACAGAAAAATGTTTCTTACATTGTTGGAAAATGTAATATATACAAGATGCAAGTTTTCTATCTTAAACTGTATAATCAAATTGAGACGTTAAAGAATTATTCAAAATTTATTTAATGTTTGTAAAAGTATTTGAAAGGACAGAAGAAAAAACAAATAATGATACGACATTTTGGACAATAGTAACTGCTTATGGAATAAACATACAGGATAAACCACACATCAATAAGACTAGCAAGAGAACAGCTTTCAGACCTCATAGCAGCTGGATACTTCTTACAGTATTGTTAACTTCATTGGAACTTCAAGCAGTTTCACTTCAAGTCATTAGCACAACCTAAATCTGTTACAGATAAGTTTTTAGAAATCACGAATTGAATGGTACAGCATGATGTATTATTTCCATTGATAGAGAATGGCATTTATTAGAACTTTAAATTACCTCTTCAAACACGCTCTAGTGGTGAGAAAGACATTAAGTGTTATGTTATGGACTGTGTTCATTTATGCTACTGTTTCCATGATGTAACCAAGATTTTGTCCAACAAATCACTAAGCCAGCATTTTTTGTTTGTTTGTTTGATTAAATTGTTTAATTAAAAGAACTAACAATATGTAGTGTACAACATAGAAAAGCCTATGAAGAAGAGAGTAATTCTACATTTCAGGCTGGGTTAGACTAGTGTATAACAAATAAGCCTTGGGGCCATCCACTGAGCAACGAGGACAACAGCAAATAATTGCTCACTCAGTGAACACTGTCTGCACTGTGCAATGAATGAAACAGGAATCCTATTAGAGAAAAATGGCATGCAATCATGTAATTAAAGACTGAATCACAGTACAAATTAGAAAGGAAGTGAATTAATCCTCTTCAAGTACCTTTAATTCCGTTGTGTCTAAGAATATAGTGCGCAACCTGGTGTAGTTTTCTTCTACCACTATTTAACACAGAGTACTATTTAGGGTATCATCTGTATTAGCATATGAGAAGAAAAATAGTCCTTCCATCTTTCCAATTTAGAACTCATGTATTTCTTGCAACTTCTTATCTTTCATTAAATAGCACAGATAAGGAATAAGTTAATGAGAAAGAGTTGAAAGCTCTGACCATCTTTATTTCACTGAGGGTCATTTAACACAAGAAATTTGTATGTTTTCTAAAACTGAAGACTGCTATGATATTAATTAACAAACTATTTAATAAAACTTTTCCAGAAACCACAATGATATCCCTTCAAACTCTCTGGATTTAGAAGGAATTGTTTTTCTTCATTCTAATCATACAAAAAACATTTCACATTGGTTTTAGAACTTATTTAATCCTCTTCAAGGATTTTTTTATTACATATACATCCTCAAAACATTGAAGAAACTTTCACTTGCATGACTAACATGTAAACAATATCTACTATTGTGCTTATCAACAAAATTACAGTAAATTAGAACACACCAAAACATTTATTTATCAACTTCTCTAAATAGATAGATAGATAGATAACAGGATTAGTACCTGCAACTGTGCTTTCAACAGTTGTTGTTGTGTAATTTTCTCCTTAAGCTTCATCATTTTCTCAATTCGTTGGTTAACTTGTTGATCTTTTTTGAGCTCATTTTCATAAAATTTGGAGCCCTGAAAGAAAATAATAATAATAAAAAAACCCTGTAACATTTTACCTTGTCTTTTCATCTAACAAACACATTTGATCTTTAAATATAGAAAATGTGAAACACAGAAATAAATACTTTGTATTTTCATACAGTTGATACACAAGAGATTAGTGGTAACTTAAATATATCTTTCTTTAGTTAACACCATATAAAATTACTCCTCTTCACTCCCATTCTGACTATAGCAGACCACACAGGGGACTATTTAGAGAACATTTTCAAAATAGTACATAGAAGTCTTATTATTTATACTATCTTAAACATAAGGAGTAAAAAGCTCAAAATAAAAATTTATTTAAGCACTTTCTCAGACTTCTGCATAGATGAATTAACACGGAAGGCTACATAAAAGACACCATAAAAGTCAAATCCACTTCTAATGGTCAGCATTTTTTGATCATTTGTTCTTGAAAGATACTGTTGAAGTAGAAGGTATTTGGAAGAGGGTGATGGAAAGCAAATGTGCATAAAAAGCCCCCTCATTCTCAAGCACATAATTGCTCCCTAAAGAAAATGGAAGAATTCAAGCACAGTCAAATAGAACTAGACATTTAAACATAAAGCAAAAATATCCATTCATATAATAATGGTAAAAAGGATTGAAGGAAATACTATAATACTAAAAAATAAAAAAATAAAAAGTGGGTAAAAATGTCGTAATTATTGCTTAGAGGAAATCTCTAAATGGAAGAAATAAAGGATATCTTTTTTTTTTCAGTATCAGACATATGTATCATTTTGTCCCTCTGCAATCAAACATGACTTGTTATGTTTCGCTGAAAGAAATCAGTAAGAAAATGTTGGAGTGCAGACCTGCCCAGCACTTAAGATTGTTACTAAAAAGTTGTTCCCCATCCCTGAGTTTACCCCAAAGTGTGTGAAGCATCAAAAAAACCCACTTTCTGACCACTGTCTGTGGTATGCTTGGTAGGGTATGGTTAGGACATAACAGAGTGACACACAAATTCCAAAAAATATCACACAAACAACATTTGCATAGGGGATATAGTAACATCAAATGAAATAAGCATTTATGAAAGGATAAGAAAGGAAATCTAGAGCTGCCTGAATAAAGTATTATCCTCACACAGTTACATCTGTAGGCCCTTCAAGAAAAAAATAAGATGACTATTATTCCAGTGCTTTGTAGAGTTGTGGTCTTTTCAGTTGATCTTTGGCACAAAATTGTATACTACTGGTCACCCCTCTCAAGAACCACTTGAGAAAAAGAACGAAAAGAAAAGGACAAAGGAATGCACCTGAAAACATTAAAAAGATGATCACATCAACTTCATCTGTTATGGGAAGTTAGAAATGCATAGATCTGCTGGCAAGGATAAACAAACAAATAATCTAACGAACCTTGGAAGCTTCCATGATGATTTTATTAATTTTATCTTTATCCAAACCTTGCATTCCAGCTTTGTTATCATTGAGGCCCATCCTAAGTAGAGCTCCACCATTACAAGAGCTGTCATCAACTTTTTTCATGCTGTCCATAGTTGTTTTTGAAGACCAATATCTTTCTTGAGAATTAATATCTGTGGAAAAAAAAAAAAAGAAAAAAAAAAAGGAGCTTAAGTCATGTACTTGTTTCTAGCTGAACAATACAGAAGTAATTTGTAGAACTCATATGCTGTTTGTTATATTTGCTCATGAAATCAACACATACATCACGCATATGAAGATATATTTGTGTAAAGTGGCTGACCTTCCATAGTTACCAAATAAAGCCACTGTCAGTGCTTGGAGACAGTAAGGTTTTATTTCCTCAGTATCTAAAAACTGAACTCTTTCAAAAGTTCCCTTACAGGAATAATTGAGCACCATCGGTTTCAGTAAAGGTTAGCATTTCATGTCACGCACGTGAGACTTACATGGGTATATAATCCCATAAGAACAAACAGTAATAACAGTAATAATTTTAAGTTCCAGACGATTGTCGTTCATCATTAATTTAGTCCTCGTTCCTGCTTGAAATGCACCACATAAATTTTCCCAGTAATTTCTAGCTCAAATTCAAAATTTCTGCTTGAGTTACAGCTCATCTTTTAGAAACAGACGGCTTCAATTAACAACTTTCAATAAATCTTTATTGCTTACTTCAGGGAAAAAATCCTCCATTCTTTTTCTCCATTAATTTATAGAGCCATAACATCCAACTAAAAGCATGTACCACGCTTTTACTACTCAATTGCTGCCATACATATTTTTTTACATGCTCAGGTTCTGATATGTGACATCTTTCTTTATGCCTCATGAAAGTAAATAGCTGAACTTTTCCATCTATGGTACATTGTTTAGATAAAAATAAATTGATCTCAAAACTGAACAAACAAAAGCTATCTTCAGAAGCATTATCATATGGTTTTATGTTTTGCCAGATTAAAGTTAGCAGGATCCAAGTCTGATGTTGGACTGAATTATTTAATGCAAATTTATTACTGGAAAAGCAGACAGAAGTACTTTCTTCCTACCCTAAACTGCTGACTAATGAACAACTTCAGCTTTACTTTCATGCAGGAAGTACATTCACTACTAAACTTCCCCTTCAAGCTGCTCCCTGTGACAGGAGCCCTTCCTGCTGGGAGAAGTCACACCCTTTCAGGCTATTACAGTAGCTCTGTTAAACACAGTCACAAACTACACAAATATAAAATTGTTATAATTTTTCTAGAAGGTACTTCTAAATGCTGCTTTGACTACTCAAGGACTTACGTGGAATTCACCATCAACAAAACTGAATGACGTTATTATGCATTTTTGCATTTATAACTATTTTTGTTTGTGTGTGATAAAAGAACCGTGAGTGACTTATTTTAAATTAACGGTGCAGTGTTGTTATTTTCATGATGATCACCTCCTGAAACATCCCGGACAAATGTAATCAGACATTAAAGCAGCAAATTAAAAAGTTCTGACAACAGTACCCAATTTTTAATCACATTCCACCAATACAGATCATTTTGTAAGATGCCTTACGAAGAGAAAAGACCAGTTAAGTAACACTGTGTTTATCTACACAGCTTGTTGAATTTCAAGGAATAGAAAGTACTTGGAGATGTACAGCCTGGAACTCTTGGCACTATTGTAGCTAAAGTGCTTCTAAAGAGTCAGCTGGGAATGGGAAAGGCTTCATAGCTCTATCAAATAAACTACCTCAATGACAAACACTTTCATTAATTTTCCACTTAACCGGAGCCTGAAACAGGACTGCTAGGCAATAGCCAAAAAGTGGAAAAAAAAAAAAAAAAACTGCACTGCATACTTCAGTTCCAAGTTTCATCTCAAGTTCTTGAAAACCCCCACTTCAATTAGCTACTCAGTAATTCCAATGTTACTTGCAATCTATGGTAAGTAGTGGGCATAATTACACATAAATGCTTTCATTAAGGTAAATAACCCTCCACTACTTCCCCTGGTTCTTTTATCACTCCTCCTCAAGAAGTTGGCGTGAAAACAGTTATTGATTTGTATTCCAATCTGTGCAACTTGGTCCCGTACTCCTGAAGAACTCTCTTTACCCCTAGCACATATAGATCTTTCTCTTTCCTCATTAGTAAAGTCTCAGTCTTATAGCAAGGGCTTTAAACAATAACTCGTGTGTTCAACTCAAAGTCTTTACCTCTCACATTGCTACATATCCCATGAGTAAAAAATACCACAATGATGAAGGAAAATATTCTTTAAAAAGTCTCAGAAATGCTCATCTTCTTGTGTATACCAAATACATCAACAGTAACAGAAAACAAAGTGCATAAACATAAAGTAATACCTTAGCTGGAATTAAGAAAACATTTATCTGAGGACGTAACACTAGTTCTCCACAGAAGCTTAAATACATAGAGAAGAGACATGAACAGAACCTGGAGTCTATCTTGCTTTCAGAATAAGAGGTCTGAAAAAACACGTTAAATATTTAACATATTTGAATGTATCAGAGAAGCTACAATAAAACAACAGATATAGCACAGTCAGACAACAGTCAGTGGATCATCTGCAATAAAATGACAGCATTTAAATGAAATGCAGGAGAAGCACCATTTGAAACACTGTAAGAAAAGATAATAAAATGTCAATGTAGAAACCATGGAAAACAGTGTCTATAGAAAATTGACCTGGAGAAAGCAGTTAGCTTGTGCTACCTTGTATTTTAGCTAAAATGAGTTTAAAAAATGGGTAAAAATTTAGACTAAGGAAACACTGGCTTAAAACCATCTGGGCAAAAAGCATCATATTTGTGACATATTTGTGGCATGGTGTCACCTCAAGAATCTGCTGCAAGACTGTGCTGTTTCCATTAGAGGACATGTTAAATTTCTCACAGTGTCACAGCAAGTAAGAATGGTACAAAAAGTCTGTGAAGGCAGTCCACAGTTAAATACGATTCTACTATTCTTGTTATTTGGAGATGGGCATGGGGAGAACTAGAATGATCTGTACATGGAAGTTGTAACCTTCCAGCTTCTACTGAAAGGGCTTCTAACGATAAAGAAGACTTGAGCACTCACTGCCAACAGGTAATGGCAAAATAAAAAGGTGGAGAGAAGAACCACAGAATATCATTACAGCGTAGAAAACTTCGTTAGTAGCTGGGAGGCTTTTAAATGGAAAACAACAAACATTAATGAAACCCTTTTAGAAGCAAGCATAGAAACTCAACTGAATCAAAAAGATTGGATTTTATAGTATACGAAAGCATATTATACTGAGGCTGAAACAGCAAATAACATCAGACAAATTATTTAATTTCAAGTGCCTCTACCTGTATTCATATTTAGAATCTGTTTGCATGAAGTAGCGTGAAGGACATAGGTTATATTTGTGAGCTGTACTGTTCATGCTATTCATTAAAAACCCAGCAATTTCCACTAACAGAAACACGGAATTGTAGGGTCTGGAAAGGACCTCCAGAGATCATCAAAACAGAACCAGAACAGAAACTGTATGTAATGTAAGCACTTAAAACTCTTTTGTCTTATTATTTTCACATGGTAAAATACAATGTGAGAGAAAGATTAAATATATACATATATTTCCAAAATATTCAGTTCAGTGGAAACAATTTTATCTTGCAAGGCAATAACATTCACAAAATTGTTAACGTTCTGTCCTATATTAATAGTGTAACAATTTGCTGAGAAGTAACAATAGGAATCGAAAGTGACAACTGTTTGTAGAACTTGGGAAAAGAAACTGCAATACCAAATGATAATTTGATACATGTAAATTGTGTAAAAATTCTCGTGAAGAAAAACTGTTATCTGTGCTACCACAGACACTCATACCAATAGAAGAAACATAGCAAGAGATGCAAAGACTAATGAGATACACAACTGTTTATCCTTCTTGCAGCTCCAAGGAATCAATACTTGTAGCACAAACGAAGGGGATTCCTCCTTCAATACGTAAACTGTCCACAGCTAATCTTCACAGCATAAAAACATATAAGCTGTATAAAAATATACATATACTGAAGTTGCAACAGCAACATTTCATTAAAATGAGGCCTCATTTATTATAGTCCAAAAAAAATTTTTTTTTTCCTATTTTCTTTCGATTCTTTTGTTTTGGATATTTCCTTCAGCTCTTCTGATCTTATTTTAGAAATAAGAAAACAAAATTATGACAGCTGCCTCTACATAAAAGCATGGAGAATTGGGGACGGACTAACTTTGCAAACCCTCTCATTGGACACACGTTGTATTACAAGAAAATAAACACTATCCTTAATTTCCTTGACAAGGTCAAAATGTTAATAGGGATTTTGTAAAAAGCATTGAAAGCACAATAAACAGCTAACTGGGATGAATAACTCAGTGCATCCGATTCTGACCATAAAGGACTGCTTTTCAGCCTTTCTACTAAGACCAAGTGTACTGTAGCATGAACTCCACTATGCTCAAAATGTAAACACTTGTGAAGTTTGTACTATGCTGCGAATATAAAAGAGAAGGAAAGAATATATATATATATATATGTGAGATCCCTGCTTCTTAAATAACTTTACAAAAGAATCAATATCAAATATTATAAATATCCTGTAGGATGGAAAAAAATATTCCATATTGTACTTAAAACAATTACATTCACATTCATGACAAATACAGTAGTGTAGAATATGAAAGAAGATCCTCAGAAATCAAACACGAGTGAAATGTCTACCTTTAACACATCTGAAGTGAAATGTGTAATTCAGTAGTTTAAGACTCAAAAGCAGGCAATTTCAGTTACTTCAGGAAATACACTTGTGATCAGACTTCGCTGTATCTGCACCTCACCATTACTCAAAAAATCAAAAAACTCACAAGCAATACAAACTAAAGTTGGCAAGCTGTCAAAGTGTCCCTCTCTAGTGAGAATGCTACAAAAGTCACAGGCAACCATCTTTCACCTTTTGCATTCACCTCCTGCTTAACTGAGATGGAATTGAAGCTTAATGTTGCTAGAAGCCTCCTCTACTAAAACAAACTAATGAAATGGATACTCTTAGTCATTAGCTGTTACTGCTCTAGAACTTAGGAAAACTCCTCCACTTATTTGCAAAAATGTAAATAAATATAAAATATTAAATATACTAATGTGTAGTAGCAAGTTATACAAGTTACACTGAATTAAATTATAAGATTTCAAGTGCCCCCTTCTCTCTCTCTCTCTCTCTCTCTCTCTCTTTCTTTCTTTCTTTCCTCCTTTCCTTCTTTCCTCCTTTCCTCCTTTCTTCCCTTCCTCCTTTCTTCTAACATTTAATACTCATGGAAACTGGTTTGACAATGCAGCATAAGAGAATACTAAAGAACTGAAGAATCTGACACATGAACACAGAACAAACAAGCCAAACAGACCAGTTCAAGAGTAACGTTCAAACTCAAGCCTTAAATGTCTTCCTTAGACTGGAAATTATTACTGCTTGCAACCACATCACTGGCCACCTCAGAACAAAGCCATTGTGTAAGTAATAAATAGACAACAGGAGACCTTCTCAGTAAGACCACAACTCATGCAAAACAACGCTTTAAATCAACACCACTTCATTTTTTTTCCAATTGCTGATCAAGATAGAACAGGTGCTACACTTCTTATTCCACTTCATGTACAGAAATATCTTCACCTAGGCTGTGCATGTAACTGTTTGGAGGCAGCACCCACCACTGAAGAGCTAAGCAAGAACTAACCTGCTTGGGTAGAGGAATTATTGCATCAATACAGCCAAACCATTTGAGAAATGTGTTTCCAATAAATGCTTTGCTTTTTTTCTTGAATTTCTGAGACAATAGCATGCACATGTTTAAACGAGAAAAACTCAGTACCACCAGGATATTAAAAACATCTCTGATACTTAAAAGGTTATACTACAAAGTGCATTTGATTTCATTCTGACTTCACTATTATTTGTGTGAGCTAAGAATTGTGTTCTAAATAGGAACATTTACGTCAAATCTTTTCCACCAAGAAAAGTCTTTGCTGCACCTGTCTTTACTGAGTATTCATTTGGCAAGGAAACATTCTGGCTGACAGGGTCGAATTTAACAAGCTCTTTATCTCTTATTTCCTTGTAAAAACACGTTCCCTCGATAATGATTTAAATATCAGCTGCTCTTGAAAGTCTTTGCTTCACAGCAGGAGAAACCACCAACAAACAAAGACATGTGCAAGCAAGCACATCAGTGTCCTTCTGAACTATCAGCTCAATTCTTCTTAGCCACAGGGGGTGATGGTTACTAGAATTCAGGTTACTGAGCTGTCCCCAGAAGTGGACTTATGTCAGTTTTAATCCTGTAAAAATTTGAAATGATAGAGCTGGCAGGAAGAAGAGTGTTATCGGTATGTCAGCATACACAACTATCTAGGTTCCCGACTAGCAACATCCAAAACTACTACCATTTATCTGTCCTCTCACAATGCATAATAAAATGTTAGTTTTCTAGAAAAGCCAACCTCCTAAGAAGAATATTTTCTATAACTGTCATCGGCCAAAGTACATGATAAACCAATAATGCTGAACGTAAAACTGGGTCAGGATTCACAAAATTTAAAATTCCAAGTGCTGATGCTGAGCCAGCTGACCAGGACTACTTTTCAGGTAACAGCTGACCCAGCATTCTCTGAAAGCTTGTATCCTAGCCAAGTACTCAGAACTAGCTTTCGAGAAGCACAGCCCTTGAACTATGTTTTTTCTGAAATCAACATACAAATTACAGTCAAACTAAGCCTTCTGAAAAGGAACTCACAACACAAAACAAACAGGTAAGACACTGCTTGTCACTGTACCCAAAATGAAGATGTCAACATAGGTACATTATGCCATTCAAAAAGCTACTTGGATAATTCTTCCTTTACACAAAGAGCCAACTAAATGAAACAAGTGGACTATCTAACTCTGATTAAATTTTCTTCAGGCAAAATACGGCATAATTTTGCTGCAAACTGTGCTTTCAGCTCCTCTAGGGCTTTGTTTAGTAAAAAATTGTGACTCTAGAACTTAAAAGTTCATTCCAATGGCGAAGAACTGTGGAAATTATCTTCTCTTGCCTCTATATGTGTTGTATTTCTAAACTACTGAAAAAAATTCTTGATCACTTTAAACCAAATGAAAATAATGAAGGAATTATTTATACCTGAGACCCTATACTGCTAGGCAATATGCTCTTATATAAACAAAGTTCCTTCAAGGATCCCTTACGAAAAATAATCCTAATCTTAAGCTATGAGTACAAATATACTAGAAAATATTTATATACTAAAGATCAACGTGTTTTAATAACAACCAGTAAACACAGTACAGCTGAAAGTACAACTCTAGAAATAAAAGATGAAAAAAAGAAAAATTGGTTACTCACTTAATGTTGCTCATGATTAATATCTTCTGAAGTAAAACTCCAAAAAGCATATTCATATTACAATTAGAACATAAGCACTATAGAGCAATAGTATTTGTTACAGTAATCTACAAAAGATGATGGCCTCTGGTTACAATAGTAATTTGTAGATTCCTTACACTTTTTAAGTCATGAGGAGTGCAGACTGAATACAATCGTTTGTGATGAAAGAATGATCACAATAAAGAAGGACAAAGTAAGTGCCCACTGAAGACGGCTTCTCAGAGAGGTTGTGAATGCCCCCTCCATGGAAGTATTCAAGGCCAGGCTGGATGGGAGTTTGTGCAACATGGTCTAGGGGGAGATGTCCCTGCCTCTAACAGGGAGTTGGAACTAGATGATTTTAAAGGTCTCTTCCAACCCAAACCTTTCTGTGAATCGAAGAAGACGCAGGAGGAGATAGAAAGGGATGTGAGCTCTACAGCAGCTTATCAGTTTGATCATCTTCACTTAACATGGCTTTGGTTTGTATGACAGGTTGGCCTCGAAGCATGCAAGACAGATTCTTCACAAACTAAACTGTTCGAATAATTAGAGTGCACGCTTGATGCATTCCAATTGCTAATGGACATTCTGTAATGGGACCAGACTACAGCTAGTATGAAGAACCTCAAAACGTTTAATGGGTGAACAAATGTCCTCAGCACCAAATCTTTCCCTTGAAAATCTACTCCCATTTGAGCACAGCACTCGCTAATGTAGATGAAACTTGATCTCATTAAAGGTAATAGGCAGCTAGTTATCTACAAAAAAGATCGTTAGAATATCAAAGAAAAGCTATTTTAATTTAGGTTATTCACACTCTCAACACACACTTGAAGAACATAAACTAATGAAATAAAGGAAAAAAAAAATAAGACATTCTAGGAGAACGTGGCAGATGTAAAAATGAAGAAGGAACCATGAACATAATGATAATCTTACTGAAATTATTAGGAGCCTGGAATGTTTCCTTTATGAGGAAAGGCCGAGAGACCAGATATTGCTTAGCCTGGAGAAGACTAAGAGAGGATCTCATCAATGCTTATAGATATCTAAAGAGCAGTAGTCAAGTGGATGAGGCCAGGCTCTTGTCAAAGGTGCCCAGCAACAGGACAAGGGACACAAACTGAGGAACAGAGAATGTTCTGTCTGATTAGGAGAAAAAACTTCTTTACTGTGATGGTTACAGAGCACTGGAACAGGTTGCCCAGAGAGGCTGCTAAGTGTCCTTCTCTGGAGATATTCAAAACCAGCCTGGACTTTTTCACATGCAACCCACCTTAGAGAACGTACTTCAACAGGGGACTGCATAGGATGATCTCCAGAGGTCCCTTCCAACCTGTCATTCTGCAATTCTTGATCTGTAACAGCAACTGCAGCAAAGGGGTTAGAATGAAAGAATGAAAGTGAAGGTGCATGGCCGAGTACACATCACTGCCAAAGGCTTTGCTCAGACATGTCTCCTCACCCCCTGTTTTTAGATCAGAATAAAGTAATTCATTCAGAATTTAATTGGGGAAAAAAAGTGTCTTTAAAAGTGGTTCCGCTTGATTCCACCAACGTGGATGAAAGAACAAACGAAGAACAAAAATATTACTCTTTCAGGTTATCAGTATGTACAAAACTCAGCCGCCCTGCTTGCTTACCAAATGCAGTGCATTGCAACAGACACAAAGCAAAAATAACATAGTTTCTTTCCAAACAGCTGATGAGGCAAAGGGCCCAGTTTCTCAACAGCTTTTCCTACTTCACCAAGAAGTTAATTCCTCAGCGCAAACCTTCGAGCAGTAATATCACATGGGAAAAGCACATCACAGAGAGAGGCAGTCAGAAAAACGACATTTTACAGCATCGTTCTTAAAATACAGCGAGGAGCATGCATTGTAACACTAAGGCTCCCTACACAAAACCTATTTAACACCTTTTACCGACCAAAAAAAAACCAAACACCTAAACCAAAACCACGAGCCCGAGCGCGAAGTCCATCCCAACCCACTGCATCCGTCCGTACGCCGTACAGCAGTCTGTTCTGCAAACATTTCTCCCCCCACAGCCACGGTTACGCATCTCAGACAGAGCTCTGAGAAACCTCCGCGTACTGTCTTCGTACCCCGAGCTGCGGTAACAGCAGGCGCGTCAAAACGCGGGGCCGGGCTACCTGACAGCTCAGGCCGCCGCTTTCCGCTCGGTTCCTACCACGCCGGCCAGAGCTGCCGCCCCGCGCCCGGCGGAGATCAAGATGGCGGGCACGAGCCTGCGGGCGGGGGACCGCCGCCTGGGCGGACTACAACTCCCAGCATGCCGTGCGCGGCGGCGGCGGCCCCGGGCTCCCTCTGGGAGACTACAAGTCCCGGCGGGCGGCGCGCGGCTCCGCCGAGCGGGGCCGGGCTGGAGGTGGAACGGGTAAATAGTAGCGGAGCGCAGCCCCCCCCGCTTCGCCTAAGATGGCGGCGGCGGCAACGGCGGCGGTAGCAGCGCTGTGAGTGGAGCGCGCGGCAGGCGGACGTGCGCTCGCTCCTCCTCCCCTCGCCACCTCTATGTTGTGGCCGCTGCCGTGGGCCGGGGCCACGGAGCCGCTGTGAGGGAACAGCGCGAACCTCCTCCTCGAGGCCGCTCGGCCGCTCAGGTAGAGCCGCTGCCGGCCGTCCCCATCTGCTCGGCAGGAGACGCTGAGGCTGCTGTGGGCAGGGGCCGCTCGGCTCTTCCCTGCTCAGCGGTGGCTGCGGCTCGAGTCTCCATGTCGGACAACCAGAGCTGGAACTCCTCCGGCTCCGAGGAGGACCCCGAGACCGAGCTCGGGCTGCCTGTTGAGCTGTGCGGGGTGCTCAGCAAGGTAAGGCGCCCAGCGGCCTCGCGCTTCGCTTCTACGCGGCGGTTCTCGGATGCTCCCTCCCCCAACCCCCCCTCCCCTGAGAGAGCCCGGCTGTCAGCCCGCCGAGAGCGGCCCGCTCACCTCCCCCTGCCTTGGCGCGGGCCCCGGCAGCCCCTCCCCAGCATCGAGAGGTGCTGCGAGGGAGCCCTGCCTCGGGCGGAGCCGCCGGCGCGGCCTCGAGCCGCGGGCGGACGGGGAAGGCACCCAGCGCGGCGGAGACCCGCTGCGAGAGTCGGGTTCCCTCCCTCCTCCGTGCGCTCCTGCGGGCACAGGAGCGGCGCAGCCTTCGGTGCGGGTATCAAAACAGTGCCATAAAACAGCCCTGCAGCGGGAGATACTGGAGGAGAGGAAGGAAAAAGGCACTAGGGCTCGTTTCCCTTCTTAAATAGAAGCGCCGCTGTTTATTGTTGTTTTTAATCACTGGAAATGAGATGACTTGCAAGTATGTGCTGGGTGACGCTTGGAAAATTTTACTTCGGGGCAGTTTTGAAGTTGTGCATTTGAATTATTAACTTTGGACGCGGAAAGGTTTTATTATTGTAGGAGCTACCTTCGGGATGGTGTTGAATTAAAAAAAATAAGTTCTTTCCTGTCCTGTGTGGAGCGCACAGGTCATGGGATACTGAGTTCATAACACCCTGGCTGCTAAGGAAACAGTCACAATGAGACAGTCCTCTGCTCGTTGTGAGAGAGTCATGAACACTTTGCAGTCTGAAAATGCTTCTAAATCCAGAGATAGAAGAAGGTCTTCATCTGTGAGATCCTGTCATCTGTAGGGGTTGGGAGAGGATGAGAGAGTCATGAGATGTGACACCACTAAAAACACGAGGTTTTGGTTTAGTAGAGTATGTTTTTTCTTTACAATGCTTTCTTTTGATTAGATGATCCTCCTCTTAGAAACTTTAGTATTTGTTGGGTTAGATTGGTTCTTACGTTGACAGGTACAGAAGTAATGGGTGAAGTCATGGTCTCTGCTGAAATGTATAATGTCTATACGTGCAAGACTCATGGTTTTTTTTTAACGATTATGCTGAATGCAGCTGATGCTGTCCTTACCATGAGAACACAGTGGATGTGATCTCAGTAGTCAGAGCACAGTAAAACCTGTTGAAGTGAACGTACTTGAGGGACAGTTTTACCTTTTGCTAGTTAATGCCTCAGTAATACTTGAGACAAATTCTTTAAAACAGAATGGTACCTTTCCAAACTGATTACTGAGCATATCTCTGTTTTTAGAACTTACTGTCTGTTATTAAGTAGCAAATCAATGGAAGTGTAGTGCAGTTCTCTGTGTGCTTAGTAATCTTTCAACTCAGTAAAGAGAGAAGCTTTCAGGCAAATGGAATAAATTGGTAAGAGAAGCTTATTAGAGCTGCATTTCACTGGTCTCTAAATGTTTCTGAACTACAGGCATTTTCCATTACAGTTTTTCTTATAGTTTTAATGTGGATACAAAGCACTCTGCCATGGAAATATTTTAATACGTATGTGCTTTAACCAGTAGTCTTTTGTTTGCAAAAAAAAAACAACTGTTCTTCAACAAGAATACTTTAAGGAGACTCTTAATTCGTGTCACATTTTGGTTGCAACAGCCAGTGTTGATTGCAGCAGCAAATGCAAGATTGGCTGCTATATTTACCTCACTTAACTGTGTCAAAGGAGGAAAGGTGCTTTCTTCCTTGTCTCTTGCTCTTTTGGCCAAGAGGGCTTCACACTTCACACCTGGTAGGAACAGAGAATATAATAGAGAGAAAGAGAGAAAGGCAGCACAAATATACCTTTGTAACAGTGCTGTCAGTTCATGTAGTACACACAGCTGAATCATTCATACTGGATGTAGCTATTCAGCTTATTAGGAGACTGCAAAAAGGTTTATTTTTTACGAGTAAATGTAGATCTCACCTGTGCTTGAAAATAGCTAGGAATTTCTCAGGTGTGTTTTTCTATTTAGTGCTTAGACTTCCTCTTGTAATTAGTAGAGTTAACACCCAGTTATGAGACGCCTGTTAACTGATACATGTAATATAATGTGGAAATTATCCCATTAGTCCACTTTTTCTCCCTTCCTGTTTCCTTATAGTAAAATGGTGAATAGTGGTTAGAAAGTCTTTGTTGTGATCGAAGAAATGCTTGCCTGATAAAATCATTCTCAGTGCTTTTGTTTTCCTGTTTCTATTATTATTTACTTTATAATCTTTTGTACTGCAAAGTCCTGGCACCAGTGCGTCATCAGAGTGGTAGAATAGTTGGTACTATATGGTCCCGTGGGGTGCTATTCAGTTGTGTAGGGAAGTTGTAGCAAACACAAGGTACTAATAAAGTCCTGACTATTAGTCACTTGTAACTGTATTTTTATATGATGAATCCAGGACTTGTTCCTGGAATATCAGCTTCATTGTATATGTGAATGTTGAGTCCCTTGAAAGATTTTAGTAATGATTTGATGCCTGCTGACAAGTAATTATCTTCTTAGTAGTGAAGTGGTTATGGGATTAAAACCTAAAGTAATACCTGTGGGTAGTAGGAAACTGATGAAGAACTGATGCCTTTAGTTACTATAATGGTGAAATAGTGGCATGTATGTGTTCATATGAAAAAAAGTTATAAAATTCAGTAAAGTCACTTTGGTAGAAATCACTTATATATAAATAAAATATTTCGTGTCCTGATTCACTTTGGCCTTTTGTGTAATTTGGATTTAAAATCACATCTAAATTCAAGGTAGAATTTTGGTTTTCCTTTCTTGTCCCCCAGTTTTTTTTATCAGTGCTTTGGTACCTTTGTTTAAACAGCCTTGGGGACAATTTTGCAACAAAGACATCTGTTATCTTCCTGTTTCTGGGAAACAACTGGCTTTTAGTACAGTATTTCACTGATTTGCAAGAGTGTTTTTTTTTTTTTAAGAGTCCTGTTCAGAAGAAGTGAAATGTTCTCAATTGGGAAGAACATAAAAACAAACAACATTCTTTTCCTGATACTTGAAAGGCTTGGAAATATCAACCAAATTATTTTATCTGTTTTTTTTCTATTTGCAGATTTATTTTTTTCTTTTTTTTTTTATAGTGGACCAACTACATTCATGGATGGCAAGATCGATGGGTGGTTCTGAAAGCCAACACACTCAGTTATTACAAGTCTGAAGATGAAACAGAATATGGTTGCAGAGGCTCTATCTGTCTGAGTAAAGCTGTGATTACAGTAAGTGCTATTTCAAGATTTCCATCTTTTCACATTTTGGAGTGTTATGTTGTTGTAGGCTAATATTCAGTGAAAGCAAATATGGATATGGCAGATTATTCTGTTTCATCATTTAACATTAAGTTAGTGATATCCTTGCAATACTGTGGAGCAGGACAAAGGAGTTCCTAATAAGACAAGCTGTTTTCATTTGAGATTGCAGTAAGCAGCTTTCTGTTATGCTTCAGAGTTCTGTGCATAGGGGTACAGTTTCTCTGTGGAAGAGGTATTGTTTTCCCAGGGGTCAAACTAAGTCACGAAAAAAAACTTCCCGAAGGAATTCACATCCCCCACAGTCTGTTCACTTTGCACTAGAAAACAAAAAAGTGGTATTTCTTTGACTCCTAACTTTTTGAACCTAAATGTGTATTTCCAAAAGGAAAGTATACTGCTGTTTACTTCTTCAAACAAATAGCCATGTGGTAAGTACTGTTTCTGCCTTATGCTTGAAGACTTAGTATTATGCTGGGAAGAGTGAAGAACGTATGTACTAATGCAATCTCATAGTGATGAATTGGCGTTATAAGATGAAGAAAAATCTGGTTTTGCTGCTTTAAAAATTATTTAATTTTGGCCACTGAAGTCATGCTCAAGCTTTTCTTTTATATTTAAATAGTCCACTTATAGGACAGAAAATAGAATATGCACCGAAGGGTTTGAGTTGAGACAGACCTTAAAGATCTTGTTTCAACCCCTTGCTGCGGGCAGGGGCACCATTCACTAGATCAGATTGCCCTGGACTCCATCCGGCCTGACCTCGAACAGTTCTGGGTACATCTTCAACTTCTCTAGGCAGGCTCCTCTAGTTCCTCACCGACCTCTTGAGTTAAGAGTTTTCCCTTAATGTTTAATTCAAGTCTGTCTTCTTTTAGTTTAAAAGCATGACTCCTTGTCCTGACAGTAGACAGACTGACAAAAGAGGCCTTCTCCATTTTTCCTGAAGACTCCCTTTAATTACTGAAGGGCTACAGTGAGGTCTCTCCACATTCTTCTCTGAGTAAATACTTTCTCAGCCTTTCTTCATAGAAGTGGTGCTCCAGCCCTCTGATCTCGATCGCCTTTCTCTGGATATCTTCTGTGCAGCGCCAAAGTATATAAGAACAGTAGCATTTTGTATGTTTTTATTCTACTAAATGTGTTATTTCAAGATGAGTTGAGAAAGACAACGAAGAAGTACTCATTTTAATGTATTCGTGGCTATCTGTAGTAGTTCCAGCCTTTGATCAGGAGTTCCAGAAAGGTCTTTTGTTAACTAGACAGAAACTGAATGTGTTTACCAGACAGAGATAGGAAGGTGGTGACAAGGAAGTAGACCAAGAGAAGTCTGGAAGTATATGTTAGAGCATATATATCCAACCTGATAGCTTAATGTTTTTATTTTTTGTTTGAATAAAAAATATATGAAAAGGTACACAAGCAACAGAACTCTTTTCTCATATGCGGCCCAAGCCCCTTCAGTCAGTTCAGTGTTACAACTTGACGGACTGGGGTTGGACATCCATACTTTACAGCATGTTATAGCATTTCAGATTCCAGTTGTAGTGGTGGAGTGAGAAATAACAGCCCTACTGCTGCTGGTTAAGTGCTGGTATTGCACTTTGTGAAGGGAATTTCAGGAGCATTTTGTGTTCTGACAAGGAAGTGATAGTGGTGAAGCATTTTTACAGGAAGTGACTTTTCTATTCTGTGATACCTTAGAGTTGAATAGTTCATTTGGTTTTGTTGTTGTTTTTGTTGTTGTTGGTGGTTTGGTTTTTTTTTAGTTCTTGAGCTTCATTAGTATATTGAAAAAATATGTTGAGGGCAGAAGAAAAATGAGTACAGTTCTAAAAGTTAACTTGATATTTTAGTTCAGTTTTTATTATGGATTTTGCATTGTGAGGAGTATTTTATGCCTTAGTTGTTTGATTTTTAGTTTTAAACAGCATCTCTGAAGTTTACCAAACTTCTGTTAATTATTTCTAGCTGCAATTAGTGATTGCTGCTTAAGTATTAGAGGTTCAAGAATGCTATCAGGTCATTTCTTGCATCTCCCAGGATATAGGAAGTTGTTTGAATCTGTTAGGAGATAACACTTGTGTTTCAGAAGCTATTTGTCTGAACCATTGTTTAAGAATGAATACTTCTGATTTGATAGTTGGGTAGCAAAAACTAGCTGTTTTTTTTTTTTTAACATCTTTTTGACAGTAGTAGAAGAATTAAATCACAGAATGGCTTTGGCTAGAAAGGACCTTAAGAATCATCTAGTATCCAGTCCTCCCTTCTGTTGGCAGGGTTGCCACTGTCTGGATCAGACTTCCCAGGGTCCATGTGGCCAGGCTTTGAACACTGTCAACATCCTCTCTGGGTAACCTATTCTAGTACCTCACTACTGTGAGTAAAGAATTTCTGCCTAGTGTTTAATCTAAAACCTCTTTCTTTTGGTTAAAGGCCACCTCCCCCTGTTCTGTCGCCATCTGTTCTTGCAAAAAGTCAGTCTCCCTCCTGATAAGCACTCTTTAAATACTGAAAGCTTCCACTGGAGCCTTTTCTTCTCCAGGTCCCACTCTACTTTTCTTCATAGGAGAGGTACTCCAGCCTTCTGATCATCTTCATGTCCCTCCTCTGGACCCATTCCAACAGCTCCAAATATTTGAAATATTCTCCCTGTTAATCTTTACTTTTGTCCATGTAATATCTTACTAGTGATAAGCTAGTTAGTATGTATTTAGTGCATAGGAGAAGATCAATACCTAATAAAAACTTGAGGTAACAGGAAAGCTACTTTTGTTGTCAGTGGAACTTGCTCTTTGCTGAATATCAAAGATCGATGTGTTAGAGGAGGGAAGTTTTGTTTCTTAGTGATGTAATTGTCAGCTACAAATGTTCAGTAATTGGACTTTTCATCTTGAGTATTCTTATCCTACAGTGGCTTGCTATGCTGTAAATTTATTTTTCCTCAGTGTTGTTGATTCAGAGTAGGGCATTGTACCTATCTCCCTCTTAACCTGATATATTACAATCAGTTTTTCTGCAGTATGAAGCAAGGTATGAGGGTTATTGTACGGTGATGTCTGTAATGCTTACCTTTATGAGAGGGTTGTATTATGAAGTTTATTTTAGATGCTTAGATTAGGTAAGAAGAGAGTTTTTGCTTTCAACTGTGGGCACAGTGATTTTTTTTTTTTGAGTTCTCTTTGCTGCTTGCAGTGTAGAACTTCCATGCTTTATTGATGTATAAGCATAAACTTAGAAAGTTTCTGTCACTAAATAGAAGTACTGTATTTTCGGAGATTAATGTCAGCCAGATGATTAGTCACAGTATTAATTATGAGACGTAAAATTAGTATTCAGAAAACCACAGTCCCTTTTGGTCCTTTTTAATCATTTATATCACACTGGGCGAAGATTGCGAGCAAGTTCTACGGGGATATTTAAAAGATGTCTTGTTAAATTAGCTCATTAAAGTAACTTCTTCTGATATTGAAGTCTAGAATTATAGTGTCATCTTTCTAGAACCAGTATGTCAAGGCAATTGTCATTAGTTCAGTGGTAAATACTGAGTTTGATTGGTCTACTCAGAATGTTAGCCATTGAGAGTTGATTGCTTTGCAATAGGAGACCAAGGGAAAAGTATTTACTGTATGGCTTAACTGGATCGCAACAAGGAAAGTACTGTGAAGAATTTATGTATAATAAATTTTGAAGGACAGGTGGAAGTCAATAGCTGATGCTGATTTGCTTATGACAAGTTAACAGTGTTTGGCTTGTAAGAGAGCAGAGGCTTGAACTCGTGAGTTCTGGTAAGTGGTCAAGGCATGAGAAAATCCTGGCTTTAAAAAAAAAAAAAAAGCTGAACTGAAGACTTGAGCTTTGTTCTATCATTCCATTCTGTGTGATTCTGAACATCCTGAATAACTGTTGGAGTTGCTTGTTAGGTGGTTTTTATTAGAGACGTTCCTCATTATGGTAAAACCTTACTTCTTTGTATCTAATGGCAAGCTGTCAGCAGAGATAAGGTTAGAAGTGGATGTTGATGGCATACCTGTAGACGTGGGTCTTTGAGGTTAGGTTTGGAGATGTAAAGAGCTGGGATGTGTCACTGAAAACATAAATGATCCATAGAGTTGGAAATCCATCTTACTGTAAAATTGTTCACATCATACTATTGTTACCTTTATAGACTGTCTTTATTCTGATGGTGCCACCAGTGCCTGTGGGTAGAGGGTCTTGTTTATTCAATGACTTCTCTCTATATCATGAGATAGCATGATATACGCAGAGTAGCTTAAGCTGGAAGGGAATTCTGGAGATATCTACTGTACCTACCAATCTACAGCCGGTCTCACAGGAAGGTCAGCACTAATACTTAAGCCTGGTGATGATTCATAAAAATTGTCAAATTTGTCTATGAATTCTTCACATCAGAGTGTTTTTCTGAATTCTGTGGTTTTTCAGCAAAGGATATGTCTGGTTGGAACAGCTTTTAGTTGTGTATGGAGAATTTTTGAAAAGCTCTTAAAGAAATGTCATGCTTGACAGTTTCTAAGAATGCTGAAGCTCGATAACCTGCAGTGAGAAAAATATGCAAAGAGCACAGAAGTCTATCTGGGTAGGAAGAACAGAAAAATCTTGTTTGATCTCAAGTTTGAGCTCTTCTTTAGACAGATGTCATACCTGCCATTTTAATCCTGTGCTTGGTCTGTGTGCTTTCTGTGTTATTGTAGAAAAGAACACTTTAATTTCTAATTTGCTGGCTTAAATAAGATGTAGCAACTGTGGTGCAGTTATTTGCTTTGTTTTTTGTTATACTGAGATTACGTATACTTGTTAAATTTGTAATGCAAATACACTATTTGTTATATCTTAAAATTTAAGACTTACATTGTAAAGAAACTTTTAGACAATTCTCTGAATGGCTCAACTACGATTGAGTAGCAAATGCATTTTACATAACAAGGGTGTGTTTTCAGTGTACTAATTTGTTTCCAGGGAGTATAAAGAATTATTGCCATAATAAAGGCAAGTAATGATATTAGTGTACAAACTGCAAGTCATTCTGGTTCAGTGTGGACTTCTGAAAGTGTGGAATTTTTGAGTGTTTCTGGACAGAGCTAGGAGCAGACAAGACAGAAAACACAAGTGTACCTAAGAGACAGCCTGTTCATCTTAGGCAATTCAACTTAAGAGTTATCTTAATTTGTTTGTTCAGGAAAAAAAGCTGTAGTGATGAACTTAGTAAGTAGTCATGATATAGATTGGGGGTAGAATAAACACAGTTGAGCTCTACTTAAAAAAAAATAAAAAAAAAGCCTTGAACACTATACTTGAAAGAGCTAACCTGACAGCTGAGTTTAAGCCTTTCATTTCATTACATGTTATGAAAAAAGTGCAAAGTGGTTCTTTCTAGTAACCACTTGCTAAAAGTTGAAAATTCCTCACTTTAAGATACTATTCAGCAGTCACCCTTCTAGCAGTATTTATGGATAGTATAATGCTGGCCACCACTAATAATTGGACACTTTAGAAGAGAAGTAACATTTGACAGTTTTAAAAATAGATTGACAAGTTTACAGAGGATGCTTCATGCATTTGGCAACTTAAACAGATACAGAAGCTTCTTGTGTGTGTTCTTTCAATAGATTGTAAACTGTACAAGCACATAAGATTTGAAATAGGTGTCTACTTTTTGAAGAAAATGTTACTGCTAAACAAATAGGATTGCTTAAAGCACTTCTTGTGTGAAGAATCATGATTACAACATGCTTTTAAAAACTTACTGTGACATTAACAGTGCAGTAATGTGTTTATTATTGTATTTTGTTGTTTTGTGTAATTATAAATAATAAAATATGAAATATTCTGGAAGGTGTTGGAGTAGTAATGTAGAGAAGTGGACCCACTTAAGAGGAATGATGCAAGTAAACTTTAGATCAGCATTTACTAGCTAGTGCTCTGAACTTTGATCTTGCCAACAGAACTGTATATGATAAAAGAAGAATATAGTTATCGCTTTTATCTACTGATAGGTTTGATTCAGTCAGCTGCTAGTGCAGTTGAACACAAACTAATAGCATTTCATTGGTGAAAGCTTTTTTTTTTTTTTTAATCAAATCTGTAAATCAGTGCCTTAGGCAGAAATACCACAGCAACAAATTCATAATAATTGCTAATTGTGTGGAAATGTATTAATTTCTTTTCAGCTGTCTGAGGCTGGAAAACGATGTTTTGTATGAAATGATGAACATTAATTCATTTTAAGTAATTTGATAAAGTGCTTCCTCAGCCTCGATTGTTATTAAAAAGATGAGTAAACTAAGGCACGGAATACAAATCATAAATAGGGATTTACTTAGGACATAATGTGGTTACTATTTTTAGTCATTGGCTTTTTTTTTTTTTTTTAAGTCTTCCAGATTGACGAAAAATATTGCATTGATGTGATTTAAATGTTGGAGATTCTAGGTAGCCCGTTGAGGAGACCCTACAGATGCAAGTGTAGTCAGGGATGCTTGTATTTGAAAGTCCTGAAATGATTGCATTTTTGGAGAGAAAATGCCATAGCAATGGAGAGAGTGTTGATGCCTAGGAGATAATGATACTGGGTGTTGGTGCAGTAGGCAGGTACTGCTTGAAACATAAGATTCTTCTGGACAGTTATTTTTTTGCATTCATATCCTCTGTATATTTGTATATGGACCTTGACAGTCCTTGAATCTGAACCAGCCTTGGATAGGCTGACGTTCAAAGTGAAAATGCCAGAATGTTGCCCTTTGATTATCAAAGTGTTAATGTTCCTGGCAAGCAAAAAGCAAGTATTTGCAGGGAGAGAAGTAAACAGAACTTGAAGGTTTCTTCCTTAGTACAGATTGAAGAAATTTAATCAGGCGTAGAAAAACAAGCATCCAGTTCACCATAAATGAAGCTGCTTGTATTGATGAAGAATTTCAAAGTGATTAGGATCTAGAAAGAAATCTAATGTGCTAAATGAACACAAATTAGGATTACTTAATATTGTTGAAGAATTCTGCTTTAGGACTCGAATGTCATAATGTTCCCACACACTTGAAATTGTGACTGTAATTCAAGAGTATTTGTGTCAACTTTATTGCCAGTTAGCGTATTGTTCCTCCCCTTGACTTTTTCCACAATTTAATGTCTAATTCAGGGTCAAGATTTCATTCAGTTGGTGGTACCTGTGCATTTTCATGCTTTTCAATGCTTCTTGCAGATTCTGGGACAAGCCTTAAACAATTTGAGTGTCTGCATTTGATATTAATGCTATGTTTTTGTATCTCTGAATTTTTTTCAGTCTTGTTTTAAGTCCAGACTCTTGCTCAATTTGATTGCTTTTTGTCTTCTGTGAGATTTATTTATAGTTAATTTAGTTTTAGTGGATTCAGTTGGTTTGTGCATCTCCTTCCCTCCAGGGTTGCAGGGTTGCTCAACCGTCCTGCTATGCAGCCTACTGTTGATTATCTGATCTGTCTTTGTGACAGCCATTAATGACATTTTTAACATATCTGCTGAGTGTACATGTAGTGCCAGACCTCGCTTCCTGAAATGTGTTCCTGGAATGACAAGTAAAAGGCTTAGAATACTCATTTATGTCTACTAATTTGCTGCTATACCAGGCTACATCCTTTTTTTTTGCTGCCTCCTGAGGTTACTAACTGGTCAGCTTTTTGCTTGTTTGTACACAAAGTAATTGTTTGGATTACTTAATGTTCATTCTGCATCTCCAAGTTCATCTTTTAGATTGCTTTTTAGACAAACTTCAGAAGCTGCTTTTGCTGTTATTCTAGTTTTAATCAGTGTGGTTTAGATCAAATCCGACACACTTCAGCCACTCCCTAGTCAGTTTATGTTCTGCCATCGTTCCACAGCTGAGAGAAGTGGTTGAATAGAATTTACTGCCCCAGTAAATTCTCAATGCAGTTAGGAACCCAGATTGTTTTGTGACTCATCTAACATGTGTACTCAGAAAGCTTTTTTTTTTAAGTTGCAGAAGGTGAAAAGTTGTTTTAAAAACTAAATATATATGAATACAAATACAGCTGTGTGTATGTAACAAGGAATTCTATGAAATGGGAGAGTTTAGCCTAGACTCTTGAGAAGTCAGGTCAGTGTTAAACTTCAGAACAGAAGGCTTTAGACACACATTAGCAACATGCTTTGAGCTTACACATTATCACTGTACACTAGCTCTTACACACTATCCGTTATCATTATGGAGTCAAAGCTGTCAGTTTTCAGCACTTATGGCTGAAATTATTGTAAGTGTGCAGTATCACAGAGCAGTGATGTATAGCTAGCCTGATGTCCTTGCTTATGATGATTCTAGCTGATGAGTTCAAGGCAATCACAATAGAGAGCTCTGCAAAAAGGAGCAGAGAGAGCAGGACAGACATGTACTGGGTTGGGGTTGGCATCTTCTGTCACCCCCCAGTTTGTGATTTCTTAAATGATAGACTTTCTGGATAGTTCCGTCTGCTTGATACCAGCTTCTCATCTGTAGATTGGATGTTACTTTGCCACCCTACAGCAGAGGGGTTGGCATGTTAATTGGTTGTTTTTATGAGTTTTCCCCTTGCTCTAGCTACTGCTACCTAGGGCAAAAGCAGTCTTCTTGGCTCTAGTGGTCATGCTTTTTCACTGACCAGTGGCTGACAGTTAATTGAGTTATGGTTCTGGGCTGTTTGCTTTCAGTATGTGTTGATACTCGGAAAGCTTTTATGTAGAGTTTAATCTGCACAGTCTGAGCAAGAGACACCTGATGTACCAAGCCATAGTTCACAGAGTATGTTTTATGAAAAGTTGATAATGAGCCTGATTGATCAGGACTGGAGCCTTGCATGGCTAGCGTAAGACTTGTCACGTGTTGCAAGTAATAGTAATACTGCATTTATAGGAAAGCATATACAGTTGTACTTTTGTAAATTTCTTACAGTCTATAGGCTCTGGTTGGATGCACTCACACATGCTGAGGGAGCTGGTGGATGTTATTGCTAGACCATTCTCTGTTTTTTGAAAGTCGTGGTGAACAGGAGTGGTACCTGAGCACTGGAAGAAAGCCAATAGCATTGCATTCTTCAAAAAGGGCAAGAATGAGGGCCTAGAAAACTACAGCTCAGTTAGCCTTTCCCATCTCTGGAAATGTGATGGAACAGCTCATCCTGGATTTCATTTCTTAGCATGTGGATAATAAGGTGATTGGGAAGACTCCAAATGGATTCATCAAGGGGAAATGCATACTTGGGACCAATATGTACTTGACCATATGGCTTCTATGGTATCATGACTGGTTGGGAAGGTGAAGGGACAGCTATGGATAGTTGTCTGGCTTGACTTCGGTGGGGCTTTTGACACTGTCTCTCATAACATGCTCTTAAATAAGCTCAGGAAGTGTGGGTTAGGTGAGTGGACGGTGTATTGAGATGTGGCTGGTTGGCAGAGCACAGAAGATTGTTGTCAGCCATCCATACACTCATTGATGCGTGGATTAGGACAGATTGAGGGTTGACGTGTTGGAAAGGATCTTTGGGAGAACAACCTGACAGCTCGCTCTGTTGAACAAAAGGTTGTCCATGATTGGGCAATGTGCCCAAATGTCCAAAAAGGCCAATAGTGTCCTAGGGTGTATTAGGAAGTGTGTTTCCAGAAGGTCAAGGGAGGTCTTCACTTTGACCCTTCCCTTCTACTCAGCCCTGATGAGGCCACACCTGTGTCCAGTTCTCAGCTCCCTAGTAAAAAGAGCTGTAACTACTGGGGAGAGTCCATTTGAGGGCAACAAAGATGACTGGGACAGGAGCCTCTCTTAGGAGGAGTGGTTGAGAGAGCTGGGCCTGTTCAGCCTGGAGAAGACTGAGGAAGTGTCATCAGTGTACACAGATATGAGGGAAGGGATCAAAAAATGAAGCCAGATTTGTCCTGATGCGGATTGCCACTGGAATAGAGGCAGCAGGCGCAATCTGAAATGCAGGAGTCCGAATGTGAGTAAACAGACTGAGTCTTCTTCAGTCTGAGGGTGGCAGAGCAGTGGAACAGGTTGCCCAGGGAGGTTGTGGAGTCTGCTTTAGAGTTTTTTAAAACCCCTGGGGAGTCTTGTGCAACCTACAAGGTGGTCACGCTTGAGCAGAGTTGATGTACTGGATGATGTCCAGAGGTCTCTTCCAGCTTCAGTTTTTTAGTGTGTATTAAAAATAAATCACTATTTATCTCTTAGTGTCCTGCTTTACTGAGTGTGGGAAGCTGCATAGGTGCAGTTCCCATGCTTTCATCAGGCAGGGACTCTTCATTCCCATCTGCAGGAGTCTGATGCTGTTATGTTATACCCTATGCCAACTCAACTGTACTGCTGCAAAGCATGGCTTTTTTGTTAAGGCAAATATCCTGTTTGGGTTTTGTCTCTGTGAAATCCATTTAAGACTTCGCTGCTACCAATTCCTGCCCAGCTTCTGGAACTTACATGGCATGCTGAGGTACATAGCATGAGACTTAAGGAAAAGATAATTAATCAGTACAAAAGCAGCAATGGATATGCAATTCCTGCTCTTATATTTGCTTGCTCTGTATAGTGATGTGCATGATTTTTTTTTTTTCATTTTCTGATGCTAGATTGTAGCAGCCTTGTTTCTTGTTTGATTAATAATTCCTTAGAGTCTTCCTGTGCATAAGATCCCATTTAAGATTATCTTAGTGATTTCAAATTAATTATAAGTTGAGGTTTTTTCAGGTGATAAGAGTTGTGATATTTTCCAATGGTTGGTAGATGGTAACAGTGGATATTGCTAATATTTTGGACATAATAGATACCTGAGAAACATCACATGCAGTTTTCTGCTTGGCACTCCATTCTGTAGTCTAATTCCTGTTAAAAGTCATTGTTTTCTCAGTAGGCAGATGGAAATAGCATGGATCAGAGGCATGGTTACATATAAACCAATACAGTTTGTCTTAATACTACATAGTAATTGGATATTATTAACAGAAAAATAACTGGAAAAACTAAAAAGATGGATACTATAAAGCTCTAGGATAGTTGTTTCTATATGAAATTTAAAAATCTATTTTTTATTTGATTGCTCTTGCATTGGAACCTATTTGCCGAATATGAAGAAAACTGGATCCACTGGGATTGTTCCTGAGAACTGTAGGCTTCAAATTTAAAATCTGATTTAACTGCTGAGGTAATGCATACAGTATAGACTTGTTCTAGACTTAAAGTGGTTCTTAGATGAGAGGGTTCTTTCAGTGGATTTAACCAAGCTGTCATTACAGATGCATAGTGTACTAACAGACTAATAATAAATTCTGCTCAGTATGCTTCTTCTGTTTTAAGTGCAGCATGCCTCTACTTTAGTTTGAGAAGACAGAAGTATTTTTTAAAATGTTTAATTAATATTCGAAAGGACATATCTTGCTAAAAGGCAGCTATCCAAACCTGAGGTCTTAAATGTGATATTTGGATTGTGGCGAAGAGCGTAGAAACATTTTACTAGGCTCTTTTTTTTTTTTTTTTTTTTTTCCTTTTTGAACAGTATCCTTGCTAAGATTCTTGTGTGTATAAATGTACCACTAAGAAATTTCTATATCCATTAAATCAGCGATGAGCCGTTCAGGTAGCAAAACATCGGACAGCTAACAGTTTCTTCACTGCAACATTAAAAGAAGGCTTATTTGCATGCTTCCAATAATGTTGTTCAGTAATGTATAAAAGTATACTGCGTATTTAACAGAAAGTATGCCCTGTTGTTTGAGAATAAGATGAAATAAAGACAAAACAGTCTAGCCCAATTGTTGAGTTTTGCTTGGGTTTTGGAATTCAGGAACTAAAAATGTTTTCTGTTCCAAATTTTGGCTGTTTCTAATTGACCATGTTTTTAGATCTACTTGAATTTTGATTTAGGAAAAAGAAATGTTTCACAACGAAATAAATTCAAACTTGCCACATCTCATGTGTTTTCAGTACATTTTGTGCAAAATGTATGTTAAACACTGAAGTGTAACACTGTTAATTTCATTCTGAGAGCTACGTCTAGGATAACTAATAGCTTAAAAAATACTTAAGACTGCATTTAGTTTGTACTAAATCACGGTTCTAATGCACAATCACAAAGTCAAATACTTTCAAAAGTAACTCTTGTAAATACAATAGGACACTGTTTACAATGGTATAGTGTCTGTGTAGCAGTGCTGGGTAATCGTAGAGGGAATGAAGAGCTGCATCCTGTGGGTAGCCTGTGTGGGAACAGTAACCCCTTGTGGAGCATGGGAGTGAAAGAGTTGAAGTGTGAAGGGCTGATTGCAGCCTCCAGTGCCCTGTGCTACTCAGGGTGAAGAGGTACAAGAGGTCGGGTAGGGGAGGAGGAGCTCTTAGTTTGCTTTTAGTTTTCACTGCTCTAGTACGTAAGAGGGAAAAAGTTACACTTATCTCCCTATGCTGTGTCTAATTGATCTGTCTTATCCTGCAGTGGGGTTGGACTAGATGATCTCTAGAGGTCCCTTCCAACCCCTACAGTTGTCATTCTCTGATTGTATATTGTTCTTTTTGAGAAGGAGGAATCAATATGGTGGAGTTCAGGTACTCACTGGTGATAAACAAGTATACATTCAGCTCGCTGCAATTTTGTGTTACCTAAAACACAACTGAACTAATCTGAGATAAGAGCAAGATAATAAATCTCCATTAAATGCCAAATAACACATCAAAAGGAATTTAGGCATAACATGATTCACTCTAGACAAATGCATGATTTACCATCGTAAAATATTTACCATATAATAAAAGATATGATAATAAATTACAATAATAAAATAAATGTTAACTGCTTTTTTTCCCATGTTTATTGGGCAATTGCAGTCAGTGCATTATTTCCCTCTTTTTTTCCCTTTTCATTTGTTTTAAAAATGTGGGCTACAGTGGAAGAACTCTAAAGGACCTCTGGAGTTTACTAAATGAGAACCTGTTGCACAGTTATTAGTAAAAATAAAATGAAATAATTATTTATCAAAAATGACTTTTTTCCCAATTCGGAAAAAGGTTACATGTGATTCAAGAGTTTTATTTGCTCTTGATGACCAGATTTCATTTTATTTTCATCATTAACTCTTCAAACTTTGGAGAAAAAACAACTTTTTTGTATTATCTGTTACATCCTCATCCCTGCTGAGCTGTGGAGAAACTAGCTTGCTTTCTCTTGTTGCTGAAAGTGTTTTTATTGCCTTCTCCGGTTGTATTTAGCACAAATCATGAGGTGTTATTCGCCACTTCTTGGGTCTACCTTCTGTTCTTTGATGCTATCCCCAGACTAGTTTGAATCTCTCCTTACAACTGTGGGTGAAGTTTTTTCTTTTTCTCTCCTGTTCACTTCCTATCTGTTTCTGACTCTTACATTTTTATATATATGTAATATAAATATAATATATATATATACTTTTTTTTTAAAGTTGCCGTGTTCTAGCGTGATTTTCCCTTCCTCCATATGCTCAGAAGTGATTATAAAGAGTGTAGCTGCCTGACAAGACATTGGAGGGATAAAACAGAAATTTTCATGTGTTGCAAGCTGGAAATCTGTGCTGATACAAATGTATGTCCTGCTGCCTTTTCACAACCAATATGTAGCAAGGATGAGAAGAATGTTTTAGTCACACAGGGAAGTAGTAAGCGAGTAGGAGTCACTGTGTACCTCCAGGAAATAAAGCAGGTTGGTGAACTTCAAATGCTTTCTCTGGACATCTCCCACCTCGCTGGTAGCCCCAGGCAGTATGCATTCAACTGAGAACTCAGGGCAGCCAAACACATGCTGGTGGCATGACACTGAACAGGAGCACTTAAAAACCTTCATAACGTTTTTCAAAGGTGTGTTTAGCTGCCTTCATGAGTCTGAGACAGAAGCAGCTTGCATATGCCGAGGGCTCCTTCTTGAGCAAGCATTTTAAAGAAAAACACCTAAATTAATTCCATGCAAGAATTTGCTACCAAAAAAGAAGCTTCCAACAGCCCTTACTGTCCTTTCTGCATGCCTATGAGCCTCATTCTGAGGTAGCTGTACAGAATCCTACTGAAATAGAGGCACCAAATGTCCCAGATCTTTCTATGTAAAGCCAACCTGTACTAGCTCTTAAATTTTGTACAAGCAAGGGTAGTTTACATGAAACGTTTACTTGGCTGCAGTTACTGAGGAAGTCTGAAGCCAGCCCTGGTCTCATGAGTCATAGTGACTGCACTGCCGCAGAATTCTTCCTGTTACAGCTCTCCAGTTTGAGATCCTTAAAACAAATCACAAAGGGAGGTTTAAGTGTTTTTATGTTATTTCATAACCTTCAAGTATACTCTTGGGCAGAGGGGAACTATTTAAATGAAGAAAGTTATGCTTCTTAAGCCATTTTTTTTCACTGCTCGAAATATTATTTTCTCTACAGAAGAAAGCTGGAGCAGTTTATAATAAATCCAGCTCAAGTCTGCACGTCACAGCTATTGACTGTGGTTGTGCTGTTATTCTGATTGCAGAACTAAAAGCAAGTTTAGAATATCGAGTGGGGAACTAGAGCATTAGACAAAATACAGATCTGCAGTAAGTTAGAATGCTTGAAAAGTCTGAATGACTGATAAGTTAGCTTTTAAATGTTATCAGAGACCTTAGTGATAGATCTAAGCTAAAATATGCAACACATTTTTTCTTCTTCTTTCAGAATAGCCTGAAGTAAGTTAATAGAACTTCGTTCTTTTTCCGTGTAGGAAACTATCAGTCAAAAAATTAAATATAAAATTGAGAAAATGAGCATTCTTTTCTAGTTCTCAGCTTTTAAAAAAAGTAAGAATCCTCACATAAGTAAGATTCACTTAAGATCCTTCTGATCCTTCTTCCTAAGCAAATGGAATTTGAAGCATTTTGTATACTGATTCAAATGCTCTCAGCTTTGCTGGGCTAGGATCTGTACAGGGGTAATCCACTGCAAGGTAACTTCTCCACTCAGAATATGAGTAGGGTTTTTGCATTTTGTTTTTTCACTTTTGAGTTGAAAATACATACCAAAAAAAAAGCCAAAACAACTCACACTGAAACTCTGAAGCTGTGCTTGCAGGCCTGAAATACCTTGTAAATGTAGCGGTCTTGGTCAGTAGCAACTTAATTACTTCTAATCAGAGACTCATTTTGGTAGGGAAAGAGCTGAGGTCATCAAGTCCAACTGTTAATAAAAGTGGATGTGAACAGTTAAGCCCTAGAAAATGAGGTGCAAGCCAGGCTGTCATAAATGATGTTTTATGGTTCAGCAGGGCTGAATGTGTTTGGTTTTTTTTTTTTTTCCAATAGTGAACAGTATTATTTTCTTACAGCGCAAGGTACAGTTTATCTGCCAGTTTTTCTATCATTCAGGTGGAATTCAGGAATTCCTTCCTGCACAATGATGCAGCTTCTTAAAATTCTCCAGTTCCACAGTATCTGAACAAGCTATCTCTTCATCCCCAGAAAAGAGATCAGAGTAGTTACTGTGCAACATATCAAAATCTCTGTACTTCCCTATATGTTCTCATAGATCATTCAGTGGATTCTAGACTTGGATGTGTTCACTCAAATGGCAGATCCTCTAATTTCTAGCTTGGTGAAATGGTGTGTGTAGGAAACAATAAGGTAGTGGAGGCAAGCTATATCAGAATACACTAAACTTTGACTACAGCCCTTGTTAATTTCAAAACAAAATTTGAAAGAGTGACTGTGCAGATGAGCAAGGGAAACTCCTCACAATGGGGAGGAGGCATACTAAACACAGTTCAGAGATGGATAATTGATGACTTAGGAAGTAGTGAACTGTTAAGTTTGTGTTAAACACAGAAGGTCTAAGATCTTAGAAGCTATGGAAATGTCACTCACAACCTCAGAACATAACGTGAGTAGGAGAAGAGGAAGTTTGTGAAAGTAGTGTAACATAACAGGTTGTAAAATCAAAGACTTTCTTCCACCATTTTCAGTGTCTACAGGTACAGTGTTAAGCAGCATCTATGGAAAATAAGAGAAATATTGCAGCTTGAGAGATGAAGCTAAAACATAGATGAATATTTTGAGAGTGGGAACAAATCGGGGAAAAAGTACAAACACTTTATGCAGGCATCTCCACTTGTGTTGAGATTCTAGCTAGAACCTAAAGTTTAATTAACTTTAAGAATTTGGGCTATATGATTGAAGGAATTTATTTTAGAAATACGCGTGAAAGCTGTATTTCGTGTTCCATATGAAAATCAGCATACGGGATTTGCAAAGGTTGGGATTATTCACTAAAGAAGTGCACATCTTAAAATTTTTTTGCAAAGATTGTCTTAACAGATTGAAGAACAATTTCTCCTCCCTATAACATTTAAAATGTCTGCAAATGCTGACTTAAGAAAAACTGTTGAGCAGAAGACAGTAAGATGAAAAGACGTGCAATTTCAAAGTTGTATTCTATATAGCAAATAGTTCTTAAAGATTTTTGTTTATTTTAGTTAATCAAAAGTGTTTGATCAGTGAATGCTGTACTGGATAAGAATTCTTTTGCCCTATTAAATATCAGGGGAAGGATTTAGTCAAGCTAGTGTATTTCTTTCTGGTGTCATCACTTACTTTTTAGAATGCAGCCTCTGAACAATGCTCTTCCAAATGGTCTCCGTGTTGTATCCTGTCTTTACATTATTTTCTTTTGCAAGTGTCCTCCCTGTATTTTTCTTCAGAAATCTTTATTGCCTGAAGCTTTACTACATGCAGCAAAAATCTTGCCTCTAGTTTGAAACAATCTTTTGTTCTGTCTTTTCTGCATTACTCTCAATCAATGCTTATAATTACTTTTTAGATTACTGTGGTGTGTTGACCTTGTCTGGCTGCCAGACCCCCTGCCTAGCTGCTCTCTCACTCCCTCTCCTTAACAGTGCTGGCAGAGAAAATAAGATGAGAAGCTTGTGGGTTGAGACAAAAAACAGGGAGACCACCTACTAGTTAACATTATAAAAAAAAAACAAAAAAAAAACACAGACAAAATAAATTTATAGCCAGTTAAAAACTGAGTTGGCTTGTAGAAAACAGGTATAACTACAATCACCTTCCTCTGTACCTCTCTCTTCTCAGACTCAACTTTCTTCCTTCATGGCCAACTTTTCTACTTCCTCTCAATCTCGCAGTGATGCAGGGAGAATGGGAATGGATGCTACATTCAATTCGTAACACAAATGACTTTTGCAGGTCTTTTATCTTTGCATCTCTTCATTGCCTCAGTGGGAGGTCTGTCTGACTGCACCTTCCTTCAAGGCATGCTCCCCTACAGCAGCATGGGATTGTTTAAGGCCTGCTGTGTGGCTTTCTGCTCCACCATCATCTTCTTCATGGGCTGCGGCACTGTAATCTCTTCCAGTGGTTGCAGGATTATCTCTTATCCTGTGCATAAAGCATTTCCTCTTACTTTGACTTGAGTGTTTGCAGGGTTATTTCTGAGTTCACTCCTCTCTTAGGTACTGCTACACAGTTTGTTTCCCAGTTGTCCCTTCCTTCGTGTGTTTTCACTGCCGTAGCACCAGCTTAGCTAATGGAGCCCTTGAGGGTCAGATGGAACCATGTGTCCAGCTTGGGCCAGGCCCCAGTGCCTTCACAGAGGGGCCTTTCTTAAATTTGCTCTCCCTGAGCCCACCACCATCACTCATGGCTGAGCTCTGGCAGCGGCACATCCCTTCTTGAGTGATGGGTCTGGCTGTGATCTGGCCTGGGCTGGCTGCTGAACTGCGCTCGGAGTGGTCACCCCTGCAGCCTCCCTGCTACTAAAACCTTGACACGTAAGCCTAATATAAAACATGACCTTGTTTTCTGGTCCGCTCTTTTAGTAAATTGCTGAAATGTAAATTCAGCATATGGCCTGGAAGGGAGGGTGTTCAGTTTTTAACTAGACTTCAAGTCTAGTCTTCCCTACCGTGTCTCACTAACAGAGAATATTTTTTTTCACGTATATTTAGTGTTGCTATGCAAAGGAAGGGAATACATAAACATGCTTCTGACACGGGCAAATAGGTAATGGTATTAAATTACAATAGAAGTTGTTTAGATTAGAGATAGGGGAAGAAACTTTCCAACAGCAAGAAGTTCATACAGAGAAATAAGTTGTGCATGGAAGTGTAGGCCCTTCAGATCAGTTCTGAAGGCTTTCTAACTGGATAAACCATGCTCTGCTTTTAGCTCCTTTCAGACAACCTTGAATAGAGATCAAGTAGATTACTGTCATGGCAGCAAAAACTTTGATAGCTAATTCCTGTACATTTGCTCTTGGGACAATTTCTGTGAAAGCCTTCTGTTTCTTTAAATACATAATACCCCTACACACAGCCAACAGAGAGTCTGGTGGAAGAGTGGCTGGGAACAAGTTCATAAGCTTAACCTATTGATATGGCAGATTTGCTAATCTAAGGCAGATAAACATTTCCCATTCATTGTAATAGTCATGTACGAAATGCATTTTGAAAAAAAAAAAAAGACTTTGGATAAGAAAATGTCATGTCCCTTGTGTCCCTGTGTTCTGTGGCTCAGTAAAAACAGCATACATAATTAGTTTTGAAAATTGCTTGAATTAAATAATTAGTAGCGGTTAGTTAATGTACGATTGCCACTTTTGTTAGTAGCTGTTCTTCCTATGGAAAGTTAAAATTTCTAGTTTTAACTTAGGTCCAGATGCTTGAACAAACATATGAAGCTACCAAAAAGAAAAGAAATAAAAGTGGTGTTTTCATGTACTTCTGTTAAACTCAGAGCTCCTTTTAATTTGATTTTTTGATGACTGGCTTCTGCTATACCTCTTCTTATTCCTCCAGTAGATTTAAACCAGAAGGACTGCGTATTATATGGAAGTAGCTTTTGATTTTCAGATCCTTTGAAAATTAATTCTCTCTGATACTATGGACTCTTGCATGAGTCCAACAAATGAGACTTGTGCTTTGGTTTTTGTTTGAGGAGTGTTTCATGATAGATGCACAGTGCCTTAATTGTCTGCAAGATAAGTGTACTGCAGTCTAGTTTGTATCCTGCAAAGGACATCAACTCGTGTAGCCTTGTCATTGGTGTCAGGAATGTGTGGCTCTTGAGATCACATCAGTTGCCTTATCCTTTTTGCTTCCTGCCATGTTTTTACATTTAGCAGAATATTTTTTTTTTTCATGTAGCAGAAAAATTAAAGATGGTATTCAGTCTTATCTCTAAGATTTAATAAAGAATATCTTTCAATAAAGGGAAAAACAGTACTTTCTTGAATGTTTGCTAGGGATTAGTTTTGGTAATGTCAGGATGCAAGGCAGATGAGTTTTGTTCCTCTTTACATCTCATCTGCCTTCATTGTAAATTTTAGGTGCATTCAAGGAGTGGTATGGGAAAGGATTGAAAGTTGTTCTCAATTGTCTGATCTTGTCTTAGATGTAAAAATACCTGGAGACTGAGGGTGCGGCGACTTCGTTTTTTCCTCCTCTCTTCCATGTCATTTTGTAGTCAGTTTTTATGGTTCTGTCTTAGTGAATTTTGCTGCACTGTATGTATTCCTTCCATCTAAAATCAGTACTAACAGCAATAACGTGAATCCATCTCCTGCTCTGACATCTTAAAAGAATGAAAATAGTAGTGTACTTCGCTGTGTTCGCTAGTTGCTAAATAATTGGTTTGGAATTATGAAATGTTGGTCAGTATTCGTGTAGAACACTTTGTGATATTTTTTTCTTTAATAAGAATATATTAAGCAGTTTGGCTTCTGTTTTAGAAATCTCCCACATTTCATTTCAGAATCTTTTTCAGAAAATGGGCACTTCTTACTGTGAAAGGTTATATTAGTTTATTATTTGAGGCAGCTACGTAAAATGACGCTTAGAATCCAAGGCAAACTCAAAGCTGTACAGATAAGCTTTGCTAATGATGATGCTTGATCATCAGAATATTCTGTGAGATATTGTTGATTATGTTACTAATTCTAACTTTTCTTGCACTTCTTTTTTTCACAGCCCCATGACTTTGATGAATGCAGATTTGATATTAGTGTAAATGACAGTGTTTGGTACCTCCGAGCTCAGGACCCAGACCACAGACAACAGTGGGTAGATGCAATAGAGCAACACAAGGTAAGTCGTTTTCTTTCTCACAAATTAGATCTGGTGGTCCTTGTGGAGAGTGGTAAGCTTCCATGGGAGTACTGAAGCTGTATGTGACAGACAGAAGTTTCAAGTTTGAAGCAGTAAGTTAAATACGTTCCAAAGGAATTGATTTACTTGCACTTCATAGGTAGGAGCTAAAAACTGTGAACCTTTTTAGAACTCTCTAGCTTGAAAAAGAATAAAACTTGCATTGCAGTAAGTGGTTTTTTAGTGGTTTTGTCCATCCTCTCTCATTTCCAAAGTTTTCTTACCTGTCCTAGATGTTACCGGAGTCCATTCTTTTCGGTTATGATTCTGATTTTATATGGTTCATCTCTTTGTTCTTTTGGCTGTTTTTTCTCAATCTGTTTTCTGTCTCTTGTCTCCTTGTCTTCAAAGACCCTACTCTTCATCAGTCGTTTTAGCTTTCTTGTTCTGTGCTTTTGAATTCCATTATTTTCTTCTACTTAAGGGGCTTGAAGGTCAGATATTTTAAAAGAACATTATGTACAAGACATCCACTCTGTTTCCAGGTTCAAGATAGACACTGCCTCAAGTTGTTAAGTACAATATCCAGTACAGTGCAACATCAATATCTGGGTTGCACAAGTGCTACAGGAATATCTATTAAAATAGATACGTAAAGTAGTTACGTAATTAATTTTACCTGGATTTTACTTGTATTTTTACCTTGAGCTTCTTGAAGGACTGTATGTAATTGAGAGTTTTCATCTTTTCTTGGGGCAGCTTTAAAATAAGCAGTGAAAGCTCATAACATTTAAGAGCTGTCTTTCAGCAAGTTGTCCTTTTATAGCTTGATGTCTTACCTTCACTTTGGTATAGACAGTGTGAAAACATGCAAAAGTAGAATTGTTTTCCTTAATATCGGGGGAAAAATATATAGCTAATCTGTAGATATTTTTGAGACAAGAATGTTGTGATATGTTATCTTGCAACACCTGAAACAAATATCTCAAGAGGATACACCAAGCAAGTTGTTGAATTACATGTTTATGGAGTTGGCATTTCAGATGCTGTTTTTATAAGCATAGGGATATTCGTACATGTGGATACACAAATTATTCTCTAACCTTGAGCTGAAGTTTAAACTAGGTTTAGTGCATGCCTTAGCAGATCATTTGTTTTTCTTTTTTCATTATGTTTGTTTTGTATTTTCATGTTTTCTGCATATTCCTTTTTTACTCTAAACTTCTCATCATTCAAGGCAAGTCTGTTTTCTCAGACTGTTACTACTAAAACACATAAAGTCTAAACATTAGAAACCTTGGAAATATCCTGCATGCAAATAATAGCTCTTTGATCCAGTTAAAACTTAAACATACATCTAAATCTAGTTTTTAGTCTTGTTAAATTTGTTGCAGAATAGGTGTCCAACTTCTTGTTTCAGTGAAGTGTTTTAAAATTGAGTGGTTAGTGCTATATTTTCCTGTAATTTGCATATATCTTTGTTGAGAAAATATACTTTGTAGGAAAGAATCTAACATTCAGAAGCTGGAAGTATGTCCCATTTCCTGCTCAGTTTGAATGAGGAAGACTTCAATGATCGTTAGTTTCAAGTAACTTCATCCATCCTTTAATTTTTCTTTAATCGTTTTAGATTATGTATCTAAATACATGAGTGAGAGTAGGAGGTGATGAACCTTCATGAGACAGAACATTTCATTTCACTGAAAAGTTTGAATTTTTATCTACTTACTCCAAATTTTCTGAAGCAATTTTCCTGGTCAGATTAATCAAACTCAAGCAAAAGTCCCTTTAAAAGGTATTGTGAAAGCTTTTATTTGAGAGCTGTGTTCTAGAATTGATACATAATAATCTGAACAAAACTGAGAGAGGAAATAATATCCTGTACTAAGCAATCATTTTTAATAACTTGAGTATTGCTACATAAAATACTGTGTTTTTTTGTTTTTGAAGCTCTTTGTTGTTTGCTGAGTGGGTAGCTGGTTCTGGTAGGCTGCTTAAGCTGTTTGCTAACAAAAGTACGTTTGTGAGACTTAACTGTAGCATTTCACAAGGTTATTTATCTTTAGAGTATGAAAGAGACTGAAACTTGACTGCTTCATTGTGCTCTGAACAGAAAGAACACTGATTTACAATGAACTTTAAATTTGTGTATCAGTAGACTTAGAAAAACTTACTGCTTCACAAGACCAGTGAGTAGCTGGTAGCTGAGAAATTTAAAACATCTTATGTTCAAGCATAAAAAGTGTTAGAATTTGCTGCTGTTTGCTTTTATCAGTGTGTTAGCCTTTTCTTGTGTTGACGTTCTTGAATGCAGATGAAATGTTTCAATTATAACTTCTAAAGTGCTTATTAATTTCCTGGAACAGGAGGAAGGGGAAGTCTAAAAGAGCAATAAGGCAAATGAGAAAAAATGGTTATGTGTAACCATTAGTCCTTTCTGCTAATGTTTCAGTAAATGTGCTGAGGAGGTAAATTATCTGACTGTAAGGGTGTATTTTATTAAGGAGCTTCTCTCTTCTTCTACCTCAAGAGACTCCATGGTCTGAGAGTACTTACGACCTTTTCTTAAATTGATCCAAGGGCAGTGTGTTTTGCCCAGGAACTCAAAAGCAGAATTCATTTCCTTATTTCTCTGGTATAAAAATATTGATGGTGGAAGTTCACCAAAGAATTGGTGTTTTTGAAAAGTTACCCTCTTCTTAAATAATACATTAAAGGACCGACTCCAAGTTTACATGGCAGTTTTAATATGGAGTATGGAATTTCTAACGTTGTTAGCTCTATGATGTGAGAAAGTGAGAAAACATCTGGCTTTATGCATGGAGGATGTGGACCTCAGCTGACTGCAACTTCAAGAAAACAAAATGAAAGTGTTCAGTGTTGTATGAATAAACTAGTTAAGGTTTACTTTTTTTATAATGTATATATATTTAAGTATAATTCTAAAAAACTTTGCTGTTTCACATACTAATCTCACGTTTTCACTCTTTACGCTTTGTTTTGGTTGAATTTAAATTTATCCTTACCACCTTATCAATTTGCATTACTTTCCAAAGACATAAATGAGGGCAGGAAAGATGAAAATTACTATTCACCCTGAGAGTAATCTGGATAAATTAACTCATTTTTAGCAAATTAACTTAAAAGTTCTGAAATTCAGGTAATAATTCTCTGTGATTTTCAGCTAACACCAAAGTTGAATAGTTCCTATGGATTTGCTTAGAAATGGGGAAAAAAAAAAAAAAAAGCCTGCAGGTAAGTTTCTGATGAGATGACAAGAGGTAGAGTAAGGTTTTCGAAACTTTAAAAGTATGAAAGTCCAACACCATACAGAGCAGAACTCCCTAATGACTAAAACCAGAGCACCTCTGTGTAAAATGCTCTTGAAGCATCTTTTGTATAACAAAGTAACCCATGAAGTACTCTTAAGCGTCCTCAAGTCATTCCAAGTTGTTCCAGATCTAAAAAGGTACCCTACTATCAGATTTCTTAAGTCCATTTATACTGCAGAACAGCTTCTGTGTGAACTGTGAAGGACGCCAGGTAAAATACTGAGGTATATTAAAGTATTTAAATAAATTAATCTCAGCCTTCTATCTAAGTAGGCTAACTAATCTTATAACCTCTTATTTTAGGCAGAAGTATACAAGAGTAACTTCTTTCAAACTTAGAGAAAATCTAAATTTCTCTCAATTTGATATTAAGCACCTGGAATATCTCAATTTCCTATTTTTTCTAATTGAAATGTTTCAGCTTCCAACTGAAGCTAGAATTCATCTACCTGTCCCTTCAACTAAATAATCATTTAAGTAATTTCAGACTTGTTTGAATACTGAATAAATACGTATCTGTAAAATTATTTTTTGTTAGCTATGCTAGAAAGGATTTGAAAAATGCAATTGAAGATAACTTTCTCATGCTGTTTTGTTTTGTTAGTAGTGGACAGCACAGCAAGAGCTTTCTGATTAGTTAATCCAGTCAGAAGCTAACATAATGGAGTTTTATTTTGTGAAAATTGAGCTCAGTGTATCAACAGGAAATAGACTGTAGAAAGGGTACTGTGACACACTGAATTTGTTCACAAGCTTTTAGCAGTTCAGAAGAGCTACGAAGTTCACAGAATCACTCAGAATCACAGAACTGTGGGGGTTGGAAGGGACCTCTAGAGATCATCTAGTCCAACCCCCTGCCAAAGCAGCTCCCTAGCCCAGGTTGCACAGGTAGGCATCCAGGCGGGTCTGGAACGTCTCCAGAGAAGGAGACTCCACCACTCTATCACCTCTCTGTGCAGCCTGTGCCAGTGCTCCATCACTGCACTGTGAAGACATCCCTATGCACATTTGTGCAGAACTTCCTGTGCTTCAGTTTGTGACCATTTCCCCTCATTCTGTCACCACACACTGCTGAGAAGAGTCAAGCCTTGTCCATTTGCCTCCTGCTTCTTAGATATTTATAGACATGGATCACATCCCCTGAATCTTCTTTTCTCAAGGCTGAACAGACCCAGGTCTTTCAGCTTTTCCTCATAAGGGAGGTGGTCCATGCCCTTTATCATCTTACCTCTGCTGGACTCTTTTTGAGGAGATCCCTGTCTTTTTTATACCAGGGAGCCCAAAACTGACATTCTGAGACAAACTTTTTCCTTTTACACATGACTAGTTCTGTTCCAAGACTGAACTAATTTACTTGTAATGCCAATAATGCCAATGAAGACGTGAAAATAAATCCAAATTTGTTGCGTGACTTAGTAAGATAATCCAAAATGCGAGTAAGTAAATATTGCTTAACTGTGTCTTCATTTCTCTTTTCTAACAAGGAGCTGCTGAGGGAACTGGGATTGTTTATTCTTGTGATTAGGAGGCTCAGGGAGACCTTATCAATTTCTGCAACTACCTGAAAGGAGGTTGTAATGAGGTGAGAGTCAGCCTGTTCTGCCAGGTAACTGCAGTAGGATGAGAGGTAATTGCCCTAAGTTCAATCAGGAGAGGTTCAGGTTGGATATTAGGAAAGAATTCTTCCCAGAAAGACTAGTGAAGTATTGGAACAGGCTGCCCATAAAGGTGGTAGGGTCACTGTCTCTGGAGGTGTTCTAGAAACACGTAGATATGGCTGGCACTGAGGGACATGGTTCAGTGGGCAGCATGATAGTTATAAGTTGAAGTTGTCTTGATGGTCTTAGAGTTCTTTTCCAACCTTTCTCATTCTATGATTGCTTTTGTTGTGATTACTTGTAGTTTTCAGTTTGTGTAACAGATGTTCCAGGATCAAGGGTTTCACTCTTGCCATGTCCTTTTGAGGTACTGATTGACAGCAGCAGTGGACCTTGCCTGAGAGGACATTGGAAAATAGCATCCACTTGTGCTAAGCTCTAAGAAGTTCAGCTCTTTTAAACAGACTTAATCTTTCAAGCAAGTTGCTAATGAGCTGCAGGGATGTGTGCTGTAAGGTGTTGCCAAAGCTTACTAATTTGAAACTAGAAAACTATGAATTGTTGTTCATGCTTGTACAGTAACTTGGATCTGGCCTTGCTCCAGTTCTGTCACAGTCCATGCTGACATTAAACATGTCAAATGTGAATATAAAAGAATGTTACATCACCCTTCCAAATGAAATTTATGAAAACACTCCCTAATAATTAAACAAAATGTAAAGTCCAATAATAATCTTCTGAACACTGCAGTTATAAGCTTATTTATTTTGGATTTTGGCTTGAGTCTCAAGCTGAAGTGGAAAATGCCCAGCCATAAGACGTAGTTTCCTCAACTGTAAGTGAACTTATTTAGCTTCTGAAGTTCATCAGTTCTTTAGCTGTAAATGCTGGCGTTTTTTCTTTTTGTTCTTCAGTGATCCCTGACTGGTATAGTAACAGAAAAGAAAAATTGGAGGGAACTCCTCAAGGTTCTTAACATATTCCTCCCTTAAGGATGACTTTGTTTTGCTTAATATTATTATATTCTACATGTGATGGGAAGTTAGACTGAGTACTGTAATGCTGTGCAGTTGTGGGATCGCTGCCTTATTTCTGCTGGTAGAAGGATTTCTTTCATGCCATTCTCATCTGCTCCGAGTTGTTTACACAGTGGTCTTAATCATTTTGGAGAAGGGGTTATTTCCATTATTTTGCCACACCTTCTCTTCTGTTAAACTGAATAGCTCCCTTGTCCTCAGTGATTCTTAGCATGAACATATTTCACTATTTTAATATATTATTTTTTACATATTTGAATATTTTACTTTTTTTATTGGTCTCATCCAAACTCAGTACTCGCCTTTTCTCTTTATTCTTATTGAGGATCTTACAGATGTTAAGCAGAATGGAGAATTTTTCTGTGGGTCTTGTATACTATCCTGTTTTGCAACAGTATGATTATTTTTTAATTACTGAGGCTGAGCCAGTAAATACTATTCATTTCTAAATCCGTAGATTGTCACTTGTGGCTTATTTGTGTGAGCATAACTAAGTAATTTAACATTTTTTCCTCCAGTTTTTGCTGCTGTTCCATCACCTTATGTTTTTTTAAACTGCACTGTCTTGGATTTTGGTTTCATTCCAGAAACAAATATTCGTGCTGCTTGGGTACAGTTCAGTTTCTTAAGCAATTATTCTTGTTAATCTAGTCTTTTCTAACAAATGGTGAGAATAGTGTCTGAGTGATGAAAGACTACATCACTTAGCAGTATCATGCTCAGTTTGCATGCTATTCTTATGGGAGCATGTTATCAGAAGCTGTGTACGTATATAAACTTAACAGACACAAAGATTTAAGATAACCTTAATACTGTGATCACTGTCCGTCATATGTTCCTAAACAAAGATTTCTCCTTCATCTTGTCTGAGCATTAACTGATAGTCTTCGTAATCTTAATAGGGGTCTTGAACTCTCCTTTCAAACTCTTGCCCTCAAAAAGCAGTGAACTTAGTTGAGAGCTTACTTTACTCCTGTTATTCCTTTGAATTAGCTAAACACATGAATTGACTGAAGATTCACATGTAATAAAGATTAGACTACAGCAAGACAACTTTGAACCAGGGTGTTCTGAGGTGCCTGGAAGAGTATTTAATGAGTGCCTGAAAATTAACAGGCCGGGATGCATGTTAGCAAAGTATTGCCTCATGAGTGCAATGCCAAGTGAAAGAAAACATTTCAAAAGTACTAAAGTAATATAAAATAGCAGTAAAAGCTGTAACACTGCTGCTAAGCTGTTGAGATTGTCAGTCAATATTTTTGTAATGTTATTTGATGTATGGTGATGTACGTGATTAAGTGTGGTGACAAGAATGAAGGAAGGCTACTGCACCAACCGTGCAGTTTGTCATGCAGTAAATGACCACTCTCATACCTATAAACCTGATCTCTCCTGCTAAACAAGGGTGCTATTGGTTTATTTTGTAACAACAGCTGTAGTAAATAAAACTGTAGTAAATAATATTGATAGAGCATACTTTCATTTCATAGAAATCAGAGGAATGCTTGTGCCTGTAACTAACAGAATAGCAAGGAGTACTGTGATCTGGAGCTCTCTGTGGCAGCAGCAGAACTTTTCTGTAAGCCTCCCTGAAAATATTGTTCATTGAGAGACCTGTGTCAAACCTGACTGTGGTAGATGCCCCTTCACATCAGTGCAAGTGCTTGTCTTGGTACTAGAATAGAAAGTAGAGACTGGAATGTGGAAGTAGTGAATAAGAAACAGTTAAAGTTGACAGTTGACAAATAAATCTGCTTACTGTTTACTCAGAATCATTACTCATCAGCTCAGACAACACTGTGTTCAACAGTGCGTTAACAGTTTAACAGAAGAGTCTTAGATGCTCTATATGCTTCCATCTACCAAATGCAGTTATTTTTTTTCATTCTAAGAAGACTTTGTAAGGGATCTTTTCAGTGAACAGGGGAATTCCATTAAAACAAAGCTCAAGTTGATGTTAACAGAGAGTCACACCCTAGCCTAGGGTATAGGTGCTGCTCAGCCACATGGGTGGAATGTTCAAGTTGCAGTGGGTATATATTTATGAACAGTCAGCAGAGGGAACTTCAAATCACTTTATCTCTGACTTTTTGCTTCTTTTGTCTCCCTGTTTCCCTTTTGGCCCTTCCAAAAATAAAATAAATTAAAAAAAAAAAAAAAAAAGGAGGGAATAGGAAGTTGACAGAGCTAACATAATTTTAAAAACCTAGAGTAGACTTCTATTATTCTTTTAGAAACAATGACAAGACTTGGCATCTTCTGCTTTTATAAATTCATTGTCCACTTAGCCCTAATTGGAAGCTTTTAAGGTAATTCTTCTGATATGTTTGACATTGTTGAAGAATAAAAGAAGATCTGTCTCTGTGGGAACAGATAGTGCTTGAAAATATGCATTTACTCCCTATAGTGTCATTTAGATGAATTGACTTTCTTTATTGGAATCAGAATTCTGGTACCGTGGATGTAGCTATTCAAAGTGGAGGAGGAAGAAGAGGTGCTTGAAATACTAGGAGCAAAATATTAATGTCACATACATCAACTGATATGAATACAGGTTTAACAATATGTTGATGCTTTGGCAGGAAGGAGTTTGCAGAGGTGTCCATCCTGCTTTCTTTTTCCCTCATGGTCTGAAATAACTCAGGAGGATTTGATGATTATCTCAAGTTGCTGGTTTTACCAAGAGTATAGCCAATATTGATAAGCTGATAGACACTACTTGTCCTGGTATACATTATGACACTGAATGTGAAACTTCTTATAGAGAAGACATGCTTTTAGGTAAAGATAAGGTGTATTGCTTAAACTTAGTAGGAAGTACAAAACTTTTTCTTTAAAATTGAATCTAATATACTTTTTTTCAAGGAGGAAAATTAATCTTGCGTATTTCTTCCGGATTCCATTATTTTAGCACTGTTATCAGCAGGAGCTCTTAAGTGACAAGCAGTATCATTTGTATTAACGTTACTAAATTTGCAAAGTGCACTTACTGCTGGTATTGTGTATTTCCTGAAAGAAGACTTTAGTGGAAAGTGAATCAGCAGTTTCAGTTGACTACATAAGCACATGCTGCAGTAAGCTTCAATGTTGTCAGTTATGGACTGTTGAAACTTCCCTTTTACAGAAAGAAAAAAAAAATAGTTCTTTGCCTTTTTTGATATGCTTTTGCCACCCTCGGGTCTGTGTTCCAGCAGTAGCTACAAGTTGCAGCTTTATCAATAAATACTTGCAGTTGAATCTCCATAAAGCTTGTCTGAAGCTTTCCGTTAATTCCGAACTCACACATTTGATTAATTATAAATAAAACAGATTGTTTCATTTTGACCAACCCATCTTTGTGTGTTCCAGTTATGTTTCATAACAGGCACTTAGGCTTTAAGAGTAGGTACTGTAATTCTCAGAAGAATACTTCCCTGTAGGGTGGAGGCTTGGATGTGTAACAGAACTTGCTCTGAGCAGAAGGTGGGACTAGACATCCCCTGCAATCTGTCTGATTCTGTGATAAATCCGCATTTCTTACGTAGCAGTTAAGTCAATCTTCCTTGTTCGTGCTATATGTTCTGTTTCACGTTGGAAGGAATAACCATTCTTGTTTCAATTATTTATTTTTTTTAACAGACAGTAAAATTTTACTGCCTCAAGTTTGCAGATTTTCAGGTTTCTTAAAATTAAGGATGTGGTTTAGCGATGTCTCCTTTAAGTTCTTGCATGTTCAAAGGTATAGTGTCTACTTATTTCCATTCTTGTTTATTCCTACCCGTAAATACGGTGAACTGCAATTAAGCTGGAGATAAAATAGGCATATCATGCAGTGTGTGGTGTTTGGTAGGTTTAAGGAAACAGTAGGTAAACTTACCTGTTTTAAACGTAAAAAGAAAGTGCAAAGGTAAACAACAGCCAGTTAGGTTACATTCGCTGTAATCCAGTCAAACTACGCACAGGACTTAAAGTTTGTACAGTTGTATCAAATTGATCTTTAGAGATTTATTTCGCTAGTAGTTGCTCTGTTTCTTGAGGAGCAGTCACTATGGCTCCTTCTCAGGTAATCTCCTTAAGTTGCATCAACAGCTGGCAATGCTAGTCATAGGTAGGTTCTGTTCCTGGAGTATCCACTTGAATAGACAGGTGTTTTTCTGTGCACCTTGCTTCCTTATGTGTTTGGGTTTGGTCATATGAAAAGGAAGTCAGTGTTGTGACCTGAGGCTGCAATTAGAAACAAACTAATGTGTCAGCTGACTGAAAGGGCTCGCTGCCAGACATATTGATCGGTAGTGCTTCACTACAAAACGTTTGAAAAAAAGGCTTTTCTGCTATGACACACAGGCAGTCTGCAAAGTTTTCTTCTGCTGTCTTAGAATGTGGCCCTATTTGAGTTGAGAACACTATAGCTCCACTTTTCTGCCATTTCTGTGTCTAGTATGTTTAATTGTGCCTGAACCATCCAGACCAGTTTGGTGATCCTGTGGCAGCATGCATTCTGTGACTGCTGTGTAGAATGGACAACAAATTGTAGTGCAGTTAAGGCACCCATTCTTGCAGAAAGTGCTCCAATGGCTTTACAGGAGCTTGATGGTGCTGTAATGAATTTAGACAGTTAAATCACTACAAGGAGGCTGAGTCATGACAGGCTACTAACTGCTCGTTTTTGTCAGCAATACACTGTTCTCTAGCTGATGTTTACTGTGGGCAGATTTTTATTTTGGTATTCAGCAATGTGCTGGCATCTGTTCTTGTCTTGTTCAAATATTTTTACCCCTGTGGAAGACAATAAGTACAAAAACGGTGCTTGCAGCTTAATGCACAGCCTAACAATGGCCAACAGTATTACAACCCTGAATTAAATGAGTCATAATGTTTACTTTCTAAGTCCTGAGCATTTCGGTAAATAAATCTTTTGGTTTGCGTTCTTCCTCGTGCATTAAAAGTAGCCTTTGACAGTCTGTTTTTCCAGCAGTTCCCAGGGTTTTCTGCAAGGGCAGGGTAGGTCTGCTTATTATGGTGAAGTTGTGCTTCTTATCGTCTACACAGAGCATGTTGGCTTGCAGCAAGTAAAAGCATTTTCTTACACAAATAGTTAATGGTAATGTGTGGAGTACTTTTACATTGGCAGATTAAGTTGTATTTAGTATTTTTACTGATACATGTACTAATGTTGCGCATAAAGTCTGATGACATTTTAAACTATCAAATACTAGAATTCTGGAACTTCATTTACTTAAAACAGTCTTACAAACACCCCTAAGTCTGCTTAAGTTTTTGTTACGAATAGAGTAAACAAGTTATTACAAATGAAGTATCTCTGTATCAGTACTGCATGACCTTTTATGGGTTTGGAAGGATTTAACCAGCACTGTTTCTTCTGTTGCTTTTCAAAGTTCATATACATACAAGAAAAACTAGTTTGGTGAGAACCTACTTATAACATACAGTGTACAATGAACACAACCTTTGCACGTCCTTACTTAGGATATGAAGCTCATTCTCACAGTGAGCTCGTTTGACAACTGCAGACTAATGACAGAGCAGCTGAACGTGAATCTCTTCTACTTGGTCGTGGGTCCTTGAGGCAGAGCTGTACCGTTTTCTGTGTGCCATATATTGAGTGACATACTAATTGTAAAGTTATTCTAAGCCTCTGTGCTTTTAGTAAGATGAAGTTTTAAGAAATTTGTGTCTAAATGTAGTGCCAAAGTGCTTTGGTACTAATAACTTTGGACAATCTTAAGTGGAAATTAAGGATTTCAGGATAATTTAATTAATCTCTTTCAAAATGCTATGTGCAACTTCTCTTGTATTGTCACTCTTCTGGCGGTAGACCTCATTGTTTCTTTCAGACTGTGCAGAAAACTTTATGTAGCAGTGTGTTTCAAGTGTAATTATAAAGGCTAAAGGTAGAAGTGCTCTGTTTTTAATTGTCTGCCAAGAAGGGAAGGTTTGTATGTGCAGAGAGTGAAGCAGAAACAGGATAAGGGTTACTGTTGGATTTTGACCAATAGTAACCTTTAGACTTATCTGTTTGCTTTTCTCTAGTTCCCTCTAGTGGTTACAAGGGATATCGTTGTGAGGAGACTAACCTGTCTGTTCTTCAAACACGTGTACCATAAATAAACTCATCTTGAAGTATTATGAGGTGTATGGGAACAATTTGTCCAGTCTGGCTTGTTAAATGCAGATTGTTGTGATATTTTGTAGCAGGAATATGCTACAAATATGCTCTCATGCTTCAGATTGGTGGTACAGTAACTTTTGGGGATGGATTTTTATCCTTGTAGATATTCAGACATGACTGTTACCTGAAACTGAATCATTCAGAGAATCTGGAATAATCTAAATTTGATTATAAAGTATTTTGGGCCTTAAAAAACTGTGTGTTGAGCGCTGCACTATATGAATGTTCTGCTTTTCTATATCTGAGGTTAGGTTAGGCAGTATGTCTAAATATTTGAAGTCCTAAGATGATCACCTTAGCATTCTGTTTGTAATATATCAGACTTGGTTCTGGCCCACAGGCTAGTATTAGAATGGCAGTACCAAGAAATGCTAGTCTCTGTAAACCAATTCATGTTTTCCTTTAACTTAAAATGTCAGTACATCTACTGTGTACTGATAAAACCAATCAGTGAATAAATCCTTTGATTTGCTTTCTTCCTGGTGCACTAGAAGCAGCCTTCTGTAAGCTTATTGTCTTAAGATTTTACAAATGTTTCTTACAAACTGTTTTCTTTTTGTGTAGAACTGTTCTTTTTTTTAAATGTAGTTAGTTTTTTAGAACTTTATCATTGCTACTTTGCTACTTCTTAATCATCTGAAATATATGTATGTATAAAATCTGACAGTTGCTGCCTAGTTAGAACTCAAGAATCTTTATTCTGTCAAATTGATTAATGATTGGAAATGGTAGGATTCTGTGTGTGTGTGGGGGGGGGAAGAACTTCTGGAGGAGACTGGGCTTTGTTTCTAAACAAAAGTATTTTGACACAAACAAATTGTCTTTATACAGCTTCAACCCTGCCTGGACAACTTTGGGAATCTGAAGTCATGTCAGGAATATAAGGAACAGATGTGTGTCCCAGGAAGTCCTTTACTTTGTAAAACCTTCCTTTATGCAAGCCTGTGATTAGTGAAGTAGACTTTCTTTGGTATTTGGAGAGCTGTGAGGGAAGTGCATATTGAGATCTGAGTACTACAGCAAAAAGAAAATGGGAAGAATAAGGAACAGGTTTTGAAAACTAAGGAAAAACAGACTGGATTTGTTGGTTTAAGGATGTAAAACCATCTCTCTTAAAAATTATTTTTCCCACCATTTCCCAAATAACTGGTACACACACATTGCTGTTCAAACTGAACATGTTATTTTAGCTATGTTGTTTTAGCTTCTCTTTGAGTGTAAGGCTGATTCTTCTTGAATCCTCTTTTAGACTTAATATGGACTTTACAGTCTTTGCCAGTCCTTCAAGTGCTTACTACTTTTTTACATGCTCTAGAGTATGGCAAGCATGTAGTAGAGATTTCTGTTCTGATGTCTAGTTGAATTAGAAATGAGTAGAAGGAAAAACAAATCTCGTATCGTGTGTGGCAGTGGCAAGTTAACAGTTAACTAAAGTAGATGAATAACAGAATAAATGTTATTTGTGCTTTTCCAGAAATATCTAATTGTGTATCTGCTTACTGACTAGTGTGATGAGCTATACGTGTATTTATAAGTTCGTTCTGTATTTCTGTAAAGCTTTTTGAGATGCCTGTAGATCCTGTCAGGACAGTGTGTAGCTGAGTATCAGTACTGGCCAGGTTACTCCAAGCTATGTCCCAGCAGACATGTCCCCTGCTTGGCAGAGAGAAAGCTGCATTCTAAAATCTTAAAGTAAGTCCAAAGCTGTTCTTCAGCATATTGGGAACGTAAAGCAGAGCGTCAGTGCTTTTTGAGGCAGTGTTTAACAGCAGAACAGAGATTGCTAGTTCTTGTTTAGCTCTACAAATCTTGTCTGTTTCCTTACAACCCAGATTGCCAAGAGAGGCAGATGTAATCTTTGCCCTTTCTTCTTATAACGTGATGGTCAAGTGTACAATATGATTTAGTTTTACTTCAAAGTCAGCAAACAAAGGGAAGCAGTTATTATCAGCTTGGTCTTTGACACTGTGATCAGGAAGGTCATGCTTTTCCTCATGGTTCCTAAATCTGAGAAGCAAAATCTTGAAGGCTTTCTGTTGTTAGCACTCTTTGTAGATTCCATGATTTTGTCTCGTAAGCATCCTGCCTGTTCTTATCTGTTAGGATCACCTGTTCCTCCCTGTCTGTTAATCTGATCTGGAATCTCAGCATTTAAAGCTACTGAGTAGTATTTAGTGAATCGTCTTTGTGTGCGAAATAGCAGTCAAGAAACTCCGTGGAAAAACAGTACACATCCATGTAATTAAACGTGGGTATGAACTACATGGATAAAGACTTCTTAGTGTCAAGTTATTTGCCTCTGATTGCCACTTTCTTAGTCTTACTTTCAAATCTGCAATAGTTTGTGGTTCCAGGGCTTATTAACCTCTGCACCACTCTAGCTTTTGCAGCTATGAAGGTGCTCGTTGTTCACAGACTTTGTATGGTGGCTTCCCAAAACACACAGTTTGAGAAGTAATGACCCAAAAGATCTTATTAATTAGACTAAGCAGTGGGTATAGCAGTTACCATAATCTTAATGGTGTAGTATTGCTATAGTGTCTGTTCTTATCACTTTTTGTTATGCTTATTCTCTGACTCAATTTCTGTTGGTCTTGGGCATGTAATATACTTTTTCACTGCAGAATTGCAATGTTTATCAGTATTAGAAGCAAAAAAGTCTACATTTCTTTTCCCATTTTTGCACTTGCAAAGAAAGTTCATGTTGGAGCATTTTCAGCTTTTTTGCCCTTTTAATAGTCTGCTGTACTGTGCTCAGGAGGCCTGTAAGCTGCTGTGACCTGGACTGTGACATTCCTGTCTTTGTCTTCCTGCTGACTAATAGCCACCTGGCTTTTAAAATCCTAGACTTCCATTGCCAGAGCCTGTAGGACAATTGATAAAGCAGACCTACATATGTGTGTTAATTGCTGTTTTAGCTTCAGCACACAGAAATGCATCCCGACGTGCCCTCAATTCCTATGTACTCTTTTCTTGGGTTATGTTAGCAGTATCCTTTCTTTCTTCAAGTACACGCTGAAATATTCAATTAGCCTGAAAATCACCTCTGGATCATACATGTCAGACAGAAGATCTTTTCTGTTTACTCTGTGCCAAATCCTTCATAGTACCTTCTAGGTCTTTCACATTTCTCTTGTTTTCTTAGAGTCCTTTTTTTTTTTTTTTTTTTTTTCAGTTACTGTGCCTTTATCTTTTTAATGTTCGAGTGGTTTTTTTTTGTTTGTTTTTGTTTTTTTCTGAAATACTGCAGAAAACGTGACTACAGTTGCTATATCCTAATGTCTGTTTCATCACTTCCTAGGGTGTCTTATGTCTTAGAGGGAGGAGCTGCTTGCGTTATGTAAAATATTAAATAATTTATGGTGCTGTCTGAAAATAACTGCCTTTGTGGACAAACATACATTGAAGCACTTGACATGCACTAAAAAAGACATAATCAAAAGAATTCTGGAAGACACGGGACAATAATTTGCTTTATTTGATCCTTAAGTGGAGGAGCTTTTCTGCGAGTCTGTGCTTTATTCTGGAGGATTACTGACCCACTTTAGGAAATCCTTAACTTGCGGATCAGTGTGAGCTATAATCGAAATCTGCAATATGATTCTGTGAATACTTTAACAATTTTACCAAAAGCAGCTTTTCTGATGCACTGCCTTGTTGCTGATAACAGCTCCTGCTCCGGTAAAGAATCACATGAAGCTGCGGTTAATGTGACTCTTTCCTCTCGCCCTTCATAATGAAAAAACATTTTGAAAGGATTACTGGATTTCATGCAGCATCTTAGAAAGCTGAAGCTGTTGCAGTGTACTAACAAATGCCAGTTTTAGTGCGTCTAAATCTATGATGCATGCATGGAATTTCAAAGAACTGCATCTGTATACTGGGCATGGTAATTTAGCCTTAGTGCTTGACGCTGTGAATCAGTACTACTTCTCAGAGTTATTTTTGTTTTCAAGCAGAGACTGTTAGTACTATCACGTGGACTCTACTCGCTTTTCCAATTTTTTACTCTGGGAAATTAAAAATTTTGTAAACAGAAGAAGCTTGTGTCAAGATTCCTCTTCTCAATGTAATTGAGTATTTCTGCAGTGAATAGTTAATGATGTTCTGCTTTGCAAGACATAAATGCGGCAGTGACCTGCTCTCGTTTAGATGTTGCGGTAGTAGAATGGTGGGGCTTTGCATGGTGCATGCTTCCATTGTTTGTGTTAATCTGCTTGCATGTGCCTGCTGTGAGCTGGATGACTTGTTTCTGCATCAGTGATAAAGCAATACTTATTTTCTCTTTCTTCTAATGAATAAGTATTCTTAGTCTTGATTTATTTTTTTCTCTTTGGTTATTAAAACATAATCAAACATTTGAGTTTTGTGAATGCCATCTGTAAATGCAGATACTTCACGTTCATGTTGTGCTGTTCAGTGTGTTTGCTTCTTGGTTGCAAAGAGTTAAAACTCTAAATGCGTTTTCATGTAGCATCTTTGAATTGGCATGATTTGCAAGCTTATAAGTTGCTGTTAAATTTTGAAACATAAATAAACTGCTTAATCATGAGCACAATTGACTGTCAAATGTACTGCTGAGAGGATACCTTTAAAAAAAATCATGCTTAAACAACATATGGATTGGAGTTGTGCTTTATTGTGAATTCAGCTTTTTTGTGAATTAATTCAAATGGGCTTTAACTGTAAGGATAATGTTAGAAGAAAAGAATTTAAATTAATGTAAGTAACAAGATTTTCTATTTCTGAGATTTATCTTTTCCTCTAAGCTCTATAGCAGTACTAGTAAAATGGACCTTGATTAAATCTTAAGGTATGGACATTCTAAAATTTCACTTACTAAGCTTAAGTCTTTCATTTTTCCATACATGCGTCTTGCTCACTTGGAGGAGAAAATATTCAGTATACATCTGTTCTTTATCATTAAAATACTGACTGCAATACACTGGATATTACTAAGTTTTAAAATTAATCTGTTTATAAAGTCATATCCTATAGAAACATTTTCCCTTCTTTCTAACTAGTACTACTTAAATAGAGATTAAATAAGACCCTGCTGTCAAACTGGCAGTAGTAAGAACACATTCAGAATCATTTTAATATTTGTAGTATGTGATTAGGTAAACAGTGAAGTTGACTCCAGAACGGTTAATTTTGTTTGGATTTGCATTTAAAGGAAATGTTAGCAGAAATACTTTGAGGAACCAAGGTGTTTTATAACAAAATACTATCTTGAGTTTTATGCTTATTAACACTTCTGAGGTGAAATAGTAGCATCGTATGCTTAAAGGTGTTAATTGTACTTTTAAATTATTTTCATTCCCTTACCTGCTTTGATTTCACTTCTCAAATCCTTGGAGGGCTCTAACTTTATTTAAAAGGAAAAAAAAAAAAAGCCAAAAGCTCTTCCTTGGCTATTTTAAGAAAACTGGTCAAAGCTATAGAATTTGGTTACTTAAAATCCAGAGGTCAAATCTGTGAGCTTTGTACTGTAAGACTAAGAGCATTGCAATTCAAAATGTGATTCATTATCCTAAATATATTAAAAAAAAAAAAAAAGAAAGAAAAAGCTTACTGCTATATCCAACATGAACATTCTTAAAAAAACATCTACTCCAATGGATATTTTAAAGACATGCTTTAAAAAAAGTAGTCAATTCTGAGAAACGGAGCTTTTTGCTGTTTTGTTGCTATACTTTTATAGTTATATTTCTAGGACTTTTACACTGTAAAATAGCTTTGAATGCAGGGTTTGTAACATATGACTAAATTATGTATACATCCTTAAAGTTTGACTTAAGGAAACGCTTCTTGTGGTGTCATTTTACTCTAAGCTCTCATTAAGCGTAAACTTATATGTCAAATAGGTGATAATATTTCTCCACCTTTTGTGAGTTTAGGCAACAAACTTAAAGGCATGCCATATAAAATCTTTCAAATTTACAAATGCCTCCTTTTTTGTTGTTACTGTTGTAAGTGTTGTGTAAGTTAATCATTTAATCTTCTTTCAGGTGAGGCTTCTGGATTAGTCATTTCTAACTGTATTTCTTGGTCATATTTTTTTTTTTTCAACAACTTCTCTGGTTTTGGTACTCATTCTGTTTTTTTCTTGAAGTCTATTCTATAGTTTCCTTAATTCTTTTTTGTCTTCAGTCTCATTCTTCAATCAGGCCAGATAGGCTCTTTCTTGTGTTTTTCTGATCCTCATACAGCAGTGTTCATTCAGGTACTGCATTAACTACTCTTCAGCCAGACCTTCATTTCCACAAAATGGAATTTCTCTGCCATTGTTCCTTTGTAACTCAAACATTGTCCAGATAACTCCTGTTTCAAGTAATGCTTCGAAGAATACTTTTTCATTACTCTCCATTTTCAACACTCTATACGTTCATGGGCTTTATTTATCAGTACTTTCCAAAGTAGCTTCTAAATTTTTCTAGGAACAACTAGAACTTTATTGCCTGTAGTTTCTTGTTACTTATTCTCTATCACCGTCGCCCTTCTCCTTCAAGATTTGTGCTACCTCATTTTGTTTTCCTGCCAAAGATCTGTCACAGTGTTGTCACTCAGTACTGATCAAATTAATCTATTAACAACATTTCAGATATTACTCTGAGTGAGCACTTTGTTTCTTTTGTGCATTCTCTCTCCAAGACTGTTCTATTCACTTGAATGCACAGAAAAATTTTTCCTTCAGTTCCTCAATATCTGCTCTTACAGTTTTTATTTGTAAAGAAATCCATGAAACTTACTATTTTTATCATGTTTTTGTGCTACTTAATTCAAAATACAGTCTTTGTACTTAGTAAGATTTAAATAATTTAATATTACAGTCTTCTCCCTTTTGTTTATGTATTTATTCTTTTTTAATCCATTTGAGTTTAGTACAGAGAATATTGCTGAGGATGTCTGGAACAAGAAAAGTTACTAGCAGTGATTATCTGCTTTTCTCTGATCTGTGCTTATTTTGTTGCTTTTGAAAATTAAAAATCACTGTTTCAGTAACTGGAAAGGTTTACCGAGGCTGTGGGTTGCCTTCAGTTTGAACCGTCTTAACTCTTGAGGAATTACTGAGTACTGTACGTTCTGTGAATGCTGTGTGAAAACTGCATGATGGAGATCACATATACCAAAGTAATTGAAAGTTTCCTTTTTTTGTACCCTTAAATACATGGTTTTTGCACTTTTGGTGGATGCATAATAGGTTTGTAGGTGGCTGCTTTTTTTCCGGATCATTATGATAACAAAAAATAGATTAAATTGTGCAGGCACGCTGCACAATACATACTGACAAGAAACAAGATTTTTAGGGCAAGTGACTTTGATTGCTTTTATGGCTTCTTCTGATATTAAAAACCTCACTACTATTTTTTGTGTGGTTTGTATTTTTTAGACGGAATCTGGCTACGGATCAGAATCAAGTTTACGCCGCCATGGCTCCATGGTTTCTCTGGTTTCTGGAGCAAGTGGATATTCTGCAACATCCACCTCTTCGTTCAAGGTTAGTGAATGTTTTCTTAATATGGATGTGTAAAAAAGGCATTTAAGCAAATGAGAAAAGGATATGTTATGTGAAGACTTGTTCACACAACTGGCAGAAGGAATAGCAACTTCGGTTTACTGCACAATTCTGTACGTGATGAAGAAAAGATCATACAGGAAACTCTCACATGCCTCTGAGCAGCTGTCCATTTTAAATCATAATATCTTCTGATGGCAAGAAAAATCAAACCTGTAAGGAGGATTTAACCTTTCACAGTGTACTCCTGAGAATACAAGGTCTTAAAGGATATGCTGGTTCTGTGACTTAACAGAGCTGTTCATTAATACAATTGACAAATGACTGTTCCAGTCTCTTGTGTGTAAAATGTTTAACACTTCAATTTGAGTGGGCTATGCTTCTTGAGGGAGCAGAAGAGGAGCACACTAGATCTGACTATTTTCAGTCAAACAGCTGCAAACTTGGGATTAAGCAAAACTGTTACTTTTTTTTTTGAATGCTCTATAGTAGCAACCGCAACAGAGAATAAAAGTTAAGACCAGAGGGGGAGAGAAGAAGAGGAGGAAGGAACACTTGTATTTAGTTTCTTATAATCATGTCCTTTGAACATTAACAGTATTTTATCGCTATGCACCAATGACCTTTCAGGTATCAATATGAAAGATTGTTCTTCAGGGCTCCAGAAATTCTTTTTTTCGTTTAACTATTGCAGAGGATTTAGAACCATTTGAAGTGTTTTTCTCTTGTATTTTCAGAAGGGCCATAGCTTACGTGAGAAGCTTGCGGAAATGGAAACGTTTAGAGACATCTTGTGTAGACAAGTTGATACTTTACAGAAATATTTTGATGCCTGTGCAGATGCAGTTTCCAAAGATGAACTCCAGAGGGATAAAGGTAAGGTTGTTATTGGAAACACTGACCTCCTTAGAATCTAAATTTCTATACGGTAATGAGTAGCCATTGAAATGGTTCTGATAGTGTTTGATGTCATGTAAGGAAAACAGAAATACTGAATTTCTCTTTAGCACATTAATCAATTGTAGATGTTCCTGCCTAAATAATTCTAAAGTATTTGCACTGCAGTAGCTGGATTCCCTTAAACTGCTTAACTTTGCTCTTAACCTATAGTTGACAACCTGACTGGAAAAAAAAAATTTTTTTGAGCACTTGATGTTATACAACAATATTTTTTTCCCTAATGAGATGAAATGAAGTTAATTTACTTCTGCATCTCTTAATAGTTATTTTGGAAAACACTTGAGTATATTAGTTTGATAGGAACAGTAAATTTTTACGTAAAGGCAAAGGTACTGCCATGTTGTATGCTTCAGAGGTGTATTGGCTGAAGGCAGAGTACTGTACAACTTGAGTGTGCACTTGAGATACTAGTAGACCCAGGTGAGGATATCTGTGTATCTGAATAGTTTTTCTCAGAGCACAGCTTGTTTTCATATTCATTCACATTTCTTGGAGCAATAATATTTATCCTTGGGTTTGTTCTCTCTTACTATAAGAAGTTCTGAAATTTTTTTTAATGAAAAAATGGTAGATATGAACAATTCCTCTTTTTTCTTTTTTTGCAATTTTTCAAGTGTAGAAGAGCTGAATTGTGGCTCATTGCATAACTAGTTATAAAAGAACCTTCTTCCTTTTGGACACTGACCAAAAATCTTCTAATTATTCCTCACAGTAACATTGTGGCTCCTGATGGGAGCCACAAAAAAAAAAAAAAAGGCAGAAGGATCATGATTGTCAAAAATATCTTGTGCTGCTTTGCTGTGGAAATGCTCTGAGTATGTTCTTTTTCACTTAAGAACTGAAAAAACTTTCTTTCTCCCCTAACACATTATTTTTCTCTCCCTAATTCAGTGGTAGAAGATGATGAAGATGATTTCCCTACAATGCGTTCTGATGGGGATTTTTTACATAACAGTAACAGCAGTAGGGAAAAATGTAAGTATGTCTAAACTTCACTGAAAATTCACATTTATACTTTTGTCTGAGAAGAAAGCTGTAGGAATAGTTGTACAAATTTGTTACAGAAGTTCTTGTTCATTTTAGAATTATCTGACATTAGCTGTTTTTCTTAATTGTCTTGAGTTAATTCACAGAAACACTAGTGGAAGCCTGTCAAGTTGATAACTCCTATAATGTTCAAAGTCACTTCTACTATAAAATTCTGCTGGAGCAGTTGTGTCATTAAAATATTGGGGATTTGTCTTGATATTTTTGACACTGTCCCCCACAACATCTTCATGGAGAAGCTGGCTGCCCATGGTTTGGATGGACATGTGCTCTGCTGGGTGAAACACTGGCTGGACAGCTGGGCCCAAAGAGCTGTGGTCAGTGGAGTTAAATCCAGTTGGCAGCCAATCATGAGTGGTGTCCCCCAGGGCCCAATACTGGGTCTACTCCTAATTTGCCACCTTTATCATTATTTTGGTGAGGGGATTGAGTGCACCCTCACTAAGTTTGCAGATGTCTCCAAGCTGGGAGGGAGTGTTCATCTGCCAGAGGGTAGAAAGGCGCTACAGAGGGATCAATGGGCCAAGGTAAACTGTATGATGTTTCAATAGGGCCAAGTGTCAGGTCCTGCATTTTAGTCACTACAACCCCAGGCTGCCCTACAGACTTGAGGAGGAGTGGCTGGAAAGCTGCCTGACAAGAAAGGGACCTTGATGTACTGATTGCCAGTCAGCTGAATATGAGCCAGCAGTGTGGCTAATAAGGCCAGTGGCATCTTGGCCTGAATCAGGAATGGTGTGGTGAGTAGGACTAGGGAAGTAGTATACACCCTGCACTGGTGAGGCTCTACCTCAAGTGTTTAGAAGGGACATTGAGTTGCTGGAGCAGGTCCAGAGAAGGGCAGCAAAGTTTGCGAAGAGAGAGAGTATGCTTTATCATGGGTGACTAAAGGAATTGAGGCTGTTTAGTCTGGGGAAGAGGAGGCTGAGGGGAGACCTTATTGCTCTCTTCAAATACCTGAAAGGTGATTAAGAGTGGCGTTGGTCTCTTCTCACTGGTGACAGGTGACAGAACAAGGGGAAACAACCTCAAGCTCCACCAGGGGAGGTTTAGGTTGGATATCAGGAAAAACTTCTTTACAGAGAAAGGGTTGTTAAGCACTGGAATAGGCTCCCCAGGGAGGTGGTTGAGTCACCATCCCCAAATGTGTTTAAAAACAATCTGGATGTGGTGCTCATGGACATGATGTAGACGTGGGCTGTTAGAAGTAGGGTAGTATGGTATGGTTGCTGTTGGACTTGATGATCTTGAAGGTCTTCTCCAACCTCAGTAATTCTATGAATTAAGAGTTACAGTAGATGATCATAGGTCTTTCTTGTGAGTGTTGTCAACTTGTATTGTTTTTTGTTTTTGTGGCTACATTGTGACTAAGTTGTTGAATCAGTTGTTACTGATTCTCTCTCCTCATAATTTCACCACTTTTTAACTGTACTTTCCAATGTTGTGATTAAAAAAATCCTGGCTTTTTTTAATTCTTAAAAGATCTAATTATAGTCATCTTTCACTATCCATGCAGTGAATGTGGAACTCATGCAAGTCCTGCTTTTCTGAAAAATCTCATATATATGGCCTGCCTGAAGTTGTATATGTGTTTAAAAACTATTTGCATTTTCTGAGACTCTCTGTTGTTTCCTGACAAATTATTTCAGTGTTTGTTCACTAGATGCTAACAGTTTAGGTATTTGCTAGATCTTGATTCACGGAGTTTTTACGTTATGCTCTCTCTTTAATATCTGATGGAGTCTCCTTAAGCACTTTCTTTTAAAGTGTGTTTTTTTTGTTTGTTTGTTTTTTTAACTTAAAAACTTTTGTGAAGGACTTGAAAATATGTTGGCAAAATAAACCTCTTCTGTGTCTTCTGTTTTCTTTATGATGAGCTATGGTTCTTATGTCTTGCAGCTTTCTTTGGACTTAAGTGGATTTAAGTGCTTGTGATGTTTTCACACTGGTAGACTCTAGAAGCTCCATCATACTGCTCTTTCACTCCTCAAAGAACAGGAACTAAATATAATGAATACAGGCTCATGGATTGAGTTAAGGAGCAGTTTAATGAAAGGAAAAATAAAACAAGCAAAAGTCATGCAGAAGCATAGGGAGGAACTAGTTATTTCCTATCCACATGTGATACTCAGCCATGTCTCAGGAAGCAAGGACTTGATACACGTAGCAGTTATGTGGGGAAAAAGGATGCTTTCATAATGATAGCTTCGCCTGGTCAAACCAAAGGGGATATTCCGTACAGTCAGCTTGGGCCATCTGTCCCAGTTGTGTCCCCTCTCCATCTCTTGCCCACCCTAGCCTACTGACTTTGAGGAGCTGGAGAAGCAGCATGCTTACTGCTCAGCTGTAGTAGTTAATGCCTTCTAGCTACAGGTGGAGAGCACAGTATTGTCTGGGCTGCTGTGGGGTAAGTTAACTCCATCCCAGTCAGACGGTATGCAGTTGCTCTTTCTAGAATATCACTGTAGCTGTAATGAGGGATGGGATAGAGAGGAAATGGAAGGCACTTTAAACACACTTCCAGAATGAATAATATGAACTGATTTTTCAGTGGTAACAAGTGCTTCCTCTGCTAAGGATTAATTATAGTGCTGGTCTCAGAGATTAAGTAGTGTATAACTTTGAAATTCTTGAGTAAATCTGTTGTGCTTCTTCTCAGCAAATATAAGCAAGTTTGCAATATTGACCTGCAGACAAGACTAACAGTTCTAAAAATCCTCTATAGAGAGTCTGTATTTTTAAGGACTTCTAAATCAGTAGAACAAATTCCAGAAAAATGAGGTTGTTTTTTTTTTTTAAACATTAGTGAGTAGTTAGTTTCATGGCGTGATTCATTTTGAAAGAGATATCTGTCAAACTTAATTTTTGTAGGATGATGTAGGAGTTTCAGCTTAGTTTACTTTTAGAACAGTTTTTCACATATGCATTACTCTTGATGTGTATCCTATATATGTTCATTTAACATGTAAAATTTCATTTGGGAAACCTTTAATGCAGTGTTAAAACACAATGAAATTTATTGTTCACTTTCCAGTTAGAAAGTCAGTTGGTAACTGAAGCAGTGGTCATTTGTATTGAAGCACTAAGGGAGACATTGGCTGAGGCGTGTTTCCCAATGGGGATTTTATAGTCTAGGAATGTAAGAGTCTTCATCAAGAAGTGTTTCCATCTATCTGCTTGAAAAAAAAATGAGTGGGTCTGGGCTTAAATATGTAAGAGTGGGTGAAATGTACTGTGGGAACCTCTTTAAAGACAGAAGATGGATCTTCAAAGGTGAAGGAGGTAACATGATATAAAATATAGCGGAACTTGTGAATTTCTTGTTCTTCAGATACAAGAAGAATATTCACCAGAATTGCTGTGATAATTAGGTTATTCTTAGAGGAGAAGTAATCCTATTAATCCTACTGCCATCCACAGAAGATCAACAATAGATATGACTTAATAAGTGGGTAATGCTCCCACCCATTTCTTTCTCATGTAGAATTAGTGCAGTGGTATAAGTTGTAGAAGTGGCGTAAAATGGAAAAGAAAAAGGAATTTTGTGTTTGTACTTACTGTATTCTAAGGATAATCTTCCATTTCACTGGAAAATGGTTTTTACCAAATAGATTGTTTTAGACTTCTGGAGAAGGGTTGAAAACAGTATCTTAGGAACAAGATGTAAAAACTGATCAATCCTAAAAGAGTAGAGGTACAGAACAGCTAAAGAGCATGATATAAAAAAGATCATTATCATGAAAACAAGGAGAAAATGATTCAGAAGTAAAGCAAAATGCTTAAGACACAGGATAATTAAAAAGGAATCACTTGACTCAAAATGCTGAAATTGAATTTAAAATAGGAAAAAAAATCACAGCAGAGGTTTTTTCAGTTGACTACAGCTTGATTAGCAAGCTAGAAGAGCAGTTCAATAGGAACAATTTTACTGTTATTCTTTTGCTCGAACCTGTGGATGTCCTGATGGAAGATTTCAGCTTGAGACATTAGATCCTGTAGTTCATGTTTAAAAAAGAAAAAAAGACATATAAAGAAGAAATAGGAAAAATGTCAGGTTTTATATCTGGAGAAGCTGAACAAGTGTTGTTAATATTCTGAAGCTTAACTGTCACTAAGGTGGGGTTTGTGGTCATCTTCAGGCATGTTCTGGGAAGAAAAATGTTCCCTGAGAGGTACCCCCATAAACAGTGAGGAATCTCTTGAGTGATCTAGTCCTCAAAGAAATAAGGTTTACAACTTTCTACAAGTTTATTTTTGTCCAGTGTTTTGTACAATGGGTGAAATGACTGACTTTGAATGATATTCAAAGAATGCTGCGGAGACCAGCTTCAGGGCAGGTAAAGACTGCACTGGGCAAGAGATCTAAAGCAGAAAAGGCTGACAAATATGTTCTTTTCAGGGCTTTTTTGAAGCCAGCGAAAGTGCTGTGACTGTGCTGAGGGGCTATCAGCTTGTGGGTGGGCTGCTGAGCTAGCAGAGGTGGAGCTGGCATGGCCCACTCCTTGACCTTTACCAGGCTGCCAGGCTGTAAGCAGCATGTAACACACCAGCTGAGAAGAGTGTTACTGCCCACTGCCAGCATGGGGAAGAAGTCAGGCTATGAGCACAGCCCACACTGCCCATGCCATCCTGCAGCAGGTGTGAGAGGCAGGTCAAGCAGCAGAGGGTGCATATGAGCTGTCCCTCTTTGCTTAGGAGACCAGCTCTCCTACTGGTAATCTCAGAAACCACTGGTTGAAACATGGTCTCTGCCAGACAGTGGGTATACCACAAGAAGACTGTGGTGACAGAGGTGGAGGGCCTGCCCAGAAATGTGGCAGTGTAGGTCTCTGGCTGCACAGAGTGCCTGAGCTGCTGCTGGGAAGGGTGGACAGGATTCCACGTGCATGAGGTGCGAGCAGGTGGATGAGCTGCTTAGCCTGGTGGTGGAGCTCAGGGGGGAGGTGGAGAGACTGAGAGCCATCAGGGAGTGTGAGCAGGAGACTGACTAGTGGAGTGACTCGCTGGTGTGCCAGATGGGAAGGGTGCTAGTGGATATCCTCAGAAAAGTGGCAGACCTCCTGCCCTGCCAGTCAGACAGATTTGATGGATGAGGGGGGTTGGAAGAGTCCTGGCTCAGCATCACAGGTGCACCCCCTGCCAGCCTACCCTTCTTCTCCAGGTACCCCTAAGCAATATGTTTGGGGTGCTGGAAACCTAAGGGGAGGTGAGTGGGAAGGTGAGGCAGAATCCACCTAAGAGGGGGATTAGAGCAAGGCAGTCATCCCCATGCCTTGAAACTGCCTCTGCCAAGTAAGACAGAAGGGTTATTATGGTAAGCAGTTCCCTTCTAAGGGGAACAAAGGGCATACTGCATATACCGGTACACAGGTTGGTAGATGACCTGCTGGAGAGCAGCACTGAAGAGAGCATCGTAATGGATGACAGGCTGACCACAAACCAGCAGTATACCCTGGTGGCTAAGTAAGCCAATAGGATCCTGGGGTGCATTAAAAAGAGCATGGCCAGCAGGTTGAGGGAGGTGATCCTCCCCCTCTACTCTGCCCTGGTGAGGCTTCACCTGGAGTATTGGTTCTGAGCTCCCTTGTATAAAAAAAGACAGGGATCTCCTCAAAAAGTGTCCAGCAGACGGCAACAAAGATGATAAAGGGCACGGGGCACCTCCCTTATGAGGAAAGGCTGAAAGACCTGGGTCTGTTCAGCCTTAAGAAGATTCAGGGGATGTGATCCACATCTATAAATAACTATGGAGCGGGAGGCAAACAGACAAGGCTGGACTCTTCTCAGCAGTGTGTGGTGACAGGACAAGGGGAAATGGACACAAATTGAAGCATAGGAAGTTCCGCACAAATGTGTGCGGGAACTTCTTCACAGTGCAGTGACGGAGCACTGGCACAGGCTGCACAGAGAGGTGGTGGAGTCTCCTTCTCTGGAGACACTCAAGACCCCTGGACGCCTACCTGTGCAACCTGGGCTAGGAAGCTGCTTTGGCAGGGGGTTGGATTTGATGACCTCTAGAGGTTCCTTCCAACCCCTACAATTCTGTGATTGTTTGTTTGTGTGAAATTGCAAGCAGCGTGCATGTCACTGCTACTTTGAGACTTATCACTGAATAAGGACTTAAAATACAATAACCGAAACCATATCAAAGTATTAATGAGTTGTAGCTGAGGCTAAACTAAAGCTGTCTTTGTTCCATGAAATGAGCCTTTGTTGCTGCATTCCCTTAACAAACTGCAGCAGAGATTTGTGAAATGAATTTACTGTGTTGCAGCTGGTGGATTTTCTTCAGCATGTCTGGCAGTCTTATGTACTGAAGAGAAAAACAGGTCTATAAAGCAGTACACCTGCCAGGTGAACTTGCTGTACACCAACGGGACACATTTGTGGTATTACACTTCTCAGAAATGCAGTTTTTCTGTGAAGCTGTTGTTTAATTTCATTATTTACAGTGAATCCCCTGCATTGCCTCCTTGCAGGCTTATACCACTTTCAGTCTCAGCCTCCACTATACTCCCCCTGCAGCTGTTAGGGGGAGGGAGATCTGATTTGCTCATTATTATTTCTGAAACAGATTTTCTGACCAACCCCTATCATCTTCATCTATAAGGGAGTATTCTTTGTTAACATGATCAAAAAATAAGCTGTTTTAACATAGCATGCATGTTCATTGGGGAATTTGAAGAACTGTATTGTTTGTAATCATGTTTGTTTTGTTTTTTCAAATACAATAAAAAATAGTTTGATTCCTTGTAAGAGAGGAGTGTATAAAGCCACTGTAGACTTTCACCACTGCTTAAGACCATGTGACGTTTGCTTTCTGTTCCTCAAGTGCAGACACTGCATTCTCCCATTAGAGAACAGCAATTGCAATTCCCTTTCCTGTAAGAGCAGAGCTTCTTGAGAGCTCTGCTTTGCCCATGCAGGTAGTTATTGGATAAACTTAACATAAATATTTATTTCGGGTTTTTAAACTGTAACAGTGGCATGCTGACAAAATGACAAACAGAAGAAAAATTAAATAAAAGTGCATTATCCAACTGAGTGATAAGTCATTAGCTTTAACTGTGGCGTTGCAGCAGGTACTTGAGCTTGCTGCAGTCAGTCAACTTCAACGTGGGTTTACTTCTGCTTTCTAATACTTTATGACATTAGTGTGTGGTATTTGATTTGTTATTCTGTCAACCTATATGTAAGTTTGACATATAATAGGTAATTTTTTTGTCACACATTTTAAGTGTCTTAAATAGCCTTAGCAACAGATGGCTCGGTTGACAGCATGAAGTAGTCGTTGGAATTGCAAAACCCACAATACTTGTATAATTCAACACATTTGATACATTTATATATATCATACCTTTTTACTTCATGGATTTAAAATCTATAATTACCAGCTTAGAGCAACCTTCAATATGACATTTTGGCTTTGATTGCATTTTTTAATTGTTCCTTTTCTTAGTACTGATTTAGGTATGTTGAGGTTTCTCTGTCTTAGGCCTCACTTCAAGCTCTCAAACTGCTATTGTTACAAAGTATTACCACTCCCTCCACCCACATGATTTGCAGAGTGCAGAGTAATACAGCACATTACAAGCAGACTTGAAATACGGTATAGCAAGATGAAGCTGAAGGGATTCATTCTTCCTTTTGAATCTCTTTCCTTATCCTGTGGATAGCTGCAAATGATTTTTTTATTTTATTTCTAAGTCAATTTTCTAGACAGTATATTGAAACAACTGTGATATAAACCATGCATTTAAGATGCTCGTTTGAATTAAAGGCAGCTGTCAGTGAATGGTTTCTGTTTGTTTTCAGTATTTCCACATGTGACACCCAAAGGAATTAATGGCATAGACTTTAAAGGAGAAGCTATAACTTTCAAGGCCACTACTGCTGGAATCCTTGCTACACTATCACACTGCATTGAACTCATGGTAAAACGTGAAGAAAGCTGGCAAAAAAGGCTAGATAAGGTAAGATTGTTTTCCTTTCACTTCAGTTAGCAAAAAAAAAAAAAAAGCTGAGAACTGTTATTTACCTTCTTTGTACAGGCATTATTTGTATTTTTATGAACAGCACTTAATAATTTTAGGTTTTTTCATTATTTTTTAGTCCTATAAACTGTTAAAACCTTATCTTGACTGTTGCTGGTATAGTAATGTTCATCATATACTTTCTTTTTGCAGCCCTTGTTGAGCTAGTATTCCTATATTATTTTTTTAAATCCAAAGTGAACCTGACAGCACTAGTATAATAAGTTACTGCTTGCAGCCTTCTAAAAGATACCTGAATATTCATGCAATATCCAGAATGATGTGCAAAACCAGGGTGCTTAATTCTAAAAAACAGGTTGCTCTCAGTACTGTTACGATTTTACAAGTTCACTTTTAAGCGATGAGTAGAAAACATGACTTAAACTAGTTAATTTTTTTAGTTAGTGGTGTTACCTGTTTTTCTAATGACAGTAACAGTTGATGCTAATCCTGCTCAACCACTGTAGCAACTCAAAATGCGCAGTCTCTTCTTCAGATGAGAGGTGTTGGAAGCATGTCTGGGATATATTTCAGGCTGTCTTCTACAATCTTGCCAGCCTGCCATTACTGACTGTTGTTCTGTGCAACCTTTTAGCATTTGCTGTTCCTTGTTTTTTAAGTTAGCATGTTTACATAAGATATGATGTGATATATGCCATATTTGTTTATTTTAGTGGTATATAATTCAAATAATACAGGCATTCAGATAAAATACATCTGCACTTGAATCCTTGCACATTTCCCAGCTCTTTCTGTCTGTATGTCAAAGGCCTGGGCTTATAAAGCTGTTTGGATTCTTCAGACAACACTTAATTTGGTCCTGCTTCATCTATGTAGTTGGAGGAATTACAGCAGATTTAAGGCTTGGATCTCATGAATGGGATCACAGAATAACTCACATTGGAAGAGGCCTCTAGTCTAACCTCCTGCCCAAAGCAAGAACAGTTTGAAATCAGACCAGGGTGGTCAGGGCTTTATTACATCTGGTTTCAAGTCTTCAAAGCCAAAGACTGGCCAGTGTTTCTGAGCAGCATGACGTACCTGTCATTGTAGTGAGATTTACAGTGCTGCAGTGAAAGTCTTTCTCTGCATCCAGTCAAAAATATTTCAGTATCTCCTCTTTTTTTTTTTTTTTTTTTTTTTTTTTTGTTTTGGTTTGTTTTTTGTACTAGTGTCTGGCTCTGTTTTCTTGATGATCTCCTTGGTGGTATGAAAGGCTGCTCTTTAGTACCCTGACAACAACTTTCTTCTCTTGGCTGAGAAGACAGACTTGATCAGAATTTTCTTAGAGTATGGATGGAATGAATTTTTCTTGTCCAAGTTTTGTGTTTTAATATAGAATAATATGTTAATATAGAAGTAGCTGCAATGGTTAACAACACTGAATTTACTTTTAGGTCTCATTTTACTGATATGCCATATACAGAGTACCTCATATATCATGAGTAAATACATTTGAAAGGGGATTCTGATCTTATTTTAAGTTGGTCTTCCAGAAGCTAAATAGCAAAGTCTTCTCAGAACTTGGAGATCTTAAGGTTCTTTGCTTTAGCATGCATGCTGGCCCTGAGTAGTGTGGGAATAGTGGGAAATTTGGTCTACCGTAGAGTCTTCTATGGGCCACTGTTCTTGCCAGGAATTATCTGCATCAGCATGGGCTTTCCATAGGCCACAGTTTCTTAAGGTAACATCTGTCTGCCCCAGTGTGTGGGCCTCCTCCATGAGCTGCAGTATGGATATGTGTTTTGCCACAAACACCACCTCTTCTGCTGGCCTTGATATTTGCTCTTTTGTTTCTTGCTTTGTGATCTCTCCTCCTCTCTCCAGTGATGTTCTTGGGCTGGCTTTTTGTTTTGGTTGTTTGTTTGTGTTGTTTTTTTTCCCAAAAGTGTCACAAATATGGCTGATGGGTTTAACTGTGTCCTGCAGTGAGTCTGTTATGGAGCTGACTGGAACTGGCAGTGTCTGACATGAGCCCTGACCTCCTCCTCTAGAGGGGCCCCTACATCATCCCTAGTAGTGTTTTCATATCTAAACTCTGCACAAGAATTTATTTCTTTTCACCACATTGCTTTAGTGGCTCAACATGGTTTCTAAAAGTGTCTTCTACAACTATGGATCTGATTAAAAAGCTTTCCGTTATCATCAGATGAATGTCTTCTGAGAAGGAAGTAAATATTTTGAGATAATAAAGTTCTCATATACATTGAAGGAGAAAATCTGTGGAGGAAATGCAGGCTTAATTTCTTAGTTCAAAATATGTAACATAAACATAATTAGTGGCTTTAATATAGTCATACACCTGTTGCGGGAGAATGATGTTGAGCTGTTAGTCTCTGCATGGAAGTCATGAAATGACTCACTTGGATCCAGTGCCAGCTAATTATAGATAGAAGCTTACATGCAGTGACTCATTAGTATCTCACTACATTCAACAAGTTAGCTTTTTACCAGTTTTACCCATCACCCTTCATCATCACTGCGTGAGCATCTGTGTGGAACAGTTCAAATAAACAGTCACTTAGCAGGTCTGACCCTCAGTGAACCATTTATATTTAAACTAGATACTGATTTTTTGGTTGCTGATCTAGTAGTTTCTTGCACATGACTTATTAAAAAAGAAGAAAGATTAAAAAAAGAATGGGAAGTTGTTTCTCAGGGTAGTTAACTTCCCAAGTTTTGTATGAATACACAATGCGCATGCAGATAAAATGAGAAAATCGATGGCTCTGGAAATCTTGGAACAAGAGCTGTACTGATCAGTGATTCTATTCATTGGCATATGTACTCTTATCATCCAGTTAATTCCTTCAGCATCAACTCAGGTCATTTTGCAGGAGGTAGAAAAAAGGAGAAGAATAGAAGAAGCGTACAAGAATGCTGTAACAGAACTGAAGAAAAAGTCCCATTTTGGAGGGCCAGACTATGAGGTACAGTTCTGCTTTAAATTTTTTTAAATTCCAGGAGTTTTAAAGATTGGCTTGTTTCTTAAACGGTTTTGTGTAAATCAAGGTGTTTGGCTTTTGTGAAAGCACTCACGCCACTTCAGTTTTTCTGACTTGGAAACTGAAAAGAATTTTGACAGATCTCCTTTTTTTTTTTTTTTTTTTTTTTTTAAGGATGAAATTTAATCTTCATCTTGTCCTTCTTGTGTCTACAGTAATTTGCTTACTGATATTTCTGGTGATTTGTTGGTTATTTTTTACGCATTTTACACTGCTCATATGGAGTAGTTGCACTTTTCCTTTCTAGTGGTTCAGCTGTATAGATACTTAATACAAATATGGAAACCCTAAAGGCAGAGGGCAGTCCTAGAATCTGAAGTTAACTAAAATCAATTTTTAACTTATCTCTGTTACTTCAAATGTTAGTATAAACGCAGTGATTTTAGATTCTGCTTCAGCTGCTAAATTGTGTATTTCGGCAGCTTCCTCCTTACGTATTTACCCAAATTTTACAGGGTCTAAACCACCTTCTGAAGAAATAATACAATTCACCTGTAATACATTTTGTGTGATTTTTAACAACTTGACCCCTTCACAAGCATTGATCAAATGCTTATTTCTGCTTAAAATCATACCCTGAAAAGTAGTAGCAGTATGATGAGATGCTTCATAGATGTTTAAACACTACTGCTTCACTCAGGTATCCATTTTAGTTTTCTGAGATTTGGCAGATTAACAACTACTAGTAACCTAGTTTTCTTAAATTGTAAGTGTTAAACTTGAGTTTTTAATACTCAGTTCTACCTGCTTCTTTGTGCTAAGCTACTTCTTCCATGTTAAGCTGTTTTTTTTTCCAAGAATTCTCAAGCAGATTGTAAAGCAAGCAAAGGCGGTGACAGCGCCTTTATTTGAGGTAGAGGCGCTACAGAAAGAGATCTTAGACATAAGGGGGGCGAACTCCCGCCTCCCGGCGACCGTTGAGCCTAAGGCCGGAAGGAAGGGAGCTGGGCGGGGCGGGGGGGGCGGGCAACCCGCGCAGGCTCCGAGCGGATCTCCCAGAAGCACCGGCGAGAGGGAGAGAGCGAGAGGCGGGGTGGTCTGTGCTCCTCCGCTCCGGGCACTCTGCTGCTCATTCGCTGGTTCAGGCTGTGACCAGGCAATCCCACTACGTAGATAATCCACAGTATTTTATTTTTTCTGAAATACGCGTCTGAAATGTACCCCGAGGCACTGAAATACTCAGAAGTAGTATAACTGTGCAATTATGTTAATATGTTTACTTTTCTGACACACTGTAGGTATTTTTATGAGGAAATGAGTGTTAATTAAAGCCTAAATCTCATGTCAAAGTATGTTGGCACTTCTTCCGTTTCCTGTTTGGTTTTTTTTTGTTTACCTTGTTTATATAACTACTCCCTACATTCTACTTAGAGGGAGTAACTAACAAGCAGTGTTTTCAGATGAATTGTAGTCTGAAAATACTGGTAAAAATATTGAAGTCTGTGGAAGAATTTCATTTTGTCAGTTATATACATAATACATACATATTCTTCTAAAAATTTAAGTTAAATAGAGCTCTCATGTCTCCAGAATTTTAAGCTAGTTCTCATTTCTTATGCTCTTAGGAGGGTCCTAATAGTCTGATTAACGAAGAAGAATTCTTTGATGCTGTTGAAGCTGCTCTTGATAGACAGGATAAAATGGAAGAACAGGTACTGATGCTTGAAAAGTGTGTTAATTATGGGCACTTCATGGGAAACTTCAGAGATCTGCGTTCATTCCTGGGGTGCATCTTCTGACTTTTAAATGTAGAATTCAGTTTTAGTATTTGTACAGTTAAATACTGTTGTTTAACACTAATTTTGCAAAGGTGATTCCACAGGTTATGTGGAGGACAGTACAAATGTTAAACTAGTTATGTCTCATTTCCAATTCTTACATATCTCAGAATACTGGATAAAACTTATTTGTAACAGATACATGTGCAAACAGGACTACCAAACACTACAGGTATTTGTCAAAATCTTACTACTGCCCTGAAGTTTCTTTTGTTAGTAACAATGGCAAGGATCAAATTAGGGATAACAAGCATTAAGTATAAGGGTTGCTTTGAAAGTAATGCTTCCTACTTATTTCCATGGAAACTTTAACAAATAGAGCACAATAACACTACTTGATAGAGCAAATTCTTGGCTACAAAACATTGTTTTTCAGCATGGTCACCACCGTTAGCTATGCATTTTTGCCAGTGATGAATAAGAGCCTGCATGCTACTGTTGATAAAAAATAAAAAAAAAATCTGTGCCAATGAAGGTGGCCCACTACTTCACAGCTGCTATGATGACACCATTCTAGGAAAGCGTTGACTGTGCAAACTATTTTTCAGCAGCCCAAACAGATGAAAGTCAGAAAGCAAAAAGCCAGACACAGTGATTGTGCTAGGACAGTCTATCCAAGATAGATAATGTGTTCCTGGTCTTCAAGCTGATGTGTTACTGTGTTACAAGAGGAACATGTTTTGTGTTTTGTTGTGTTTTTTGTTCCCCTCTGGCCTGATTCGGGAAGTTTGAATGTTCAGCTTAGTCTGCATTGCAATGTAGGAGTCAGATTAGATGGTTTGTCTGGATTCCAGGGGATCCAGAAGAACCCCTCTTTAATCCCAAAAGACAGTGCACATCACTTTACTCACTGAGAGCTGCATCTTGGACTTTTTCTTCCAAGGGAAATTAGCATGTTACCACTGCCCAGACTGCTGTTTTGACTCTTATCTCGTAGTGGTGATGCCATATCTTGTCACAAGAAGTAGTGCAATTCAGGAAACTGCCCCTTTGAGTCTCAATGGGTCCTGGCAAAGTTGAATACAGTGTTATTTCTGTTCCTGTGTGTGTGCATTAATGGGACCTGCCTGATACAAATTTTGGAATGTACCAACATTGCCACCATGCATTACAAAAGCATTCAAGCTGGTTTTCAGCTCTTGTCAAAGTTACTTGAACATAATCTGCCAATAAACGGATGAGCTGATCAAGCTGATCTTCGTTTTGTGATAATGGCAGCTGTGCACGGCAGTCCAGAATGTGGCTTGTCTTAAATGTTGTTGTTGCCACTGCACCACCTACCATGTAACAGTACTGTTTGGTCTCCATAAACATTCAGCAAGCATTGATGAATGTGTCAGGGGTGAAATTTTTTCCTCATAGAGGAGTTCATTGACACACCTTTGCTTGTCAGACTGCCCATCTGCTGCTATCTTTGGAACAGCAACAAAACTGTGACAGTATTGACAGGAAGGATCAACCTCTACCACCAACACCCACCTCTGGTATTGTGGGCCAACATCATAAAATAGGAGCATTACTTTTGGAACAACCTTTGTATATAGATTATGAGAACATAAAGTAGTGTATAAAATGAAAAGGGAATAACTGGGTGGTTTATTCTTTGTGTTAGAACTGTTAAGCTTCATGAAATCAGTGAAAATAATGAGTTGGTTAAGAACTGTAAAACTTTCTGGTGGACATGCAACACCCAACAGAGTCGACCTGTGTTGGGGTCTCTTAGCAAGGACTAAAAGTTTTGAGTGTTTATTGTTACTGTGTTGATGCAACATCCTTAATGGTACCAATTAGTTTTCCTTAATCTAGAAACGCACATAGATGAGGTGAATGAATATTTCATTCATGTAAAAGACCATCAGGATGCCAATGTAAGGCATGTCAGGGATTGCATTAGATCTTGTTTTAATCCAGTAGCTATTATATAGACTGAGGATGACTCACTCTCTTTAATAGTCCACTTAGTGACAACTAACTACCAGTAATTAAGCCTTTTTTGTTGCAGTCTCAAAGTGAAAAGGTCAGATTGCACTGGCCAACATCCTTACCTTCTGGAGATGCATATTCTGCTGTGGGGACTCATCGATTTGTTCAAAAGGTAAAATATTTCCCACGGTTTCCACAGAATAATGGCTGATTTGTGATATTTCCATATAATTTCTATGGGTAGGCAACACTGATTTTCTTTTTGTAAGTGTTTCTAGTAACTTTTCTTGGTTTACTCATTCAGTTGAAGCAGGACTGTTTCTCTTGGCTCAAAAAACACTGTTGTGTTTATTTAGTGTATACTCTTGCTTCTCTCAAGATTATTAGAGATAGGAAAGGAAAAAGACAAATTGCTAACCTCGGTTATTAAGATTTCTTCACCAAAATTGATTGAATTTTTTTTTTTTGAAGTCAACTTGGATCAGGATCAGTGGACTTATTATTTTTTTTTTTTAGTGTTACTGGAAACACTGCTCCTCTCACGGCTACACTGGGAGCATAATACATAATAGGTGCATGAAATCAGCATTTGCTGCTGTGCTTGCTGCTTATGGTGCTTTTGTTTTCCTTTTCTTCATTATCTTGTGCTTGCAAGTTGGTACTGAATGCTCTGTTGTGCCTTTGTTCTGATTACTTGGTTTTTTCTTTGTCTGTCTCTGGTAGCCCTATAGTCGCTCTTCCTCCATGTCTTCCATTGATCTAGTCAGTGCCTCTGATGATGTTCACAGATTCAGCGCCCAGGTACTGTATTTATGTGTAGAGTGGGGGTTACATATCTTTGCTATATTTCTTCATCTTCTCTAGAACCTGCATTTTTTTGTTACATAAATCACTGCTTGCTTTAAACTAGTACATTGAGACAAACAAAGGAGTTCTCTATTAGTAGACTAAATGGTTGTCTTTTTACATTCTGCTTGCATGCATATCACTCCTGCAGAGGCCCAAACCCTGTGAAACTGTTGGATTGATTTCAGTGGCTTTAATAAAAATGCATATAAGTTGGAACATTCTGCATTTCTGATTTTTGTGACAGTAGAATAGCACCTGTTTCGTGTGGGATGGATATGGTCTTTGCTTCAAATTGATGTTCTTCTGAAATTAAAGGTTTATTTTATTAACACTTGTCACTTGTAGTGACATTAAGATAGTGATTATTAAAGTTCCATATTACCATTTTTGACCTCTACAGCTAGATTTATTACTGAAAGGTTATAAAATATGTTGTTAATAAGGTTATTTATGTTTTTGGGTTGTTTTTTTTTTTTAATGAAAGCTTTCAATATACTCACTAATTCTTCAGAAAGTAACTGACTTTAGGTGCTTGCTCTGTAGTCATATTTTAATGTTGGGTTAACTTTTTCGAAAGGTTATCTAGTTTTAAAATAGACTGAGCTGTTAAAGGCCTTTTAGGTGAAGAAGTGCCCACTTAATTTTCAGGCCAGGTTTGCATGGCAGAGACTAATGTATCTTTACAGAGCGTTTCTGTAGCTGACAAAACAAAGATAGTAGTGTGACTTCTCCCCTGTCAAAGAAGCTATGCCTTAAAGCAGTACCTAAAACAGGTACGGTTTGACAGAGAGCTTTCAGGTAGATTGAATACAGTTTGGACACGTAAAATGTATGTATGTAAAATATGTACAAAACAGAAGGCACTGCATTCCTTGAACAAGTAGAAGTAATTGCTTGATAGGGAAAAACAGGTGTTTTAATTCATTTTAACTTAAGGAAACCAAAGAATAGGACTGAAACTGTTTCTCTGTTCTTAACAACATTTTCTAAAAAGTGCATTGTGCAAATAAAATTACTGCTTTTAATTAAAAATAATGTATTTCTGTTCTAGAACATGTAAGGAAAGGAGCAAGTATTCGTATTCTTTCATTCTGCTTATCTATTTTCTCACTAATGTCTGCAATTACATTTCATATGTTATGAAGCCCAGTGTGCTTATAAAATATTCTTGTAAGCAGTGCAAAAACTACTGCTGCTAATGTTTCTGTTTCAAACTACTCTGTTGGTCAGTTAAGTAATGCTTATGTGTAGTGCTTTTCCTTCAAAAAAAAAAAACAAAACATAGTAATTCAGGTAGCAGTGTCAGTCAGGTGGCATTACTTCTTGTGGCAGATTTTAGTGGTCCCCTACTGTTTAGGTAAAGCTTAGTAGATTGTTTACAATATTTGTAAACATTTCTCAGTACGGTATACCTTATTTGTGCTTCTCTTTTTATTTGGAAGAGTTGGATTTGGTAACAGGATGGGGACAGAAATAGCATTATAGAATGAAGCTGCAAATTGAAAATAATAATGCAAATAAAAAGACATTTCCCAGTGTCATGCAGAATTTTTTAAAAATGAGGTGCTCCCATAGCTGGATTAAAATGTATCAAATATCTGAACTTTAAGGAAAGCACACAACTGTCAATAATTTTAAATGAATGATTTATAATAGATAAGTCTCTGCATCATCTAATATTTTTTGAATGTGTTTGTCTTTTTCTGAATGAGCAGTTTTGCAAAGGCTCCAGTGAAGCAGAACAGGCATGTTTTGCTGATGACTGAGAATCACAGTTGATCTGTGTTCCTGTGTTGGATTTGCTGGTGTCAAACCACAGTGCTTCTGCCCTGCCCTCACCATCCCAACCCCTACACCTGTGTTGAGCTTTTTAAGCATTCTTTATTGCATATTGGCCTTCAGGAATCACTAGATGTTGTAATTCTGTTTTGAGATACCTGAAGTAATTTTGTGAATGCTGAAGTGAAACAGTTTTCAGGTAGAAGTAGGGAGTTCTTACATTTCAAGCATACAAAGGTGGAATGGGAAGTATTCATAAATAAGTTATATTTTAAATCATTATTTTTGGCTTTTGGTTCTGAAGCATAGCAGTATCTGTATCTTAAGTACTGTATCTTAAACTTGGATAGACAACTCTGTTGTCCCAGTTCACTGCACAGGATTAACGTGCTGACATGTGGCTTCCAGTCCTGTTCAAGAAGATGAAAAGAACTTAAAAATGTGTATTTTTTTTCCTTTAAAGGTGGAAGAGATGGTGCAAAACCATATGACTTATTCCTTACAAGACGTAGGAGGAGATGCCAATTGGCAGCTAGTGGTTGAAGAAGGAGAAATGAAGGTAAACATCTGGTTTGTACTTAGCTGGTGTCAGACATCCTTGTTCTTTATGAATACTATCACTCAGCAAGGTAAGCTGTTAAAGCCTCTGAGGATAGCATTCTTTAAGCTGGAACTAGAGTTCACTAGAATTGCAATGTCCTATGTATCTTCTGGAGTCTTTGTGGATTCCTTCATTCTCTCCTGCAAATAACTTGGTGCTAGAATAACAAGTAAATTCAAAATAAGAGAATGTTGCGTGGTAGTAAGCTACTGTCAGCTACTTCATTGTGCTTGTGTGGATCCTTATACATAGTGATAACGTAGTTTAGTCCTTTTTGTGGTAGAGACTCAAAATAATGTTACTGTAATGTGAAGTGCCATCTAAGAATGTGTGCAGTAGTAGTGACGGAGAAAACTGTCTTAGCAAATTATTCATGCATTAGTATTCCAGCTTTTTAAAAGCTGATGCTGATGTCTAAATTGTTTCATATTTCAATTTTGACAATTTCTGTTTTACACCACGTTCTTTGTATTTGATCACAGGTATACAGAAGAGAAGTGGAAGAAAATGGAATAGTTTTAGATCCTTTGAAGGCAACACATGCTGTTAAAGGGGTAACAGGGCATGAAGTTTGCCACTACTTCTGGAATGTTGATGTTCGTAACGACTGGGAAAGTAAGGAGAGTTTTCGCATCTTGCATGTTTGTTCGTAATCATAGAATTTCACAAGTTGGAAGGGACCCACAGAGATCACTGAGTACAGCTCCTGGCTCCACACAGGACCACTTAAAATTCAACCCTGTGTCTGAGAGTGGTGTCCAAACACTTGAGCTCTAGCTGGCTTTGTATTGTGACCCACTGCCTGTGGAAGCCTGTTCCAGTGCCTAACTGTCCTCTCATGGGGCCTCTTGTTCCCTAGTCTGTACGTATTGCCCCATCCCAGATGCTCTTGTTATACTTCATGAAGATGGTGTTTGCCCAGCCCTCCAACCTCTCAGAATCTTTCTGTACTCAAGGAAGGGGACAGCTCCTCCTTGTTTAGTGTAATCTGCAAGCTCACTTATTATGCATTTATGTTGTTTATAAAAACATTAAAGAGAACTGGCCCTAAAGTGGCCCCCTGAAAAACCCCACTAGCGATTGACCACCAGTCTGATGTAACCCGTCTACTCTTTGAGCCTGACCCATCAGCCAGTTGTTCACCCAATGTTCTGTGTACTTGTCTAACCAAATGCTGGACATTTCACCCAAAGAGTATGGTGGGAAGCAGTACCAAAAGCTTTTACTGGAGAGACCACATCTTCTTGCTGGATGGGTAACCTTGTCATGAAAGGAGATTAAGTTCATTTAAAAGGATTCTCCCTCATGAACCCTTGATGGCTATGACCCATAACTGTTACCTTTCACATGTTTTTCAGCAACTCCCAAAATAAACTTCTAAATGAAATAATGAAATGAAATAAATGAAATAATCTTCAAAGTGAGACTGACAGGCCTCAGATTACAGCAGTCTTCCGTATTATCTTTTTCTAAAAAAGTCTGTATGCCTTTTGGCAGCTTCCAATCAATGTGTACCTTTCTAGATTCCTAAGGCCACTGAAAAAATATTTGAGAGAAGTCTCGCAATGGTACCAGCTAGCCAGCTCTTTCAGTACCAGGGTATTAATCCCATCAGGCCTTAGACTCAGATGCAAGTCTGAGTCAGCATATCAGCAAACATGTAGTTCAAAATATTGGCGTAGTATCTGTGCTTGTTTTCTGACTTTTTTTTATTCCTGCTTTTGTAGCAACAATTGAAAATTTCCATGTTGTGGAAAATTTAGCTGATAATGCAATCATCATTTACCAGACACATAAGGTAAGAGTAACACTTCACCTGTATATACACCCTACTGAAACAGTACTCATAACTTGTTTTGAAATGCTTCAGTGACTTAACAACCAAAAATTTTGCTCAAAAAGCAAACTAGTTCAGAACAAATTTGTTATGAAACTGCAGCTTTGTCAACTATTAGAGCTTGGCTACATGGCATAGCTGTTTGTGAATGTCTGCTACACTACATAACAACAAATGACAGCTGTTTAATATTATCTGTAATAATACCTGTTCCAACATTGTTTATAATAATATATCTTCCAACAAGGCAATGGTTACCTAAAGCAAACTGAAGCAGTAAGTCAACACTGCCTATAAGCAGGAAACTCATTCCATTTCATCATCTGTCTTTTTACAATAATGCAGGCCATTGTTGACTGCAAATATTTGACATGCACATTTGCATTATGAAGTGGTATAGTTGGTGGTATAATATTTAGTGTAATATTTGGTTTTGTGACTTGATTACAATTCTTACCATCCCCGAATAGTTCTGGTGCAACGTCACTAACTGTTTCATTGAATTTTCATTCAACAGTTGAAACTTAAAAGGTCCAAAACGGAAACTTGTCACTGTGTGTATTTTTATCTTCAGTCTTGCATGATGACAAGTACTGGTATACTCAGATACTTGAACAAATACTTAGACAATTTTACCTGTGATGGTGTTGCCTTAAAAATGCCGCAAGAAGAAGGCTTCAGTTTTGAGTATGACTGCTGTGTAAACTTTAGTGTTATGGTAAAACAACAGTTTTTGTTGTTGTTGTTGTTGTTGAACATCAGGCAAATAGCTTCTGTGTAGTTTCTTTTTTATTTTCATTAGACACTTTTATTCTGAAATTCTTTGTTGGAAACTTTCCAGTTTACCAGATCTCTCTTGATGAAGTAGTAGGTCTCAAAAATACTAGTTAAAGTATTTATTTCTTTTTCTCTGTACCTCCATGGTTATGGAGGCCTAGACACATCTTCAGTCTTGAGATGCATGTGTTTATACTTCACCAGTAGCTCTGCTTGTGACATGCAAGCAAAAGTTGTAGTAGATTGTTCTCTGCTTTTCAAAGGCCTTAAATTTTTGCCTCAGTGCTTTTTTTTAATTAAGTGCAGCTGCATAACCTGATACACATCTGTGCAATAGTTACGTTTTCTTTTTTTCAGTTTAGAAAACGGTGCAAAATTACTAAAATGGAAGCGTGGAACCATTTGTATTTGAAAGGACATTAAAGACCCATCTAGTTCCACACTCCCTGCAATAAGCAGGAATGTGTCTTCATTATGCTGGGGGCCCCAGAGCTGAACATAGTAGTGTGGGTGGGGCTTCACAAGGGCAGAGCAGAGGGGACAAGTACCTCTTTCACACCGCTGGCCATCCCTCTTTTGTTGTAGCCCAGTGTACATTTGGTTTTTTGGACTGCAGGTGCATATTGCCATCTTATTTTGAGTTTTTCATTCACTGTCACTCCTAAGTCCTTCTCCTCCAGGCTGTTTTCTATCCACTCATCACACAGCCTGTATTCATGTTTGGGATTGCCTTAACTCAGATGCAGCACCTTTCATTTAACCTTGCTGAATCCTGTGAGGTTCATATGGGCCTATTTCTCAAGCTTGATCCAGATCCCTTCTGTCTGCGTCGCTCAGCTTAGTGTTGTCTTTGAACTTGTAAGGAGTGCGGTTGATCCCACTCCTTGTGTCATTAATAAAGATATTAAACAGTACTGGATTAAACTTTTTTTTTCGCTGTTTAACTTATATAACTTGTCTGACCCTCTTTGCCCTGATTGTTTTGATTTGTTACACTTTGATAAGCTTATGATGGGACATTTCTCTGCAGAGAGTGTGGCCAGCTTCCCAAAGGGATGTGCTATATCTGTCTGCCATCAGAAAAATACCAGCCTTCAGTGAAAATGATCCTGAAACGTGGATAGTGTGCAATTTCTCTGTGGAACATGACAGTGCTCCTGTAAGTGCTACTTTCACTCTATCTAGTTCTGCTTTCAGAACGTTTCTATTTCTCTTTTCTACACGGTTTTTCTATTATTTGTTGATGGTGTTGCGGTAAAATGTAAAATAAGCTGGGGGTTGAGGAAGGTATGCAAAATATTTTTTTAAACTGTGTGATACAATGACCTAAGTGTTTCAAGCAAAAAGCTTTTTTTGCCTTATCTCAGCAGTTGGCATATCTGAAGTCTTGCAGAAGAATGAAAACAAAATTTCTGTGTATTTGAAAACATTTTAAAGATTTGTAATTTTATGTTGAACTAAATTGATTTGAGTATAAGCTTGTGTAGTTTTAGGTATGGGATCTACTAAACTTAGAGAGTACATCATTCTGCAGATATCAGCAGTAATTGTTATCTTTGGAGTCGTTCTCTTCTTGTGCCTACGCCTCTGCCTGCTTGTAAGGGAATAGTTGCTGATGTCTGTAAAAGTATTATCCCTTCAGTGCTTTATTATTTGTTAAAATAATTGAAATAATGTACTTCTGGTACGCATTAAGCAAACAGATGTGAGCTTTAGGCATTCAGTTCAGTCCTTACTCACTGCATACCTTCCCTTTTGTTTGCATTCATGGTGCATCACTGTAGTTCTAGAATGCACATTCTTTAGAAAGCAAACTCTGGGTTGTCTTAAACTTTATAGTAAAATAAAATGTTAGCAGTCAAGTAGGAAGGAATAGGCTTACTTTGAGTCTTACAAATGTTTCTTCATTTTTCTCTGGTAGCTGAACAATCGCTGTGTCCGTGCCAAAATAAATATTGCTATGATATGTCAGACATTAGTAAGCCCGCCAGAGGGGAACAAAGAAATAAGCAGAGACAATATTCTATGCAAGATTACATATGTAGCTAATGGTAAGTCTACATTTTTTCTATGTATTTTTCCAGTGTGACATTATATATGCTTATTCTCATGAGGTAGGTGCTAGCAGGAAAGACAGACAGCGCAGCTTCCTGGTAAACACAGGTGGTGGTGGTGATCTTTTTGTTCAGAAGGCTTGAACTAATGTGCTACAGGAGTCATTGGAGGGAGTTATTTGTGGTGTAACATTCTGGAAGGAGTAGTGTTTAGCTTATGTACATAAACTTGGGTGGAGGAGGTGAGGCGGGAGAATGTCTGATGGTTTGGCTTTTAGTTTCAGTAATTAGCTTTTTATTCATGTTCTGCTGTCATTTTTTTTTACCCCTGATTAATTTTGTTAGGTGGAAAAACTCAGTATTTAAAAAGATAGAAATACATTTTTGAGGATGTTTGCAAGCTGTATAACTGTTACATATTTTTTATGTTTTTGAACTGATAGAATCCTTAGTATAGACCGTAGATATATCAGAAGTCAAACTGCATTGTAACCGTACCCAGTATTTAGCAGTGTGTTACAGTACTGGAATCACATACCTATTAGATCATCTCCTGCAGCTACAAAACACTTTGAAAGTAGTTCACGTGCTTATTATTTTTAACCATCTATTACATGATTTACAAAAGAAGACTGCAAAATGAATTCTGTAAATATTTGCAATATGGGAGTTATATGCCTTGTAGTAAATCCTGTATAAATAATGTGATATAGTGCTAACCTCTGGGGGAAGATGTTTTTTTTTCCTATTCAAAAGTTTCCCAATTATTTGAAGCATAGACTTTCCATGACAAATGATGAACTATAGTTATATATAAGTGGCAACTTGTTCAGCAAAATTTAAGCATATTTAGAAGTCTGTCAAGAATCATTCGTAAGACATAGGCTATACAGCAATTCTGCAGACAGATTCAGCAGTAACTGGAAAGCTAAGATTGATTTCTATTTCCTTTTAAACAAGAAGTAATTTGCTTCTTGCTGTTTTTTCTTGGAAGAGCACCACCTTCCATTTAGGCAGTACTTAGAGATCCACAAGGCCTTACATTTATTGTTTTCTAAATAATGGCATCATAGACCTGGATTGAATGTGAATATTCTGAGCAGGAAACGCTACAAGCTGTAATGGCCTAAAAAATGTTCTGATTATTCATTGTTGTTTCTTTGGAAAAAGCTGCAGGAATGCGAACTTAGTCTTATATGCAAACTTTAGAAGATCCTTCTGCATTTAAATGCCTTTCTTCCTGTCTGCTTCTAGTCAACCCAGGAGGATGGGCACCAGCATCCGTGTTACGGGCAGTGGCAAAACGAGAATATCCCAAATTCCTGAAGCGTTTTACATCGTATGTGCAGGAGAAAACAGCTGGAAAGCCTATTTTATTCTAGTAGTAGCAGGTACAGACTCATTTTTAATTTCTTAATTCACAGTTGTAAATATTTAAGGCCAAACAGAACCGTGCAATATAGAAATCTGTCATCATTTTAGTTCTAATGTGTGTATACAGTGTGGTTTTTTTAAAAAATGCATGTATTATCCAAATGAAAAACAATGCTTGATAACGTGTCACCCTTAGCTGTCGTAGATTTTTACAAGCTCATCTTGAAAACTTTTTCGTGCATGTCTGTATTATCTCACCTGTCACAGGTGTTCTGCATTTGTTCTAAAAAGAATACGTACTGAACTTTCTGTAAAACCATATGAGGTTTTGCGATCCTTAAACAGTGCTGAAGTACTACTAAAATTTGAATATTGTGGAGGTCAGAGTATTATTTTGTATTGACAGAATAGGTAAGATGTTCTTAACAAAGGAAGTTTTCTGGCAGACCAGTGTCAATCACTAGAATATTTATAAGCTGTGACTTTAATTTTCAGTCTATCTAGTAAGCCTAAGAAAGAGAATGGGTTAACAGGTACTTTCTGATGATAGTGCCAATATTTTTTGTACATGCCATTGGGCTAACCTAAGCTAACTAAGCATGTAGATGATGTTGCATGAGAAAAGAATTTCCCAATCACGTTATCTGTCAGACCTAAGCTTTTGTACAAAGTAAGGCTTTGCTTAGTTTTTCTTAGTGTGGACTGTGAGCCGTCAAATTCGAATAACACAGTGCTATTTGAGAGCTCTAGTTTAGGGCAAGATCTGAAAGTGAGTTCTGTGCATGACACAGGCTCTGTCTGTTTTTATGTTCTACTTGTTATGTCAGATTTGAAGTCTTTGTCAGCTGATCCTTCTGCTAACAGGAACAGGCAGTCCTGTAAATTGGATTTTACATACTTAATCGTGCACTGTCAGAGAGAGAGTGTAGGTGAACCTGATGTGTCAAAAGCATGTCATGAATCAGGGGTTCAGATGTGACTGTAGCAGCAATACTATTTATATGGTTTAATTATTTCTTGTTTTCTTATTAGTGTTTATATATCTTGCTGTATTTTGTTGTTGCTTGTCTGCAGTGATCAGAACAAGACTGGGTGAGCATTCCACGTTGGAGAAGTGACCATACATAGAGCACTCCATGCTGGAACGAAGGATCTGCAGTCTTCTCATGGCCCAAATTCTAGGCTTTGTCTACTGAAGTGAAGAAATGTTGCAACACCATGAGGCTGAATATTTAACACTAGCTCTCTCTCCTGCTAACTTCTCTTGCTGAGTCAGTGTGTAATTATAAATACATGTATTGATAACATGTATATGGCTCTATTTTTATTTGCTTACTTTAGAAGAGGAAGAACGTACAACTTTGAATCACCAACGTGGGTTACTGCTTTAATTTTAAACAACTTGCAGAATTTCGCTGTCAGTCTTCCTCAGTTAATTGCATAGTTTTTGTGCATGCCTAAAAAGCACAAAAGACAAATGCACATATAGCATACTGTATGTGCTTTATATGCACAAAAATCTGTGGTATTTTGGGGGAGGATGAAGGGTGGAGTTCAGTAAAGCCTAGTGACTTACTGGCAGGTCTTGTTTTGCTTTCTATAATCCTAGTTCATTGCTGCTGGTTTCTATAATGAATCATCTTGTTACATAAAATGTCAGTTAATAACTGAGGGCTGTCAATATCCTTATGACTTTGCCTTTTCTATTGTCTTACTCTTATGAAGATCTTTGTTTCTGAAGGAGTAAGAGTGTGAAAAGCTTTATTTTTTTCCAGATATCTTTATATTTCTATTGTATTTTTTAGTTATGTAATGTGCTACAGAATTTTTGTTATTAAACATGATCCAGAAATTTCTGGACAGATTCTGTATGAAAAGGCAAGAGACTGTACGAAAGCTACATCTGTCCGTGCTGTATGTGGTCTGCTTTCCTGCATGATATCTAGAGGGCTTTTCTGAAGCTGTGAGAAGGTACACTATAATATTTATTGAAGTAATTTGGACTACATAGGACAACATTCCCGATCTAGAATGAGGACGAGTACGTTATTTTCAAATCCTGCATGTGATTTCCTCATCTTAATAAAGCCATGCTATGAGGTTCATGTAGAAAACTAGTTGCATTGATACCTGCCACCTGATCAGAAACCTGTCAGATCTGTGACAATGCATTGGTCTTCTTGGAAAGTTCCCTTTAGTTGCTGTGAGAATTTATATGTCAGATGCTTGCCTGCCTTAGATTCTGGGGATGCTCATTGGGAGAGAACTCCCACAGACTGGTACTCACTTTGAGTTATTTAATCCATGTCCTGTAGTTGGAAAATATGCAGAGGCTGCTGCGTGTTTCGTTGACCTGTATAGCTCAAGAAAGGAGAAAAAAAAAAAAAAAAAAGCTTCAGATATCTATTTTTCTCAAAAGAAAGGTGAAAGTTGTATTTGATAGAGTATAGTAGGTGCCTGAGAGTAAATATAAGAGAGTAACTTAATAAAGATTTGGTGAATGATTAAGGGGATATTCACAGTGTTAGAAAAAAAACATGTTCTTTTACCTGTTCGTTTTCTCTGTCGAGATAAAACCATACATGAGACATGATTACACATGCACGCAGGTTTCATGCTCCATACCTGTACCTTTTTTATTTGCCTTTCTCTAAAGGTGTGCATGGAATATGCCTTATTACAGAATTATTCTGTTAATTTGAATACGTAGAAAAGTGCCTATATGGTAATGCTAGTAAGGCAAACGAGACAAAAATTTATACATGTTTACTATATCACCAGTGAGCATTTTATATAGTGATGTTAAAAAATAATTCTTATACCTCAAATATACTTCCATCTTTTTACAATCAACAAAACAATGGTTCATTCACCATAGCCACTGATGGGAACTTCAAAAGAGAAAAAAAAAATGTCCAAAAGAGTTTAATTTTCCTTATTTGCCATTTCTGGTAATAGTTGTTGAACAGAGGTGAGTAACTGTTTCTTAATTTAATTGGATAGCTTTATTTTACAAAGGTATGGAAAGTTTACAAAGCAGTATATAAATCTTTTATCATTAGTTGCATTTGCACTAAATGTGATGTACTTTTGCGATTTATTCTGTAAATAAAATTACACTACAGATACTCTTTGTAAAGAATACACTTTACTTTTAGATATAAAAGGCACTGGTACTTCACTGCAGCTAGCCCTGCCCAATCAGTGTTGTAAGAGGCTTCTTAAAAACTGTGGAGGGAGGTGCAAGATTGAGACGTAGGTAATAAAAGACCTCCTAAAAATAAATGAGTAAATAGAAGCAGCTTTCTTCAGGCCTCTCAGATCGTCTGTGTGCAAGTAGACATCAGGGCCATTCTTCCAGAGGGGATCTTCCTGTTATGGTTTTATAATATTTCTCCTGAGCTGAACCCCTTTTCCGGACACTGCCACAAATGTGAGCACTCTGTGTTCTCTTCATCCTGTTAATGAATCTGTAGACTTTATACAGCTGTGATTTTCTTTGCAGAAGAAGCCCCTTGCTCTAGAATGGATGTTTCTGTGACTTGAGCCCTTTTGAAGCTTGGCAATCTTCTCCTCTGAATATTGTTCTCCAGATATCAGCGTTTGGAGAATTTCAGTGTTGCCAAACTAGATCTGAAGGAAATAACTGGATAGAACTTGTGGTGGGATTGAGGGCGAGCAGTAGTCACTGTTAGCCCGTCCAGGAAACTCAACAGCTTACCTTGAGAAACGTCGGTGTGAGAAATACGGTGCGTTTTAGGGGCTGAGGGGAAATTACCTTTTAGTTAATTGGGCTGAGCTGGCTTATCTGAAGTTGTGCAGATTCTCTTTAAACTAATCAGAGTGTCCACCTGTATTTTTGTCACGTTGTACAGATAACACTGTATTTGAATTGCCACTGTTCATCTACAGACTCAAAACATGAATCATATTTTTGAGTACCCTGAGTGTGTAGAGTGTAACTGTTATATAATAGCTTTATGATCCTAATGATAAGTTTTAAAAATTAAAAGTTGGCTCTTCTATGTTACAATCACAAATTTAAAACCAGTATTTAAAGTGAAAAGTATTAAAAATTATGAAGAAAACGCTTGGTTTGTAGTTATTTCTAATTCTCAGTGCTTTCAGGAAACTCACTTCAAGATGTATGAAGTGTAACCAGTTGGGTTGTGTATGACGTTGTGTAAAACACTGGAGGGAAAGCAGCTTGCTTGTACTGGTGAGGTTACTGAACTGAAAGCTGGAATGCCGCATGAGCTGTGGTAAATCTCACTCTGTACTAGGATATCAGAAGCATGTTAGAAGATACTCCTCTACACTACAGTTTTAATATAGAGTACTTCCTAAGCTGCATCTAAGTTTGTGTTTGTACGTGTGTGGAGAATGGAGATGCAGGACTAAGAAATGCCAGAAATACAATAAACTTGGTTTTTTTTTTTTCTAAAATAGGAAGAATTCCTAGTGGGCCAGTAGCAGTCCTTCCTTTATTGGTTATGCAGGGATTTCTGCTTCTTCAGCAGCAATAGGTGAAGTTGTAGGAACTGTACAGGAAAGTAAGATGAGAGGAATGGCTTGAAAGGATATAATGGCATTGCTTGCACAAAAAAAAAAAAAAAAAAAAAGTTTACCTTAAGCCTTGAGTAATGTAACGCAACAGATGCTGTGTGTCCTTCTCCAAGCCCTGCCTTCAAATGCTGCTATTTAATCCAGGAAAAAAAAAAAAAAGGAATCTCTCCCTGTGCCCCCTCCTATTACACCTTACAAACATTGCCTTTTGAGTCCCGTAAGTTCTGCTTGTGATTAATAAACACATGCTTTCTAGTAAGGGGAGGCTGTAGCCATCTGAATAACTGCAATATAATCTGACCCTAATGTCGATAGTTAGCTATGCCACACAGTTTACCAGTGTGTATGACTCATATAGCATCGCTATTATCTTTACTCTTCAGCAATGAAAAGCTTCATATGAGGAGAAAAGTGTTTCAGTAGATAAAGAGGAACGCTGTGAGGAACATAATGCTCAAAAGCATCTCCCTTCATTTTTCTTAAGGTGTTTTTTTTCTGTTGTGTTAGAAGGGTGGATGAATTGCTGCAGTGTTGAGCTGAAGCTAGTTCTCTGAAAATGAACTGAGGAGGACAAGGAAATAGTTGGACCAAGCAATAGTTGGACTTAACTGTTGTCTAAAGCATAAAATTTCTCTCTAATTAAGACTTTTTGGTTCAGTCTGCTTCTGTTTGAGCTGGTCTGCCTGAACTTCTGTGTGGGGCTTTCTATCACCATAACATTAACAGGCCTTGTTCCTCTCTCCCAAAAAAAGGCATTTTAAAGTGTGCATAGTTTATAGAAGTGGTTTTGAGTACCTTGATAAATTTTCAGAGATGAGAAGTAAAGGATCTGAGAAGACTTGGAAGCACTTGGAAGCAACTACATGCTGCAGACTGAAGTATAGATTCTGCTGCCATCCTGCTCGTTTTTAAAGCTGTAGTTGAGCCCTGTGCTTTGGCTCCCTAATTCTGTTGCTGTTCTGAGCCACCAAAGGCATTACAGCTGGGTATAACAGTCGCATACAGCAAGTCTTTAGTGTTTGATCTGTGCCTCCACATGCTTATTCACCTTCCAAGTTTTGTCTGTGTTCTTTTTCGGATGCAATGGGAAATGCCTACACACCTGCTGCTCACTGTATGTCTTTATGTTTGCTTACAAATGAGTATCCTTTGAAAAGCATGTGGAGCTCAAGACTGGTCATCTGTTTAATTTCCTTCTAAACTTTTGTGTGATGGGACAGACATTCCCAAGGTGGTCCTTGGCAAGTGACTCCTAACTGGTGTTACGCTAATAGGATGTAAGGACAGCTCTGAAGGGATGGGTTGCAACTGAGTCATGAAGCAGCCCAGCAAGTTCAGCTTCCTGGCACGGCCAGAGCCATGGAATCAGTCCTCAGCACCTGGGAAGTTATGCTGGGTGATGAGCATCAGCCATGTGAGTGTGAGAACAAAAGAACTGTAGGTGTGTCTATATGCTCCACAAAAGTGGACCCATGCAGTCCCTGAGTGTTAATCCAAGTTGCATGTTATCTTGACCAGGTTCCTATTTCCAAAATTTCAGCTGTTAATCTGAGTAGTTTCATCCCTAAGCTTTTCAAGGCAGTAGTATTTGAGCTGATGTATGCAGTTGTGTGTTGTTGCAACATGCCAACGACTGACAGCAACTGGTGTGTTTCAGGACAAGGTGAAATGGCTGTAAGTCTCTGTAAAGAACTTGAGAAGGGCTTTTCTGATTTTTCCAGTTGTTTTTATTTGAAAACTCAATCTGTCCTCAATTATCATTGAAATAGAGTAACTATTCTACTCTGAAGAGAGGTACTCAACAAGCAGCATCACTGAAGTTCAATTAGTAGCTCTTCTGTCAGAGAATGACAGAAAGGTTTGGGTTGGGAGGAATCCTCTGCAGGGCTCTGCTCTACTCATCCACTGCCTGACCTCTGCTCTGTTCATTCATTACCCAGCCTGTACTTGCTCTTGGGATCGCCCTGATCCCGGTGCAGGACTTCACACTTGACTTTGCTGAACTGATGTTGTTCCTGTGGGCCCACTTCTTGTGCCTGCCAAGGTCCCACTACGTGGCATCCCTTCCCTCCAGTGTCACCACACCACTCAGCACAATGTCACCTGAACGTGTGCTGAGAGTGCACTCGGTCCCCCTGTCCGTGTCCCCAACAAGGATGCTCAGTAGTGCCTGTGCCAATACCGACCCCTGCAGAACACCACTCGTCACCTGCCTCCATTTGGACCCTGAGCAATCTTAGGGTGCAGTCATTCAACTCTGAGCAGTCAATGCCACATCCCTGTGATCTGGAGACAAGGATGTCACGCAGGTGTGCAAAGCTTTGTGTGCTGCCAGGTCTGATAATCTTGTTTAATTCTCAGTGCTGCCTGTCAGATGTGAGGAACCCAGTACCAAAACTGTGTCAGCTGCTCATTAACTGGGACAGCCAAACTCAGCTTCAGTAAAATAGGAGGAGCAGCATTTGTAGATTTTTTTTTCCTTTAATCCTCTTACGGTTGTAATGCTGGTAAATTCTTTTCTAATTCCAGCTTTCCTTACATGAGAAACAACTTCACATGAAGTATTCTGTGACCTGTCTGTTCCCACTACAGCCTGATCCAGTGCTCTGGCACCTCCAAACTGAAGCAGTAATTTCTCACATTCAGATGGAACTTCCCATGTTCCAGTCTGTGCCTGCTGCCCCTTGTCTCTAGGTACCGTCAGAAAAAGCCTGGCCCCATCCTCTTGTCTCTGCAGGCACATTCAGGGGCACTGGAGCTCTTGATTGCACGTACCTATCAAGGGAAGAAAGAACTCTTGACAAAAATAAGAGATATTCAGTAAGTATTTGAGTAGCACACGCATCCATTTGATGGCCTCCGGCCATATTTATAGCATGTGGTTTTCCACTCAGGATTTCTAAAGAGCTCTTTCCCTAACTCTGAGAGTTACTCATATTCTCAATAATACCAAAGGAAGAACGTAAGACACATTTCAAATGTGTCCCTTGACATAAATTTTCCAATCTGTCTTTTAATGTTTGATTCATCCTCTCCACTTCATCCCTGTGTTTCTGATGGAATACCTAAGTCCCGTTTGCAGGAACCCAGGTATTCTTTGGGTTATTTCTGCTACAAAACGAGGTACTCTGTCTGACAAGAGTTCTCTACCTGACAAGAATCCTCCTGGAATACCAAATTTTGAAATGTTTTCCTGTACTAAAATGTTGACTATTTCTCTTGCTTTCTTCGTTCAGCACAGGAATGTGTCAGGCTGCCACGAAAAGGTAATACGAATGCCAACACCAATGATTATTTATACCCGTTATGCTTAGGTAACTCAGAAAAATACTCATAATTCCCCAGGTGCAGAACCCCTTTTCACCTCTCCCAGGGCTCCTCTGAATTTTGGTATCATTTTAAAGGCAAATCCTGCAGATCTGCAAGACGCTTTTGGCAATCAAAAACATATTAATTCCCACTGCACACCTTCATTCTGTTTCAGCTAGTGCTCCTACCCACACCCCCGTGAATACTCCTATGTGTTCTCTAACACGTTCATTCCCAGAGCTAACTTATCCTGCTTTCCATAAGAGTCTTAATATTTAAGACTCTTCAGCAAGTAGAGCTCCTACAGTTAGTGACAATTCTATCTTCTTGGCAGCGGCTCCCTTTGATAACATCAGTACGTTCAGCCTGGCAGGCCTTGCACCGAACTGGATTTCTAACTAATTGTATCAAGTAATGTCATAATTTCTGTTCCGTACTTGATAGGATTTCCTTGAGATTATAGAAATTCCTTCTTTCCAAATCACTGCATGGATGTGTATTACTCAAGTCAGTACAAACATTACCTCACTTTTCCTTTGGCAGTTTTAATGCTCCAGTCCGAGTGATCGACTTTCTGAGCCTACATACTGGCTGGCAAGGGTCTTAATTCTGTTTCTTCTTCCCAGTTATAATTGCACAGCCAGAGCTTTCCAATCTCTGCTCACTACCAAAGCTGCTTCCATCTGTGAAAAGGCCCCAGTCAGGATTTTCCAGAGGGGTACCCTTCAGATCTGGCTCATGGAATATACTTGTTCAATTGCTTGCAAGCAATCAGGAGATAGCTCTTCTCCCTCATTTACAGCAATGCAGGATTCAAAATACTTGACGTTTTCAGCATCACATCAGTAAAGTAAGTGACAAGTTCCTACCTTACCATGGCTCCAATTTAGCCAGTACACTGCCAGAGTAAGGCTAGGCTGTTCTCAAGTCCTTGTGAAACAACATTCAGCACAGCCCACTCTTCTGCCCTGTCCTGTTTAAAAGCAAACACTTTCTGGCCCCGCTCTTCCAAGGGGCTGCAAAATAAATCATCTTTCAAATCCCAAACTGTAAACATGAGAATCAGCTGCAGCTGTCAGCAAAGTGTAGTGGTTAGATACTGCAGAACGCATGTTGGTAATATTTGATTAACAGCTCTCAAATCCCGTGCTAATCAGTAAACTTAAGAGCTTGGCTCTTTAACAGGTAGAATCGGAGTATTACATTCAGACTGGCATTCTTGGAATAGCCCGTGCTTTAGAAAAATCTTGGTTACATGTTCCAGCCCAGCATGGGCCTCTAGCATCATAGCTAGAGGATATTGTTTCCATCTCTCCAGTTCAGCTCGGGGCTTCAATTCTGCTTTTACCAGCTTGGCACACATGGCTCTCCCAGGCTTTTGTGTCACCAAAGGAATAAGAAGCACATCCATGGCTTCAGGTGGAATTTCAGTTACCTGTTTCTCCTTGCTTTCTCCTCTCAAGAGTATCTGTAATAAACAGACCTGTGCAGGCCAGGTGTTATCTTGCAGAAAGCATATCCAAATCCTGTTCTTGTCAGAAGTTAATGTCAGTTCCTAATTTAATCAACAGACCTCATCCCATGAGAGAGAAGGGTATTTTGACACATACAAAACCTCACCAGTTGAAATGTTGTTTCTAATGTCACATTTAACTGGGTTTCTTTGCTTTCCCATGGCCACAACTACTGGCACAGAATGTTTACCTAGATGTCCTTTACAATGACTTCTAACAGGAAAGTAGCTCCAGGATCTACTAAAAAAAATAAAATTCAGTAACTTCATTCTCCTAGATTCTCCTGCATTACTCTTCCTCTTCTGTACCTTACTGTTCTTCTGTGTATCCTTTTGTTTCTTTCCTTTTCTACAACTTCTATAGTTACATACACTATAGGCAACAACTTCAACCAACTGCAACACAAACAACCCCGAAATGCTGTCAACTTTCTGCAACTCCTTTCAGATACCTGGGGCCCACTATCCAAGGAATAACTTACTAAACAGTTTTATTCTCTTCCCCTTCTGGGTCCAAATCAGTCCACTCCAGGTGTCTCACGTAACAGCTCTTAATGTGTTGGTGGGTCCTCAGCATCATGCTGATGCTCTGTGTCACACTACTTAATCATCAGCTGTCCTCCAACAGTACTCAGATCCCATTTAGGTTCTATTTCAGGCATAGTTGTTATAGTTTTTTCCCCTGCTATTATCCTCTTATTTTCCCCATTAGCTTTCTCTAAAAAGAATGTGTGTGTGTGTGTGTGTGTGTGTGTGTGTGTGTGTGTGTGTGTGTGTGTGTGCACGCGTATTTTTTTCCTCAGGGAATAACACCATGTTCATCAAAACCTGTATATCTTTCCAACCACAGTTACAACTTAAGGTAAGGACTACGAACCCTCTCTGGGTGCTTATGATCCAGCTGACTGCTTGTGATTAAGGCAGAAAAGGGGGAACCTGCGCTCACTCATACAGGCAAACCAGCAGGCCCCAGTTTGTCTCCGAGGAGCCTGAATGGCTGTGCTGGCTGTTGTGACAGCCCTGATTCAGAACAGACCGCGAGCCCTTCTGACCTCGTGGCTCAACTTTCTCTTAGTTCCTTCCCACCAACACTCAGCACAGTCATCATTTATCCCATCTATGTAACCAGTTGTTAGCAATTGCACACCTTATTCATCGTTTTTGCTTGATACATTTTTTTTTCCAATATCACAAGCAGAGCAACATCTTTTCACATTTTTGCTCTTCCCAGACTCAGATAGTATCACGAAAGCCCTCAAATTAATTTCCATCAACTCATTTTTCTGTCTACTGTAATAATCATTTTACAGCAAATGCATTCTGGCATATATAAAAATTCATGAGTTAAAACCTTATTTCCAAACTCACATTTAGATAGTTTAAAAAGGATTTTATCTTTCACTTTCAAGGTTCCCATTTCTGGCCCACTTTCTCCATCCAATTTATACACCAGTCAGCACTGCAGACCACAGCGTGGGACTGTGGCCTTGTTACTCTGACACATCGAAATATCTCATTTTATTTTCTTCCCCCCCGACAGGGCCAATCTCAGACAACAGAGTGGTCCTCATACTTCCAACAAAATCTTGTATCCAAAATGACATACAGTCAGCTCCTACACGTGCACCTACACACATAACCAAATACCAAATGGTGGCTAAGTGTCAAACAAAACAAAAGCAATAAATCGAAGCCCCAGCACCACAAAGTCAGTATTGCAGTTATTACGTGTTGCACCTTAATGCTCCAGCAGGGGAGAGGAACCAATGGAGTACCTGAGCAGAACGTCTGCGTGCACTGGAGTCCAAGCAGTCCCCACAGTCCCTGCTGGCTATGCTAGCCAAGCCAGGTAACTACACGCTTTTCCAAGGCGCTCCCAGCTTCAAAGTCTGCATACTTCTATGATTCTGTTTAATCGCGTCAGCAAACGCAGACATCCTGGCCCAGATAAAAGTACACGTTGACTATCCCTAAAGACGCACACGCAAGGATTTGAACAAAGGTTCGTTCCCACCAGGCCACCGGCCTCAGCACGGCTTTCCCGTCACATTAACCTTTTAGGGTCGATTTTTTCCAGATGCACTAAGGGCTTCAGCTGCTCCGCAAAGTTCCTCATGTCATCGGAAACCACGTCCTGCCCTGCCGGGGCCACCACGTTCAGCTCCACGAGGTAGGACAGCGAGAGCGGCTCGATGCTCTCCGTGTTGCCCGGCATCAAGATGCGGAAGATCTTGTACACCACGATCTTCATGATCCCCTTTCGGAAGACGTGTCCCTTGGCCACGAACTCGTGGTCCATGCGGAACCCCATCTCCACCAGGAAGTCCGTCAGGTTGTCCGAAGTGGCGATGTCCACGCAGTTGCGCACCAGCGCGTGCCGGTTCTTGTCCCCGATCTCCGGCTGCCCCAGGTAGCGCAGGTGCCAGGGCATGGCGGCCTTGTCCATGGAGCGGCGCGCCCGCAGCACGAAGGGGCTGGCCTGCTGCCCCTTCAGCAGGAACACCATCTCGTGGTCCAGGAAGGTCTCCGGCTCCATGTTGTCGCACAGCCCGCGCAGCCGGTGCAGCAGGCTCTCCAGGCTCTGGTCCAGAACGCTCCCTGTGCCGGACACACACAGCTCAGCCGCCCCCCATCCTCCCCCCGCCCCCCGCTGGCCGCCCGCCTTACCTTGCAGCAGGTACTCCATCATGTTGATGGTGCCGCCCGTAACGGGCATCATGGTGACGGGAGGCGCCTCCATCTTGGCGGCGGCGAAGAGGACGGCGGCTAGAGCGGCGCGGCCTGGCGGAGGCGGCCAGCGCCACCCGGCGGCCTGGCGGAGGCGGCCAGCGCCACCCGGCGGCCTGGAGGTGCGGCTGCCCTCCCCCCGCCGCGCGTGCTGTTGGAACGCAGTTAGGCCGTAGAGGTTTTATAGAACGCCTTAATTGCAGTGTTAAAAAGCTGTTGAGACAGCTAGGGTTACTCAGTAAGCGGTTTCGTGCCGCAGAGGGTCAGACAGGGACGCTGCGCAGCTCCTGAGCCCGTCCCCTGCGCTCTCAGCATCGCTTTAGGTGCTGACCTCCCGCCCTCGGGTCTCCCTGCAGCCTGCCCTGAACCGCAGCATCTCTCATCCCGTCCTGCGAGGCCAGCCGGTACTTCAGTTTACAGCACAGTGACAGTGACATCTGTCACAGAACCAGTGGCTCATTACCAGCCCCAGCGTAACACAAATTATCATTTATTTTGTGCTGCTGTGCCAAACAGGAACGTTGTGCAAGTGAGATGATCCCGCAAGTGAGCCCCCAGTGACTTCCAGCCTTGGCCGTTGCACGTTTGTTGTCCAGATACGTGGCTGTTCCCCATGGGTATTACATTGCCATTTCAGGGTGCTTTATCAACTACCAAAAACGTTGCTGCCCGAACATTTCCTTCGTGAGTTTCAAGTCCTTTGCACTTAACGTAGGAACAGTTTCCACACGTAGCCCTGAGATGGTTCCTGAAGAGGTGCAGTTCTGCTTAGTCAGAAACTCTGTCCACGTGGCTGGTAGGCCTGCCCACCAGCAACGAATCCTCTTAGAAACAGTGGCCACAAAAGCTGAATTTAGCTGTCTGAGTATTACTAAACCAGGCCAGCTCATTGCGACCAAGGCAGAGCTACACCAGCTCTCACATCTAAAAGAGAGGAAATGAGCAATAGTGATGCATTTTTGCACTAGCTCTTGGCTTGTTCTCAATGTCATTAAAAAATAAATAAGTAGATAAAGTTTTGTTGTTTGTTTGTTTGTTTGTTTCCTTGTCCACTCCAGTGTACAGAAAGTAGGCTTGATTAGCTGTGAGGTACAGGCTAAATGCTGGCTGAACAACTGGAGCTGGCAAAAAGAGGGCAGAAGTAGACATTTCCCATTCAATTTAAGCCTGAAGTTCGATTTTCATTGCAGTTTTAAATAGCTCTCAGCTTGTCATACTGCTGATAGAGAAGTTGGACAGACAGCTACATGGTCTCCAACACAGGTTTTATTGTGAGGTTGGCTTCAATTTGCTCTCGGAGACCAGGATTTTGTTACACTGTTAAGTGGGAAGCAGTATTTCTCCCATTTGCTCTTCCAGTTCTCTCATGAGTCCTGCTGGGGCAGGAGTGCAAGCAGCTGGGCTGCCAGCACAGGCCAACCCAGCACATTTTTCCAGACAGCCACAGTCCTAGTGGGAACATGGCTAAAGCCCTTGGTATCCCCCTGGGTAGGTTATGAAGCTGGATGAACATAAAGGAGTGGTGAAAATGGGACAGTAGGTCATTTTTGTTGTATAATATACTGCAAACTCCCTAGAGCACTGAAGAGGTACAGTTTCAGATCCTCCTTCCAGAGGATTGTACAAGGCAACGTGAGACAGCAGTGATCTCTAGGAAGGAGGACAAGATCCAGAGCTGTCCGCACTAGGAACATCACTGAATGTAATTGCAGTTCAAGCAAGACAGGTCTGCCTGTTAATACAAACTTCAACTGAGGAACAGAGTATCTGTGAAGCAGAGAAGGTGTTACAGTGATGAGGATACATGAAGCCAGATCTGATCAGCAGGGTGTCTTTATGAAGCACAGTCTGCCATAAGCGAAGCGAGGCAAGATGGAGAACTTTAAAGTAGGAAGCTATGTCCCAGAAGAGATGGACAGAGCTGATACATCTCAAAAACACCACAAGTAGTTAAGAGTTCTCATTCTACCTTGAAAGCTGAAAGTTAGTGTGAGGGTGAGCCATCTGCCTCAGCTCTTCTTGGCTGTATTTGTGTTAGGAGCAGGGTTTGCATGAAAGGTGAAAACCGCCTGAACAGAGCTGTGTACAGACACAACTAGAGGCTGAATCTGCTTGGGGCCTTCTGTGCAAAGCCATGGTCATGGCCACGGTCTCTTTTGTGAGCTGGCACGCCTGCTGAATATCTCTTGCACTGGGGTTCTTGCTGACATGTGCATTTAGGGAGCAACTGCTACAGGCCTGTGGTAGTAAAGCTGTGTTAGGCATGCACGTGGTCTGAGCCCCTTCACTGCATGAGCAGAAGCTTCTTGTCTGGCCAGTAAGATTAGGGAGAGGACACTTAACCTTTGCTGGCCAACTCTGAAGCTTCCATGTAAATTATAGAACAGGACTGGGGTGTAGCAGGAGCTGAAGTCAGGCAGCAGAAGGAGGTGATCAAGGTAGAAGGGTAAGCAAGCCAGCTGGCTGTGCTAGAGCTTTTACGAGTTTCTGTTGCTAAGGTTTTAGAATATTTCATGTGAAGTAGTACTATATACACCATACTATTTCAGTACAGTAATAGTATAGCATTTAGTTTGCTGCAGTTCTGGGAACTTGATTCCAGACTAGTTTTACCAAACCTGCTTGGTTCAAACCTTGTACTGAAATAGTTGGGCTGCACCAGTTCTGCAGGGATGTTGAAATACTCTACTGCATGGAATGGAATAGGAATCCTGTACTTCCCTTAACTTCTTACCAACTACAAAATAATAACCTCTTATTCTGGTGTAAAAGCTGTAGAGCTGCAAGGACTGAAAAAAAATGCAGACTGCACTGTCTGTTTCAATTACAGGCCAACAGACAGCCAATATTAAACAGGGGTGTTGAACCACAGGTGGGGAAAAGTAGTAGTACATATAAATAAATAATAAGTGCCTTTGTTTAGTCTTTTCAAGGAAATGCACAATAATAGATAAGCATAATGGGTGAAGTTAACAAAATGAATAATACCAAATGGTATTGTTAGCCAGTATTTTATAGATGGTAGAAACAGATTGTCAGTATGGAAAAGGGACAACCAGTACAAAGAGAAATGCTCACCCATCTCTGAAGATTGAGGTGAGGCTCACAGGGGAAAAACTACACAAAGAAGGGATCTCCAGCAAGGGTGGTCAGCCCTTAAATGGGGTCTGGGAGAGGTGGAGCCAGACTCCAGCCCTTCTGGTCACACAGTGCATTGCCTTCACCTGTGCTCCTGCAGCTGGCTCAGTGCTCACCTCAGGTGTTCCATCAGTGGTTCAGGCCGTGATTCAACAGCTCCCATACAGTAAGTGATCTCCCTGCCTCAGGGGCAGCACAGCTGTATAGCTTTATGTTTCAGACACAGCTGGAATACAGCCCAATTTTTGATCATTTTCAGGATGAGTACTGGGATGTTGACTAGAAGCTAACTTGCAAATGAAGTGCTTGGTTGAGCTTGTATTATCAAACGGTTATTGATGCAGTATTTACATATTCTTTTACTCCTCTACATTAACTTGCCTCACAAGTGCTGCATATTTTGGTAGAATTATTGTTTTTCTTTTCAGTGAGGGCAGTTATTAAAATTCGCATTGCAAATTAGAAGTTTAGAAAGCAGCTTTGAAGCTTTTGCTGTGGTGGACTTGCGAGCAACTGCCAGAAGTTCTGGCAGTTTTCTGGAAGACCGGCCAACCAGGCAGACAGGCCTCAGCAGAGGGCACTGTTAATGCTGACGTGAGAGCTCTGCCATTTGGGCAAAATGCACAATTCAACTTTAAAGAGAATAAATGCAACAAGGCTTCTGCCATACAGGTGAGAAGTTCTGGTAGCACGTACCCACTGTCTTCAGTACTGTATGCTAGACAGAGCTTTCCTTATCCTTGTAGGTTGTTTGCAAAGTTACATCTCTACATGAGGAGGCAATCTTAAAGTATCACAATTAAGCCAGTAAGTTTGGGATTGTTTTACTGAAACTGAAAAAGTAGTTCTGTACCAAAATGTACACAATTTAGTAATAATAATACAAAACGTTAATTCTGCAAGACAGAATGTCAGTTAAATCCACCAAAAGGAACATCGAGCCACCGTTTATTGCCAGTACAGTGTTACTTTAAATAAGCTCACTGAATGAAGATAAAGTAGTTCTTCCTTAAATGAAATGGCAGCTATTAACAACAATACTGCAGGAAGATACACGTTCATGATATTTACATGCTATCAGAGCGTATCTGGCATGTAGTACGTCTTCATGCTCGCACAGAAGCTTTATGAGCTCACTACAATAATATTAATTGGTTGATGTACTACAAAACAACCCATATGACCTATACTGAATTTGTACTTTTATTAAAGAGCACCTCTGCTAGCCACTCTTTTAAAAGTGCCACCGCATTCTGGTAAGAAACCCATCGAGGCCAATCCACCCCTCTGCCACCCATGCCCCTCCTCCCCCCAGAGGACATCACCAAGCATGTGGACAGATTTTCCTCCTGTGATCAGCTAAACACGGTGACACCAACAGCAATCTTCCAGAGGGTGAATCAAACTAGAATACACCTGTGTTTTCTATATTACATTAATAACACCTGAGACTGCTCCACTGGTCCAAGTACAGAATTTTAATACAAAATCTGTTGCATTAACATGTCATTTCACTGAATTCCCTTAATTAGTACTTTCCATTAAAAAAAAAAAAAAAAAAAAAAAAAAAACAACCTTAAAATAAATATCCCTCAAAAAGTTTATAAGGAATTAAAACATAAAAAGAAAAAAAAAACAACAACCCAACCCTGCAGTATTAAAGAACAGTGTGATTTTCTGACTTCATTTATCTGAGTGTAAGCAGTGGATACACACCTACTCCTGGGGAATAAGTGTCAGACACCAGGGAACAAAAAAATATTAGTAATATGCAAGCACACTGCACCTTGAGAGACTTCTTTTAAAAGAAATGTAAACATCTGTTACTGACTCTTGTTGTTTGAATGCAATCCTATCCAAGGAAACCGCACTTGTTTGAATTACTGAGCTCTCTGACAAGAAATCAGTTTCAAAATCTTTTTTTTTTTTTTGCACCTGAACTAAATGACAGAACAGTTAAGACACTGCTTTTCCCTACTTCAGGATACACTACAACGCAACAGTTCAGCTCTTTGTAAGTCACAAGTTCTTCTTAAAGTAATAATCTAAATTGTGAAGATAACCAGCGGATGTTGCTTAGCTGCAGAAAAGTAAGTACTATAACCAGACTGAGGTTTCTGTAGGGCTAATGTGATTTTGATAAAAATTGTCTCAGAGCACACGACCTAACTTTAACATTTTAACAAGACTAAAACTGGGAATTCATGGAAAGCAATTAGGTTTGCCATCGCTTCAAAAGGACCAATGCATTAAAGCCAAGGTTAGACAAACAAAAACCATCAATCGACACTCCCCCCCCCCCCAAGAAAAAAAATAACCCAAAGCAACAAAACAACAAAAAACAACTGTACAAAGTACATATCGTATTTCACCTTCGTAATTACCAGTTTATATGTCAAAATAATCTCAACCTGTAAAAACATGTGTCTGACCCATCAGAAAATAATGCATAAGAGTAAAAATTCCAAAACCATATTTAAGACATCTGACAACACTTCTTTCATGAAGTCATCTCTAATCACTGAAGAACATAAAAGGCATAAGTAGTCTCACACAAGTCCATTATTTCTCAGTTTATTGTCCATGGAAATCAATGACTTGAAGGTGATTTTCATTCTAAGCTTCACAGATTATATTATTTTTTCCCCTTTACTCCTAAGTCAGTTGCTTCATTTCAAAGCTGCTTTAGTATTCAAGCTGCCTTCTTAGAGCAGGTTCCTTGGAGATCTTGTAGATTTATTTTTGACCTGATAAGAATATAAAAATGACCACATCAGGCAGGTTGAAATGACAGGCTCTTGTTTTCTGTTACAAATAGTAATGTAGTCATTACTGAATTTTGTGTACTTGGAGAAAGGGCAAAAGAGCAGAGAAAGGTCTGAAGTTCTGTACTTGTTACCTGTTGTGGATCATGTGGCTCTTGACTAGATGCCCAGCTGCCAGAGCTGCCATTAGCGATAACTCCCCAGCCATCACTGTAGCACACACAATTTTAGCAAGCTGGCGGGCATTTTCACCAGGGTTGTCTTGGCTTGCACCTTGAACCCCTAACATCTGGAGGGGAGAATATGCAATGTTATGTGACGAAAACAAAGTATGTTTACAGCACATTTTAATACTAAGGTATTTCCAAATTATATCCAATCAAGTAGCTTTAAATCTCTTCATTAATAATTTTAAGCTTTAAAAGCTACTATGCATGGAAATCATTAATTAAAGATAAATCTAGCATTTTCACATCAAATCCACCAGGATTCAAGAGGGCTGTTACTATAACAACACATTATAAAAGCAAGTTTTTATTTAAGAAAACAATTTGCTGCAAACTTTTTGCTCTGTACCTGCAAACAGGCCTGCTGTGGTAGCAAGTTGGTGCCTCCTCCAACAGTCCCTATTTCTATAGATGGCATTGTGCAGCTGATATACAGGTCTTCATTGGTGGAACCAGTGCGCTCCATCAAAGTGATGCAGTTAGAGCTGCCAACATTCTGCGCTGCATCCTTTAGGTCCAGAAGGAGGAAAGAAAAGAAAAAAAAAAACCACACTCAAAGTGTTTCAGTTAAGGATTACAAACGAGAGAAAATCTGATTTGTCATGAAACAAACTTACCTGACCACAGGCAATGTAGATAGCTGTAACGATGTTTGCTGCGTGCGCATTGTAGCCACCTATGCTACCAGCCATAGCAGAGCCCACCAAATTTTTGTTTATATTCACTTCAACTATATCTTCCGTAGTTGTCTTCAGAACCTAAACAAAGTGATACACCATTCCTTAAGCAGGAGTAGAAATACCCTGTTTCACGTTAATAAGCTTCCTCCCATAGCCCCTTGTTTGCTTCCAAACGGAATCTGACTCTACCATAGATACTTGTTTTGTTCCAAAGGAGCCCTTTCAAATGCAGAGTGTACTATTCAAATAACAAAGGAGTATGCAAGTCCAAACTGACTACATCTCTAAGAAAAGTCCATCAGCTACCTACTCTGTTTCCAATTGGAACAAACAAACCAATCTGGGAGCAGTATCCTGTTAATTTACTCAAACACTATAGCAACTTTTCTTCCAAGTTGTTCCAGTTAGTAAACCCTCCCCACATTGCTCAGCAAAAGAATATGGAGCTCAAATGCAGAGTTTAAAAACAAACAATACTGGTGCGTGAGAAAATAAGTACTGTACACAGTAATAATGGACTGGTATACCATATTGTTTTGAAAGATTCAGATAAAACATTTGCAACAATTCAGTATTAAAATGATCAAAGAAGGCAAACAAAATTATACTGTGAGCAAATTTAAACTACGTTCAGTGGAATAGCAAGTGATGACAGATATGCACAAAGCGTGCAATACTGATGAAAATACGAAGTAAAAGCAAAAGATAAAATTAAGACCACACACATTTGAGTACTGTGTCCAACTCTGTTCCCATCTTCAAATTAAATCAACAAAAGGAGGCAGTTTTTCACAAGAGGTGTACCTGCCCTAGAAAATTCCACTGGTAAATCTGTGCTAGAAGCTTTATGTAAATTCACAAAAGGGACCGAACAAGTTATTGAGCAAAATCATCAGAAAACAAAACAAAATCCTCACACCATACATAATTCAGAAAATCCCGAACAAGTTGGTGTGTTCTGAGTAAGGTGTAATAAAGTCCTCCCTGGATATTGGTGTTGGCCAACGCTGGAAGCAGGGTAATATGCAATGGATTTGGTTTCACACAGAGTCAATCTTTCTACCTGGAGCAGAAGGTGATTTTAAGATGGCTCTTACGATTTAGATTATGTTTGCCAGCTAGGACTGTGCTGTGTATGAAGGTGTGGCACTGCATGAAGGTGATGAAGCTTCGTCAGGCATGAAGTTAAGGAAGCTTTGGAATTAAGTGAAACCTCATAATTATCAGTTTTCCCTGTGGCATCTAAACTTCAAAGAGAATGCCAAGCTTGTGAAAGAGACAAGAAATAAGTGGAAATGATCAAAATCACTGACTTCACTTTAAAAGCTACCATGCTTTGGCATAATCTTTCAAAGGAAAAAAAGCGATGATGTCTTCAAGTAGACAGTCATCATTAAACATATAGCATATTATTTTAGAACACTGAAAGGAAAAAAAATATATACTGTTAAGAGGATCTCAGGAAAAGTGATTAATTGCACAGCAGTAATATGAAAATTCTTGTAGGAGCCATCCTGACATGGAACAAAGCTATGATTTAACTGCGTAAAATGTATGTATTTTTATGAGCAAATTACAATAAAGCAGACACTTACTTCTTTAACAACCTTGGCTGGAATGACTGCTTCACAGACAACAGACTTCCCTCTTCCTTCTATCCAATTTATAGCAGCAGGCTTTTTGTCTGTACAGTAGTTACCGCTGATAGCTATAACCTGGAGATCAGGAAACTCTTCATTCAACCTCGCCAGTGCTTTTTCAGTACCCTGTTAAAAGCAGATACCATTAATGGCTGATGCATCAATTATGGTTGTAAAACAAGCTACTTTAGCACACCTCAAGAGCAAGATTGGATTAAGCCTCATCAGATCACTAATTACAGCTGAAGAAATGAACAAGTCCCCCAGAAAGAATATTAAACAGGCAAAAATGGTAGCATGGTCACCATCCTTTCTGTAATGGGAATTACAGAATGATATGGAAATACTTCATAAACAGCACTGAGTCCTTGCTAGTGCATATGGATTCTCTGGATACATTCCAAGTGAATGTTTACATGTTCAATACAACTAAATCAGCCATGACAGACATGAAGGGAAGTCATTTTGGATGCAGAAAGAAAGAGCTTCTCTATACTAGGAAAACAGTAAAAGTCTGCTACATTTAGTACTAGGTCTGAAGAGAGCACTTTATACAGCAACAGCAGTCCATATCAAAACCCATCTCAAACAGTACAATGCATCCTGTGTGTAATGTCCTCATTTCAGGTGGACAGAGTTGATTTTCTTCAGTGCCTGATATGACACAATAGTAGGAAAACAAACAAAAAAAAACCAATTCCGATAACACACTGATGCTTTTGTTGTTGCTGAGAAGCACAGCAGGAAGTCAAGACCTTCAGTTATACAGCTTCTTTTACTGTGCTGCCAGTGACAGGTTGGGGGGCACAGGAGCTCAGAGGCAAGAGAACCAGCACAGCTGACATAAACTGGCCAAAGGGATGTTCCATAACATATGATACCATGTGAAAAAAACTACAAAACAGGGAGGAGTTGGCCAGAGGCGTGGGGAGACAGTTGCTGCTCAGGACCTGGCATCAATCAGCTACTGTGGTGGTAAGCCACTGTGCTGTACATCACTTGTTTTGTAAATATACACATGTTATCATCATCACCATTATTTCTCTCTTCCTTTCTGTCTTAGTAGATTAGTTTCTATCTCTTGAGTTCCACTTCTTTTTTCCTCCAAATTCCCTCCCCTATTCCACTGAGAGGAGGGAAGTGAACAAACAGCTTTGTGGTGTTTAGCCTGCTGAAACACACCACAAAACACGTCTATAGTTCTCCCATACTCACGTTTGGAATACAGCAAAATAGACTACACTGCCCTTCTTCCACTCACCAGATCCAACATTCTTTAGTTACAAACATGGTGAACACAGTAATAGATTAACTAATGGATAACATCTCTGGCCTAATGCAACAGAGCATGCAGCTTAAATTCTCTATTATCCAGAATACCTTCTCTAAAAAAAAAAAAAAAAAGAAAAACTGAAGTTACTCTAATGCATTTTTCTTTCATTGTTCTCACTGTATTCTTGTTTATGTTCATTGAGTTCAAGCAGTTTTCTTATTTTATAGCACTGCAAAGAGTGCTGCATCTTCTTTCTCTTTGTTTTCATGTGCCAGGTAGTTACAGATTATTAGCATACAATTTTTTTTCATTATTATTTTTAAAAGAAATACACATTTACTAAGAAGATTGAGCCTTACTTTTGAAATCATATTCATTCCCATCGCATCCCCTGTTTTGGACTGAAAACGAATATAAAGGTTCCGACCAGCCAGGCTGATGAGAAGTTTTTGTAAGCGGGCAAACCTGCGAGATAATATAATGATCAACTTAGAAGCAGTTCAGTCCTTGAGGATTTTAAGCAACAAAATGACAGTAAAATCATAGCACGGTGTAGTTAACAGCACCATCTGCAATCTGTACTCCTACACCCTTGGCACAGGAAAAGGCTTCAGCTACAATGTGCACAGTTCTCTCAATTAAATACTTCAAAGTGCTCTCCTCCTAGAAGTGTTTACTGTCTTTTTATGTTGTCTACTCCTCCACTTAATGAAGTAAAATATCCCAGAGTACTAAAAAATTTGACTTGTTTGCATTTCCTAAAATATCTGACTGTCAAGTACAAACTAACAACAGCCTTTGAAAATATTTAAGACATTTTTACAGCAAGACAAAACATCTTCTTTTTCAACAGTGATGCAAGTTTCACAAACCGAAACTTTATTCAGACAGAGCAAGGGCCAGTCAAACAAGAACTGAGAAACACTGCATTTAAAGAGCAGCACAAGCTGACTCTCACCAATATAAGCACATCCTTGCAGACAATTGTAAGGTCATTAAGAATCATAACTAGTAAGTAAATCTCTAAATCCTCCTAAAATAATCAAGTAATCATTCTTCTCTGAAGAAACTCCAGGGCTTGAAATAAACTAACTCTTAATATAGTTGTATACTTGTAAACATTCAATTTCTAGCTTTAGCTTATGCTGCATTCTCTGGAATCTCTATATTAACAAGGTTCCCAGAAAGGCTAGATTCCAAATTTGAAATTATTTATAGTAAGGTGCTACTAAGAGCACAAGTAAGCTTTAATGTTTACTTTAGAATGCTTAAACAAAAGTAATGCAGTAAGTAACAGATGATACACATGTATTTGTTGCTGTTATTCAGCTGTTTACTACTGGTCATCGTAAAACACGTATCACCAGTCTTGTCCTATAGCCAGATACTTTCAGTTTCTTAAAATTCACATGACATGGGACAGCCAAAATGAAAATGCAGTTTTTTGAACTGCAGCATGCAGATACTCTCAGGAGCTCTCTGCTGTCCACAGAAGTCTTATATCAGGAAACAAGGCTACAGTAACCACTGTACTAACCTACTCGTGCTGTCAAAAGCTTCCTTCACTATTTTAAAGCCCTCAGGGCTTTCAAGCCAAGCTTTCACTTCTGCAGCCCGGCAAGCAGTAGGCAGCCTTACAACAGGTCCTCGAGTCATCCCATCTGCTAGAATGCGGCTCCTTGCTCCTCCACCAAGCTAAAAATGAAAGCAGAAAGGAAACAAAGTAAGACTGCTGAAAACAAACTCCTAGCAAGTCAAATATATTGCTTATATTGTCCCCAGACATATTTTTATGTTATACTAAGTCTTCAAGCTTGTCATGCAGCACTTACACATATTGCTCTACATCCTCTGTTTGTGCTTGCCACAAGACATCCTTCTGTTGTTGCCATTGGAACCTGAAACTCTTTGTTATCCAGGTGCAGTGGTCCTGCTACGCCTACAGGAATAGGCATATATCCAATCACGTTCTCACAGCAAGCTCCTAAAACCTTGCAAAAATAATACATAGAGTTATCGTTAAAATTTGCACGGCAGCATGCTGCATACTCTGTATGTGACTACAACAAGGTATCTCAGCTAACAACCTACAACCCTTCCACTAAAGCAAACAATTCCTAACTCAGAAAGTTCCTAACTGCAGCAGTTATCAACAGCTTATACTGTTAAAATCAAATATTTGAAAGACCTACCAAATGTAACCAAGACTTAAATGCTGTTAGAATTTTCCTTTTACATTAATTTTAAACAAACTTCCAGTGCAGCTTAGGCTCAAGAACATTTTACCCAGCTGAACACATGCTCAGAATTGCTATAATTATGCATTTTGAGATAAAGCAACTGCATACCTTTGAATTATTTTTAGGGTAAGCTACACAACTAATGTACCTCTCTAGACTGGAAAACATCAAGGAAATGCCTTACGTTTGCACATATATATATTCTTAAAGCATTTATTTTGACCAAGCTTGTTGTTAGTTCACATACATCACACTGAGCACGTTTCAAAGATTTTGAAAATGGTTTCACAGCACATTTTACTTGTCCACCTTTTACTCACCAGAGAATAATTATAATTCCTATACGGAAGGTATTGCAAAGATGAGGGTTCAGGGAGTTTCTGAGATAAAATCTGTCGGCGAATGGACACTCCTCGCTCCTGAGTTTCCATCAGGGTTTCCAGTTTGTATGCAGGAATATGCTTTGCATTAACTAAGCTGATAACTTCAGCATCAGTGAGGAATTTTGCTCCCTTCTGTAAACGTAAAAGGATGGGGGAAATACAGTTCCTGATAGTGAAAATCCTTTTAAATGTCTCCATATGAAAGAGGGTAACTGTACTTTGACATCACCATATCCTATCTAAAGGAACAAACTGTACATCCTAGCCTAACATAAAGGCTTTTACTCTGGCACCAAGTTAAGCAAACAAAGCTTAAAGCACTCGATAAATCATGAATAATGAAGCTGCCTCTTCTGCTCCTAGTTCCAACTTAGGGACAGAGAGAGAATCATAATAGAAGATTTCTCATTTACAGCTTCAAAACACGTACACCGGTCTGGTTTCCACATCTCATTAAATCAAAAAAAAGGAATTGAAATTGACTGCAGCAGAAACGAGTTCTGAAAGGGTTTTGTTTACTTCCTTCCCCCTGCTAGTTATTAATACCATAGCATTCATTTACATTATAATCATCACGATCATTTAAAAGCTAGAAAATGAACTGCTGTTCTTAAAGCAGATTTTGTCATAGTCTTAAAAAAAACAACAACAACAACAACAACAAAAAAGACAGACAAGAGAGGAAAAACAACTTATTTTTCCATACCTCTGTATTTCCAAGTATACGAACACATTCCTCAATGGAACGAGGTTCTTTAGGTAACTCAATTTCTTCCTCTTTTTTATTAGGGGCTGATGAAATTTCCACAGAGTTGCTGCTGCCAACTACAAACGTAGCTTTGGTTGATGACTCTGCTAACACAGGCTTTATGACTTCTGCTGCACAAAGACAATCAAAATGCACTTTGGTTTAGAAAAATCTTAAGATTTATTTCCAAAAAGAAACACTAACACAGATTTCCCTATGTGCTGCACATGTTCAGCAACAGACTTCAGTCTATGATGCTAAAACTTACCATTTCCATCTTTAGCAACAAAAGCCTCTTCTACTATGTTAGATTTCTGACTGCTTTTCAAAAGTGCAGACTGTTTCCTGCAGCAATTCTCAGGGACCTTTTTCTGGACCATCACAGGAGATGTTATGGGATTCTTCAATGAAAGTGTGGATTCAGTCTCTGCTTGTTCAAAGAAAATGTATTTCACTGCAAGGAGAAGGGCTAAGCCGAGAGTGATTACTTGTTCAATATCCATACTGGCCATTCTGAAAAAAAAGACAAAAACCAAGAAGCAAATGTAAAAATGTACGATGCATATTATTTGTGTGTTTATAACAGCTTCTAATATCCCTTTTGTTTAGAAAGTGTAGTAGTTATGATCATCTTTTATACATTTAAACTCCAGTCAAAATACATTTTCTAACATGGCACAAGTATGCTAGGTTAGGGTAGAGAAATTACTCATCAACTCCTTGTATTATTCACAATATCGGTACTCCAGATTTTCAGTCACTGTTTGTTTTTTTTCAAAAAAAGTTAAAAATAAGTTAAATGCCTGTAAAATTAGTCACCATTCAGCTGCTAATCCAAATTCAATTAACACCTACCTCCTCATCACAAGGTAAAAAGAGTCAAACAATTATCAACCCTTATAAATAAGTATAATGGAAGTTGAATTTCTGGGAGGCAAAAATCTCTTGTAAGATATAGTTCTAAACTCTCATAAATAATACAGAACCACAGATGCTCAGTTTTCAGTTAACTGAAGGAAAAGAAACAGGAATATGGATCTCTATTCACACTTGAGTGTGAATAATCAGAAGCTCTGCCTAAGTAATTATTCCATTGCAGACAGAAAACACACTTTCCAGTGTGCTCTGAAAAGTCTTAGCAGAAAGAAATGGTGTTGGGATGCATCTAGTACAGCCAACTCCTCATCACCTTCCTATTATTTTAAGGAGTCTGGAGGAAGTATTTCTTATGAAGCGTCATCTCCATTTCCATGAAATTTTACTATGGATTGCACCCTAAGAACCAACATCTTGAGGGCACTAGTGAATACACCCCATTAAATGAAATACATACATTTTCTGTGAAGTGACCTACCGAGAAAGGTAGAACTGCCACAGTGAAACATTAGGTTCAATTCTCTTTGGTGCATTCTCATCCAATCCTACTGCATTTTCTGCTGTACCATTTTGAGAAGCTGGTTCCGCTATCCAGCGACTGTGTGCATGAACAAGAACCAAACCCAGTGACTGCATTAAAAAGACAAAGCAAAACACAAATATTAATTTTCCAAATGTAATTAGTTATCTAACCTACTAAGATTAAACATTTTAATTTTGCTTCCCATGCCTCAAAAGATAAGTTATACTCATCCCAGCATATCCTTCCTCTTGCTCAATAATCAGGAAAAAGCTGATGTACACATGAAAAAGCTGTGTTTTACACAGAAATGGCACACGCAGTCTGTGTAACAAGGGCTGTTATCACAAATGACCAAGGTAAGCCTGAGTAATGCCTATACAACATAGAAGTTCTATCCATTCAACAAAGATGCCTTACTGACTGCATAGTGACAGGTGGAAAAAAAAAAAAAAAAAAAAAAAAAAGCTACAAACCATAATCATTTTGACCCTCTGCGTTACAGGGTTTGGTTTATTTTCTTCCTCTTCCAGAACACGAGCAAAATGACTCAGCTGCCATATAGGACGTCCTTCACGGCTCTCTCGAGAAAGCTGGAGAAGTAATAAAAATAAAAATTAAATCCCACTCAGTAAATACTTGAAAATGTGATCTTCAACCCTGTATTTTTATTTGGTCATTTACAATAAATAAATAAATAAATATTATACTGAAAAGTCTTCCTCAAATGCTTAGAGTTAAGAGTGCATTAGGGTTTAAACAGTGAGAAACTCCAGACTCTTTAATTTAAACTACTTCGTTTTCTTTCTTTCTTTTTTTTTTTTTTCCAGTGCTTTAGAACTCAAACTGTTCAGCTTCATTTACAGTGGCAATAACAAGATACTGTCCATCAGCTGAGGTACAGTAATTTCTCATGCCCTTCTATTCACTTCAAAAGGAAGACAAACATGCTGGCATATACCTGAGTAAAGAAAAAAAAAATCAGCCTACAAGAGCTGAATACTAAGTTCAATGTTATCTTTAAGTGGGTCTTACCTCTAATACCAAGGACACACAAGCTGGAAAGAAGGTCATGAAGACAAAATAGTTGGCAAGAACAGACATACAGCCAAAGCAGCACATAATTTCCAGTTGTCGAACTCCTACATTCAAAAAAACATTTTTTTAATATTTCAATATTTCTATAGGCTTTGAACACTTGAAGAAGTGTGGCAGAAGTATGAAAAAAATCAGTAGCACAGATTACAGAAAGAGCTGCCTATATGAATGAGAGCATAGCCCTGTCATTTTGCTAGCAGGCGATGTAGCTATGGTACTTAACAAAATCTTGGAAGCGTACACCTAAGTAGATATAATTACGGTTTAGTAAACTTTCAAAACTGTACAATGAAAGTTTGAAACTCCTCCCCTTATCTTAGCAAAGCCAGCATTATGTACTGAAATCCCTTGTAAAAGATGACCAATTAAAAGTTCAGGAAATACATGCCCCACCTGCACCTTCATGAGCATGGTATGCAGAAAAAGTCAATTATATTATGTCACAAAAGCATTACAGAATTCCCTTAATAAAGATAAAAGATACAGCAGTAGAAGTAATTCAAAAGTTAAAAAAAAGCAGAACCACATGTTATAACAAAATGAGTTCTTTTCCTACATGTAAACAGGAAAACAGCTTATTAACACACATCTCTCCCCTGCCCCCCAAACGCCCAAATGAATAGATGAAGTCATTCCACTTCCCATGCCTATTACTTGAAACACTTACTACCTTATCAGCTTTTTTTATTTTTTTTAAACTGGAAAGGTTCAGATCCTTAGACTTCATAGCTCACCTGACATAGTACCAACTCCAATCACAAGACATTCCACAAGTGCATCCAGTGTAAATGTAGGACCTAAAATTGCCATACCACGTGAAATATTTTCTCTCACTTCATCCTGAAAGGAAAAAATTCTGTATGTTACAACAAAGACAAAATCTGCAGAAAGGGAGCATACACAACACAATTATTAAATCAGGTATTAGAGTGGTAAAGCTTTATAAGGCAGGCATTAAGCAACTCAAGAATGTGTTCCAATAACTTTTCTCCATTTCTCATATACTGTTATGCTTTGACAGTCTTTATTTATATAGCAGAAATATTTAGTTTTTACATTCTCCACATTCGGCTCATCATTGTTCTAAGCTCCTGCAACTATGGACTATGGAGAGTCTTTAAGTAGCTATGCTAAAAATATTTTTGTGAAGTACTTTCTTGAAAATGAATGAAGGCCATTCTTGCTATTATTACACAACAATCTGCAAACATTATAATAATATTACACATATGTGATGTAAAACATTTTACTATAGTATGATATTACTTAATATACTGCATTGCATAACACAGTATATTACATATATATTGTATGTGTATATACAAAGATAGTCATATAGTATACTAAATTGCATAATACATACATATGCAAAATGTACAAAATAGTATATGCAGTACAGTATAATATTCAATATGACTAGTCTTTATGTATACACATACAATGTGTGTCTAATGATCACTTTCAATTACCATGCACAGTATTTTGTTCATATAAAATAACTTCTAGTGAGACTGATTTGTTTTAGAATATTAACAAGTATCATTCCAGTACACAGTGGGCAAAATGTACTGTTGATTCTTCATGGTGTGAATAGCAGAGGTTGGAAGGGGTGTCTTGAGGTTGTCTGGTTCAGCCTCCCTGCTTGAAACACCTAGTACAGATCATTCAGGATCATGTCTGGACAGCTTTTAAGGATCTCCCAGGAGATATTAAAATTATAACAAAAATGTTTACATACACACGATGCCATGTTTGTTCCGGTAAGATTTTGCTTTTTCCCACACTAGCATTATAACTTCAGACATCTGTTTATACACCATCCCAGAGCCCTATGAATTTATTTTTTTATTTATTTTAGATCAATAACTGTTCTGTGGAAGACATTGGTCCAGGAACTACAGCTTCATTATCCGAACTATAAGCAATGTTTAAATTCTAATCCTATATTCAAGCATAAGATTAACTTAGTTCACATGATTACTGCACATTAGTTGTGTTGTTATTCACTTGTAAAACCACAGAATGCAGAACCTGAACTGCATCTGATCCTTTTTGCGTATCACTAATACCATGTTCGTATGTATGTGCCTCCACGTGGACTGTTCATCTCTCACCATTAAATTCAAAAGCTGAATTGCATGAATAATAACACTGACCTGTGAATTGGAGCTTAGTGCAAATTTGGCCAGTGCACTTGCTCTTGAAAGATCAATCAGAAGGAGGAAAAAGGGTAAAGCCTCACTGGGGAAGAAACAAACACACACAAATGGAAACATGTTAAAGTGTGAACTTCACTGTACAGAAAAAAAAAAATTCAAGCACTAAATCGCATTTACTACTTACTTTAAACCTGTCAGTTCTTTATCCAAGAAGTGAATCACCACTGTACTAAAAACAAAACTTGAAAAGATTGTGAAGAGACCAGCAATACCTTCAAAAAAAGAAAAAAAAAAAAGAAAAAGAAAAAATATTTTAAATATATTCACATATACACTGAGAGTGGGAGCAACAAAACCAAAACAAACAGAAAAAGCTCTATAACTCTAGGTTAATCTTCACGGAAATAAAGGACTGCATTAACAGCAGTTAAGGTATAAACTGATGCGGATGCTTTTTCTGTAAGAATACTGAAATCTAAAATTTCTACAGCACTCAGAGCAGGGCTTTGAGAAACAGAAGTGATAAACTTTCTCATTTATTGTCTAAAACAACAAATAAAAGTGTACACACACACACACACACACACATATATATATATATATGTATGAATATATATATATATATATATGTATAGAATCACTGAAACCAGCTTAGCAGCTCTAACCTTCTTTAGTTTCACATAATAAGAGTTATTTCAAGAACTACAATTTCAGAATTTATATAATTCTTCACAAGCCTTCTTAAAAACTATACTTTTCTTGGTTAGACAGCAGAATAAATACTCTGCATAGATCACTGTAAGTCCGTTCAGTATGTAAATACTATCATTCTAACATAGATTACTGATTAATAGAAACAACAATAACATGCTGACTAAAATGCAAGCATAATATAAAAAATCAGATACAGTACCTAAAATGTATTTTGACCCGAGTTGCCTTAGGTTCTGAAACTGGAAATATATATAAAGGATTGCTATACAGCGTGTGATTGTCAGGATTATGATGTCGCTGCTCAGAACATCCTGCATGGAACACAAAAGGGTTTAGTTACATGTTACACATGGAGGTAACTTGCCATTGAGTTTTAATATGACAACAAACAAAAATCCGTTCTGGAGCTACACTAAAAACTAAGTGTTTGAGGTGGGGTAGTGGGATAAAAATAGATATCGCTGTTAGTTTGCCCCCAAAATCAAATCCCTGTTCAATGGCTGAGGCTGGCAGGTACTTCTGGGTCCACCTGGCCCAATCTCTGCCCAAGCAGAGATACCCAGAGGAGGGTGCCCAGGCACAGGCAGCTTCTGAAGATCTCCAAGGAGGAGACTCCACAGCCACTGTGCCAGTGCTCCATCCTCCACACACCACAGAAGTGCTGCCTGGTGTTCAGAGGGAACCTCCTGTGTTCCTGTTTGTGCCAGTTTGGCATTGGGCACCACAGAATGGAGGCTTGGCTTCATCCTCTCTTCACCCTCCCCTCAGGTATTTATAAACATTGACAAGATCCCCCAGAGCTTTCTTTTCTGCAGGCTGAACAGACCCAGCTACCTCAACCTTTCCTCCTAGGAAATGTGCTCAAGATTTAATGAAAACATTTAATAGCACACCACTGCATACGCTTGCATACGGCTTTCCTACAGAGCATGGGAAAGAAGAGAATAGTTTCTGCACACTTATTTTCCTTCTAACATTATAATCTTGTTCTACTGAACACTCCGGATTCACTGATTAACAGTTAAGTACTACGGCACGAATTTAAATCCTTACTTCTTCAAGTTTTGGGCATTCATAATTCCAGCCACAGATCTTATCATTCCCAGTGAACATCTTCATTGACATCATACAGATGGTAAGAGTCACTGTTCCCACAATGACTTCCCATGGATGAGAAGCCACAAAAAGGCCATGCATTCGAAAGAGTCTGGACAACATTTTCAGGACCGTTTTCCCACAGTCAGCAAACCTGCAACAAAAGAGTATTTCACATACGCAAGTTAGATCTTCAGGGGAAAAGCACAGAGCTCTAGAAATTCCCACAAGTCAAAGTACATTTTGCTTCATGCAAGAACAGCTGAGAAACAGATGAGTGTGGAAACACATCTTCACTCTCCGACCTTCCATTTCAAAACATTTATTTCTAGTTTTCTGAAAGATAATACGATCTGCTCCTGCTTTCTCAACCTGATTTCTTTTTTTCCATCAGTTTCCATTTCCACATATCTCACTCATCTCTTTAAAGCGTCTTATTAACAACTCCTTCACTCTCAGTTAATGGCGACATCTCAGTATCTGTCGGGCAATTTTGACACTGCTCTGTCTCCATCATCACCCCATGTAGGCACTCAGTAAATTCTGTCACTCCTTTCTGCTCCCACAAAAACATTAATTATAACTGTATAAATCAGCAGCAAGCCATTGCTGGTAATTCTCAATTTCAAGAGCAGATATCTCAACAGTATCTCCCTCTGATTTTATGTTCCCTATTTTCTTCAGTAATTTAATTCCATTTGAAACAGATCTTTCTTTATCTCAAACACAAAAACCCTTCTTGATTACAGTACTCTGCAGCAGTTTGCTGTACCAACAACCATTCCCAGGTTGCTGCTGCATTTCATCATCCCCTTTGCTCTAAATGGATAACAACAGCTCCCCTTTGCACAAGGAGAACACCAATGCTCCATCAGTTACAAAATCTGCACCCTTGACTGTTTGCTCTGCGCTGTTCCTTAAGATCCTGAGTCCATCAGGGATATTTACTCATGTTTTATAGCACAGAAAGAAAATGCCATAAAATCATATATTAAATATATTAATACGTTGCTTTTCTCACTGCACAAAATGAAAAGCTTCTAAAGCCTAATGAAGAATGTTAACTATATAACCAAAAGTCCCAGAGACACTTAAATGGTAGTTTGACTTGCATTTATAAATGCTGAACTATGGAAAGTCAGTACACACCTAGCATTGTGGAGATTTCCATACAGGATTGAGGGCTCTATACATTAACACACTGAAATGGATTAAAAAATCCCTTTATGTCACCTCAAAACAATTTATGTACCAGACTTCCAGGAAGACAGTATTTCTCCTACTTTTTCTTTTGCATGACCGTAGCTGTCATTCAGGGCAGAAAACAAAACAGCAAGAAAAAACCTGTTCACATCTGTCTGTTTGGTGCTCCTGAAGACGCCAGAATCATCCTGCTTGTCAGACCGCCTTCCTCCCCACACCATCAGGCAGGCAAGCATCAGCAGCACCACTGTATTTTCCTCCAGGGGAAGATGTGGCAGAATTTTTTTCACTGATGGAACCAACTGGGTTCCAAATGGGAGACATTATTAAGAGGACTGATTTTCTTACAAATAAATTATTTAGTTTCCTTTGAAAAGAAGGAAGAAAGAAGAACAGCCCTCAAATAAAGAAAGGTTGCTTTGTATGCTATTTTTTTTTAATTCAGTCAACGGCCATTCTTTGTTGTTCCCCACCAAATACCACTTACATCATTTTATAAATGTGTATTCTTGCAAAACCATACTACAGCAGAACTGTGATTTCTCAGCAGCAGCATGAAAAGTACCTTTTAATTATAAATAAGCCAGTCATAGTAATATCTTACTGCCAGAGACTGTGGAACAAAACCAGAACCAGAAAAGCCTTAGTAACATCCCACTAAAATACTAGCATGTTTGAATTCCACGGCAAAATAAAAGACACTACTTTTCACACAACTACACGGAGTACTGAAAGCCTTAAGATCATAAATGCAACTCTCAATAATTTCAATATCATAATTCATAAAAACAAGTAGCAAATTGTTACCAGGTCTAGGAAAAACAAGGAGAATATATATATTTAAATGTGTGTGTGTGTGTGTGTATTTCTTCAAATATTTCTTCTTATGGTTGTAAGCAGAACAAGTAGGACTCCTGCCCCAGTAAGCGTAAAATGGAGTCACAAAAAAATCAAGGAGGGGAAGATGTATTTATCTGATTATAAAAATAATTAGCCAGTTGGTTTTTTTTGTTGTTTGTTTGGTGTTTTTTTTTTTAATCAGCTAATGTTTCACAATTAACTAATTACTGCTGAGAAATACAGGATGCCTCACCGCTGATCCTGGGCTGCACTGAGTGGCAGCAGCTCTTCACCTGAAGGGCTCGTTACAGCCTCCATGAAAAAAACTGCCACGGCACTCAGTCAGATCGCGCTCTGGAGTCCGATTAAAATATTTTAATTCCTACACTTTTAGCTTGAAATGAGAAAGACATTACATTTAAAGCCGAAATGCACCACTACCGTTTCTTTTTGTTAGATTTCAAATGTGCGATGTAAAGGGACGTTATGTAAATCTTATCTACGCCTTCCGTTGTCCAACCAGAGGATTCAAGGAAACCATTCCGGGAACGAAAGAGGAAAAAAATAAAAAGCAGCTCCCGAAAGCTAAGAGCAGCGATCCCCGCAGAGCCTGAGCAGTAGCGCTGGAGCATCCCGGAGCGCTGCTCGCAGCGTTACCCCGCGGGAGCCGGGTGTGGGCCTCGGCCGCCCGCCCCGCAGCACTCAGCGCGGCGCCGCCCGCAGCCCCAGGCTGACTCAGCACCGCCGGGCGCTACGCAGCCCGACGCGGGGCCGCGGCCTGCCGTCCCTCACGCTCACGGCATCACGCGGAGCCCCCGGCCGGGCCGCTAGCAGCCGCCGCCGCCGCCCGCCGCTCAGGGCCGGTTTCCGGGCCGCCGCCCGACCCCGCGCCGTCCCGACGTCGGACCGCCCCCACCGCGCCGCGCGCCGCACCGCACCCCGCGGACCTGCCCCGCTCACCGCCCGGCCGAGAGCGAACCCCTTCCTGCTTCCCTCCCGCCGCGCGGCGAACTGAGGCGGCCGCTCCACCCCGAGCAAGGACACCCGGGGCACGACGCGCCGGCCACCGCCATCGCCCGATCGCGCAGCCAATAGCGGCGCGCCGGCACGCCCGGCCCGCGCCGCGTCACCCTCCGCGTCGCCGGGGCAACCGCCCCGCGAACGCCGCACAGCGCGGCGCTCGATCAGGAGCGGCGAACACGCCATCTCGCCACGGGCCGCCCGCCAATAGGACAGCGCGCCGCCCTCTTCGCGTCTTCTGATTGGGCCGCGGGATGAGGCTTATTTACATACGCCGATCGAGCGAGAGGCCCGCGCCGCCCCCGCGGGGCCCTGGGGCCGGAAGCGGGCGCCGTTTCGTCGAGCCGCGAGCGGGCGCGGCGCGGCCCTCCGGTGCCATGTCTGCGGCCGTGGGTGCGCGGCGGCCTCGCGGGGCCAGCCGCCCCTGCCAGCAAGCAGCGCGTTGGAATCCGCGTGGTGATCCACCGCGCTCCCGGCTGTGGAAAACAGCGGTGCCCCCCGACGCTCGGAATCCAGGCCCCGCGCGGCTGTTCCCCCCCCCCTCCCCCCCCGGCCTCGCGTTTACCTATGGCTGCTCCCTGTCAGACCTCGGGGTACCCGCGTCCTCGCTCTGCTCCTGCACGGCCGGGCCCGGGCGATTCCAGCTCGGCGTGTAAGGCCAGGTCGCGGGCTGCAAGGTTCTGCTGCACATAAGTCACGCCGTGTATCTCCCAAAGCTTGCATGCACCAGTCTGTTTAGAAATAGCTTTGTGCGGCACTCAGCTATAAAAGCGTTACTGTAATTCGGACAAAAAGGATGCGCTGACGAAGGGTTGCTTGAGGACTACACCCAAAGCAGGTGCTATCGGTGAGGAAATCATTGCTGCCAGCTCAGTCCTCTTAACATGTAAATACACGGCCTGTTGCCATCCTCCCTGCGGTGTACGTAAATCCCGGTGACTGCTGTGCAGCCGCTCCCCTGCTGCCTTCCCTCGCCACGCACAGGTTTCCTCAGCATCTCGCCTTTGTTACCTGGAAAGTAAAACATCACCGCTGTGCATCCTGCGCTAATGTGGCAATATGCGCTGCAATTGCCGTAATTGCGTATGGATGTGACTCAGTCAAAGCAAAGCAGCAATTTGTACCTGCTTCCAACAATTACGTATAATTGATGCGTAATTTAAGATGACCATTAAATCTGCCTCTGTTTCCTACACTTTTTCTGGAGTAGTGTCGGTTGTTGTTGTCTTTGGGTGTCTTGTGTGTGTGTGTGTGTGTGTGTGTGTTTGTTTTTACTACTCTGTGATACTATTATAACGCAGAACTTCAAAATTAACCAAAATGGTGGTTTTATTGTCGAGCTCACTGGGAGCAGGCGTCCATTGCTCTACTTTGAAATCGCATCCTCTGTGCACTGGTAGTGTAGGGCTTTCTGCCTCGAGCTCTCACTGACCAGCCTCATGCTGGCGGCACTGTGGGACAGCCACATCTCCATTCCTGCACGAGTGGGTGCTGCACTGAATGCAGTTTGACTTTGCCTGCCTCACACAAGAGGTTTCCCTGAATGGATTCACAAACATTTAAAAAGAACAGATGAGTTACTGTAGTGGTAGACGTAACGTGTTCAGGGCTGCCACTGATAAATTCATGAGCTGCAGTAGCACTAATGCTTGATGATAGTGCCAGCGAGATGCGTACCAGCCCGAGTCTTCTTCTCGCAGCAGAGTGGCACAGTGCTTACCAAAGAAGCATCCCTATCCTGGTGGAGGAAGAGGAACACAGCTTTGCATCTCTAACCTCCCCGTTCTCCTTCAGGCTCTTTTCCTTTCTCTTACCACTTCCCTCCTCCACTCCCTTGTATCCTACACCCAACGCATTTTTCTCCCTGGGGTGACATTTAGCATTATTTGAGCACAGAGTCAAGTGCTACAGTCACATATTTTTTAGCATGTTATTCTTAGAGCTCATTAGCAAACTGAAGGGTGTTAAATTCAATATCAATCTAATGGTTAAAGAAGTAAAACATCTGAGGCCTTTAAGATTCAGTGCTGACGTGCTATCTGCCTGTTCACACAACCTTTAGCCCAGGCATGTCCTTGTGGCCCAGCCCAGCCATGTCCTTGTGGCCCAGCCCAGCCTATCTTGCAGCTGCTCCCTGCAATTCTGCAGAGCCCTGCACTATCATGGAGGCAGCTCTGCCCCTCGAGCAGCCTGGCCCCTGCTACTCACAACAAATGTGATCAGCACTGTCTCAGATGAAACCAGGACACAGGGAGAGCACAGTGCGGTGCTAGCTCAAGTTACGGCAAAAAAATTTCACGTGTTGTGGCTAAACACAGTTCTGCAAATAGGGAAAAATATGCAGCCGTGCTTTCCATATTGATTAAGCGGTTTGAGAATATATTGCCAAAAAAAATCAACCTCCCCCTAGTTTTCTGCTTGTGTTGCGCTTCTTTATGTTTCAATAAAAAATATTAAAAATTAAAATCACTTTTGTTGCTCATATACTTTAAATATAACATATATTTAAAAATGCCTGCTTCAAAAGTAATGCCTCCTGTTTCACGATGTTGGCAGTATGGCAGCAAAGGTTGAACCTTCCCGCCAGCATCCCACTACATGTTGTCACAGCAGAGCAGCAGCCTAACAAAATGGCATCCAACGTGGAAGCTTGCATGAAGCAAAGTCTGGAATTGAATTCCTCCATGAATAAAGAACAGCAGCCTCTGACCTTCTCTGATGTTGCTGAACCATTACAGAGACCAAACAGTGGATGTGAGTATACTGAGGCCGAGAGTGGTAGCACCAGCAGCAGCGGTCACTTCTGCTGGTGCTGATTTTTATGAGCACAACATACAGGCTCTTGTTCATTGCTGGTAAGGACACATAGCTACTGGTGGTGACTGTGTTGAAAAAGACTGTTTCGTAGTTAAGATTTGGATCTATCAGTGTGCTTTGTATCTATTCAAGTTTCTGTGGAAATAAATAGAAGGCATTTCTTTTGGAGTGACCTACACAGTACAATTTGTCTTCATCTGTGTGGCCCAGGCAAATCAAAAGGTTGGACACTTGTGCTTTAGCCCAAACAGAACCATCCTATGCCACAATGCTTCCTCACTCAGCTGCCTTTCATGCTGACCTCACCAGGTTTACACAAAGAAGTAAGCAGGCACCAGCGTTTTTAATACCTCATGTGAAAATCACACATTATCCAGCTCATGACTACAGTCACTCAGTTCAAGAGCCAAGCTGTGTTTGTATGAAGTGACACCTGGACCTATCTGGACAATGCCTGCTGCTAGCAGTATACCCTTGTGAACTACATCCATGAGACAGGATGTCCCCAAATCATCACACTCTGTCCTCTCCTCTGTTACACTGTTTCACTGATCACAGTAGGGACAACAAACCATGTTCCAGATTTAAATATCTTGTTTCAGTGCCTCTGAAAGATTAGGAGCCTAGCCTCTAGCAGCCTTTTTGTTCTCTTAGCCAGACACTGCAATGGGAGACACATTTCCCCGAGACCCTGGTTTGCATAAATAGAGTGAGTCTGGTGTACAGGGCTGGGCTTTTGGATTTTGTCTTAGTTTCAGCTGGGACAGTTTTTCTCTCCCGAACAGCTGGTATGGTTTCTGTGTTTTGGTTTAGGAGAAAAACAATGTGGATAAATACACCCATGTTTCTAGTTGTTGCTGAGCAGAGCTGTAAAAAGCCTGTTGCTAAGCAGAGTCAGTTGTACAGGGACAAGGCTGTTCCAGTTTCTCAGCTCCTATCAGTGAAGAGCTGGGGCGAGGTGGGGGGAGGATGGCAAGGAGTGGGGAGGGGACAGAATCAGGACAGCTGACTTATTTTGAGCGTATGACATCACGCAGAAGGACTTTTGAAAGAATCCTTTCTCTCCCTTTTCTACTGCTTAGAGGCACTGGCAGGTGATGAACAATCGCTTGTGCATCACTTGTTATATACATTCATACACACACACACACACACACACACTTGTCATAACTATTATCCTTTTCATTTTCTCTTAGTAAATAGTTTTAGCTCAACTCACAAATTCTACTTTGTGTTTTTTTTCCATCCCACTGGGAAGAGGGAGGAGTGAGCAAACAACTGTGTGGTGCTTAGCCACCTGCCCAGTTAAACCACAATGTAATTCTAACTCATTCTCATGCTATTCAGCCCATTCCCATGATTTTTCTATTTTATGTGAATTATATAACAGGTACTCCATAACAGAAAAAGTCAGTTATGTGTTTATAGCCTAGAGCTCCCAGCAGCTGCGCTAATTCCTAGGTGATTTTTGTGCATGTTCTATTCCTTCTGGGGTGTCTGAAGGAATTTCTGGTCTTGAGGTAATTAATTTTTCTCATACACCTTCCATAATATGTTTGATTTCTGCTGAATTGCTTCCTTCTATCAGTATATCATTGATACATGCATAGATGGTAATGTGTGGTGGGCTACAGTTTTCTGCTAAAATCCTCAGCAAGACATCATGGGAAATGGTATAGGAATTTGTATATCCCTAGGGCAGCCTGTTGAAAAGATACCTTTCAAAGTAAAGATAGTTTTGGCTGTGTAGTGCTCCCAAAGTGGAAACATAAAAAGCATATCCTTTACCTCTAGGGATGCCATCCACATGTGAGATGTCCCCTGAATCATGAGAACAGCTTCTCTATCCAGATACAAAGGTGCTACTCCCTCTTGATTTATCTGTTGGGCCAGATGTGTTGGGTGTGCATAAATCAAACTAATAAGCTTGTCGATAAGAAAGCAGGATGGACATCGTGTTGTCCCAACAAGATAATCCAACAGGTGTCTCTCTTCAGGAATGAGAAGCTCTCCCCCTTCAAGGTTTGAAAATTTACAGCAAAAATTGACCCTTAGGTTTAATTTCCTCAATAACCAGAGTTTGGAACGTGATGAATATGCATGTGCTATACCTTTAAATATGTATTTGTTTCTCTCTTTGGTGTGCATGTTTGGTGGAGAGATCCCCCATGCACCCAGCACTGTAATAAAGGGAATACCTGCTTGACATACTGCATTGTTGTGTCAGGTTACTTTGTTGGATTTCCCGGCATCACCCCCATATCTGAGTTTTTAATTCTGCAATATTGTATACAGTTAAGGCTGCAGTATTGGCATTTGATTGCTGATAATCAATCATGGGCCACCACTGTCTGTTCAGCTTTTTCACCGGACAGTAGCATTATTCAGGCAGTGAGTAAGAGCCATGACATCTCCTCTCCCAAGTCTGTTACCACTCTGTGGATACGTGCAAATGTGGCCACTGGAAAGGGCTTCTTAATCACAACAACGATTTTTGACAGGGCAGTGGCATAAACATGTCTAGCAGATTTATAGCTTTAGGCTCATCCTTTCCTGCATTAACAGCAAAACTCCAGACTGAATCAAGAGTTTCCATATTCTGACACCCAACAGAGCAAATCCTGAAACACTTGGTCTGGGTCAGTGCAATCTCCCAGAAGCCACAGAGTGATCTTTGCTGCGAGGCATTCCACTATGACCATTAAATCCGTGTAAACTTGATGTTATGGTAACCAGGCCTCACATTTAAGGACATTTGTAGAAATTCTCCTTGGTCCCACTAGTATTGGAATAATAGGTTTGATTTTGATAAACAGTCATACAGATATGAGCTCAGGGGTAAGACCATAATCAGAATTTTCCACTGGTTCGTGGGTGTCATCACCAGATGTTCCTATTGTGTTACTTTGTAATTGGCAGAACGTGTTAATCTTTGGAAATGTTCAGCCAAGACTGACAATGGAGTCTTGTTTAGTAAAAGATTTAATTTTTCCTGAACTTGCCTTTCTGTTTTAGCTTACACCAACAGCATTTTAACTTTCCTGATTTCCTGATTTCTGTTTTTAGACTCATAGATTCATAGAATGGCTTGGGCTGTAAGGGACCTCAAAGGTCACCAAAGGTCACCTAGTTTCAAACCCCTGCCATGGGCAGGGTTGCCAGCCACTAGATCAGGCTGCTGAGGGCCCATCCAACCTGGCCTTGAACACCTCTGGGGACACACAGTTTCCCTGGGCAACCTGTTCCAGTGCCTGACCACCCTCTGAGAGAAATATTTCCTCCAACATCAAACCTAAAATTCCACTCTTACAGTTTAAAACTATTCTCCCTTTTCCTCTCACTGTTAGAATACGTAAAATGTCAGTCCTCCTCATACCTGTAAGCTTCCTTCCATACTGGGAGACAGGAATGAGGTCTCCCAGGAGCCTTCTCTTCTCCAAGCTAAACAAGCCCAACTACCTCAACCTCTCACAATAGGAGAAGTCCTGCTCCAACAGCTCCACAACCTTCCCATACTGGGGGCTCAAGACCTGGACACAACTCTCCAGGTGGAGCCTCAAAAGAAGCAGAGTACAGGGAGCCAGTCACCTCCCTCTACCTGCTGGCCATGCCTCTTTAAAAAGAGGTTTTGTTTTTCAGTCATGAGAGTACCTAAACTGTGTCTCCAGTTTCCCTATATTTCCCCCTTTCAACAATATTTAATAAAGCGTTGCATGAAAATACCACATGGAGGGGCAATGCTGAGGCAGTGTTCTTCCAATGTTAAAGGTGGTCAGAGGGGTACATATGAGAGTGCACCTACAACTTCTGTGAAAATACTGAAACTATTTCAGCATTGAGACTGTTGGGGAACAAGAAAATAATCGTGAAGTAGGCTTGCCCAGTTATCTTCACTGAAAGAAGAAATAGAGGAGGGTCTTTCTTTATCTGAACAGAGTCTACTGAGGGCATTTCCACACAGGGTGTCTCAATCCAAAGAGGTCACAGATTTTTTTACCCTACCCTTACTTCCCAGGCCTTCTGTCCCTTCTCCCTTCCTTACTGGCAGAAGTACTGGGAGATAACACACTTCCCAATCTGCCTAATACATGTTCCCCCATGTATGCGACCTACCCTGTGTAACACAGAACAAGTTTAATTAGCTGTAACTGTATACCACCCAAGGCAGAGGAGTTAATATTAATTAGCCTATAAAGCCTGTGCAATAAGTACCAAGTTCATAAGCTAAAGTCATTGATCCACCTTTCTAAGTGAAGTCTTATTGGTGAGTGTACAGAAAGGAATTTGGTCAGGACGGAAGACTGATTTAACTCCCCACACACGGCCACAGCAGCAGAGAAATGAGGACAAGGGCTTTGGTGCGCGCACACAGACGAGAGGCTCTGTAGAACAGCGCATGTGTGGGAAGCCCAAGGCTCACCGCCTCAAGCAGGACACTGCAGGTCTCACTGAGGGACCCCGAGGAGACCAAGGGGGGGCGGGAAAAGTGAGTAGCGGTGCGGTGCCGGTGGCTGCGGCGAGAGCGTGGCGGCGGGAGGGGGGCTCTGGGGCGGGGAGCCGCCCTGAGGAGAGCCCGCGGCGCCGGGTGAGGCGGCGGGAGGGGCAGCGCGCTGCGGGCTGCCGAGAGCAGGCGAGGTAGGTCTTAAACTTTACTTGGTGGTCTTGTGTGCAGCCGCTGGTTTGTACTTTGCGTCGGTAAGGCGTTAGTCAGTGGAGGTGTGAGAATTCTACGCAAAAAGAAACGAGCAACAGCAGCAAAAATCGACCAGCAAATGGGATCGCTTGCTGATGTTATTTTTTCTGCAGTGCTGGCTGTCATCGGGGGAGGCTGTCCTGCTCTTTCAGTCTGGCATACAGGCTGGCACGAGGCTGGCAACATCCAGACAAAGGCAGCCAACAGGATGAGCCTCTCCACTGCCTGTTAAGCTTATAGGAGTGAGTGAGGACGATTTGTTGTTTTATTCAGGTTATCTCTTATTAACGCCAGTGTAACTTTAACGACTGAGATAGGAGGTAGAACAGATTCCAGTCTTTTTTTTTTTTCCAGGTGGTTGTTCTCAGCAAATCATTTATGTGGATGTTGTCAGAGTTCATAACGCCAGAAATTAAATATTAGGATCGTAGAATCTTTAAGGTTGGAAAACAGCTCTGAGATCATCTAGTCTGACCATCCATGTACTACTAATACTATGTCCCCAGGTACTACGTCTGCTCTTTGCTTAGGCACTAACAGAGATGGCGAGTCCACCGCCTCCCTGGGCAGCCTTTCCACTCTTTCTGAGAAGAAATTTTTCCCAATATCTGACTTGAACCTCCTCTGGCACACCTTAAGGATGTTCCTTCTTGTTCAGTCACTGTAACCTGGGAGATCTGGCTGGGCCCCATTTGCACCACAAACTTTTTCCAGGTCACTGTAGAATGATAAGGTCTCCCCTGAGCCTCCTCTTCTCCAGAATAATTCCAGTTCTGTCAGCCACTCCACGTAAGACTTCTGCTCCAGATCCTTTGCAGCTTTGTTGCCCTTCTCTGGATTTGCTCCAAGGTTTCGTTGTCTTTTTTGTAATGAAGGGTCCAAAACTAACACACTAATTGGAGCGTGGCCTCACCTTAGCTGAGTACTGAGGGATGATCCCCTCCCTATTCCTGCTGGCTTCTAGAATGCCATTTGCCTTCTTGGCCGCCTGGGCACACTGCTGGCTTGGGTTTAACCGACTGTCGACCAGCACCCCCGTGTGTTTGTATGAACCGTGAGTGCTCTCATGTAATCTGTAGTTTTAGTTAGTAGTTTAGGAAAAAAAAAAAAAAAGGCATGTTTTCGGAGTTTTAAAAATATTTTTGCTCTTACTTACTGTTTTTCCTGAGAATGTCTGACTTTGGAAATGTATGAAATATATTCTTTTCATTCTGGTACACAGTACTTGAACTGAAAAGATATAAATAAAACATATACATCCCTGTAATAGTGGTATAGTTATATATAACTACAGTAGCATATATTATTGAATAAAGCTTTAAGATTGTTAAATATGTCCATTCTCTTCAAATACTTAATGCGTTATTATCTTAAATATGTGCACATTCATTAAAACTTTAAAACATTCCTAAATAATTCCCTTGAAAGAGATTGCATGAACAGGTAGTAGTTACATAAAGTTATTACATATTATTACATATTATTATTTTTACCTCCTTGGCTTTTTTGCATGCTTTTAATTTCCTTACTTCTACCTTATTCTGTCAGTCTGCTCTCTCCAAGTGACACAAAGTGTTCTAGTGTTCTTAGTTTTCTTCAGGTTTCTTTTTGTTTATCTTTCTTGCCAATTTGAAGAACTGGATGTATTAAAAAAAAATATATATATACATATATTTAATCAGCTTACTTAGTATACATTTTATCTGGAATCCATTGAAATTTGAGGAAATTTTTCCTGTTGCAGTGATTGCCAGGAGCAGAACATTTCGTAGATACTAAGTACAGAGTTTGTCTGAGAGAAGTCTCTTTCCCTTTTGAACTTACCTACACTTTTCCACTGAAATGTGACGTCATTCAATAGAGCTCATTTAAGATGTGCTTATTTGACTCAGTTTTTAGTTTGTGGTAGTGAGGATTTATCTGTTTTGCCAATGGACTAGGTCATCATAAAAGACAGACACCAAGTTAAAGAATTGTTTATGCTTACTTTCGTTTAAAGCAGTGAAATATTAAGTGAAATGAGACAGAATAAAATAAAACTAAGTAGTGCAGCTAATCGTCACTATGTAAGACTAACCATAGTGATTAGAAAAGAGCCATATCAGTTGCCCTTAACACTTTACCATCACCCCTATCCACAATTGCTAGGGAGCCCAGGCTACAGTGGGGATTTGGAGAACCCTTCCTGGCAGTGGGGAGGTCCTGTGTGATGTGTCCATCATGTGAGGTCTACAAAGTTACTACAAGAGGATCCAGTTTTTATATTGTTGAATAAATGAACTTATGTGATGTGAAGGGTGGAAATGTCTGGTTTTATTCTCCACCTTGTATTACACCTTAAGCCTGGCCAGGACTCCAGAAGGAACAAGGGAAGTTTGTGTGCGAGGCCTTGATACCATGCTTCTAAGCAAGGGGAAGTTAACATGTTCTCAAAGTGGTTTATCTAAGCTACATCTCTTGCTAATGAGATGTTTTATCTAAACTATGTGAATTGCTAATGATCAGATGCTAATGTGCAGGGCTTGGTTATGAGACTCTAGAGGTCAGCTTCAAGGCCTTTTGTTTGGGCTTCAGTACGTTGCTATCTGAATAGTTTTGTTGTTTTTCTGGGTTTCTTTCTGTCTCTATGAATGTGATAGTTTATACTATTTTTAGCATTTTACCTGCGGTACTTACATTTGCTATCCTGGAGTCAGTATTTCATTTGTTATATGTTTATACACACATATGTGGTAGCAGTTTGTTGGTGAGGTGGATACTGTAGATCATGGATGTCCAGCCTTTGGCTTCTGAGGGCCTCACTGAGTGAAAAGGAATCGTCTTGGGCTGTGTATACGATGTTCCAAAAGTAATGCTTCCTATTTATTCCCATTGAAACTAAAACAGACACAACAAGCACATGGTAGAGCAAATGCCCAGCTACTAAATGCTCATTTTCATCATAGTCACCACCACTAGCAATGTGTCTTCACCAGTGTCACTCCTAATGAAGCACACCACTTGCTGTCTCACTGTGCTCGTATGCACTGTTTGGTCTCTATAATGGTTCAGCAACATCAGTGAATGTCAGAGGGTGCCATTTTTTATGCATGGAGGAATTCAGTTCCAAACTTTGCTTCATGCTTCATGCAGACTTGCATGTTGAATGCCATTTTGTTAGACTGCCCCTCCGCTGCCATCTGTCACGTGACAACACATAGTTGAATATTGGCAGGAAGGTTCAACCTTTGCTGCCATTCTGCCAACATCATGAATCAGAAGGCATTACTTCTGCTTCAGAATGCCTGAAGCAGGCATATATGATATATTCAGTGTATATGAGCAACAAAAATGGGTTTAATTTTTAATATTTTTTAATTGAAACATAAAAAAAGAGTGCAACAAAAACAGAAAACTAGGGGAGGTTTAACCTTGTTCTTGTGAAACTAATGCATCAGGCTGGTTGGATGGCAATGGCTGAAGTTCTCCATGAGTTCTCAAGGTGTTCATCAGAGATTTTTGATAAAATTTTATTTTTGGTGTGCTTCATCCTTGAGATCAGTTGTTCCCAAATGTACGTACTGCCAAAGCAGTGACAAGAATGTTACATAGCTGTGAAGTGAGGGATATTTCTCAGTCATCTAAGAGGGCTTAGAAAGTCTGGAAAGATATGTGGTCAACTTGGTATATATGTTGACTGAAAATGACACAAACAGAAATTGAAACCTGTAACTGCAGGATGGGATAAACTAGGCCACGTGCTGCCTGTGGTTTGGGCCTTCCTGCCATAGAAATAGAAATAATTTTCAGTTACTTGTAATATTAGTGTTGTAGTTTTATACCCTAAGGGTCCAAACTTGAAGGTGTCTGGTTTTTTTTTTGTTTGTTTGTTTGTTTGGGTTTTTTTGTTTGTTTTTTTTTCTTTTCCCCAAAGGTTTTCCCTCTGTGTAGTTACTCAACAGGTACAAATAATTTTGGTCAAATTGTGTTATTTCTGATCTCGCCGGCACTGTACTTTCAAAATCTAGTTAGACAGATAAACCACTTATGTTTATTCATTATCAGAGAATTTGATACATGTAGAAATGTATGGAAAAGTAAGACAGCAAAATTGCATTTAGTTACTTGCCTTCAATTGCTGTAATTTTTTTTTTTCCCCCTAGGAGTTTTTCCTCCAGAAGGCAACCTTATGGCTCGTGCTCCTTCATATGAAAACCAGGTATATCGGATATTTACAGAAATGATATGTTTCTTGCTATAAATATCTAGCTATTAATTATTAATTACCTGAACGTCCCTTTTTTTTTTTTTTTTTTGTGACTGAGATTTACTTAAGGGAAGTGGAAAGGAGAATACTTCACTCACTTCTTTTTTCCTTTAAGAACTAATCTGGCAATAAGCTTCCTAACCTAAGTCTTTGGCTTCACAGCTGTTACCAAAGTACTGTGGAATCACAAAATGCTTAGAGTGGAGGGGACCTTAAAGATCACCTGCTTCCAACCCCCTGCCCCTGAATCTCTCCTCTTACCATGTAAAGCCATTTGCCTTTGTACTATCAGTATCAGACCATGTAAAAAGTTGGGCCCCATTCTGTGTATAAGTCCCCTTCAAGTACTAACTGGCCACAGTGAAGTCTCCCAGGAGCCTTTTCTTCTCCAAGCTAAAAGAGCCCAACTCTCTTAGCTTTTATAAGAGAAGTACTTGATCACTCTGATCATCTTTGGGGTCCTCCTCTGGACCTGCTCCAACAGCTCCACATCCTTCAGTACTGGGAGCCCCAGGCTTGGACCCAGTGTTCTTGGTGGGGCCTCAGAAGAGTGGAGTAGAGGGATACAATCACCTCTTTCTCCCTGCTGGCCACCCCTCCTTTGATGCAGCCCAGGATACTGTTGGCCTTCTGGGCTGCAAGAGCACACTGCTGGCTCGTGTCCAGTTTTTCATCTATCAGGACCCCCAGGCTGCTCTCAATGAGTTCTCACAGTCCGTACTTACATCTGGGGACTGTTGCTAACCAAGTACAAAGTCTTGCACTTGGCCTGCTTAAATCTCATTAGGTTCTTGTGTGCTCACCCTTGGAGTTTGTCAAGTCCCTCTGGTTGGCTTTCCTCCCTTCTCCACCTTCTCCAAGTACACCACTTGGCCTGATGTCATCCACAAACTTGCTGAGGGTACACTTGATTCCACTGTTTATGTCACTGATAATGATACTGAAGAGCACTGATGGATGGGCCTCTGGGTGACACCACTCTTGACTAACCTCTGCTTGGCCTAAGAGCTGCTGATGACAGCCTTCTGGCTACAGTCATCCAACTGATTATTTATCTACCTAGTAGTCCAACTTTCAAATCCATCTCTCTCAAATTTAGCAGTAAGATAAGGTGTGAGACCATGTCAAAGGCCTTGCACATATCCAGGTAGATGACATCAATTGCCCTTCCGTTGTCCACTGATGCCGTCACTCCACATGGAAGGCCGTTGGATTGATCAGGCATGGTCATTCCTTGCTGAAGCCATGCTGGCTACCTCAGATCACCTCCTCATCTTGTATGTTCAGTAACATAGCTTTAGGAGGATTGGCTCCATCGTCTTCCCAGGCACAGATATGAATTTCAGTGGCCTATAGTTTTCCAGGTCTTCCTTTCTCCATTTCATGAGACAGAGTAGCCAGTGTGCAGTTCCAGTGAGCGATTCTTCCAAGTCTGAAAAGGACAAACCTACTTTGCCAAACAGGAATAAACAGAAAAGCAAGAACCCCTAAGTACTCTAGCAAATAGTTTTTGTAATTCTCACAAGTTATTAATACTTTTTTTTTTTTGTGAGGTATGTTTAACATTCCATTGGCAGCTTAGTTATCCACAGCATGTTGTCAGTATCAAATTTAAATCTTTACTGAAGGCTTTGAAGAATGAGCTGTCATTCTTCATCATTCTTGGTACTCGTATGTGTAGTACCAGTCTTTTTGTTATATTCCTTTGCTAATTCCGATGCTGCTTGTGAGTATTAGATTTTGCTGTTGATCAGGTGAAAGAGAGGAGATGGGTTTGGAGCTCCCTTTTCTCTGATTTGTCAGATTTTGAATGGGAATGATTCTGCACTGGTGTTAGCCTATTTAATTCAGTATGGTAAGGTACTGCATGTTTTCCATGTCACCTGTTTTTTCTGCTTCCTGTTCTAGCACTAGTACTTGTTGGACAACTGCAGTGAAGAAAACTTTAAGGAGCAGTAACTGTCAGATGTTGTTCATTGTTTTTTTTTTGTTGATTTAGCCAAGTTATCCTTTCAAAGCAGCTCCACAGAAGATTAGATAAATGCCAATGCTGCTTGAGAGTGTGGAAGTGCTATAACCTCAGCTTCACATTTGCTGGCAGCAATGTAAGACTAATTTAGAGAAGCTAAATACAACCTGAGTGTTAGAAATATAACTCAAAAGTAGTGCTAATTATTTTGACGATTACCTGCTTGCAAGCGGTTTTTTGTCCCTAAAATAAAGAAAACTGTGTAGGGAAGAAAGTTACCCCACATCTTTCGGAAATTGTAACCAAATGTTCAACAGTGTGTTAGTTGAAACATCTAACCCAGGTGTATTTTGACCAAGAGTTGTCTGCAACCATTTATATCAATATGTGGAATTGAACATTCCCTCCATTCGCCCTTTATCGTATTTCTTACAGCACACTCCGGTCCTGGGTTCTGTGGTCAGAGAAGTCTGATCAGTAGTGAAATTCTTTTGAGCTTATTTATCTCCATCTAGTAGAGGGAGCGCTGGCAGCATTTAATGAGGAGTTTCTTAGCATTTGCCACGGTATCGAATGTCTTTATGCTGTTGTCTGCAACCTTTATTTTATTCCTGTCCAGTCTGCAACCTCTCCATGATTGTCTCCTACTATTGTCCTTTTGTGGCAGAAGACCATATATGTGCTTTTTGGCTCGCAGTTTCAGTTCATCCCTGGGCAGGTAATTGCTTTCAGGTCTGTAGATACTTGACAAGGAGACCCGAATTGAAATTAGATGTGTTGCTATGACTGTGGCAAAAAAATAGCTGATACCACTGTTCCTATTACAGTGCTATGAGCCATCGTAAGAATGTCTGCATGCCTGAAGACATTAGCTGCAAGGTCATAGAGAAATGAGGATCTTAGTGGGTAAATGGAATCTTTGCTGCCATCTGCAGGTCCTTAGGAAAACTGTTAACTTACAGTAAAATACCAGTTTCGGTATTTCTGTTTGAAGCATAAACAGCTAACCAATGTACAGCTATAATAGTGGCAGTTAGTAAATGAAACATTCCCATTTTGCAGAACTGAACATAAAATGCCTGTGTCTCCGGAGAGCGGCTAGATGAAGTACGTGGAGATTTCCACTGGGGATATTTTGGGGGCCTGTAGCAGGGAGATTGGAATTGTTTACTGCATGTTATACTTTTTCCTTATTGGCTGATGTTAGCACTGTCAAGTTACTGCAAGAAAACACGTTGTGAGGAAACCTGTGGTCATCACAAACTTCTACTGATTTGAAGAAAGGGCAGGATAGACATCGTGACAACCAGCAGTGAGTCACTGGGCATGTTCGTTTTTGTTTATCTACAGAAGCTTATTGGTCAACACAGTCTCAGCCATTCTGTGATTGTCTTTTTGCATCTCTTGCATCCCAGATTACTGCAATAATCTTCAGCTCAACATTCTCCCAAAAACTGGGAGTGTTGATCGTTCTGAAGCCTTTACTCTTTTGTGGTGATTCTCTTGTATGTATTCCAAGTCTGAACTTTGCTAGGAGTCCGTATTTCCAATGCACCTTCATTGTTTGCTCTTCCATATTATTCAGTCCACTTCCATCTTTCGAAACATTTGCAAGATACAAAATCAGCAACTTTTTAATTGTTCTGAACATAAAAAAAAACAACAAAAGATTCACAAAGATGGTATGAATCTACTGCTAACTGCTGGAAGTGGTGTGCCTCTTTCCAACTTACTCATACAGTGCACAGGGACAGTTAAACATTTAGGGCTTGGCTAAGCCTTACTTTGAGGCTTGGCTGTTTGGTGTAGTGAATTTATTAACCCACGGTTTCTATATTCACAGTCAAGTATGGCTCTTAGTTGAGACCTCTACTTGACTTTAGTGTCCTGTTTCTTCCTGTGTGAGGTTTTGATTTGGGGTGTGACCATGCTCAGCTGTTAACCAGCATGTGTTTCATGGGTAAGATTGGGGCAATGAGGCTTTGGGTTGATGCTAGAAGGTCAGCAATATTTGTGCCTGGATTAAGGAGCACCTTAATTTGGAATGAGTCCGGATATCATAGAGACAGGAAGGTAGTGGGATTTGACTCAAGGCTTTCAAAGTACTGTAATTCTGCTTAGTGGGAGAGATTCAGAGATGCCATAATGGATGGTATTCAAATTTTATTAAAAAATAGTAAGCTAATGCTGAGGAGATTCCTCATTGTTAATCTCATGTAGTATTCCCTTGTGAAATGAATTGCATGAAGCATGGCTCTTCTGAAAGAGGGTGGACCTGAAACTGCTTTAAACACAGTTGTTATTTTACTGTTGACCTACTGACTGAGGAGGAATCCTGCTCCTCCCTTGGCTGAAAATACTGTCTGTTCAGACCATATTCACCAGACTGGGGTGCAGAGAAGAAAATTTCCTTACCGAAGAATCCTGCCAGTGCTTCGGTTCACTTGCCAGCTATCTCAGCCCTACTCCTTCACTATCTTTTCTGTCCATTCCAACAGACAGTTGTAGGTATAGGAACTGTAGGCACTGGGCTTTGAATGTTTCCACAGGCAAGTGACAGTTGAGAATCATGTTAGGAGAGGGAAGATGCTGAGGGAATGTTTGACAGATTTAAACTGTTTATAGTCCCACAGGATTGTGTTAACAGGTAGGCACTTGTATTTAGAGTGGAGGGAGGTATAAAATACTAGCCATATTTAAGTGTTTGGTGTTTGGGTGTTCAGGTTCTTAACATATTAGACGTTTGTGCCTGACAGATCTTTCTCCATCAGTGATGCTCATTCTCCAACAATGTCAGTTATACCTAGCCTTCAGCTGGTGCATCATGCCTTATTCGTAGAAACTTAATAATATGCATACCTACCATTTACACTACAATTCTTCAACCATAGAAAGCTGTAAATAAAGTGTTTTGCTTTTTCCCAATTGCATGAAGTTTGCAAAAATGGGAAGTAATCTAAAAATAAATGGTTAAAGTAAAATGTAGTCAATACTTAAAAAGGAAACACACATCTGTAATAGCTTACAAACTGAACATGAGTCAACACAGTCCATTTTCTGTTCTTTCTATTTTATTGTGTGTGAGCATTATCCAAATTTAATTACTGGCTATGTTAAAGCATACTAGCAGTACACGGTATTGCCGCCTGCTGGCAGCAAGAGTCTGAGAATGTACTGAATTAAACTACCTTAAGCTTCAGTGTTATTAAGCAACACCACTGTTATATACACATAGAAAGGTAAGTTTTAGGCCTGCAGAAGTGGCTTTAAGTGGAAAAAAGAAAAAACAACCACCTATTAATTGGTACAAAAATGAAAGCAACGGTATGTGAAGAATAGTACTTACAGCAGTAGTTATGTTCCACAAACATTTGTGGTTTTGTGGTTTTGTGGTTTTGTATTCAGTGTGAAAATCAAATCTGCAGCCTCTGTTGATACTTCTAAGACTTTAGCCTGAAGCTTGTGAAGCACAAATGCTCCTTACTTAGGGATCCATGAAATACATAATCAAAACTTACAGTATACAATGTTCTGATAAGTATTTTTTATACTGTATGTTCATTTTCATTGTTTCTGGTGACAGAAACTTGCAATGTCTTTCTTTTAAAGACTTTTAACACCACCAAGTCGTTCACAATGGCATAAAATCTTTGATTTTATAACAGTTTTAGTCTCCTTTATTCTGGATGTTCACTGCTACAGTCTAAATCTTATTAAGAAATAGTATGAACTCTTAAGGTAGGCTTACAAGTCTTAGAATTTATGCAATATCTGTGAACAAAACATGTATACCGATAGCTTGTACGGTGAGTATTAATTGTGTGCTTTTTAGAAAGAGCTGTCACATTCCTTTTTGTAAACATTTTTTTAATGTGTAAATTTCACAGAAATTAAATTATGAAGATCTTTCTCCGGAGGCAGTCCTGTGTCCAGATACCTTTCTGGAGGAGATAATAACACCACAAGATATATTTCAGCATGTTTTAGAAGATTGTCAGAGTCTCACCATGGCTGTGATTGACAAAGATAACAGCGTAAAGGAACAGTCCTGCGCCTTTGGGATGATTTTCACAGAATCACTGTCGCTCACTGAACAGGACCTAGGGACTGGTGAACTCAAAATCAGTGATTGGTTGGGATTTCTCAGTGATTCTGTGAGTCCTACAGTGATAAATCCATCAGAGTATCCTGATAATGTCTTTTCCAGTGATGCAGCAGCAGATAAGAACAGTGATGCTCTGCCAATTCAGCTTCTGATGGATCTGAATTCCATGTCAGGATCTGTAGTGCAGCCTGACACATCTGTAGAGCCAAGCAAGAGAGAGCTTAACACCAAGACAGAGCCGGCAAATTCAGAACATGGTATTGCCAGGCAAGTGGAGGATGACTGTACACAAATAACAAGTATGCTTGAGCCACAGCTTCCTGTGATTCAGGCGGACATGTCAAAAGCTTTAACAGGATTTAGCTTGCAGAGGACGGCAAAGGAGCAGGTACACTTATAGTTTAGTTAGTGTTTAAAAAGTTACACTTACCAGAAAATATTTTCTGCAATAGTCAAATTACTTGGAGATGCAAGTCTAAATAGGAAAAAAAAACTGGCATCAGCAATTTAAATGCTTAAATATCTTCATTGTCTTTGTTTTACAAGTTTAGTAGTGTTTTTCTGTTTCAGTGTATCCATGTTATGAAAATAGCCGAGCTTAGTAGTATAGGAGATTCTAGTAGAATTAAGTCACATGGAAATGTGAAGTCAGCACAGGAGTTTCAAAACCTCTTGATACTTTTGCATATCTTATTTGTATGACATTGTTTACAAAGTTCTGAACCACTCTTCTGTTATTCCACTGAAACACACTGGCATACTAGCTAATTGATGTTGGTGTGTGATTTTTTTTTTCCTCCCATATTATAGTATGCTGTGTTCTGCTTTCAGAATTCCTGCCATCGTAGTGGCAAGTATTACAAGAAGTAATCACAGCTGTGTCTCTCCCAGAGACTAGCAGGACTGCTTTTGAGAATCTTTAACAAATGTGTTAAGAACTGCATTTCTGTTGTTTATTTCTGCCTCTACAAGAATGACTGCAAAAAATTGAGATGTAGTTTTGTGTTCATGTCCTCCCATGAAGAAGTGGTTTGTACGGATACAACATGTGATCCTTCTTTTTTCCTCTCAAACCGTGTGCTACTCTATTCACAATGTATGTCTTGGCCTGTAAGGGTGGTCTGGGATTGGTCACAACACAAAGGCAAAAGCTTTGTTAGGACGAGGAAGGGAAAGAAATACTATAATTACTTAATGTTTAGATTAAGTAACAGAAAGACAGAGAAACATAGGAGAAGTAAATTTATGCTATGGACTGTAGTAGACGTCCCTTGTTAATCAGAAATCAGATTATCTGCATTGTCTTTGAATAATCTGGAACTGCAGATATGGAAATGCAATACAACTAGGTTTTACTTGGTCTTACAGTCATTCTGCTTCCCTGGGATGATATAAAGCATCCAAAAACTGTTGATTCAGTCATTGTTGATAATATTGAGTAAAGCAATGTGAAATCAAGTGTGCTGCAAAAGTAGCTAATGTAAAGGTGCTGAAAGATGGCTAGGCTACTTGTCTTAGAACAGCAGCTTATAAGGGATTGGTTCAAAGTATGAAGCAGCGTACTTTCAAGATGTGAATCTCTTGTCAATTCTTAATTGTTTTTAGAGGATTTTTGTGTTGTTTCCATCTGCTGTTTTTGAAGGCAGAAAGGAGAGGCAACTTAATGAGGAAAAAATATGAGATATTTGTCTTCTAACAGTGTATTATTCTCCTTTTTTTTTTGTCCTTGTTTTTTAGAGGATGTTGTGGTGCAACAAGGACTCAAAAGTGGAGAACATGTACTGTTCTGTAGATATAATCAAGATAGCCCATTCTTTTTCTCAGTGAAGTACTAACAAGTTCTCCCACATCATTTTGAAGGAATTCACATGCATGTGTGCCCTAAGACCTTCAGTGTTAGTCAAGTGTATAATAACTTAATGAGTACCAGCTGTTTAGCAGCTTGATTGATACTCAGCAGCATATCATGCTCACTACTAAATCTAACTCAAATGGAAGTCCACATGATGACGTATAATTAGGATGGGATTTCGCTCACTTACTGTTAGAGTTAAGCCTCTGGTGTAAAGCAGTAATTTAGGTTCCACTTTGCACCATTTGGAATGAGATGAATCTCTCTTTAAGTAACTGATCCTCTTGATCAGTGGTAGAGAGAACCGGGATGTCTAATGTCGTCTAGATACCTGGCTTTTAGAGGACTGCAGGTAAACTAAGCGATTCCTTTCTGTAGTGGCTGTAGATGAGGAATAATATGTCTTCAGAAACATCTCAGCTGGTAGTTACTGAGCCTCACTCAGGTGAAACGTGCTTCCTGATCTTACACATTTTCTAGACTAGTTCAAGAGTGGGATAAGATTATTTAGCTTAGGTCATCATACATATAATCTTTTCAGAACAGGGGCTTATGGTCATGGGAAGCTGAAACAAGTCTGTAAAGTCATTTCACACATCCAAATAAATAACTTTGAGGTAATAACAACTTTTATTCCCTGTCAGTCAGGTTAGATATATTACTTAAGTTGTAATACGAAGTATCATACTATCCTTGGAACTGTATGATGTGGCAAACTGCTTTAGGAGTGCCTCTCCTATGAAAACTTCTGCCTCTGTTATTTGTAGAATTCTAGTTATTAATTTAAGTAACTTCTCTGTTATCTTTGAGACATAAATAATTCATAGCACCATGTTCTGTAAGTTCTTGTATATACAGTCCTTGTTTTAACTGCGTGCTTAACAGTCACTTGTAATGCTTCTTTTTTGTCACAGCTTGTGAGTGATCATCAGAAAGGAAAAGAAATAATTTCAAATTATTGGAGTGCCACCTCTAATGAAAAACAAACTAGAAAGGGAAGTTCACATTTAGTAGAGGCTGTTTTATGTGCAGAAACAGCTAAAACAACATCGGGGAGTACAATGGAGCTAAGAGAGACTTCCTCAATAAGGTACTGAGATAGTATTTCCAGTCATGAAAAAATGCCAGGAGAGACTCTGAAAAATCTGTTTCACAATTGCACTACAAAGAAAAGCCAAGTATTTTAGGTATGACAAAGGCATGTGTAATATTCCTAATTTCTTCCTTTTATTAATGTACAATGCGTACAGACTACTTATTTCTCATGTTAATGACTTCATATGAACCAGAAGTAAGGTTTTTCCTTCTTTTTAAAGATATGTAAGACGGTTTTCCTCTTGATTTTTCCATTTATTCAGTCGGCATGTATCCTTCCATGCTGTTAGAAACTTCATTTTAAACTCAAATATATTAACCTTCTTAACACTAATGAAAATGCAGCTTCATATATAAAATGTTTTTGTTGATTCGAACAAATCTCTTGACAGTAAAATTCAGAAATCTGCAAAAAACAAACAAGATCCAGAAATCAGCATGTCCCAAGAAGTATCTAAGGATGAGGGTAGAAAAACTGACCAGAGAAGGAGGAGCAAAAGAATCAAAGATAAAATGAGTAAGATAGCTGTCTGATAAGTACCAGATAATTACTTTTTTATTTGAAGAACTGTACTGAACCAAATGTAATTCATTGTTTTTGCAGTATATGTGACATAAATTTCTTTTAGAAAGATGGTAGATACATTTATTTTAATAATTAAAATTATTGATAATTTATTTTGCTTGGTTAAATCTGTGTATTACCATCTAACACTTGATTTGTATGCACAAACTCAGTGAGAATAGTGAGTTTTTTGGAATGCATTTTTTGTTATGCAACAATATATTAAGCATTTATGGTATATTCAATGACAGAGAATAAAATTGTTTTCTTACAGGGTGAAAATGTAGATACTAAATCTGTAATATAGTATTCGGTGTGCAGCATCACTTTGAGGGCAGTGCCATCCTTCAGAATTGACCTATACAAAGCAATTTATTCTATTTAAAATGTTTTGTTATTCTGTTTATGTGTAAGGTAAGAAAGTATACCTTCACTCTTACAGTCACTGAGTGCCCTTTGAAGTATTCTTCTTTCCAGTGGCCTTTGTCAGAGAGGAAGACTGCTATTTTTCATACTTTGAAGATGCATGCAGAAGATGCATGCAAAGAAACTCTTTGACTCACAGTGTGGGTAGGAGAACACAGAATTTCCATACTTATATGCTTACTTTAGAGCTAACCTTTAAGACTGAGATCTTGAAAGTTTGTTCTTGTTAAAGCCACCTCAGTCTGGATTTGTGTGGCAATTGCTATCATTTCAACAGGTCAAAAAGTCTGTAAGTTTTAAACTGCAATAGCTACATTATAGATCTTAGAAAATATCAAGAATTCTACTGCCAATTAACAGCCCTTATCATAGGGTTTTCATTATTCCCCATCGAAGTACGATTTTTATGATATTTAAATTTAGATAAATTTAGATGCTGATCTATTTAATGACTTAGTTTGTACTCAAAGAATAAGCTGTTGTTTTTAGCATGATTTCTCCGGAAGGAATTGCACTGCCTATAGAGGTATTTTAATGTTAATCTAACCTAACAAGTTCACCTCCCTTTTGCGTCAGATTTAGCAATCAGGAATCTGTGAGTCATCTTAGCTTGGTAATTCACTGAAAAAAAGTTTAACTGAAGTTTTGGTTTGGATCAGCAGGCATCGGTTGGTCTGACAATAGGAAGGTGGTAGGGAAGGTAGGGTAGGTGTAATAGGACTTCTTGAAGTAACTATGTCTAATTAAATTCTGCCAAGTATAACATGAAACTGTATCTTGTTTTATGTTTATCTGTGTAGAACTACCCCTCCTAAAACTCTTGGCTGATTAAAGTGATCTTTGAATATTGTATCATAATGTGTTGTAAGTGATGATGATCTTGCAAGACTGAACAGGTAGAATAGAAATGCTCCCCATGTATTCATGTGATTGAAGGTGCTGGGTGAGTCCATGCCTATTGGATTCTAAAAATCTGTGCAGAGCTGAGCACTTAAGAGTTGGGAACAACTTAGTCTGAGCTCACCGTATACCAAAAGTGGACTCATTAAGCATTGTCAGTTACAGCCTGTAGAGAACTATGGCTTGCTTAAAATTACTAACAGTGAACAGCATCTAGTACAGGTTGTGAAGAAGAGCAGTGGAGATGTAGTGTAGTCCCTACAAACCATTTTTTTTCACTAGTAGATCAACTAATGGCCTGAACCACTACAGTGTTATTTACTGCAGCCCATCTTCCTATGTTTTCCTTCTTTCTCTCATCACTCTGTTTTTCAGGAATGCAGCGCCAGAATGCTCATCTTTGCAGTGTGAAGTGGTGCTGCCATAGTACTGCTGTTAAAATGCAGTACAGCTCATCTGTGTATCAGAAATTATTTCATCCAGTCTGAAAAGTACAATGAATGCGAAGTGGAAGACAGCTTTTTTTTTTTTTTTATAATAAAATAGTGAACTAGGAATTAGTAACAGTATCTTTTAGTTTACATTTACATTGACATTTAGGCTTCTGACTCTCAAGCAGAGGTAATTTTCAGTTGGGTAGGTAATGATTTTGGTCCAACAGTTTTCTTTGCTGCGCAGTTGAATGAGCTTTTTGTGAAGTAATCGGGAAACTCGAGGGAGCTAATTTCATTCATTATCCTTCTGTAAATATTCCTTGGTTGTGAAGTAGAAGCTTTACAGGTAAATAATTACAAAAAACTGCTGGTAAATTTGACTTTTGTTATTGTGTTACTGACTAGCTACTGAAGTCTGTTCGTCTTCTAGTGAGTTATAAACTAGCTTTATCAACTGTTCGGAAGGAACTTATTTTGCAAAAATGTCATTAAAAAGCCTAAACTTAATACTTTTCTGAAGTCATATTCTTGTATGTTGAACTTAATTTGGAGTTTTGTTATAGCTTTCACTATGGATCTTTTTTGAGTGGAACTATAATTTAATCTTTTAATTTTTTATTTTTTTTTTTAGGGCAAGAAGTCTGTCATAGGAGTTTTACAAATCCTCAATGCGATGTTATGCTTTCCAGAATAAATAAGAGGAATGTATACAGCAAGACCTTACTATACAGAGCTGTTGCTGCTGAAGATCTAAACCATGTATATAACATAATAAAAGCTGGTGCAAATGTAAATGATAAGGATTATGCTGGTAAGCTGCAGCTGCACTAATGTACTATTTACAAATATGTGTAGGTATAATAATGTAAATACATAATATGAGTTTGTGCAGTAAAACTAGATCTGTGATTGGTTAATAGATTATTGTGTTTTTATTGGTTTAGTTTGCAAATTCTTAATGAAAAGACAGAGACCTACATATAAAAGTGCATAAAAAGGGGAAATTCTGCTGAAGAAGCGAGAACTGAGAATCTTAGAAAAAACTGCAATTAAATTTACTTAGCCTTCAATGTTATGTGCATTCTTACCACAGTGTAGTCTCTTAATTATATAATCAACATAATGTGTTTCACAGTTATTTGAATTCCTGCAATGAATAAAACCATCCCGTGTGGTGGCTAAGATTTCACAACTCTCCTGTGGGAACAAAAAATATGTTGTCCTATGGCTAAGGGTGAATATCTTTTTGATAGAAACACAACTGTGCAAGATCTGCTTCAGTAAAATTCCTTGAAGAGATGGGAAGCTCACCCAGGCCAGCTGCTTTATTCTGTAGTGACAGAGATATAACGAGAAAGGTGTTGACAGACCCATGCCATTTTGAAATGCACTTTCATCTTTCTCTCTTTGAAAAATTATTGTTCTGATTATTATGTTCTAGCCCTATGCCTTGTCTGTTCTTAAAACTATCCACCAGTTATTATCCATATCTTACCTAACCTTTTTTGTTCCTCCTCCACTTTGTTACTGTTCTTGAGAACCTTACTGAATACTTGAGTTTTGATTTTCTTTTTTTTTTTTTCTAGACATTAGTATGAAGGATGGGGTGAACATGGGATACTGTCTGTGGTTTCACTATGAATGTTTATTTTAAGTCCCTTGAAGGAGTTAAAAAGTAGTTGCAGTGCAATTTTGTCTTCACAATAGTTTCTGGAGAATCACATTCCTAAGCTCTGGCTCTGGAACTCATGTTCCAGGTGTAGGTTTTCAGGATATTACTACTATATTACACAGAAGATACTTTACATAGAAGATACTTTAATGTGGAACAGAATAGGTTCTTAAGTCAAACTTTCTTCTCTTTTCCTTAAACAATTTGAAGATTTTGCTGCAGAATATTGAATTACTAGAATTTCTTCATCAATGAGGTGCTCTATAAAATGCAAGTAAAATATTTTAGAAATGACATAGTTAAAAAACATATATCTTGAAACACTGTCAACATTGGGCAATGTAGGTAAAGCTGAGTTCCAAGCATTTGAGAACAGTACCTAATACCGCAAAGTTTTTAGGCGAATGAATGGAATATTCTGTGTCCATCATAAACCCTTTACCCATTTCTGTGCTTTGAAAGTAGTGCCTCCCATTTTGTTACATTGGCCCACAGTGTCAGAGGCAGTTGTTGGTAGGTAGGGATTGAAACTTCCAATATTCTGTTACTTGTAGCTGCATGACAGATGGCAGCTGAGGGGCAGTCTAATAAAATGGCATCTGACATGGGAGTGCGTATAAAGCAAAGGTGTGTCATTGAATTCCTCCCTGCAGAATGGACAGCACCCACTCACATTCATCAGCACATGCTGAACATTTATAGAGACCAAACAGTGAGGTGGCAGGTGGTGTGCTTCAGCAGTTGCAACAGCAGCATCAAGGATGAGCCATGTTCTGGGTGGCCACACAGATTTTTATGAGTGTGGCATGCAGGCTCTTTATCATTGCTGGCAAAAATGCTTAGCTGTTGGTAGTAACTGAGCTGAAAAATAGTATTTTGTAGCTGAAAATTTACTCTGTCAAAATGTTGTGCTCTTCATATCTGCTGTAGTTTCCATGGAAATAAAGAGGAAGCATTACTTCTAGACTGACCTATGAACATTATTCTGGGTTGAGTGGCTTAGAAGAGAGGTCCCTTAGTTTCATTTTCACTAAATTTAAGATAATTTCATTAAGATGATCAGAATAATCTTGATAAGCAATTTAGTATGCGAATTGGACTCAGCTATGCTCTGCCAATGAAGGATATCTGAAGAGTACGTCTGTCTGTCAAAATGATCTTCTGTAAGGAATGCTTGTTTGGGAGCTGGAAAATAGGGTCTGGTAGATCCTTTGTCTTTTTCTTAGTTTTCTCACTCTACAAAAAACAAACAAACAAAAAAAAACGTTTGCTGCAGTGTTCAAGGAACTGATTCAAGGCTATCATAAACTTAGTTCACAGACTTGCTTTCTCTCTTTTATTTCTCCTCAGCACCTCCTTCATGGGATATAATTGTTCTGTGGGTCATGAAGCTGACCCATGTGAAGCTGATATCTTGGATCTTTCCATGTAGCTGCGAATGGATATGGAATATTATACTGCTTTTTTTAGACATTTGAAAAACATTAAAAATGCTTTTGGAAGTACTGCCTTATATTGTTAGTTGCAAATAAGTGTTGCTAAGACGTGGCTATCCTAGTTGTTATTTTGTGTCTTCATTTTTGCTTACCTTTATCGTGGTCATAAAGATAAAAGATCATAATGAAAATTTACCTTGTTCTTAAAATAGAGTATGTGCTGAGTTCAGGGAGAAGTTATTAAGGTGTAGGAGGAATAATTTTTCCTTTTTTTTCTAAAAATGTTTTGAAAGTACTATCTAATCACAAACTAATGTTCTGCAGAACCTGTTTCTTCAGTAAATAAAAATTTTGACAAAAAACTGAGAGCTCCCAGCAACTGAGATTTTTAGTAAGAATTTCTTTATACAATTCACTGTAAAACACACTAGTTCCTACTTTTTCATTATATTCCTCTAGAATATTTATCTAATAGACAATCTAAAACTGATATAAATATTTATAAAATATTTCATCCAAATGTGAATATTTTCATTTTTTTAAGGTTTTTTGTCTTGTTTTCTTTTAGGCTGGACTGCACTACATGAAGCAAGTTTAGAAGGCCATTACCAGATAGCAAATGAGCTTTTGAAAGCAGGAGCTGATGTTAATGCTAGAGGAATTAAACAAATAACACCACTGCATAATGCAGTTAAAGAAGGCCATTCTAAGGTATACTTCAATTTGGACATAAATTATGATTTAAGAATATAAATTATTGATTTTAGTCCAGAAAGTCACATAGCCTTGTTACGTGTGGGCTTGTCCTTTCAGATTATGGCTTAATTCAGGAGTGAATAAGTCTTTTCTGCTTAACTTCTGTTCCAAACATTAACATACTTTACAAGTTTTTTTCTGTATGGGACTGTGCCTGATGTACTACTGATGAGTAGGTTCTGTCTGTTTCATACTGTTTGTTCCACATATTTTATAATCACTGCAGAAGTGTTTTACGACCTAAGCAGTCCTCTGACAGTTATAATGATTTTATTCTTCATGCATGTTTTCTAGTGAACATGGATATGTGCTGTGCAGCAATAGGCACACACAGATTATGTTTTGTGTAAAAAGTAATCTTGTGGTGAGTTACGAATATATGGCTTTGTACTTTGTGTAGTCTTAAGCAGAAAGTCAAATGAATGATCAGTGCAGATTAATTATAACCAGTGTTGTCAAATGCTGTGGTTTCATACCCTGTGTCTGAATCTGGATTCTCTTTCTGTCTGGTAGTCTTTGCGTCAACCTGCCTGTGCATGGTTGTAGGGTGGTCCAGATTTCTGTCATAGTTCTGCATGTGACTTTTACCTGCTGGCTGTTTCTTTCTCTAGAAGTACCCATTTGCCATCTGTCTTTATTCATTTCAAGTAGGTGCTTTTTTTCTTTCTTTTTTTTTTTCTTTTCCCTCATGAACTTTTGTGGGATGCAGTAAGTTTTGCTAGTAAACGTTTGCTCTCTTTCGGTCTTACAACCAAGATAGTACTTAATTTGTTTTCCTCCAAGTCTTCCTAGAGAAAAGAGGAAGGGTTAATGATTTCCCTGAGACTTGAGAACCCCAAGCTTGGTTTGCAGCTTGTGGATTGAGGACTCTGGAGGTTCATAAATTGTTTCTGAGATCTGTGAAAGTAAAAAAGTTCATGGCTAGACATGAGGGACTCTGCATATCCACAAGTAATATTTAAGGAGTCAGCAACTTGAACAGTATTGGAAAACCACTGATCTCAGCTAGGTCACTTGGGGCACATCAACACCATTCTACTCAGAGCTGTGTTAATTGTTATGTGATTGGTACATTCATGTGAAATGGTATGTGCACACTGGGGCTCTGTTTCCTCAGGAACGTTACAGTTGTATCACTGCAGTGACCTGGCACTCTTGATTTTGGGTGTAACTGTTTCTTTCAAAGTTACTTTTTCTAGATAGTTACTGTAAGTTGGAAATGTAGCTTTTGATTGCTTTACCTCTTTTGCCACATACAGTACGGGAAAATTAATTATTTCTCACACACACACACACACACACAAATAGGTAAGCATATGGAAAACTATGAGATTTTTTAGTTAATTGTAAGAGTATACAGATGTGATATGCAGCTAAAGACCTCATTGAAGAAAAGTTCTTAATATTCCTTGTTTTAAAGGATCCATGGATGTGGGACAACTAGTGAAAATCAAAAGGGTTTTTGCAGTGAATTGAATGCTTTGTGTGCTGTGTTGTCAGGAGAATGTATGAATTGAGAAAACTTTGTAAGCAGTACTGTCAATAACAGTCTGGTTAGAAGTAATGAGGGACTTTAAATGCATAGGTGTAGGATAACAGATCTTAATAGACGCTGAAGAGAGAAAGGCAGACATACAAGTATAGCCATGCTAGTGTTGGAATGTGATTGCAGTCTTAGCAATAGAAAAGATCATCAGATATAAAATGTCATAGAATCATAGAATGGCCTGGTTGAAAGGAACCATAATGATCATCTAGTTTCAACACCCCTGCCATGTGCAGGGCTGCCAACCACTAGAGCAGGCTGCCCAGAGACACATCCAGCCTGGCCTTGAATGCCTCAAGGGATGGGGCATCCACGACATCGCTGGGCAACCTGCTCCAGTGCGCCACCACCCTCTGCGTGAAAAACTTCCTCCTAATCCCTAATGTAAACCTCCCCTGGCTAAGTTTAAAACCATTCCCCCTTGTCCTGTCACTATCCACCCTCATAAACAGGCCTTCCCCCTTCTGTTTATACTCTCCCTTCAAGTACTGGAAGACCACAATGAGATCTCCCCAGAGCCTTCTCTTCTCTAAGCTGAACAAGATCAGTTCCCTCAACCTTTCTTCATAGGAGAGGTCCCCCTCTGGACCTGCTCCAAGAGCTCCACATCCTTCCTGTACTGGGGTCCCCAGCCCTGGACACAGTACTCCAGATGGGGCCTCACAAGAGCTGAGCAGAGGGGGACAGTCACCTCCCTATCCCTGCTGGCGACCCCTTTTTTAATGTAGCCCAGAACAATGTCAATGTCTTTAAAAAGTATTCTGCAAAACTACATGGAACATTTTGCTCAAGAGCCCTTTTTTTTTAATAACAACAGAATGAGGCTTTACAGTTCATACAGAAGCTTAAATGTTGGTAAGACCATTTGAGTGGGTTTCCTTTGAGTGGAATGTATACTGTACATCTGAAATAGCTGTCAGTTTACTTTGGAGATACAAGAATCACAATAAAGTACACATCTACAGTACAAGTTATATTCTTAAACCGTATGATGTAAATATGTAAGGTGACTCATATCCTAAAAGTGCTTGCTATTTTCCACTAATTATGAGCTTAGGGAGTGATGAATCCTATCTTACTTTGGGAGACCTTGGCTTAGTGGCATCAGGTTAGTAACATGAAACAACTCATAGAAATAAAAATAGTAAGGTTTTAGGATAATCAAGAGGATACATCAAGAGGAATGTTTGGGATGTATTAACTAATACAGAAAGAAACTGTTGTAGGCTTTAAGTTTATTTTTTGATTGTTCGTATTCTCAAGTACTGGAGAGACCTGTATAAGGAAGGACTGTGGGAAATGCTGAGAAAAGAGAATCTGAAAAATTTGTTTTTCTAGGTAGCAGCATTATTACTCCATTATGGAGCTGATGCCTTATTAAAAAATGAGATGGGAAGGAGTGCATTAGGTGAAGCATCTGACCCGTGTATGAGGAGACTGTTTAAACGTCATCTAGCAAGATCTGGAAGACATTCAGTATCAGGTAGGAGAGAATCATTATTAAGTGGAGGAGTTCCGAATATCTGTTGCACAGTATTTCCTTAAATATAACTATTAATTTCATGAGCTTTGCTGTCTGATATTCTAGTGAGTATTTCTTACGCAGCATGATTGCTGTATGTTTGCAAAGTATTAAAAGACAGCAGTGTTCTTTTTCTTGGACTAGAGCTATTTTTATATTGAAATAAAGATGAGCACAAGGGGTGTTTGGGTTAGAACTTGTCCTGATCAGTGTTCAATAGCTGTGCCATTGTGCTTGATTTGGGACCAAGATTGGAAGGATCAGAAGTGGATCACTGGAGGTGGTCTTAATGATAGGGTTAATATTTGGTAGGTGAGATTCCTGGAAGTGTTGGAGAAAGAGCTGTCATGCTGTGAAATGCCTGTTTAATTTAAAGGTTCCAGCATGGGTTGTTGGGCAAACCTTAGGGCTGGGAGTAGCGTGTGTATTACAGTAAAAATAGCAAAGTGTAACAAACAGGGCTTTTGTTCAGTGTTCTGTGACCAGCGTAGTTTCAAGAATGCATTGCATGGATTTATAAAGTGTATTAATACTATAGTAAAAACTTGGTAGGCTGTGTATTACTTATATATCGATTTATGTAGCTGGAAAGCTAAAACATGCCAGCAAGGTACTGAAATTGGTAGTGGGAATTATCCCTCTTTATTTTCACACTGAAGTCTTCTCTGTAGCTATTCCATTCCTTTCTCTGCCCAAATTGTACAAGAAAAAGCATAATTGTCCCAGTGTTGCTGGCTTCAGTAGTCTCTTGGGATCAGAGAAGCCTACTATAAGTTAGGGAAATGCAGTAGCTCCTCTAAGTTTCAAAAGTAATTACTCAAGTCGTTGACCTTCAGAAAAATCTGTAAACATGATACTGTACTTTACTCCACCGTGTCATGATTTGTACAAAATTCCTTCAGCAATGAAGATCATACCCAAAGATTTTAATTAGCAATATATATATGTATTGGGGATCCTAATAGAATGCCTGTAGGTTGTTAATTTTTATATATAGCTAAATGTGGTAGACACTGTTACAACGTCACAGACACAAGATGCTACGTATACAAAGCAGAGAATTATAACCCCTTCTCATTAATGGTTTTCTTCTGTCTTAATTTCATTTCAGGTGGAGATGATGAAGAGAATACATTAAGTGCTCAAAGCACAGAGGATACAAACCTGCACCAGGTACATCTTTCCAAAGAATCCCTGTGTTAATTTGTACTGTACTGTGATGAGCTTCTAGCTGTCTTCAGTAAACTGGAGCAGACAACTGCTTATGAAATGTGTTTCAAAACCAGCATATATATTATATCAGTTGTTACGTTTCCAACAGAGACTGAAGCAGAATGACATTCAACATTATGTCAAAGTTTGACAAATAGTTGCTGATTCCTGAGGTTGATTATGGTAATCTGCAGTTTTGTGAACATGCATGACAGAGGCAGTCAGCTTTCTGTCATGCACAGTGGGTCTTAGTGAGTTTTTGCAAGTGCTGCAGAGGTTGTTTACAAGAAATGTGGTATGTTAGTGCCCCTCTTTACTTGCAGAAAGCTGACTAAAACAGCAGAAAGTCGCCTGTTGCTCAGTACTTGTTGCCTGGCTGGGTAGTGCTTAGATAGCTGTGTCTTGAATCTGTGCAGAAAGTTCTTTATACTGGGATTCAGTAGGGCAGAGTTAGGGAACCTCTGCCTTTCTAAGGTTTGCAGGTTGCACAATTCAGCATGAAAATACTGAAGCACCAAAGGAAATATTTGCTAAACATGAACAAAGCAGAATAACGGATTACCAAAAGATATGGTTCTTCAGGGTTTTGAAGCCAGAAAACTGCATGGAAAAACAAAATAACAACAAAAAACCACAAAGACTAAGCATTCAAAAAAGATAAATAGCTGTTATTGATATTGCAGAGGATACAGCCAAGGGAAAAATAACCAAAGTAATTTCAATCAGAAGTACTAAACACCAGAAGTATTTATCTTCTTTTTGTCTAGCTACATAGCAGGAAATGAATACAGGGAAAACTTTAACTCCCTGGTGTGGGTCCTAACAATGGACATCACTGTTGTTTCAAATTGTAATTGTTCCATTCCAGTTGATCTATGAAAATTGAGCTTAGTAAATCAGACAGAATTGCAACAGAAAAACTACTGAAGAAAAGGACAGAAAAGATGGAAGCTCGGCAAATTCTGATGTTATAGTAGGAGATGATGTTGTTCTACATCATTGGTTTCTGGATAAAAAGTGTCTGTACAGCTTTCTGAGACTCCTGGGTTAACAGAACGTGACTCTTATTTGTTACTTGCCTTGACTTCCTCTCAAAAGGGCTGATCACTGAGTAACAGTAATGATATGATAGTCAGGAATCTAAATACTGATGTGAGAATACCTTCATAACAAATAATTTCTTTGCCAGATCAAGTTGAATCTGTTCTGAATGGAAACAAATTAATAGAGCAACTCTGTTTTTATAATTTTCTTTGGGTTTGTTTTAACAGGTTTTCTTACAAACAGATGAGTCAGAACTAGCACGTGCAAATCTTACTGATTTAGGAAGCGCAGACGTATTGCAAGAGACTATTGAAAATGAGATGCAAAACACTTTCACTAATATATTGGGTGATGGAACCAGCTGCACAGAATGTGCTCTTAATATAAATACAGAAACACTCCTGGTGTGGGAGCCTTTAGCAATTACTAGTGAAGCTAGTTCTTCTGGAAGTCCTAATTCTGCTGATGGTGCACTGAACACCAATGAGCAAAAGGCTCAGCAACCAGAGTCAGGAAGGAGAATCCTGTTTCACGCAGAAGAAAGCACTGAAAGATGTCACGAGAAAGAAACTAAAAATGTTCATAGTTTAGAGATTTTTTTTAAAGCTTCACAACTACATGACAAGAAAATAGATCAAATTAAACGGAAGAGACAAGTTCTTAAGGACACCAACTCAAAATCAGGTTTGTATTTCAGTATTAATACAGAGAAGAAGTCTCCTTACTTATTTCAGAATGTGTAAAATACACAGAAGGAAACAACTCAGAAAACAGGTGCTATGTTTTATTTCAAAATAGTCATTTCATCAATTGGTTGTAAGCATTGAATGTAATTATTTAAAGCCAAAAAACAGCAGCATTAACTCTCCAGAGCATGTTTATTGCCATAAAGAGCAAAAATATGGAATATGATCTGATACAATCCACTCTGCCAGATGAATTATTTAGTCATTTTTGCTTTGCATTTTAGAGGCTATTTTAGATTGAAATCCCCATTGTATTTTCAAAATATGACCACAACATTTGTTAATTAGAATAAAAATCATAAGCACCTTAATTTTTTTTTAGCAGCATGAATCTGTACAAGCCTTATTTTCTCAAAAGAATCTTTGAACTGTTTTGGATTTAATCTCATTATGTTAGCATACAATGAAGAGTGAGTACAGTATTATGTTAGAGTATCCATAGCTTGTTAGTTAGTAAAGAGTTAAGTGATGTTAAAATCTGAATTACTACCTACTCCAGGACAAACTACCTCTGCAGTAACCCATTCAATTTTTGAAAATACATCAAGTTCTTTTTTTGAACTGACAGATAAAGGAAGATTTTCTGAAATGGGTGGTAGAGAAGGCACAGAAAAGAATAAAGAAGGAAGTGGAAAGTGCAATATGTTCTTGCAATTCACTGAAGTAGAAGTCCAAACCAAAAGATTAAGGATAGACCCACAGGAGACGAGACAAAAGACAAACTTGCGTTCCAGTATAAGGAAAAACAAGCTTTCATCTGCTTGTTCGAAGTTCAGTCAAGTGTCAGCGCAGCAAACATCTAAGAAATCAGGTAAAAAGTTAGTATTTTGTAAAAACAGTGTTGTTTTTATTTCTGAACATATGGGAAGAAAACCTCTTGTAATACAGGAGGGAAGGCATGGGGAAGTCTGAATAGCATACTCAACAAACAATCTAGTTATTTACAGACACTTGAAATATTGCTAGAACTTACTCATTTTTACAAAAAATATATTCTTTATCTGTTTTGTCTGTTGTACTCATCAGTCTTTTTTCAGTATGTTAACTGAGAGGATGCAAAGTCATAACTAAGATTTTTAAATAAGACTAAATTGATCTCTAATTAACTAAGTCACTTAGCTGAGAGCTAAAGATAACACTAAGTTGGTCTTCCATTACGTACTTCATGTATCAGAGATCAATTAAAAATTTGCTTTCTGTAGATTTGGCACACTTATATATATACTTATATGTATACATTTCTATTTCTTATTTCTCTTTTGGTCTTTTCTGACAAGAGCTGCCTTCTTTTGATGACTTTGGTCTAGATGCTGACTATACTTAATACGTTGAATTAAGGACTCACCAGCCAATCTCTGCAGTGTCTTTTAGCACTCCGCATCATGACAAAAATTAACCAGTAAACTGCAAATTTCTTGCTGATCTTTTTTCTTTAATAGTCACAGGCTTCTTGTTTTCTTTTATTCTGAGTTGTGCGGAGTACTATTTCCTCTTTCTGTCTTGGATGGTTACTGATTTTCAATCCTTCTCAAGTGTCTTGAGTTTCTGGAATAAGTTTCTGTATTTCTGTGGCAGTGGAAGAGTGAATGGAAAGAAGCAGGTGCTTTTTGTTGCTTGTTGTTCTCCAGTACTTGGTAGTTTCACTACATAGATTTCCTATTTCTAGGTTGCTTCCTTCTCTTGTATGAATCCCTTTTTATGTCATTCTTGGAAGAAAACATTGCACGTTTGATGTATGTCACTATCTGATACTAATTACTGCAAGAATAAATATTGAACATAGAAGTGATTTGTTTCCTTATAAAAGTTATTTTCTGCATCTCTTATGGTTTTGCTCATTACTAGTAGTGGGGTAAGTGGGATGTTTTTTCCTTTACGTTCTTTACTTGCTAGACAAGAGTCTTTCATTCTGATTTTCTCTATAACGTTATTTCATGGATAACTTTCTTTTCCCAAGGGAGATTCTACAGACAGGTTTTTTTTTCAGCTAAAGTTTAATTATTTCCTTCATTGTAGAAGAATGTTACTGTTTGAGAGGTCATGGGAGAAAGTATAGCCTTTTTTATAGCTGAAGGCATTAATAATAGCTCTGGAGACTGGCATTCTGATTGCAGCAGAAAAAAAAATAAAGAAAGATGGGGTAATGTTTTATAGCTTGCAGATTTTTCAGATATTTTTGCCTTTAACTGGCTTTTGTATCCTGTCTCATTGTTCGGTGTCCCAGTGACTTTCCTTATGTTACTCCATTCTTGAATGAAAATCTCCTGTTTTTAAATGACCACATGCACAGTGCTTTTCAGTCTAATCAGTCACCTGTTAGGCTCTTGGCATTCCTGTTCTATTTACACAAAATGAGGGCACAAACAGCTCACTTTACTCATAGTTTGGTCTGTGGAAAGAATTACTTATAGACCAGTAGTTCAAATGCCTATTTAAAAAAGTTGTTAAAATATTCCAGCATACTCAAACCTTACTGTTGGCTACTCTAGCCTCTCCACCTTTTCTTTGCTTGTTCAGTCCCTGGATTATGTATCTGCCAAGGTCCTAATCTTTCCTGGCAGTTTACTTCATGGAGAACTTTGATTCACATACCAGTGTCCCATTATGCTATTTCAAATGTTTCCGAGCAAGCATGAAGAGTAGTGTCATGCATGGCAACTTAACTGGAAAACTTTGCAAGTATTTCTGTTCACTTTCAGCCTATATTACTAAGGGTTGTTAGCTTAATGGGCTGCTGTGCACCTTTTTTCTCTCCTGTATCTCTGAAAAGAGCCCTTAGGCCACTGTCTCATGAAAAAGGGGCGTAGGGAGGAACAGGAACCAGAAAATGAATGATTACTGTAGGAGGTCATACTCAGAAGCTTTTAAATAATACAGTATGTTATCTTACAGAACAGTAGGTCTCAGGCTGCTGGAGAAATATTTCAATATTGAGTCCCTTCTGCATGCTTTTGAATCAGTTTTCATTTGAATAAGTTTTTAGTTCCTTTGGTTGCCAATACAGTGTGGGCCAAGTACACCCATTGCAAAGTTGGATGCACAAATGCCTTCTGACAGATTATAATAGCTGAAGTGGAGCTCTATGCTGTCATGGTCTGACTGCAAAAGAACCTGTTTTAGCTGATTTAAAGTTAGTATGGATACATTCTCACTACATGCCTCTCTTTTATATAGTTGCAGTATATCTTTCTTGTGCTTTCAAGCAGTCCTGGATGACAGGCTCACTAGTTTAGCTTAAATAAAATCTTGGGAAAATAGATTTTCTGGAATACAGGAAGAACCTAAAACAAGGCAGCTGTCAAGTCATGGAAGATATTTGATAGTACTGATAACTGGAAATGTTTGAGAAGACAGCTTGCCTAAAGAGGAAACATTTGGGATGCAGGAACTAATTGTTCATATGAATAATTAAAAAAAAAATGGCTAAAGTATTTTATACTTTCATTTTCTTTATAAATTCCATATTTTTAAAAAGTCAGGAATAGAAACAAGTGATTTCTGTTTGTTTGTTTGTTTGTTTAATATAATGGCGCATTATTAAAGCATTGAAAATAAGAGTAAAAAAAGTTAAAATGCAAAGTAGAGCTTTTGAAGTTTTATACACACTGTGACACAGACATACATGTCTATTTGGTAGCAGTTTGTAGGATAAGGTCATCCTTACTTTATATGTAGAATTAATACCTTTTAGATCTGTTCTTTTTTCTTTTCACCTCTTCCAGTTTTCTGTCTGTTGACTTGAAGCCTGGGAATTAAGATCTATTTCACAATCATGGATAGTTTAAAGTGGATATTGTTTGTTTTGTGAACCAGTAAGAGAAGGATTAAAAAAAATTATTTACATTCGTGAGCCAAGTGCTTCACAAGTTTAATTAAAAGGCAGTTCAGCTATGCCACTTGATGTTAGTCAAGGATTTGTAATCAGTCCACAAGACTTTGTCGCACCACAGCTGTAAAAATACCTGCCACAGAAATCTATGTCCTCTCTGATACAGAATCCAGAATGAAAAGTGATAATGGTTGTCTTTGCTTTCTTAAGTACCTTTTCCCATATATTTTATATATTTGGCAAGCACACATGATAAATTATACGAAATTAGTGGAGAAACGCAACATACTTCCTACCTCTGTAAAGTATAAAACTCTTCAACCTCGTTACCTTCCCTGTTCTTCTTGTAATCATCAAATTATAAAATGGCTTGGGTTGCGAAGGACCATAAAACCATACAGTTCCAACCCTCCTGCCATGGACAGGGTTGACAGCCATTAGGTCATTCTGCCCAGGGGCAAATCCAGCCTGGCCTTCAGTACCTCCAAGGCAGACTGACGTCCATAGCTTCACACAGTAAAGATTTTCTGCCTAACATTTGACCTGCATCTGCCCTCTTTTAGTTTAAAGCCATTCCCCCTTCTCCTGTCAGTAATCCATTGTACTCTTCTTAAGTCATCTGGATATGAACTGTAAATGTTTTGGCACAGAATTTGTTATCCATGCTGTTTTACGGCTCTTTTCTAAACTTTTGATGTAGTTAATATTACTGAATAATTAAGGCCATGGTATTGCACAAGTTTACGCTAATTCACCTAAGTTAGGAAGCCTAATTCCTTGTTTATAAAGATGCATCATTTTGCTAATTAACATCCAGTATGCATTTTAAAATATTATTTGTCTACCAAAAAGGAGGATATAATTTTATGTGTAGATAATGTGAAATAATGTATGTAATGTAAAATAAAGGAGGACCTAATGTTACATATAATACAACAGTTAAGACGGAGAAGAGAATGAAGAAAAATGCAAATGGAGAAACTAAGCTGCATGTTGCTGCCAGGAGGGGAAATTTGTCTTTGGTGAAAACTCTCATATCATCTGGAATTCCTGTAAATGAACAAGACAATGCAGGTTTGAAGATTGCTTTCTTATAAATTTCTTCTAGATGTAATTTAATATCATTTACAGTCCGTACGGCCTTATGTAGTTTGTATAATTTTAATATAATTTTGGAATCTTGATTTATTTTTGTGACTCTTGAAACTGCTCAACCACAGTGCTGTAGAAAATAGCTTCTCTTTATCATTGTTACATATTTGTTAAATAAATACAGTTGATTCGTGTTTTTTTCTTTTTTTCTCATATTTTTTTCAAATAGCTCTGTATCACAATTTTAAATAACATATAGGAATTACATACAATATGGTTCTCAGTACCATAAGAATGGTTTTATAACTGCACATGGGTGTTTATATATGTAAGGCATACATGCATGCACACATTCCTTATGTACAGCATTAATATGAAACCCTTATAGTATTGCTATCTGTGAGACCTACATCCATTATTAAATGTCACTGAAATTGACTAGTTGCCATGAAAGATCAGAGGGATGAATATTTATGTTTGCATGAAACACAGTCACGTGTATCTTGTATTTCCTTGGGAACAGTTGTAATAATCATTTGCTTAGATTCTCTCTGTTCTGTTTTTAATTGCTTGCTTATTTGTTTCTCACATTATTTTTGAAAGTGTAATAGAAGAGTAGAAAATGTCTTTCTGGTTGATATTGGGTCATTTTCCTCTAAGGTAAGCTGAATGAATGCTGAATGGAAAATAATTTACCTTAGTAATTTATGATGATTCTGTTTAAGACTAATCTTAAAGGCTAGGGGTCCGAAGTTCATTTCACAGGAAACATGCCAAAATGTATAGTTGCTAGTTAATGGTTTCTGTGGATGGTTTCAAATCTGATGCATATTGTACTTTTTTTAGGTTGGACAGCAATTCATGAAGCTTCTGCTGGTGGATTTACCGAAGTGATCTCAGAATTACTGAAAGCTGGTGCTGATGTTAACAGCAGGGGTCTGGGTGGTATTTTGCCAATACATGATGCTGTTTGTACCAATTCTTTGGAGGTATGTTTTCCTTGTAAGTTATGTTACCTAATTGCCAGTATTGGGCCAACAAAGTGAAATAATTTAAATCTGAAAAGACTGAAGTTCCTAGTGCAATTTTAGTGTATATACATTTAGGAAGTAAATCAACATTCTTTGGGTCAGTGAAAATAAGAATTATTATTTTTCAGTAGTGACAATTAATACTGTACAGTTAATTGACATTTTCAGTCCAGTGTACAAATCAGAAAAGCTCAGGAGCAGCCAGTATTTCTCTCCTACATATTGGACCTTTTTAAAATAATACTGAAACACTGAGCATTCTAAATTTGAGATCTAAAGAGGTGTTATGAGTCAATAATCCTCTTAAAGTAAATTAAAGCAAACAAGTTTTAAGTCTCAAAACATGATTTTAAAAAGAAAATTGTAATATTTAAAGACATGGAATAGTTTTTTTTCCTAAATTTTCAAAATGTTTCCCTGATGTGGGAAAAAAAATCAGCGACTAATTCTGGTACATGCACATTCTGTGCTAGTTGTTTGTAAAGAGACTATTAATCAGAAAAATTTTGTTAAGCTTTCATGAATACACCTCCCATTAAAACCTGTAGGAGTTGAATAGGTGTATAAGAAGACAAAATACTGTCTAAGAAAATTGAAGTTTTATAGGCAAATAAAAGAGGAAAATCTTTTCCAGTTAATGGAAAAATGGTTGATTTCTAAGTAAAAGACTTTTTTGAGGGTTTTTTTTTTTTTTCATTTGTATTTCTGAAATGTGTTGAAGTATCACAGCGGCCAATGAAAATATCAGATTTGACATTTAAAAATATCTTGTCCTATTTTTTACCTTTTGTAAATTTTTTTCTGAACCATTATTATTTTCTTCATTCTCATTTAAAAATATTTTCATTTACTATTAACAAGATTCAACTTGACTAAACAGTATTTTATGAGTGTAGGAGAGAAGTTGAGTTCAGTTAACAAAGGAAATGATACATTTGTAAGATTGCTTAACATTGCATGTCTTTAACAACAGTCACCAGCCAGTCTTTAGCATGGCACTTTTTGGTGATTATGCATAAAACTAGCTTAGGGAACTTGAACAAATGGAGAAGTCGTCCTCTAAAAACAGAGCATTATCTAGGGCAGGCTGCTGAGCCTGTGTAAGAACTGTGCCAGTGAAAGGGAAGGAGTAGACCACGGTGCTTATCATGGGTAGTAGAGGCTTCACAGAATAAAATAGGGAGACATTAAGTTATATTTACAGGCAGACTGTAAATCACAGAATCACGGAACTGTAGGGGTTGGAAGGGACCCTTAGAGATCATCGAGTCCAACCCCCTGCCAAAGCAGCTCCCTAGCCCAGGTTGCACAGGTGGTAGTCCAAGCGGGTCTTGAACATATCCAGAGAAGGAGACTCCACCACCTCTCTGTGCAGCCTGTGCCAGTGCTCTGTCACTGCACTGTGAAGAAGTTCCCACACACATTTGCGCAGAACTTCCTATGCTTCAGTTTGTGGCCATTTCCCCTCGTCCTATCGCTACACTCTGCTGAGAAGAGTCCAGCCTCGTCAGTTTGCCTCCCACACCTTAGATATCTATAGAAATGGATCAGAGTCCCTCTGAGTTGTCTTTTCTCAAAGCTGAACAGACGCAGCTTATCCTTTCCTCATAAGAGGGATAGATGCTCCAGGCCCCTTATCATCCTTGTGGCCCTCTGCTGGAATCTTTCCAGGAGATCCCTGTCTTTTCTTGTACTGGGGAGCCCAGTACTCCAGGTGAGGCCTTAACACAACTGTAGCATGAACTGAGATAAGTAGCTGTGGAAATGGGACGGTTAGGATTCCCCCACACAGGGAAGTCCTAAATGATTGGGAATTCCTCACACCGTAGACTTGGGGTTTATAACATGCATGGTTAAAAAAACTTAGTCATGGAAGGTGCTTTGGATCCATGCAGAATTGGTGAAATAAATACAGTCCTCAGGAGGTCTGCCTTTTATTTGAATGGCACAGCAAGTCCATAGGAACTGAGCATAAGCAGATGATGCCTGACTGACTCCAACTTAACACCTCTATTCCTGCCAGAGGAGCTGATTTTTAGTCCCATTTATCTTTTATATGGGGCAAGATAAAATGAAGGAAGTGATTTCACAGTATTTGGACCTTACACTTGAAAACATGTTAACTATTATTCAGTATTTGTAGGGGGAAACCAGTAGAGAAGGTTCTGTCTCTGCTCTAGAAAAAGCACAACAGATTTTGAACTTCCATATTCTTTCTGCTGTTTAACAGTAAGAAAATTAGGAATACTAAATATGAAAAATTGTGCACATGGAAATTCTTTAGCATCCAAGCTCTGCCTCCCAGATGCTTTCTTTGATCTAAATTTTAAAGGGTGTGTGATTCCATCAGTACTAGAAATCTCTTTTCCACATTTTAAAATTACACATACAGACAAATGATTTGAATTTTGGAAATAAAAAACCTCCAAACATTAGTGCACATAATTGAAGAATAGAACCACTATTAAATATCCAGTGGAAACAACCCACTTCTTTTCTGCACTTCGTTCATAATTTACCAGTTGTTTGGTTTTTTTTTAATCTAAGTCTATGATGTTTTGTAACTGCTGTATGTAATACTATCATAGGTAAGGGAGGTTTAACAAACAAGTTGTAAATTGTATGTGTATTCTAAAGAAAGATTGGAAATATAAGAGCAAATCATGCTTATTTGTTTAGTAGAGACTGCAAGTGTGACAGGTTTATTTGTACCTTTGTTATTTGTGATTTATGATAAGTAGTATTTATCATTTATAAGTCATATCCTATTTCCTTATTAAGAGTAACCACAGTACAAATAACAATATGTAATAGGCAGCCAGGATTCTACTACAGCATGGAGCAAATCCTTGTGAGAAGAATGATTTTGGGAAAAGTGCTTTGGATGAAGCTGATGATGATGAAATGAAAGAACTGCTTATGTCTTACTGTTCTGTTGAATATGGACATGTTGAAACTAGTGATGTTACAGGTACATTGGCTTTATAATATAAATCAGATTACACTGTAATTTCGATGTGAAACTACACATTAGAATGGAGTTTACAGAGCTGCATACTTTCTGGCACAGATATTATCAACTGATAATTATTCATATATTTTTAGAAAATAGGATATGTAAGGTTTTTTTTTTTTCCTGAAAATTTGAGGAATAAGGGCTTACTTCACTCTTAAAATTTTTGCTATCATCTATAATGGTAGCTTTTAAGACTGTTTCCTTATACTGCATAAATTTTATCTCATTTGCATATGCAAGATGTTTTTATTGTAGTCTGGTCTACTGTTGCATTTCTGTAACCTGTACTAGTTTTTCTTAACACATAGTGGTTCTGCAATTACATTTAGAATTTTATTTATTATATTTATTTTCTTAGTTGTGGAGTGGAACAGTTGTATGTCAGGAAGACTAAGCACAACTTGTTTTAACTGCTGCGAAAATGGTGGTGTGTCTTTGGAGCCCCAGAGTGAGAAATACAGTGTGGTGGGTATGGATAATAGAACAGTTTTGCTGTACTGCTCCATAGTGTGCTACTGTATAGTGTTGTTTACTGATGTAATTAACATAAAACTATCATTGAAATAATTAACCCTTTAGAATCTATGTAAATAACAGCATCATGATCAGTAAACTGTGGATTACAGCGTATGAAAAAATTGTGAATTATCACTTTCCTCTGATCATGATTCCAGTGTATTCATACATTTTGTGCAAATAATAGGCAGCACATAAACATTTTTTATTGCTTAGATGAATAGAAAAAGATCAGGAATCCTAGGCTTTTCATCAAGTTTCCAGAATATCCCTTTGAAAGTGTAATGTTTTTTCTTGATAATGAAGACTATTAGAAATTGTGTAATCTTACTTTAAAATACCCACAAAGATTTTTGAATACTTTGTATGTTTAGGAGAGCTCGTACTGAAACTTACAGGCTACGTGTAAGTTGTCTAGGTGTTACTGTCTTGGTGAGATTCATTATCTGATAATTGTGTTGAATTCAGGGGCAGGACTCTGAACTAGACTAGTCTGAATGACTGAGAAAACCCTGGTTGTGACAGCCCCTTACAGAGCACAACTTTGACATTATTTATATCATACCAGTAACCCCATGGCCTACACACAGTAGCTGCTCCCTCTCTGGAATGATTTGAGTCCTCTGTTACTTAGGCTTCAGGCCATGTATCATGAGCAGTGTGTTACGAGGTGCATTTGACCCTACTTCTTACTATAATTTCTCTATTTGTTAACAGAAGTCTGTTGCTGCCATGCAAGATGTTGAAAAGAAGCAGAAGGAACTGTTACTGCTTGAACTGAGAACTTCTGAAGATGCAGGTAGATGTTAATTCTAGTTGTTTCAATAATCTTTTTGTAATTATCTAATATTACCATTTTAGAAATAGTTTTACTAGTAGTCTGTTTGGATAACTCCTCCAGAAATTACAACTGGCGAGTTAAGATTTTAATAGTAGTTTCCAGATGGCTGTACTTACTAAAATACTTCTGGTTTATATAAGAATGAAAAACTAAAAGCGTGCTGCAAGAGGCACAGAAATATGTTGTTTCAAATCAACATAATAGTATAAAAAAAGGATTATCAAATAAAAAACACACACTGTTGGCAGCTTTCATCAGTGATAAGTACATGAAAATCTTCTAGAGCCTTTCCATGATCACGAGCAGTTATGTTTGCATTTAAAGCGATGGTTATATTATTTCCATTCTATTGTGGCCGCATTTTCAGGAGCCTAAAATAATTTGTAAGGAGAAAAACAAGAAGTCTTAACCAGAAGGTGTTGTTGATGACAGACAGTTTCAGAAATACTGATGCCTGGATACGTAATTTGACTTGGCCTATTGAATCTCTGTTCAGATTAATCTCAAGAGACTGCTAAGTGACACTGACTTCCTAGATCATGAAGCTGTGGCTTTTCAAGTGGCAGAGCTTGCTGCCAGAAGGCCTTTGATCAGTGTCTCTCTCCCAGACAGCTATGAAGAACTTAGTGTACTTTTGAACAGCTTATACCCTTGAAAGACTTCTGCTCCAGAGCAGCAAGGAAGCTTGTTTTCTTTCATTTCTTTCCCTGAAAATAGCGTGAAGTTTTCAAATTATATTTAAAGGGATCAATTTGTCCCTTCAAAAATAAATGTGAAATATGGAATTATTCTGTCTTATAGCTTCCAAGTCAAATGCATGAAGTTTGAGCTGTTAATTAAAATTATATTTGCTTGAAAAGTGTTTGTCAAACAGACATATGCTAGGCAGGATCCTGTATGCATGATAAAGCTTTGTGTGTAATAAGGTGAAACAGATCTGTACAATTTCATGAATGAGAAAATAAGAAGTATCAGACTTTCTGGTTAGAGATATGTGTGAGATGGACATGGTGATCTGTTAACCACTTCTGACTGGAGTGTTAATCATCTAGCTACTTAAATGAGATCATAATGACTACTTGTGAAGAAACACAAGCCTGAACAAGAGTATGTCAATATATTGACAGACTAACAGTTGGGAGTTAGGTGCTTTTATGCAATACAATCTACTTTAAATAACAGATTCAGATTTTCAGTTAAACTCCCTTAAATTTGCTGAGGGTGGTGAGGGATTGGCACAGACTGTCCAAATCAAATGTGGTTGCCCCATCTGTGGAGGCATTCGGCACCAGGTTGGATGGGGCCTTAGGCAGCAACCCAACAACCTGGATGGCAACCCTACCCCTGGGATGGGGGTTGGAATAGATGGTCTTTCATATTTCTTCCAAAAGAAACCATTCTGTGACTGTATGTTAAGTAAGAGTAGTATTTTAATATCTTTCAAATTTAATGAATAATAAATACTGGTAGGTCCTATGAAATAGGTTATTGGAAACATAAATACATTTTTTAGTCATATAACTACCCATTTTCCATAATGAAATCTCATCTCTCCTCTTCTATACTTTCAGAGATTTTAGGTTTCATATATTATTCCAGTGCTATCTGCTCACTGTGACTTATGAACTCTTCATTATGATATATGTCTAAGAAAAGTGAGCAGGCAGAGAAGAATTTTTAACTGCTTCTCCTATTACAGAAAGAAATCATAAATTTTTATTCACTATATTCAATGTTATTCTATAATACATATTTAGATGTGTAAGAATAAAGCCTGAATGCTTTTTGCATAAAGTTTCACTGCTTCTCAGCCATGTGACATTTTTTTTAATCTGCATTTAATCTTTTAATCTGTTCCCTTTCTAGACTGGGCAGTGATACTTCAAACTTTACTGATACTTGGACTATTTAAATTTAGATTAAACGTGTACTTAATTCTTCCTGAGAGTGATTTCTTTAAATGTGTTCTATTTGTAAATAGCATTTATTGTGCATGGCAGTATAATGCTGTAACAATATTTTTATACTTTTATATACTATTTTATATTAAATGTGTTATTGCTATAATTATTTTCTTCTAACCATCACCATCATCATTCTGATTACATCAAAATAATGGACAGACGTGTTTACCCGAGACCTGTCTCAGATAGAAGCTACTTTGAATGAAATATTTGCAGAGCAGAAAGCAGAGAGGGATGCCCTTGCTAAAAAATACAGGTATGTAGAATACAAGGTTTGTATTTATAGGATTTTTGTAAGGCATTACTCATGGAGGTAATTAGGAGATTAATAACATTGCTGCAAAAGCAGAAAGATCTCTTTTCATGCAGCCTTTGCTGCAGATCAGTACTTGCTTCTGCTACTTTCAGTAGGAGGAGAACTACACAGATTGCATGAATTATTAGAAAATAATGTTTATGACAAGAGGAGTTAGGGTTCCAAACTATTCTTGCAAACAAGCTGGAGGATTATTTAAAAAACAAAGACAAAACAATTTATATTTTCACAAGCTTAATCTGCCTTCTAATACTAAGAAATAAAGTGTTCTAGGAAAACTGGTAGATAATTTTGGGTATTGCAGATACCCTGTGCCTAATGCAACAGCTGCCCATCAGCTATAATGAGCTGAATTCTAAGTTATGTAGTATTTCCTTTAAATTATTTATATGATGTAAAGCTACTTTTTAACAAAATAACATAAGATGTTTTGCCACACGGGACATGAATGACCAGACAATTATGGTTTTTATCATGTTTTTTTATCTTTATGTTGCTCACTTAAATGGCACAGGAAGATGTATTACTTCTCAGTTTCTGTATATTCCTTTGAAGATATTAAAACGTTTTCTCACCTAGGAAAAATGAGGAGAAAAAAGCATCTTATTTGTATGTTGCTTTGCCTTTGTATTTCCACTCATAGTTTTGCCTCATACTTCCTCTTCAGTTGCAGTTTCGTCTGCTGTTTTTATTCAGCAATAAAGCAACAAAATTTCACCAAAGAAAAGTTACTAGAAAAATATCTGGAGTTTCAGTAGTGTTCTCCAGGATTCTGTAGTAGTGAAGGCTTAGTAATATTAGTGATTGATAATAAGCTGATGCATTGATCATATAATGGATTATAAACAAGATTGCAAGCACTATCATAGTATTGGATATTAATACAGTCACACTGTAATTTAGCTGTCCTTGTTCTGTACCAACTAGTCTTAACTGTATCTCTGTCTTGATCTCCTCTCTCTCTTCCCAATGTGGGATAATACTACTTGCATGGTGTCTGTGCCATGGATGAAATATGAAAGTGAACCTTGTTGCTGTTCCTTTTCCCACACCTTGCAGTACTCCTCTGTCTTAGTTGTCAGAGTAGCGGTGCAGTCAATTGTCCCATGAGGTGAGATAAGGAAAGAGAAGGGGATCATACTGGTGTTTTTCCTGCCAAAGTGGTGAAAATAAAGAATTCCCATTTCAGCAGGAGGTGAAATCCCTGGAAAGAAGTCTTAAAGGGAGACCAGCTCAACCAAGAAGCAGGGCCTGATGAAAAGAAAGAGATTCCTGGGCTAGCATATAACATTCTAAACTGCTCTGCCCCTTTGTCTGAATAGTTTTGATAGTGTTATTACAGTTTCGATTTTCACTAAACATTTTGTGGTGAAAGATGATAAAAATATCTGATAGTAACTTCAGTAATTCGTTCTGAGCTCATTGTAAAAAAAACCTCAAAATTTGAGCCGCAGTGATTTGCAGTGATAGAAGTCTGACTAGTGGTAATACAAACCTGATGAATTAGAAATGGTATAAGGTTTTTACTGCAGTTTCGATGCTCTGCATCTTACTTTTTGTCAGGATTCTGCAGTTTATTGTGCATAAAGCCTTGCATTTGAACAATAAATAATATATTATCAACTTTAGATATAATAAAGAAAAGCTTTGTTCAGATCTTAGAGTTTCATAAAGTTTTTTGAAACATACCCTTGTTTTTAGTGAGTTAAACTGTTTCTGTTTTATGTTCACAGTAACTCTGGAGTCTTTATTATTACTTTTAAATTTTCTGCAGGGCTTCAGCAGAATCTTGTGAAAAAGAACTGCGGAGGAAGGAACAAGAAGCTAACCTCTCTTTTAGGCAAAAGAATTTGTTGACTGTTGTCCAAAACCAGACTAAATTACTCCAGAAAATAGAAAATTACAGAAAATCAAAGCAAGTGTTCAGACCATCAGTTTCAGAGAAGCAAGTGATGAATCCTGATATTGTTGTAGATGCTATGAGGCTTGGTTCCAGCATGCCTAATGAAAACAGTGTAGAAGCACGTTTCTGTTCAGAAAATAGATTTTCAGCTCAGAAATGCAGCCAATACCCAAACAACTGCTTGGCTGAGACAGGAGCAAATAAAGAAGCAGTTAGAAACAAAGTGGTTTCTGACAGTACTTCAGCATCTGAAAACTGGATAAGAAAGTATTACTTCAGTGACATGCCAACATTGCCAAATGCTAGAGAGTTAGTGGCATTGCCTTCAAAACCTGCTGCTTCCACTGCTCAAACCAAGTGTTTGCAGCACAAAGACATTGATCACATAGCAGTTGGAGAGCAAGGAAACAAGTCATCATATCACACTTCAGTGACCAACGCATTAAATATTTCCAGAGCCCAAGGCATTGTTGTCAGTAATAATGTTTGTCAGACAGACAGTGACTGTCAGCAGGTTCTTGCATATGAGGATATGCACAGATATGCACATAAGAAGGAAGCTTTCCAGCAGCACCAGCAAGTAGTGGCGTCTGAGTTTGCTGATAACTTTCCTAATCTGCATCAAGAGTTATTTCAGAGTTGTGGGAACTTGTGTACTGCAGACTCAATGGTGACAAATTTTACATCAAAAACAGATTATCCAGTAAACCTTAGTAAGAAATGTTTCCAGAACTATAGTTACAAGGAGTCTGAACGAAAACAAAGGAAGTATGTAAGAAAAAACACAAAAAGAAAACTTCAACTGATAGATCTTCTTGAAATGGGGAGGATTAAGCCAGGAGAAAATGTTTTGGAATTTACACTGAAGGTAATTTTTGAGATATAATAATGCTATCATTAGTGAATAATTGAGAGGGGGGAAAAAAAAAAACACAAAAAAACCACCAAAATGGGGAAACAGCAGACTGTACTGTCAGCATTTAGTAGTGAAAAATGCTGTGTGTTAGTTACAGGTAATTTTTTATGAGTTTTTATATGGATAACGTCTTCTGTTAGCCCATAATTTCAGTACCCAAAATACTGGTTATGTAATGTTTAACTTTGCATTATCAGTTTCTTAGTGTTCCTTTTTGCTAAAGTCAGAGTAGATTTGTTGGTTGGTCTGTGTTGTGTATTGCCTCAACTTCGAGGGAGGGGAATGCTCAGGATTTTATGATCTAATGTAGCTTTTTGAAGCAGCTATGAAAGATTTCCTCTGTGTCATGGTAGATATGAATGTATGCCAGATTACATAACTGCTGTTTCTGCGGATACAAACCATGTTTGCAAAAAATAAAGTAAAATCAACCTCTATTTTAATACAAAAGCATGACCCCATGTTTCTAAATATAAAGTAGATTTTTAAGACAGCTGCTAAGGAACTGACTTAGTATTGAGTAAATGGAATTATTGACTGAATTCCCACCTGTGATCTAGTTAATTTCCAGAGCAACATATTAATTAGAATGTGAGAGGTTGTTTTCAGCTAACCAGGTAGAGTTAATGCAGAAAAGACCTCTTTTCTGCATCTACAATTCTGCTCGGGAATGCTTTTCTTCAAAGAGCAGCTGATTTGTTGCTATGTTTTGTAATATAAGATAGCGTTATCAAGTTACAAACCCTATACGCTGGATTATGTCATAGATCTATACACACTCTTCTTTTTTTGGAGGATGTGTAATTTTCCTCCAAACCCTAAAATGATTAAATTAGCATGCTTTTATCTCTGAAGACTGTTGTCTGTGATTACAACTAACTACGTGTGGATCCTAAGGAATGATAACCCTATGCTGTAATGTTGATGTTGTGGCTTTAGAGAAGTCAGTGATTTTAGTAGAAAGAAAATGGCATTCATTTGTGTGTAGAGATTGAAATTTAGAGGCCAGTATCTGCTGCATTGCGAAGAAGAGATTTGTGAAGTGTCTTTACAGTTAGATATACCTACTTAGAAGTACATAGTACTTACTTAAATTAGCTTTGGGCATGCAGCATTTGATTTTTGAACACTATGGACCTATGCTATGAAACTGTGAATGAGATTTAATGTTCATCAAAGTGTTTGAGTTAAACAGTTTAGATTCTTACAGAGTCAAACTATTTGTTATGGTGGAAGGTGGCTGAATATTTTTGGTGAACCATTCCCTTATTCTGATTGTTTAACCTTGTACATAGTAACCCATCATTAACCAGCAATGTACATAACAAAACTATAACTTGCTGAACTGTAAAAAACTGTAAGCCATAAGAATTTTTATTTATTTATTGAGAAAGAAAAAAATTGATGCAACTCTTCAGCTATATGGTCCAATGTTTTTTTCCATGTTTTTATGAATTTAATTAAGGTTTTTTTAATTTATGAACTGAAAAGTATTATTATTATTATTATTTAGGAATTCAGTTGCAAAGCAACACTTTTAGCAGATGGCAAGGTCAAAACAAGTAAGAACAAAATATTTCAGAATCCAGTTGAGTGGGTTAAAGACCTACTAGGAAGTGATATTTATGTGACATGGAAGTATGCATGGAACAAGGTATGCTTGATTTTTACAGTCAGAAATAATATTTATAAATGGAAGTAACAGATATAGCAAATCTGTAATTCATACGGTGAAATGCAGTCAGGAAACATTTTTGCTGTTTTCAATCTGCATTTCTTAATCCTAAAAACAGGGTACGAGCCTGATTTTTAAAGTCTTCCTACTGCTAATGAAGTGCTGTGAACAGAAGGAACTCCAGAAAGAGTAGCTGTAGAATTCTGAACTAGACATAGGTGTTTAGAGATTGCGGAATACCTACTCTATAAGCTGTCAGTGTTTTGAAAACATAGTTTTAAAAATGATTAAGAAAGGAACTGAAAAAGGTGATAGGTAGTTAATCACAGAATTGTAGGGGTTGGAAGGGATCATTGAGTCTAGCCCCCCTGCCAAAGCAGGCTCCCTGCAGCAGCCTGCACAGGTAGGCATCCAGATCGGTCTTGAATATCTCAGGGAAGGAGAATCCACAACCTCTGAGCAGCCTGTTCCTGTGCTCTGTCACCCTCACTGTGAAGAAAAGAGAATAAAAAGAATAAAGAGAATAAATAAGGGGATAAAAAGGAGCAATCTTATTGAAATGTCAAAACGTCAGGGACAAATGTGGCAAAAATAGTGTTATAGTTTAGAGACCTTAGTGGATAAATGGCATTTTTTCAATAAGAATTTAAATCAGCAGAATTTCTGCTTGATATTGGCAGATGCAGACTATTAAGAACTTAAACTCAATTTTAGAATGAAAGTGAAAGTTTTTCACCTCTCAGAAAAAAACAAAAACACAAAGCAATTAAAATGAAGTTATCCTTTTCCATCTTGTTTGTAGGTTCTTTATTGTGGAACACAATTATCAAAGCTTGTTGTTGAAGATGCACCTATTTCTAATGACCTGGAAATGCCATCACAACAGAGAGAGCTTGGAGGTATGTACCACTTAAAATCTAATATTCACCATGACTGAAGCATCAGAAGAGCTTAAATTCTAAAATGTATCCATTGCTTTCTGATTTATTCTGGGCTACACACATATATTAGATCCATGAATTGCAACACAAATAGTGACATAAATTGCAAGTGGTCTTTAAAGAAGTACATTTCTTTCAGAAAGTTGTTGCATCAAGGAGATAATTATTAATTACTTGGGTGCTTTATAAAAGTATCTGTGAAAATTTAAAAAAATATATTTAATATATAGTGAGTGAAGTTTTTAATAAACTAATAACATACTTTGCTTACTCTTTTGGAAACCCAGTTATGTGCATAGCTTTTAATTTTATCTTTGTATTAAGATCACAAATAATGTGTGTTGGTGGAATGCTGAAGCAACAATACTAATTATGGACCCCATTGTTGTCATAAACAGAAACTTTGGAAACATTTCCATGCAGTGAAAGAGAAGCAGCTGAAGATCTTCCTGTTGCCAGAGAATTAAAGAGTAAGGTTTCTGTTTTTAAGTGGTAAAAAAAAAAAAAAAGATAATAATAATGACAAAGGATGGAGATAAAGAGCAGATACACAAGGAAAAAAGAAAGTAAGGGTAACAGGTTTAGGAACAAGAATCCAGATTTGGATGAGCAAAGAAAAGCATAGTGGTGAGAAATGATGACTCTGCTGACTGATTGGATTGATGTAAAAGAGATAATGAAGTTTTTCAGAGCTCCATATGTTCTAGTCTCTTGAAGCCAAATTAGAAACATTTTGTTATTTTCATATAGTTAACAAAATAACTCAGTGTCATTTGAAATGTTCTGTTACTTGTCTCCAAGTAACTGAGAAAGAGAAAAAACAAATGCTTCCCTGATGTAGGTAGAATAATATATTACTGATATAACAGCATTGTGGAATAATGTAAAATTGTCTAATTCAGAGAGAGGAATAGAAACATTACTGAAGATGCTGAGATCTTTGGGGAGTTCACTGAGCTTTTAAATTTACTTTTAAATACTACATTTTTTGTGTTGATTGCACATTAAACCCTGTTGGCAGTATTAGCAGTATTCAGCAGTGCTTACTGCATTTCATTTCTGCCTGTATTACCTTTGATTACACCACAGAGGCATGATCACTGAGAGCCCTGTTCAACTGCAGTGAAGTCAGAGTGGTCAAATTTAAACTCTGAGTGACCATTGTCACTTTCCACTGAAGTGAATCAAATTTGTTGTGGGAAACAGTAACAAGTGTATGGGAGGTGAAGTCTAAATCTGTGTCAGACACTGTGAACTGAAATTCATATTGTAAAGCCATTGTAGAAGCTTCTCCAAGGCCTTCAGCTGCAGTGCAAAGGCGGAGTAAGCCCTGGAGCTGAGAATCTTCTGCAACAAATACTTTGTTAGCCTACTTTTTTGTATTGTTTGTGTGTGGATGTTAATAGTGAGCAGTTCAAACTGAATGTCTTAACTGCCATTTTTAAAATCACACACTCAAAAAAATTCCAAAGAAACCATCAACACCCTGTAAAATAAACCCCTCAGCAGACTGAACTCCCTTTGAATTTAATTGAAAAGTTACATGTTACAGCTCACAGCAGTTGTGTTTCTGTGCTGAACAAGTTACCTCCAAGCATCTTAATGTTTTCTCAACTTACCCATTGTAGTTTTGCTTACCAGCTAACTTAGCATGAGTGGTTGTTGTCACCCTGTTATTTGAGTTACCAGTCCTATCTGAAAACTTACTGAAAGTGATGAGTAGGTTCACTTTGTGGACAGAGATAACCTCTGACAGGCAGGTAGGGATTATGCAAAATAGAAGTTTCTAGTACGATAATAATATGTTGGAAATTCACAAAAATATTGTTTCAAATATAGATTTCTTTGTATCTAGTACAATTATTCTTGTCAGTAAAGGGAGAACTGCTTAGTGTGCACTGTATAAACTTAACAAAAATTTAACCAACCAACAGTTTCCACATTTCTGGCTTACAGAACCCAAACCTTTTGTATCTACTTTTTATATCCACTTGAGGAGAAACTTCAGATTTTTGACCAAAAATATTTCTTAAAGCAAACTGTGGAGAAATAACTCTTACTTAGGAGGGAAAATTATTCAAAAACTTGTCTTGTGTTTGAGTCTCTTGAATGAAACTTTTGAAGTGCCTTGAGAACCCACATAGCCCAAGGATGGATTTGCTGTATTGTTTACCCTTTGGGTGGCTTATAGTAAACAAATGCAGATACACAGTGCCATTTCTTCTTTACTTCATGATTAATAAATTCTAAATGTAAAGCTCAACTGCTTTAAATTAACTTTTAACAAATATTTGTTTTTGGCTTCACTAGTCCTGGAAAATGATAAAAGAGTAATTCTAGCAGTTTTCTTGCTAGTCGATCTTATCTTGTTATTCTTGTGCAGTGCGGAGTTCTGGTATTGAGGTTGCTTATGGGGCAGGAGAATATTTAAATTGAAATGAAGTGCTCCACAGAATGAAACCAAAACTATTAAGTATTTCTGTATTGTGTAAATATAACATTGGAGTACTAGTAAACATTGCATGTGCAGATCAGCAAGAATTTTCCTTTAGACCTTAAACTGTGTACTCCTCAGTGTTCTCCTAATTCAGAGCTCCAGATTCTGCCCAGGCTTACACAGTTACGGCAGAAACTACTTTCAATGATAAGGTTTGGTATTTTTATGTTAATATTTTTGGAAGAAGGATGGAAAAGATGATGAATATTATTTAGTAATTAAAAAGTCAGGATGGGAACTGAGAATCTGAAGTTTAATTCTTTTTAAACAAATGTTATGACTTAGAGGAGCTTGACTCTGCATGTCTGAGTTTTGGATTGGATATTATTGGCACATCACCATTAGTGACAGTTCTATGAAAGAGAAGCATTTGGAAATATAGAAATACATGTAAATATTAGTATCCTGTAGTAAAATATTCATTAACTACACAGCGTCCTGATTCAAATTCCTGTATAGGACAGAGACATATACTACATATACTTTACATTTTATGTTACAGAAGCAGTGAGATTGTAAACAAATGCTTCTATCAGTGATAATTTTCCATCTCAGAGATACTTCATGGCAAGGCTAATATTTGAGTTGTGGCTTCAAAAATTTATTTTTATTGTGTTTGAGTGCGTTCTGTGTTCTCTGCTTTGTACCTTATAGACAAAGTGTTTAAAAATATTTCCCAGTACTTTCAAGGTCCAGAGATTTCTTTTGATTAATTGCATACTTCACAAAGAAGCAAACAGTTATGTCAGCAAAACTTAGAAAGCTGCGTTTTCCAATAACTTTTTATGCCCTGACTGACGTATAGGTTTGCTTCATCTGCGTACTCTTCCTTTCCAAAATCCTCTTCCTCCTCTTATGTGACCATCAGCAAGGTAAAAGCATGTGTGACTGAGTGTGCATTGAGCTGAGTGGATAATGAGAACCAAATAGAATTCTCTTTTGAGGAGAACAGGAATGAAAAATAAGAAAATGATCTCAAGGAGTGAATGTCATAGAAGCCAGTTCTAAGAATTTAATGTCTGTGTTCTCTTACCTCTTAGGTCTTTTTTGTTTTTTTGTTTTTCTGAAACTGGCATATTACTTCAAAGGTAACTAGGTGACTCAGAACTGTAGGCTAATGTAGGTCAGGTGGAATTTCTGGAGGTGTCCAGTCCAGCCTCTTGGTCTAAGCAGGACTAATTTACAAGTCTGATAACATTGCTCCAGCCCTTGTCCAGTCAATTTCTGAGTATTTTCAAGGATGTACATTGTGCAACATGCCTTTACAAGTTGTTCCAGTGCTTGACCATGCTGACAGTGGTTAGTTCTTCCTGTGCACAGGAATCTTGTTTTCTTAAAAACCTGACTAAAAGTAAACTTACTGCAAAGGGATTTAAACAGTGGCTCTTGGGCCTTTTTACTTTAAAGCTGTAAAAGAAGCACTTTGATATCTGGCCTTTCAGCCGCACACAGCTGCTTTTCATCTGCTTCAGTGGTCATGTGGAGACTGAGAGAAAACCGAGAAAAACAGAGCTGTTGTAGATTACTTTCCTAGTATGCACCTATCTTTCCCTGTCCTACTTACAAAAGTGATAAAAGAAAGACAGTGTAATTAACAGCGTGAGGAGGGATTGCTTTGTTGCTTTTGAACAGGGAATCGAGACTCTTTTTGACAACGCAGTCTAATAGTGTCAAATTAAAGCACTCAGGAGGCTACCTAAATAACTTGATGAGCATTCTGATACATCACACTTTGTTAAAATTCAGTGCTGGAAAAAAAAAATAAAAAAGTTGAAACAAATTGCCTAAGGAAAAAGGTTCAGTGTTTAAATCACCACACAGTAATAGCTTAGGGGAAGCCTCTAAATGTTTTGAGACTGCTCATAATAATCCACTGAGCAAGTCACAGCTCCTGTAGGTTTTGCTAGCAAGTGAAAACCATGGGCAATAGGATTTCTATCAAATAAATATTTGGACCTGAGCTGGAAATGGATTTGTACTTAATCTTCTGTTTATTCTAATCTATGACATTGTGCTGTAAGTTGTGAGAATTTTAAAGTGCTGCTTTTTAATTACGCAAGATTGGCCCTGGAGCTGGTTCTTAGTAACTTGTTACATTAAACTCAAGTTTTATAGAAAGCTTGAAACAATCTATGGTAATTGTGTATCTGTCTTACAAATGATTACACAAGTAAATTATTGTCTATCAAGCATAAAGTAATAAATCAAAATAATAAATTGGAAAAGAGAGAAGCTGGTGATGGGAACCTGCAGCATGTTTGTTAGAGCACGAAATAGTTTCCTCCAAATCCTTTTAGGGGATCACACTGTTTTAATAAGGGATACTAGTGTATGCATTTGTTATTGGAGAACTCAGTATTTTGTTATTTAAATAGAATCATTGACTTAATCCAGGAATTGAAAGTCCATTGGACAGTTATGTAAAAATATTTTTTAGGAAAAAAAAAGGAACTGGGCTTGGTATTTTAAAATACTGTATTTCCTTACTTTCTTTCTTCCTTTTCCTTTTCCTTTTCCTTTTCCTTTTCCTTTTCCTTTTCCTTTTCCTTTTCCTTTTCCTTTTCCTTTTCCTTTTCCTTTTCCTTTTCCTTTTCCTTTCCTCTTCTCTATTAATTAATTAATTTATTTATTTAAAAATAAATTCAGCCTTGAAGATCTGTTCTCTTATGGGAGCCTGTATACATTTTAAGATTGATATTGGCATGTATGTCAATCGTACCTTTTTCTGGGAAAAATGAAACTACAGCTGCAGTAATGCCAGTAAAGTCTGCTGGTACTTGGATTGTCCTCTTTTTATCCTAACAGGTAACACTGTATTTCTGTACTATAATATTCTATTTCTGTAATAGATTTGAGGATCTGAGTTCCTTATGTTGGTAAATAAAAAGACTTAACTTAAACTGGCACAAGGACCCTGAAGAGTAGCTAGCTTTTCATACTGTTATCATATCACATAAGGTTTCTGTTACTGGCTAGCATGCACATACCTAATGTATGTAGCAGATAGGAAAAAATACTTACCTTACTGTGTAAGGTAATGACCGGGGAAAAAGTTTTAATGGAGAATGATATATTGTATTTATACTACTTGAAGTGCCGGCAGGAGAGTTACAAAGTATTATTAATACAATTTTTATACGTTTAGAAACAGAATTAATAGGAACTGTATCTCTACAGAAAGTACAAAGTCTCCCAGTCTATGTTGTAGGAACGGTACTTCCTGGCACATGAAACACAAAAATAGAGATTTCAGCATAAACCTTCTATCTGATGCTTCAGAATAAAAAGCATGAATTCATACTCTCTCATCATGCCAGCAAGTACTTTTTCCATGTAGAAGTAGAGTGTATCAAGACAGGTCACTGTTATGAAATGCCTTCAAAGAAGAGTGATTCTAGATACCTAGCTTTTTTTGTGTGCGTGTGCTTTTGTTTTTGTTTTCCTGCTCTACGGCATTGCTTTTGTCAGTCTTGCTAGAGGACAAAAAGAAAGAATGAGGTTATGAGAAATGCTATTATTTATTAAGTAGAGGAAAAAACATTGCTTTCTCAAATCTAACATTTTATCTAGCATCAACAGAATAGAATTATAATGTGTGAAACGTTAATTAAATTCCAAAATATTGCTGTGTAATTTCTTGTACAATCTTAGTGGTACAAGAAGTTAACTCATCCTTATAGTTAAGTAGGTAACTTCCAAACTCAAATGATTTAATTTACAAGCTGTGATAAATAGCCTCATTTTTTTTTTTCAAATTACCAGTATTAGAAAGAAAATTATCACATTTGATAAATAAGCTTTTCAAGAAAAAGATAAGTTTGGACACAAAGTGTCACAAAGTAGCCAAACTCCATGCTGGCCTGCATCTTCTAGAGTTTCCTTACTTTCGGGTGTCTGACTTAGATGACCTCTCATTGTTAGAAAAGGATCAGTTCTTACTCACCTGTCTTCAGAAGCCGAAACCTGGGCTTCAGCATTAAGAGGAGGAAAAATCTGTCAGAATGAAGATATTCATCACACGAAGTGAATCAAGAAGTGCAGGGAGACGTGGAAAAAGGGTCAGCTTTCTGAAGAGGTTAAAAAAAAACAAAACGAACAAAACAAAAACAAGCAGTTATCAGAGAAGCTTCATGTTTTGTCAGAGAAAGATCTAGCCTAACTACAGTGACTCCACATTGCCTGTTTTTCTAAGATTCGAGGTTTTAATCAACTATAAATAAGTCATTTCCAACATTACCACTAACATGGGAAGAATTTGTATGCCTCAATTCAGTCACAGGACTTTGAGAGTAACAGTATCTAAAAACGTAGTTTGTGTGAAGTGCTGGCTGTCATTTCTGAGTCCTTACTTGATGTGAAGGGCTGATGTCTGTTTTGAGATCTTGAGTGGAATGCAGATGAGGCCCAAGTAACTTGAAATCTCTTAAGATTGTTTTTGTTCCAAGTATTCATGTTACAATTCTAGATCAAATGCTGTTGTCTTTAAGTGTGTTGTCCTTAGATTTTCTCTTCGCTAATGCATCTGTAGACCATATCTAAGCTAGCTGGACTTAACAGATCCATCTGAGCCAGGTAGATAATATCTTCTGTGATTTTACTATTTAGATCACAAATCAGTTAGGGTTTCTCTCAGATGTGGTAATAATCTTCTGTGTTACTCTAGATAGATTAATGCCTGTAAGTTGACTCAATTCCGCTGGTGGTTAAAATGCAAGAACATTTAAACTCCTTTTACAGATTATTTGAAACAGTATAGCAGTTACAAAGTGATTTACAGTATCTGTGTGATTCCAACACTGTCTTATTGGGAAAAATGGTGGGATAGACATTTTTAAAAACCAGTTCTTCTTTTGTAATGATCAGAAAGTGATGACTGCACAGAGGCAGCAATCTTTTGTGACTAACTTTTATGGAGCTGGAAATTCTGGCCTGACTTTTATGATTTTGTGGCACTAATGGGAATTTCCCTTAAATAGCATTTTCAGGTTCTTACCTACTGCAGAAGCAACGTCTTGTAAAGCTGCAAGAAAATGAAGATAAAAGTTGAAACTGTTTTAAAGTAGTTTCAAAGCTATAAGCCTGAAACGGATGCCAACACAGATGTAAAAGCTATTGGCAGACAGGATGGAAAGAAGTACCAAGAGGATTTGTGTTTTCCCTGGAATTACAGAGAGAGAGAGGAAAAAAAGGCTCATTCCAATGTTGATACTAATTGATGCTTATCTTACAGCTTACAAAGGTGGAAGAAAGTGAAGAGCACCTGACAAGATAGCAAAGGTAGTAAAACAGAGAAGATCCTGGCTACATGCAAATTATCCACCTATTTTTCTTTTTTCTGCTCCTAAGGCATACAGATGAGTTTTGGGTAGCAATATGGAAGCACTTCTGCACTGTTAAAAGCCTCTAAGCTGCTTATCTTTTAACAAAGACAACTTTCAACATGGGAAGATTTAACAGAAAAATGGAGAATGGAAACTTCAGAGAGGGTATTAAAGTATTTAATTATAAGCAAAGAGAGAAGAGGGAAGAAGAGTTGAGAAAGAAAAATGGAAACAGGATGAATGTTAGTCACCTCTTTTGGAATATGGATTAAGGAACACAAGGAATAAACATTCAAAACTTATCAGTTCCTACTGGGAAAGAAGATACTGTGTGTGGATATGGAAACTCTGTTACTCAAGACCAATGTCAGTACCAAGGAGATAACACTAAGGCCTATATGTTACTGTAGTTTTGCTGCTGACCATTACCTAAGTTCAATGAATATCAGGGAGTATAGAGGTTTTAATTATATACTCCTGTTGTATTTATAAGGTAATGCTTGCATTTTATTTACAAAATCTAATCCAATGGATAATTCATAGTGGGAAAACTATAATACAGTTGAAAAAAGAATCAGCAAAGAAAACCATCAACTGCAAGGGGAAAAAAAGTATTTCAATAGATTTACATGGCCATAACTTCATTACACTTACAGATATTACTTTAGACTTCTTTTTCTTTTTTGTGAGATAGAATGCTGCAGCAAGAATACTAGAAGGACCATTTCCAAAAGTAAAAAATGAATGTCTCTTGTCCAACTATGGTCTCTCAAGGAAGGATTTTAAAATAACTTCAGACACTGAATTTTTTCTCCACTAACCTACAGTCTGCAGGCAGGATGAAAAAGCTTCTTTTCCAGAAAGCAAAACGGGTTAAAGTCATGCCTGTCGTGTCACTCTAGATGCAGTTCTGTTATTTTTTCATCTGAGTTTCTGCCAGTTTATTTTATCAAGATATTCCCAGACTTAATTTTAAGATTTTTTGTTTCCTGAGGATCATCCTTAGAATTATTCTGCGACTTCCCATTCAAATATTCCTGTTTATACACCTTGAAAAATTATTTCCAGTTGAGTATGTAAGAGACTTCTAGTGAGACTGACCACTCTTTCATAAAAGATAAAGGCTTTGTGCATTAAGCATTGTTAGACAACCTATCAGAAATTCAGCCTGCCAATCTTCACTTGCCATTGTCTAGGATACTTAAATATACGTTGGATATCAGATTATAGCTCCACTTTGCTTTTTTGTTCCATTTTCTATTGTGATAAGGCATGACTATGCCAAAGTCACACTGAGAGTGTAAAACATGGAATGATCTCCTCACTGAAGTCAGAAAGTTTACTGTGAGTGTCACAAGTATGGAACAACACAAGTGCAAGATTGTTTGCAATTCTGAACTTACAGTTCTTACCATCTATAGTAATGTGCTACTTCTCTGCTTTGCATAGTGAGCTCCCTGAAATCAGGACATTGCAAACAAATCTTCATTGGGCAGGAGAAATAGAGTTGAAATGTCTAGTACCTACAGAATACACTGATTTTTCACCATGAGGACCTACTAATGTTGTCAGCTCAGTGAATATATCATGCATTTGGCAATTGATGTAAGTGACACAACTGGAAAGCTGAAGTAAAAGAGAAAGGTAAATTCTTGGTATGACAGTGTAGCCCAGGAATAAGTGCAAGGTAAACAGCCAACTGTTACTGTGGGCGATAAACAAAGTCAGGTAGCTTCAAAAGCAACAGGCCCAAAAGCAAGTCTGATGTGTGCTCCTACAGAAAAAAATTAAAAATAGTGTAACATTTGCTAGTGCAGGATATTTATTTACTCCTTTGTAACTGATTTTATCAGTGAAAATTGCAAGTTCAGATGCTCAGTCAGTGACATACGTGCCTTAAGTTTGTGCACTGCAGTAGTTGCTTCAGTCCTGCAGATGTTTAAGTATTACAAATAAGTCTTGTTCAATACTGCTTGCTTATTTATTTATTCAGTATACAGGTGTGCAGCTTTCTTTTTATAATATCTGTTCCAGACTATAGGAAGGGCATGGTAAAAGAGATTCCATAATTTTTGGATAGCATACATCTGTTTGTTTATGTACACAGTATGTGAAATTTGAGTAATGCTGATGAACAACTGCATTTGCCCTACCAGTTCCCAATGACAGCCATTGTATGATTGGGAATGGCTGCTGAGGGTTGGATTCTCACACTGAGCCACTCCGTAGTATGTAGCACTGGCCATACATCCCTGAAATCTTGGTGCAAGTACTGTGCCAGCATCTCAGATGAGGTAGCTGAGATCTCATGATATAAACATGTGGGACAGTGGGATCTTCAATGCCTGCACAGTTCCAACAAGATACTGACACCTGTCTAGATAATACTGCCAGTGAATGTTTTCACTTGTGTTAGTGTGCACCATATAATCATCCACATTCTTTTTCAACAGGTTTCTCTGTCCAATTCAACTCAGCAGAAAGTCCAGCTTGTTTTCTTCAGTTCACTGAGTTACTCATCGTATCTGCGGAGGAGTTTCTACCATGGCCTGAAATGGAAAAGTATTGGAATTTCTACAGAGCATGTGAAAAATTTGGATTCTGAAGTCTTCTTCAATGCCAAGATTTTTTTTTCTTCCATCATCGTTTAGTTCTGAATGTTCAAATGTTTGCTTCTGAGAGCTTTGTTACTATTGTTTTGATTAGTCGTTTGCCCTGCACTTGAAATAGGCTGAAAGATTGTTTGATTAAACTGAAGAGTACTGTGTAGCAGTTGGTAGTAACTGTCACTATCAAATGTTGTGCTTTAATGTTCTAAAATGGACAGGGCTTGTTATACACTGATCCACAAATCGTGTTCTGTTGTGCCAGCTTTCTGTGACACCCCACTGATTTCTGTGGCTTTTTATCCTCCCATGCTGGACAGTACCAGATAGATATCAGCACCAGTGTCCACTTGTTACATCTCAGTGTTGGACCCATCTGCCCTAGCATGTGCTGTCAGAAGTGGCTGCAAGAGTTTGTGCAGTAATGCAAGCTATTAAGTGAAAATCAAGATGGGCAGCTTGGACAGTCACCAGCAACTTTGCTTTGTGAGGCTTGGTTATGTGCAGGTAATTGAGAATGGGGTGTATGCTGGGAGAAGTTAGAAGAGGGCTCTTAAACTGTTGGAAAGTTACTCAGGGAAATTCTGCTGTTGCTTCAGCCAAATCCATCCGACAATCAAAAAATATGTGCCAGCACATGACAGGAAGTATGGTGAAGTCACTTCTGGTAAATGAGCTTTTCAGCCTAGCCACGTCCTGGATTTTCAGCCTGATTGCTGGGGGATTTCTGTGTGTTTTGGTTTTGCACAGTGTGAGTCTGCCTCAGTGGCACGTTTATTGTACATTTGTCTGTTAGGGGAATTATCTGTATTCAGGCGGTGTTCTAGTTCTTTCATTCCCTGAGTTGTAAGAAGACTTGAAATAATAACACCTTCTACTCCTAACTGGAGTGAATGGGGTGAGAAATGCCTCCTGTCAATACATAACATACTCAGTTCGCTGTTTGGAGTGTGAAGAGCTGTTCTGCAGGGATTTGATTAGTGTCTTAAACAGGAGAAGGTTTAGGGCAGACAGGCTTCTGATGGTCAGAGAGTTAATACTGTGCCTGAGGATGCATGAGCAATCATTGCCTGTTAGGCTGTAAAGATTAAAAGGAAAAAAAATGGAAAAGTAAAAAAAAAAAGCGAAGTGCCTTGAAGCCAGAGAAAGTTAAAGGCTACTGAGTGACGGGTATTTAGTAAAGGTCAGTGTGCAAGCGGCAAGTAAACAACATTCCCACAGCTGCTGCAGCAAAATGGACCTGAAGGAGTATTGGTCTGAGGAAGCTGTTCATTTGGATACTGCTGCTTGGGGCATCCCTGGAGCAGAAAAGTGCTTTTTCGTCAGAGGTGAAAGATTTTTGATTGTTAAAGTTACTGTTAGAGCCCCTTATATGTTATTTGACATCTTTTCTGCGTTAGGAATTGTTTAATAAAATTATAATAAAAAACTGTGAGCAGTTGGTGAATATTTCTGTAGTGTTACGCCGGTGTGTTCCTGCGACCTGAGGCAATGCTAAGGTACAGTAACAGAAGTCTGATTGATTCAAAGTGGGCAAAGGGTAAAAATGCAGAGTTACATGGAAGCAGCTCTCAGTGACATCTTATGTAAAAGTAAGCTCTTCAGTGTTTGTGTTGTATGTGAGCATCCTGGCTTGACAACGTTATCCGTTTTAATATGAGCAACAAGTGTGGAGCTCTGCTTCCTAGATCTGCACCCATGAATTTTTCATATTCTGCATACTGGAATCTTCTTAATGTAAAGACCTGCTCCGAGATGACAGAAGTCTTACCGTTGTGAACAGGATGTTTTCTCAGCTTAAATTTATTTTTTCTCGGCGTACTGTTGCATAAAAGCACAAGCTGCTAGCACAGGTCAGAGATGGGCAGCTCTTAGTGATCCCAGGTACAGCTGAGTAAGTGGCAAACGGCAGTGGCTGGTCCACGCGGCCCCTCCTGCTTCTTCTGTGATGCTGTTCTCTTGCTTGACAAAGCACTTCTCTACTGGCAGGCTGTGAATTAGTGCGTATTTCGTGCCGTGCAGAACAAAGGACAAGAAACACGAAGAATACAAAATCCTCGCGCTCTGTCTGCTGTTAACATTCAGATGCAGAGTAAGAGGAGAAGGAGACGGTGCGGTGAACAAAAGCCATGAAGTCAGATTTGCATTCCCACCAATTTACTCATTTATGTTTTGACATGATGGAGTAAAACAGGATCAGTGGCAACATCGCTCTCAGTTAGGAAGAATACAAGGTGTGGAACAAAAGCATGAGAGCGAGGGGAGATCAGCAGCTGGGAGGCAAACCTACAGCTGGGATTCATCCACATTAAGGCCAGAGGAGACCAATGTGAGACTTCAGTCTCCCGCATAGCACAGGCCGCAGGTAGAAGCACAGGAGGTGAGGGGAAATGAGTCAGGAACAGAGAGATGGACAAAGCTGAGTGTGGAGGATCAGCACAACACAATGTACTTTCTTGCCAGGCAAAGCTGAACTGTAACAAGGCAGAACTGGTGAGGCGAGTGAATGGCAAGAATGAGGGATGGCTGTGGAAAGTGATTTCAGCTCCTGTACGGTGCAAATACTCAGTGGCAGTATCTGCAAACTACGCTGAAGGGGGCACGGGGTGGGAGCAAAAGGTAAACCAAAATGACGTTGCCACAGGAATTGGAGTCGTTTCTTGGAGGTGCTGGAGTTGCTGTTTTGTGGTCATGGCACAGAGGCAAAGACTTTTTTTATTCGTGGATATCAAACATCGGCGGAAACTGCTGTTTTGAGAGAGCGAGCAACTTCGGGTGTGAGGTTTAGGCACAGTGAAATGACCAGTTTGGTCAGAAATTATCAAACAGACGATCTGGAATGTAAATTCCTGGCCGTATCAAGAAAAAAAAAAAAAAGAAAAAAAAAAAAAGAAAAAGCTTAAATGTGACACAGCAAGAGAGTGAAGCAGTTCAAAGATGAAGGAAGTTTCAAAAGGCCTTCGGATATACACGGTCGTTGATCCGGAATGAAGTTTTCCTGCTGGTATTGTTGCAGCAGCATCACCGGCGTCTGAATCGTCCGGCGGACGCGTCCTTGTTCCGCTCGTTGCCGCGCGTGGGGCTTCCGAGCCCGGCTCCGTGAGCCGCACGGCTCCACGCAATTCAGCTGCGGCGCGTCCAGCGCTCACAGCCGCCCGCGGGCGCGCTGAGCTCCGCTCCGGGAGCACAGCGGGCAGCTCCGTTCGGCCCCGCGGCGCCGGGCTGCGCCTGGAGGCGGCTGCAGCACCGCGACGTCCCGCTGCCAGCTCGGCCGTTTCCGCAGCTCGCCCAACCGACAGCGCTCGAGCTCCGCTCCGGGGACCTCGCCGCCTGCTCCTCCTCCTCTTCCTCCTCCCGCTGGCCGCCAGGTTGCGCGGCGGGCAGCGGTCCCTCCTTCCCTCCCGTCGCGGAGTGCCGCACTCACGCAGACACACGCACCGCGAGGAGCCGCGGTGAGAAGCGCTGCGGGCGGCCCCAACTTTCCGCCTCCCCGAACTTAGAGACTCGGCCACAGCTAAGGACTTCGGGGAGGAGGCGGGAGGAGGAAGAGGAGGAGGGGAAGGAGGAGGAGGAGTAAGGGGCGCGGCGTGGGCGCGCTGCTGCGCGGGGCAGAGGGCGGTGCGGTGCGGTGCGGTGCGGTGCGGGGCTGCGCTGGCAGCAGGCGTGCCGAGGAGCTCCGGTAAGATCGCGCCGTGTGCCCGAAAAGTTAACGGCGGGGTGAAACTGGCGGCTCTGACGGCAGAGGAGGAGCGGCCGCGGGCAGGTGTACGCCGGGAGCCGAGCGCAGCCCTGAGCCGCGGCAGCTGCGCCCGAGCGGAGCGGTGGAAGCTGCACGCGGGTCTGCAGCGCGGAGCGAACCCGTGGTGCTGCGGGATGGAGTCTCCGCCGTGTTGTGTCACCGCTCCGTAAATTGCTCTGAGCGCCTGTGTTAGTCTTAACCGGCCGAGTGCGCCCGCTTTTTTCCTTTAGCACGGCGCTCGTTGCTTCTAGCGAAGCAGAAGTAGGAGACAACTTCTCCTTTCAAGGGCTGAAACTTCTGTGATGCCGGAGCAGGGCTCCGAAGGGGCTCTCCCTCGGGGGACGTTCCCTTGAGGCTCTGCGTAATGTGACTTTTTGGGGTCAGCGTCCCACCTGCTCCGCTGCACACCCCCGAAATGATTCCGTCCGGCGGCGTTACTGCTGTGATTACCACGTGAGCTTTTTTTTCCCTTTTAATTATTTTATTTATTTATTTTCGCACTTGACAGCTTCGGGAATTAGCAGTTTGAGAGGGAAGGGACAAGGCAAACTTGTAGCTGAAGTGAAGGCAGTGAGAGAGGGATGTGCTGCTCGCTGTCCTGCACAAACAGAACCACAACAGTCCAGTGATAGGAGGTGGAAGACTGAAAACAAGTATAAGAAAGCGTGGTTGTTTTCTGTTGTTGTTGTTGTAACTGGGTAAATCCATGGCAGAAAGTCACGGGATGTTGGAATAGTGTGGAATAGAAAGTGCAGCCCCCAGCTTTGCCAGCTTCTGAGCTGTGAATTGATGTTAAGTGTATGTGGAGAAGAGGCTTGAGGTGCTCTCGTTATCTTTCTGTGCTTTGTACTCGCTTCCAAGAACCTGCTTTTGTGTACGCAGACACAGCGTCCTGGTCTGGAGGTGCCCCGTGGGTGAGATGTGAAGTGGTGTGCCTGCTCTTACAAGGCAGCATAGGAAGGAGCATGGGCTGCTGCCATCCTTGTGCATCTTCAGTTGTTGGTCGCATATTGGCTACTTCCTTTGGTCTGTTTTTTGTGCATTTTTATGTATGCTACCCCCTTGCAGAGTCATCCAAAATCACAGACAGCGCTGACTAACACTCTGTTTTGCACAATCCATATAAGCAAGCAGTTCTTAAGGGATGCAACTTGTTGGAAATGGGGAAAACTTGGCTTGCTTGTGCTGGATTGCTGTGGGAATGCAAAAGAGAAGCACCAAACAGTGAAATCCACTCGTGTGACAGCTCTTTGGGTTTTGCGGATAGTAATCTGTGCTGTTTGTGCTATTTTCTGGTGTAATACATGCAAATTATGTTGGTAAGTCCCCAGACTGCCAGCCATCACCTTAAAAATAGCTCTTTGGCTGAGACCAGATCTCTAGAATTCTTCATAAGCGGTCCAGGCAAATTAACCAAAGGTAAAATTCAGAAAGCACAAAGGGTCAAGCAGCGTGCTATCAGCAAGTGTAAAGACAAGCACCGATGTATAGCACTCAGGGAAGCCAAGAAAATGTTGAAACATTCATAGAGAACAGGTAAGTCCCAAGAACTTGTCAGCCTGCCAGCTGTTTGTCCTTTCTGCTGAGGACTCAATGGGTGCCTGAGATGTACAGCCTGGTATCAAGAAAAATCCTCAGATCTATGCATCTCCCTTGTGGGAGTTTCATGGCAATTAGCAGAGCAGAAAGAGAGAGTGTTTTCAGACTTCTGCTAAAAGACTTTAGGACACAACAATGCAGGCATAACAGAAGGGGCTTTTGGAAATGTGACAGCTCTTGCTCAGCACCAGGACCTGAGAGATGCTGATGTTCTTTCTGGTAGTTTCTGTGCCCGTACACAACAAAAAAAGCCGCATTGGGCAGGAGCATGGGCTATGCTGCTGGTGCTGGTTGGTGAGGTGGTTGGGTCTCGATCACAGGTGGTGCACAGGGGGTTTTGGTAGAAATTATGGTGTAATTTTACCATTACAGAAAAGGCATCAGGAGTCCCATGTGGCTTTAGCTTTTAAGGTTTACCAGGAAATATCAATGGAGGAGCTAAGGACGAGTCACAAAAAGCTCATTTCTGGCACATAAACCATAGGGTACTGAATCTGGCAGAGGAGGTAAGCTTTGTACATCTCTGCCAATAAGCCCAGCCTTTACAGATCTCTGACTGACAAGTTCCAGCAGGATGAGGATCTCACAGCACAATGTGCTGCTCACAAGTCCCTTCTCTTCCAGCTCAGGATGGACAACTCTGACAAAATGTGAGTTCTCAGGTAATGTCACACCCAGATGCTTTGCTATACGATCATTTTGCACCCCAGTGACAGAGCATGTCAGCCCCTGGCTTGTGGGCTGGCACTGTTGGGCAAGCTGGCAGTGAGAAGGGATGGCGTGCAGAATGTGCCAGTGGAAGAAAGTGACATGTGCTATAGGGGAACCCAGTGGAAAGTGTTTGGCATTTCTTAATGTACATGCAAATTGCACAAGACGTGGTTCCTCAAAATTTCTTTGTAACTGCTATTTGTTGGAACCTCATGTATAATGGCAAGAAAATGGGAACTGAGGTACTTATAGGGTCACATATTATTCCAAGTTGGAAGGGACTTGTGAGGATCATGGAGTCCAACTCCTGGGACCTCACAGCACCACTCAAAATTCAAACTATAATAGAATATATTATTGGTGGACTTGCATTGCAGGTCATTACGCCTGAAATAAGCTTCAGAAGGTATCACTGGAACCATCAGCATGATATGTAGCCCAGATTCCTGCCCTTAGGTTGACTGCCATGCCATTACCCAAGGGGAAAGTGTGGCCTCTGAGTGAAGGAGTCATGAATTACTGGGGACAGCACCACATTGACTTGTGTCCTCCTGGGGATGGTGCTTCAGCCTGGCTCCTGGGGAGCAGCCAGGCTGACCTGGGCTTTTCTGAGTTGTCCAGATGAAACATGGGACCTGAGAGCTAGGGCTGTACAGCCTGAAGAAGAGGAGGCTCCAGGGAGACCTGAGGGCAGCCTTTCAGTATCTAAAGGAAGGATGCAAGAAGAAAGGGGACAGGCTTATACGCAGGGTATGTGATGACAGGACAAGGGGAAATGGTTTCAAACTAAATGAGAGGAGATTTTGGCTGGCTGTAATGAAGAGTTTTTTTACAGTAAGGGTGGTGAAGCACTGGAAGAGGTTGCCTAGAGAGGTGGTGGAAGCCCTGTCCTTGGAGGCATCCAAGGTCAGGCTGGTCGGGGCTCTGAGCACCTGTGGGTGTCCCTGCTTATTGCAGGGGAGTTAGACTAGATGACCTTGAAGGGTCCCTTCCAACTCATACGATTCTGTGATGTAATCTTTCTTAAGTTTGTTTTCCCTATCCTTGCTGTGCTTAGGAATGCCATCTGAGCAAACACAAACAGGTGCTTATTGTATAGGTAATTTCTCCTTTCCTATGGTTTACTGAACAAGCCTGCTGTCGTGATTTTTCAGCTAAACTTTCAGACTTAAAAAAAAGATCCTTGCAGTCAGTGAAGTTCCCTTTGCTCCTTTGTGCACCATCATGGCACTTATCCGAAGCACGAGTAGACCTGGAGCTGGGGGAGCAGCTGACGACGGGGCTTTGACTGCTGCACAGAATGTCCCACAGCACTTTCAGGGCACAGATACCAGGAGGGGACCTGTAAGCACAGGGTGAGTGATACGATCGATGTGACAGCTGTGACGGGCAGGGAAGGTGGGTGCGACTTACAGTGAGGTCTGCAGAGAGAGCCTCAGATGAAAGGTGAAGGCATCTCTGCCCATTTTCAGGATAGGAACATGCCTGGCTTCTGGCTGCAGCCTCTTGCAGCACAGTGCAGTTTCTCCTGCCTTCATGTCCAACAGGAAGCTTCAGCCTTGTCGTGCCAGTGCTGCTGCCAATGTACACAAGCTCTGGCCCCTTTGGGTCTGATTTTTATGCTGTGCAGTAGTATGAGGGTAAAGGTTAACTCTCACTACACCATAGGGTATTATTATTTTAAACTTTTGTATAAGTCAGAATTTGTTAACTCCCACTCGCCCCACGATAGAAGTAAATTCTATTTACCTGTGTTTTTTTCCTCTGACTACTGACTTTATGGTGCATTAAGTCCTTGAAAAACAGAGATACTCCCACCTCTTAAAGTCTGAGAGTTTAAATGTGCAGCTCTGAGCCTTAGCAGTGCTGCAAACCCACCGGCTGGCAGGGCAGAGCTGTCTGGGGCGTACCAAGGGATTAGCCGAGAGTCTGTACTTATCAGGCACTCAGTAGAGCAGCTCGCAGCAGAATTTGCTCTGAAGCACCCCAGGCTAGCAAGGGATGCAGAGCAGTCAGGATGAGATGCCATCATGCGCTCACTCAAGAAATCACCTGCTTCACGCACTGGCCAAGGGAGCAGGGATGTGGCTTACATGGCCTTGGCGTGTTTCAAGAATGGACAAAGTGGTGCTTGATTTTCTATTGTGATTATGGGGATCACCTGTGTGTGTGTGAAGGGTGAATAATACCTCTGAGATCATCAAGTCCAGCTGTCAGTCCATCTCCACCATACCCATTAACCATGTCCCACAGTGCCGCACCTGCACGTTTCTTGAACATCTCTAAGGACAGTAACTCAGTCACCTCCCTGGGCAACTTGTTCCAATGCATCACTGCTCTTTCAGAGAATAAAATCTTTTTAATATCCAATCTGAACCTCCCCTAGCACAACTTGAGTACATTCCTTCTCATCCTATCACTGTTACACAGGAGAAGAGGCTGACCCCCACCTCGCTACACAACCTGCTTTCATGTCATTACAGAGCGCTGTAAGATCTCCCCTGAGCCCCCTCTTCTCCAGACTGAACAATCCCATCCCCCTCAGCTGCTCTCTGTAAGACCTGTGCTTCAGACCCCTCACAGCTTCATTGCCTTTCTCTGAATATGCTCCAGGGCCTCAACGTTTTCTTGTAGTGAAGGGCTCAAAACTGAACACAGTACTCAAGGTTTGGCCTAACCAATAAGAATAGGGTTAGGAATGGGGGCAGGAAGGCAATTAGAATTATGTGCTGTTGGCACACCCTATTCTGTAAAGAAACACAAATCTACGTACTCCATGAATATCCTAATATTTAGTGGTAGGATGGCAGCGTCATTGTGAGATGACGAAGTCAAGTGTGATATCCATAACCACTAAATCTTTGCAGAATTGATGTTTCTCAGTTGTCTGCTTAGAAGCTCTCTTTTCCAGAAGCAAAAACAAATCAGATTGTGAAAAACTATAGATACTGTTGTTGTTGTTCTTCGGGCACCGTATTATTTCAAATTTTCAGAATCTTAAAAGACTTACTGTTTGAATAGTCTGGAATCTAAAAGTAAAGGGGAGGTTTTCCACGTCATGAACTCCTCAAATACAAGTCTGTAAAACAGCATGGAAGTAATAAGGGAAAAACATGGGTTTCTTAGTTCTCCAGCTGTCAGTCCCTCGAAGAAGATCTGTGTATTACATCAGGCTGGTCAAAACAAGGGGTGGGCTGTGGGAGCAGGGCTGGCACTGGGCTCTACTGCAAGGAAGCAGCTCAGGGAAACAGGTAGAAAAACAGGCAAAGCAGATAAAGCCAACTGATCTAGGTCTGATGCCAGTATAAAGTACTCCTCCAGGAGCTCTGAGATCCCTATCGTAGATAAATTTGCAATGAAAATTACCAACTAGCACCAGTAAACACCAGTAAGTGAATAAATTATTTTTTCCAGGCTCAGGTGCCTTTGAGACTGGAGGAGCAGCATGTCAGGTGGCACACCTGTCGGGCTGCTGTTTGCTTTCATTTTTTTTCTTAATGCCACTTACATGAGAGCACCTACTTTCATTGACCCCCCTCTCCATTCTCCTCTTTCATCATTTTCTCACTTATTTTCTGCTGCTCAAACTTTACTCAGTACCTGGGTTTCCATATTTTTGTGTTCTTTTCTTTTTTTTTTTTTACCTGAGTGTTGGGAGAGGACCCTCATTCCTGCCCAGAAGGGTTTCTGCGTGGGAGATAGAACTGCACAGAGGGGCAGGAGGACTCGTGCTTCCCTGCATCTCCATTTCTTCTTCTCTCACAGATTTGTCTTTAGAGTTTATGTGAATCCTTAACTCTTGCTCTGTGCAGGCACAAAATCAGGAAGCCCCACGATGGCATTTATCCATCATGAGTACCCTATATTCCAGATACACCAGCGGGGAGTGCTGCCTACATTCAACTTGAATTTTCCAGGAATCCCTCTTCTGGTAGCAGCCAAAGCACCCTGCCATCCCAACAGATGGTGTTGGTCCCCACCTGGCATGACATACACTGAAGTAGGAAAGAAGCAGGATACATTAGGGAGAGAGTTATGTTAAGTGAGGCCGTGGCTGTTGTTCTTCTGCAGATCCAGGTTGCTGCTGGCTGTGTTTGGAATTCTGTTTGCCTACCAAACAAGTCCTTCAGGACGGGCTGGCAGAAAGCACTGCAGGAGGGCTGGTGTGTGCTGACTGGAGCGTGTCTCACAGCATTCCTCAGGGAGCCATGGTGCAGAGACTGCTGCAGGCAGACCCACTGGAAGCATCCTCAGACAGCTCTGCTGGCTCACCCCTCAATCCCACCCCCAGAGCTCCTTCCCATCCTGTAGTGCTGGGCTGCAAGGACCTCCAAACAGCAAACATGAGGAGAAAACCAAACTGAGTGCTGGGGAATTGCAAAGCTCCTTATAGTTGCAAATAATCTGGTTAATGAGTTCTTGGCAAATCAGCATGATCTGAATTCAAAATAGGATTCAGTCTTTTCTCTCAGGTAACAGCGAGAGGTAGCAGCCTCTTAGAAAAGGTGATGGACAGGGGGAAGATGCATGAAGTTCCCATAGGGAAGAGTTTGAAGGAGAGGAGAGACCATGATCACTTATTTGCAGCGGTCTCTTATGGGCAACACAGCACCAACTTTCTTACACAAGCACTATGACACCATGCTAACTCCCCTTAAAAACTGGTGTGCTACACAAAGGAACGTATCCAATAGTGCTGCCCAGTACCCACAAATAAGCAGAATAACAATCAGTAAGAGTTTCTTCCTCTCTCTTGCATACTCACACACACACACAGACACAATGGTGGGACGAGAAGAAATGTTTCCAGGTTGTGCCAGGGGGTGTTCAGGCTGAGTATCGAGAAATAGTTCTTCCCAGAAAGAGTGGTGAACAGACAAAAAAGGAATAACGAAACATTACATGGGAAAGGCTGAAAAAAAGGCTGCAGGTTTTGATGAGGCCAGTGAGGTGGCTGTCCTTTTGGATGGGTTAAAACAGACCCTTAAGGGTACATCTGGGGAGGGTTCTTCAGGAGAGCATGCTCCACAGTTAGCAAAGCAGTTGGTGCTCTCTGATGTGCACTGCCAATACCAGGGGCATGAGGGGTGGCCAGCTGGGCTGCAGGCAGAGTTGCTGTACAGGAGAGTTTCTCTGCTGGTCTCCATCAGAAACAAATCCAGAAGCACTCTAAGTGCTTCCACCACAGTGAGTTTTGCTCCGTGTCGCGAAATACTCAAGGACACAGTGAGACAATGCTAAGAAATAATGCATGACAGCGCAGTAGTATGGTTTCCCATGTGGTGCCTTAAACTTGTTTTTGTTCTGAAGGAGTGGGTGTGCACCCTGTACCAGATGTGGTTTGCAATAAACTAACTTGCATGTTCCTTGTTTGCATGAGGCTCTTTAGCGATTTACCATTGGAGCACAACATCCTGTATAATGCTGTGACTCAGCAGGTTAATATCTGAGTTTTCTGCTCCTCCTCCAGCAGCCACCTCCTGATTTTCCCTCCAGGGCCATCATGTTGCACAGAAGTGGATATGACTTCTCCTTTTCTTCTTTCCATATGTATGGTCCTACGGGAAGGGTGGTGGGCCATGGAAGGTGTCCTGTGCCACCCCAGATTTGCAGTTGACCATCTGAATAACAGTGGTTTGTTTGCCCCCATAGCATTGAGAACACACAACAGTTTCAAAGGTCTAGTTTTGCAAAGATTTAATTAAAAAGGTGATACTTCACGTAGGCACTCTAAATCAGGTTTACACTGTCCGGTGTTGTTTCACGGCATTGTACATGTTCAGCTATAAATAACACAAGGCTTGTAATATAGGAGAGTTACAAATGCTACTTGGAGCTGTCTGACTGCCTCTATGGTAGTGCACAGTGGTTTAAACTGGTGTCTTTAGAGGAGAATGCAACAAAATCTAGAGTGTTTAGCTGCAAGAGTGCTTTATTCCCAGGACAATCATTGCCCTAGGGACCAGGGCTACCACCAGTAACTTTTATAATTTATTTATTTATTTTACAGAGAATTATAAGCCAACTTTTTGATTGTAAAGATGCAAATGAATAAGCAAATTTTGCTCTAATCCAGTTTAGTTTCAGGAGCTAAACTGAAAAACAAGACCAAATATGAACTTTCACTAAAATATTGTTTAATATTGCATTTATTTTACAACTTCTTCCATCCTGTATAACTGAAAAATCCTAGGATAGGAACAGTGCCTTTCAAGTTACTGGGCGGAGGGAAAATGGTAGCTGTGGAAAGTGCCAGCTAAATGCAAAAGCACACGACTGTTCACATACTGCAGACGTGAAGCAGTGGCCATAGTGTGTGGGACTCTCAACCCAGACTGCACCTGCAGGTGACCTCTGCTTATCCCTTTTCCTGGACAGTCCCTTAAATTCTGGTATTGCAGGAGGTACAGTGGAGCCTGGCTGTCAGTCAGAGCAGCGGTGATGTCTGTGGTTCATGAGGGAAAGGTTTTAGCTGGGCCATTTCCCAACCACCGCACTGCTCTTCCACCTGGAGTGCTTACAGATGGGATCTCCTTTTCTTCCCCGCTGCTTCATCTGCTGTCAGGTGGTGACTGGACCCTGTGTGGCATGCATGGCTGTACAAGCACAAAAACTGTCAAAGCAGCAGCCTTGCACTGAGGGACAAAACTACTAAAAGGCTGCAGGGGGTATAGACACTTTTCCTTTGCCCATTTGCTCTGAGTGCAAGCAGCAGTGGTGAGGGGAGAGCCACTTTACAGTGTGCCTATCTAGTAGAGCCTAGAAATAGTATGTGCCTGCTGAGCTAGAATTATAATTGGTTTAACACTTCTCTTTTTTGTCTCTCCCAAAAGAATACTAAAAGTGGGTTTTAATTTACCTTCAATTAGCCTTTCCTTGGGTTTCACCCTGTAAGCAGTTAACATCTCAACCAGCTGCAGTCTCTCAGTAGAATTTACACGCTTCTCCGTTTTTCTGCTATACCATAGTAAGCTGTGTTGTAAAAGCTAGAAGAAATAAACACTGGTTCAATTTGCCTTGCTTGCCATGTTGGTGAATGTTACTTCTGCCTCTGTAAAAGTGTTCCAGTATGAACTCGGAGTTGGCTGTGCCTTGTGGTGGACACAAGTGGGTTGCCTCTGGCTGGTGTACAGATGCAAATTCTGCTTTCCATGTGTATGATGACACTGCGGGACATGTTTCTGGGCACTCTGCAGCTGACCAGTTTGCAAGCAAGAATGTTTTTTTTTTCTCAGTAAGGTAAACTTTTGCACAGCCAGCGGAGAGCAGCAAGTAGTGACTGATGCAGTGATGTTTTTTCTGCAGTAATTAACTTCCCCAGACCTTTGCTGTTTACCCAAAATATGCATTATATGTAAACACCAATGTACATTATTACCTCTTTTCTTAGTTCCATCTCCCCATGGAAGAACAAGCTTGTCTAATTCCAAGCGTGCATTTTCTAGCACGCTTATGCATTCAGCATGGTCTTCTTCCCCATGCTTCCCTTAGCTGGCCAAGCTCTGCTCATCACTGTCAACAGTTTCAGTGCTCACTGTGAGTTCGTGAGGCTCAAGAACAATCCCTGCTAAAGAAGCCTCTCCTACAGGCTTTTTCGTCACTTTAATTCCAGCAACAATGAGTTATGCTGCCATGAGATAAGTCAAAATGCTGTTTGCTTGGACAGTGTTCAAGGACAGAGAGAAGAAGAAAGCCTATGTTCTGATTGTGTGGGCTTTATGGGTTTTGATGAGGGGTTTGCAAGCCACAGAAGAGCTGCAGAACTCTTTTTCAGGCTCCCAAAAGCTGCACTGTATCAAAGCCCAAGCATGGAGTGCCATGCATTTCCTGGTCCTTCTGTAAGTCTAGTCGATGTAAGGAGGGAGTTTCTCTTCCAGCTCAGGCTTCCCTCAGTCCCACTCAGGAGGGTTTGCTCTGCTGACAAAAACTGGCACAGCTCCTGTATTCTTTATCTAGAACACCCGGTGTCTTCCTCTGCACCAAGGACTTGATGCATGGCTGAAGTCCTTTCGGGGGCATGAAACTCTCCCTTTGTTTGTCCTTCTGCGTAATTGCATAGCTTTCACAGTTGCATAAAGCAAATGGCTTGAAGAATCTGAAGGTGTAAAGCTGCTCAGTTACAGAAAACCCAGCTATTCCCTGAGTGGAAGGAAATGGTACTATAATAAATCAGATGGTCAGTCCTTATTCTGGTCCAAAAGGAAATAAAAGGAAATTCAGAAAACAGAGTAGTAGTCACAATAAGCATTTTTGTCTGTAAAAAAAATCCAGTTATGGCTATTGGCAGCTACTAATTGCCTTAAGTCTTGGTGTTGGAGAATTGAGATTTCATCCATATTTATATCTTAGCTAATGTAACTCTAGAAACTCCCAATGGCCAGCTGATTGCCTAATTCTTTCTTGAATCCTGCTGAGTTCATGGTCTTTAGGATGCCTTCTGACAGACTGTAACCACATGTATAAACACATGTATAAACTATAAACACATGCATGTGTTCTTACACAATGTGCATGAGTTTCCCTTGTATTTGTTGCATGTCTACTTTCTTTGAACTAACCTTGCTCTTGTATTACAGATGCAAGGGATTAATAAAACCCCCACTTTGTCTCCTCTAAGCCATCCAATACTTTGCATCCCATCTAGTGAATGCTTGGACCAGATACTGTGCACATGTATATTGTAGCCATAAGGTGTGTTTTGATTACGAGATATGGCCACACTCCATTAATTCCTTCAGCAGTGTTCTCACGTGAGGGAGACAGATATTTTAAGAAACAAAGTATGATGGCAGTGGCACCCCCTGTTCCTACTGGAAAATCGTTGTGCTTTTTACAATTCCTTGTGAAGACAGAACATTGATGCTGCATAGTTAGTACTTGAGAGAAAAATTACTCACGAGCTTGATATCCATTGTGGTCAGTGCTACCCAAGGTATGTGCTTTGAGCAATTGTAGGTGACTTGTACTGTCTGTTGCCTCCTGTTCATTCCCTCTCCTCCTCCAGGGATGACCATGTGTGTGGCACAGTGCTGTGTGTGAGAGGGGCTTCAAGTGCTGCATGTGCTAAGAAATAAGAGCTGTGCACTTTAACCAAAAGCTGATGAGATTTAGTGGGACTCTTCTGTCCTGGGGGTTTCCATTCTCTTCTCTCACACTGTTGCTTGTGAAATCCCTCTCTCTTGTCCTGGTTAGAGGCAAATGCTTTGTGCCTAACAAGCAAAGCTGTTGCTGCTATACCAGTACACTGAGCCTGGCTTTGGACGCAACAATGCTGACTGTGAATTTAACGCAATAGGGATGAGTAAGAGAGACAGTGGCATATTGGTTGTGGTTGCCCTGATGAAAGGTGGGTGGGATCACACACGGCCTGGTTCTGCTTACCACTGTAGTGATAGTGAAATTGTTGTGAGTTGTAAGAAAACAGCTGGGCTGAAAATGTAATGTCTAGCTCCTGGTACTATCATCTGAACACATGCTGACCAGGATCAGGGAGAGCCTCCATAACAAAGGGTTCACTGGAACAGTTGAGGTTTCTCACCAGTGCTCCTTAGTTCCATTCTCTGCAGGAATTCAAACCACATCACCAGAGGTTTTTTTTGTTTCTAGGACCTCTTTCTATTGCATAATAGTACCTTGTGGTTGGCAGTGCCAAAATCAATGGGAACGTTCAGCTGTGCTGAGAATAGGTGCTTTGCCCATCAGCTGGGATATAAAAACCTCAGTGCTATCCTGGTGATTTCTTTCTTATCCTGACCTATCTCCACACCACACCAGAATCCAGTGGTCTGGAATAGCAGTTTTAGGCAGGTAACTGTCATCTTGGCTTCTTTGTTGGTTCACCTAGAAACAGAATGTTTGATGCTGGGTGGGGCTGACCAGGACTAATGTACATATAGGCTTTTTGGAGCACTGGAGAGCATGTTTGCTTTGTTTTGCCTTGTTTTTCTTCTTCTGACCTCTCAGTTGCCTTTGTGAAAGAAGTAGCTTTGTTCAGTCAAGCGTGATATTGATTGCCCTTGGTGGGTAGACAGATGACAGGGTAGAGTGGCAGGGTGGGCTGCCAGAGAGATCACACTCTACGTCCCTGCTTCCTGCAAAGGAAGAGCTGAAGAGCTGAAGAGGGAAGGAAGAAGACAACGGACAGAGGTAGAAGGGAAGTCTGGATTAAACATTAAGACATTGATTACATACTAGTTTGGAGAAAACTTGAAGACAAGGTAGTGCTAACTGAGGAAGAAAGTGGTATGTTGGCTTTGTGATAATGGAGCATTGGAGGGTGAGACCTGTTCTTTCTCATCATTAGTTAGTATGCTTGATGGCTGTTTGCACAACCTACAGAGAGCTCAAAGCTCTGGCTTTTATAAATTGAGTACATTGTGCAGTCCCTTCCCAATCCATACCCAGCATCACCAGGTGTAGCACAGAGCATGCCAGAGGATCAGGCAGGCCTGGTGAATCTGCGTGGGCAGCTGCATGAAGAGTTCACATCAAGGCTGCTGCATCTATTCAGGGAAAGTGACATTTCCTTTCTTTTACTCCCGGAGAAGAAATATCAGGGAAAGGAAAACACAGGGAGAGAGACTAAAGAAAAAGCTCCATCATGACATGCTACGTTTAGACCGCAGAGCTAGAGGTTGTGAACAGGCCATAATGGGTACATTAAAGATGGCCATTAGTATCTTACTAAGTGTTGCATGCACATCTCAGTCTTTGCTTTTACATACCTAAATGGAATCTGCAAGCATTTGAGTCACTTCTGGTAATCCCACTGTCTTGTTCCTGCCTGTAGCCGCACCTGAAAACTGTGAAGAGATGCAGGGTAGCTCCCGCATTTGGTTTGAAGGATTGATGTTGGTGTGCCTTGTGGAAGCATAGCTCCTGTTGAGGTTTGTACTGTTGAGGAGAAGGCACAACACTATAGGTGTTTGCCTTGTGTTTGTCATAGGGAATTACGGAGAAGGGCTATACTGAGCCATCCATCCACGTGGGTAATGCTGACACTGGCTGGGGCATTTTTGCAATGGCACCATCATCTGATACATAGCTTCAGGAACCAGAGAACACACTCTGCTTTTCTGTGTCCACTCTTTGTTCAGCAAGGAGAAAGCAGAGTGGGAATTATGTGGGGGACCTGGAGGCAAGCTGCCTGCTGTGCAGGCAGTCTCCCAACATGAGACTATGTACAACACTCCCAAATCGTCTCTTGGTTTGCAAAAGACCGTGTTGTTCCTGTCCTGAACTGAAGCCTCTCTGTCATTGCAACAGCATTACGTAAGATTTACAGCAGGTTACATGCATCCTTCTGTTGACTGTGCACGTACAAAGTTTCAGAGCCAATAACAAGTCAGAAGATAGCTGGCAAAGTTGGTGGGCACTATGAAGCATTCTGGATCAGTTTCTTCCCAAAAGAAAATGTTAGGAGTTGTTCTCCAAGAACAGTGCAATCAATGAAGCAAGGAAATGGAGCTTAAACTAATGCTTCACTTGTTTGTGGACTCTAGTCTAACTAGTTCAGGATCAGAAACAATTAAACTTGCACTCAGCTGGTAAGGCAAGAATATATGGAAACAGGATCACTGTGTTGAGCTTTGCTTGCTGTACTATCTCAGTTGCTAAACTGCTTCACAGAAGTGGTGTTATATATCCTGTTCCATAAAAAAGGGCCTTGTCTCTGCTTTGCAATCACAGTTAAGGGTGACTCACAAAGCAAGATATAAGCACTGTTTCTCACTGCTGCCCCACCTGCCTTCAAAGGTTGTGTTATATATTACCTGCCGTGGGTGGAAATGCTGTGTCTTCATATGTCTCTTTCTTTCAGGGGAGATTAGCAGTACTTTCAAGAAATCTGAACTTCAGACATGTCAGACCCTGCTGGGAAGGGACAGGAAAGAAATTCATTTTTCTTCGGATTTCATTGTCCAGCCCCAGTATTAAAGACAATGAGGATGCTCTGAATGAATTCTAAAGCTTTCAAGTAAATATTTTCTCTCTCTCTCTCTCTCTTTTTTTTTTTTAATCTAATGCCTACTGTTAAGCATGCATTCTTTGCAGACTCATCAGAGAGTCTTTTGCTCCTCCCTCTGAACTCTGTTGCTTCAGAAATTAAAGTCTCCATCTTACTCACTTAAGAGGACAAGCATGTTTCTGGCAATTCAAGGGTTGCTGTACCTCTCTTTGTGTCTCAAAAAAAAAGGAAAGAATGTGCTCTGGAGAATATACAGGAGGAGTCTTATTCAACCAGCTTATTATTTATCTGGTTATTATCTGAAATCAGAGGTGTTTTATTGCCTTTGGTCAGATAACTGGGGCAATGAAATCATTGTCTGATATTGTGGCAAAATCTGTTTTTGAATTAACGTGATGATTAAAAAGAAAGGTGGTGTTTATGTTGTAAAGATGTAATTGCCTCTGAAGCATCATTCCTCTTGTAAAATATCAGTGTATCTCCGTTTTCTTACAGAATGAAGAGGCATAAGTTTCCCTACAAGTGTCCCACAAGAAGGAAGATTATGATCCTGTGTTTCACAGCGTGGGTGATTGCTCTCCTGAAGCTCCTCCATGTTGAAAGACACTTCTTTCCACCTAAGAGTATTTATTTGGTTGAGCACTTCTTGAGCACTTCTTCTTATGTTAGAAACAGATATTCCTATCTTAGAAACCAATTCCAGTATGAGATTAACTGTTCATCTATATACGAACAAGATCCCCAGGAAATTGGCAAGAGTTTAGAGATAAGAAGGAAAGATATAATTGATTTAGATGATGAAGATATCACTGCAATGACGAATGATTGCGACATGTATCGTAAACTGAGGAAATACCACCTGAAACCTGTTTCTCCAGAAGAAGAGAGTTTTCCAATAGCCTATTCTTTTGTTGTTCACAAAGATGCAGTGATGGTTGAAAGGCTCATACATTCACTGTACAGTCATCAGAATGTATACTGCATTCATTATGACCAAAAAGCAGCAAAAAGTTTTAAATCTGCTATGAACAATCTAGCTAAATGTTTCCCCAATATTTTCATAGCATCAAAACTGGAGATGGTGAACTATGCACATATTTCAAGACTGCAAGCAGATTTAAATTGTTTGTCTGATCTGATGGACTCTGCAGTTCCCTGGAAGTATGTTATTAACTTGTGTGGCCAAGATTTCCCTTTGCGATCAAATTTCCAGTTGGTTGCTGAACTGAAGAAACTTGGTGGGGGAAACATGCTGGAAACTGTAAAGCCAAGTAGTAGCAAAAGAGAACGATTTACATATCATCATGAACTTATGAAAGTGCCTTACGAATACATGCAGATGCCTGTGAAAACCAATGTTTCCAAGAACCCACCGCCTCATAATATTGAGGTATTTGTTGGCAGTGCCTATTTCGTTTTAAGTCGAGCTTTTGTTCAGTACACCCTTAGCAGCTCTCTTGCAAAAGACTTTTTTGATTGGTCAAGGGATACTTACTCTCCAGATGAGCATTTTTGGGCCACTCTTGTGCGTGTTCCTGGGGTGCCTGGGGAACTTTCAAGGTCCGCCCAAGATATCACAGACCTGCAGAGCAAAACTCGTTTGGTGAAATGGAATTATCTTGAAGACCATTTGTATCCTCCGTGCACTGGTACTCACCTTCGTAGTGTTTGCATCTATGGGGCTGCAGAATTAAGATGGCTTATGAATTATGGCCATTGGTTTGCCAATAAGTTTGACTCCAAAGTAGATCCTGTCCTGGTAAAATGCTTGGCAGAAAAACTGTCAGAACAGCAAAAAGAGTGGGTTTATTTGTCTTCTGACAAACATTTTCTGCGTATCAGTCCTGCAAATGCCTCCCTATAGCAGTGCTGCTGTCCCAGCTGCCAGTACTGTGTACTGCTATAGCCTGGGGCCTGGGATTCTCCTGTCCTAACCTGCTGCAGAGGAGTTCCTTCTCCTTTAATTTCAGGACTTTGAAGAGATGTGGTATCTGAACACCATTTGTGAAATTAGCAACTCTCTTGCTGACTGTTTTTTTAACTTGCAACAACGATCCCATAACCATTCTTCAAGGTGATTCTGGAAGGGTAAGGATTGCTTTTTGGAGTCCCTGACACTGTCTGTCCTAATGGAATACTTCAGAAACCTGTTTTACATTGTGTGTTTGTGTCTTTCCTAAGAAACCCCACCATCCCTGTTCGTCTGTCTCCTTTTCCTGCACTTTTTCATTAAGGTATGAAACAAAGACCTCTGCATCTGCTACCTCAGGAAAACTGGAAGTGCCCAGCTCACAGACACAACCAAGAGAACAGAGTGACTCCCCTGGGCTGTGCAGCCCCTGCTGCAGCCTGGACTGCCCCAATCCCCACATGCATGTGCTGACAGAGCTATGATGTTAATGCTTCTGGAGGCACAGTGGAAGAGGTACCCTTGAATGCCGCAGTGAACACAGCATTATGTCCTTCTTCCAGCTTGTCTGCGCATGGTTTGTCTTTCTAGAGCCTGTGTCTGGGGCTGTGCTGTGCCTATGGAATGGGTGGTGGTGGTCTGAAGCAACCTATACGAACACATGCAAATAACACTCTACTGTTCTTCAAGAGCAGTACAGGTAACCATGCCAAAAGATGTCTCCCCTGCCAATAGAAATATCATCCTGTAAAATTCCAGTCCTTCTGAGACAGCATTTTTACATGCAATATGTAACAAGTGCTATTTATAATCAGTATTCAGCAGGGTTGTGCTATGCTGAAGTGCAAAATGTGCTATGTCCAGCAGCAGTTGTGAGGACAGTCACACTGCAGATAGGAAGGCCTTGTGTAGAAGTAACTTTCTGTGCAAGCCTCACAGCCTCATGCACCCATGATCCAAGGCTTATCTGTGTCCAAGGACGTTCTGCTTCCGAGCAGGTCAGCACTGGAGTAGCTGTGCTTCAAGACAGCCCATGCTGCCCATTTTCCCCAACATGGAAAGGGGCTGGGCAGCCTCCTCTCAGCTGGGCAGATGCACAGTGTGAGGGAATAGTTGGTCAGCACAGAACCTTTGTGACTAAGGAATAACTTCTGCCATTTCTGGGGATTCTCCACAATTTTGCTGTGCCACCAGCTCAGTTCTGGTGGTTCTAGTGGGTCTTGTGGTCCAGCTTGCTCTTTGTTGCTGTGCCATTTCTGCATATGTAGCTCTTATCCAGGGACCTCTTCCCATGAGCGGCTTCAGGTGTCTGGTTTAGTGATCCTCAGATTGCCAAAACAGTGATCATGTCCGGTGTCCACAAGAAAACTTAGTTTCTTCTTTGAGTTTTAGGAACCAACTCATTCCTTTGTCTCATTATTATTATTATTATTATTATTTTAATTCAGCTTTTTAAAATTCAGTCACAGTCAACATGTTTATGGCTTAAGCTTGGGCTTGAGTGAAGAGTCATGGGCCTTTTCCCCATTTGTGACACTGATTTCTTTTTAGTCTTCAGATGAGTCATCTGACTTTTCTGTTCCAGCTGTAAAATGGAAACAACGCTCTTATACTTTGTCAAGCATTTGGAAACCTATGGATGATGTTCATTTTGGGCTGGATGCAAAGTGCTAATTGTTGATCAAAGCTATTTATGATTAAGTCTGTGTATGCACAAGTCGATTATTTCTCTGATGTACTGTTTCTCAAATAAATGGGGATTATTTTTATAGTGTATGTTGCTTACTTTGGTGACTTGCCACATCTCGCACCTGACTTGATATTTTGCAGAATATGAAATATTGTTAGTACGTACAGATTCAGACACCAGTATTTGACTTTTCACATGGAAAAAAGTTAATAAAAGAGGGCACTGGGATGCCAGAGGACCAAGCCTCAGCCTTCTGTACACGTAAACTGATTTTTAATGATATATAATTAGATAGCTGATGACTTTTTACTTATATGCAAGTACATGCACACGTTCCCATTTGTGTTTGAATTATTTGCTTCATTATAAGTTTATAAACAAAACACACCAGCATAATAAACTTAACTGAAGCAAATAATTTTAATCAATGTGCAGCTCTGTGCTGCTTCAACTGAATTGGGTTAACAATGTCTTTGATTTAAGTAGTCTGAAATAAGGCAGTACTTGCTTCCTAGGTAACAAAGAAGTGGATGCAAAGATGACGTAAGATAAGGCACCATCACACATTACAGTGTTAGCTTTGCTAGCTGGAAAAGTACAAGTTGTATATAGTTTCTTCTTTATGAATTATAAATATACCTATTTATGAAGGTAACTTCAAAGGCCAATCATGCCTGTAAAAGGCAGTTTTCAAAATCATAGGATCATTCAGGCTAAAGATCATCAAATTCACACTCTGGGGCAATATGTCCCAATTTTCCTGGGTTGAAAATTTGCTAAAATATAAGTTGTTTAGCTTTTGAATAATATTCTGTGTTTTTTGTTTGTTTGGTTGGTTGGTTGGTTTTTGCTTATTTGGTTGGTTAGTTTGATTTAGTTGTTGTTATTTTTTGTTTTTTGTTTTTGACTTTGCTATTAGCAGTGTGGGTGTGAAGTTGATGTATGTGTCATAGTTCAGATAGTACACTTGATTAGATAGTGATGTTGGGGATCAACGTCTTTATTTGCCTTTGACTTCACCACCTTTGTTCTTTAGACAGGTGGGTCTTTCTTTGCTGAATCATGATCCAATAATGCCTTAATCTCAGTGAGAAAAGTAACAGAACCCAGCTCATGGGAAAAATAAACAAAAAACAAACAAACAAAGGTATCCGATTTGGGCTGCAACTTAGATTATAAGCAGTAGTTTGCTCTCACAGGACTGATTTTTATTTGCCTTAGTAAGGTCCAGATTTGCCTTTCTTCTTCTTTCTGCTCCTTCCTCACTCTTCTTGTTATTTCATAAATTTGAAACGCACATATATTTGCTATATCAGATAGTTCACTCTCTTTTTCTCTTGCTCAAGATGTCCTTTTTCCACCCATCCTGTCCTTTGCTGGCTGCATGATGGACTATCAGTTCTCATGGTCTTCCTATGCAGGAAGGATGTGATTGCAGAGCACTGATGTTGTTTCTGCTGTCAGTATAGGTACAGCCTGCTGCTTTATTAGTGGCTGGAAACAGCTGCTGAGTGCATCCTAACATGAAAAGTTAAGTGAACACAGTAAGAAACAACGTGCTTTAAAAAAAGAGGTGCCAGACATTTGTGCAGCTTGTCTCACTAATGAATTTCCAAGACTGAACATGGAGTTAGGAAGGAATACAGAAGCACAAATGTCTCACAGTGTATTTTTCTTGATATTAGAATGAAAGATTGTGAAAGGAAACACTAGAATTTAGACTAATCTAATCTATAATTGTAATTAAAAAACCACTTGGTCTGTTAACCCTGGGTTAACAGTGGTTACTCCATCATGGCTCTAACATTCGAGGCAGAATGTGTGACCATGAGAAAAGAAGTTTTGGTGCAGCAAATAAAGAGCTTAAGTGGCTGTTGCATATTTATGGTGTGACCTCAAATTTTAGTTCAGGTATGGTATCTGACTGTGTTGTTTTCATAGACCCTGCTTAGTTGTTGGTGGTGATAGCTCCCATTTTCACAGAAATGCTACTGCAGAACAATGTCATCTGTTAATAACAGACAGTAAATCTTCTCTGGAAATGTCTCAGCACTGTTTGGTCTCTCAAGCCAATAGCTGTACACTACTGTGTTCCTCTTTTTTCCAAGCCTATCAGGCTTTGTGAGTTTCCCATGGCTAAACTACACTAATCCTTAGAGCAGCAATCCTTTTTTAGAATGAGAGGAAATCAAATACCATGCAGCTTTGGACTGGAAATTTTCTCAAGTAAGATAGAAAGGAGCTAGAAGGCATATTGGAAAGGTAGATGGGAAAAATATGTTTCCTTGGTATAGAAGTGCCACATATGTGTCTTAGCTAAGAATGGCTTAAGTGAAAGTACCTATAGCATGGATGCTGATGCCATCTCTGATAAAGGTAAGCAAGACTTGGGTTAAGTGCATTTTGAAAATGAAAATCGTTAAAGAGAAAATGCCCAGAGCTTGTGTCAGCTTCTATTCCTGTAAGAAATAAGTACTTAGAAAAATATTGAAAATGTACTGCAGCTTGACTAGTTGGTAACTCCAGAGTACTGTGATATTTGCAACAGGAAGGGTGGAAAAAAGTGTCTGTGAATTCTTTGCTTAAGGCAGGTCAATGGTTTTTAATGATATTTTCTGTGTTATTTCTAGAAACCAATTTAAACATGTGCTAATGTGAAAAATATGCGACTGACTTCTACCTTGCATCTCAAGTGTTAGCTGTAACACATTCGAGTTTATTTAAAAGTCTCTTCTCTGGGCTACAATGAAGAGACTTCATTGTGATTTAATTAAAGGCAGCATCTTTCCTATTGCTGAGCATTTTTTACTGCTTGAATTCATTCTCTGAGACTGAAAGGATGGCAAGCTTTACCCAGAGTGATGAGAAGGAGATTAGAGAGGAGTACACCAAGATTCTGCAGGTGATATTACTACCACCTCAGCATAGCAGCTGGGAAATCAGAACTGGATCATTGAAAATTAGCATTAAAGTCACCACTTATTCACAAACCTAGCAGGGACTGGAATTCATACAGCTGGTATGACTACATGCAGATATTTTATCTCTGAAATGTTAATGGCCATAGGAACATGGCCACCCTGTACAAGAGAGATCTAGATGTATAGAAAGGTCCAATAGAGGACTATCAAGATGATGAAGGGACTGGAGCATCTCTCCTGTGAGGAGAAGCTGAGAGATGTGTGACTGCTCAGTGTGGAAAAGAGGAGGCTTGTGGGGGGTCTTATCAATGTCTAAAAATACCTGAAGGGAGTGTGTTAAGAAAACATTGCCCAGTGCCAGGACAACACAAACTAGGACACAGGAGTCTCCCCCTGAACACCAGGGAGCACTTCAGTTCTGTGTAGGTGTTGGAACATTGGCGCAGGTTGCCCAGAGGCTGTGGATTCTCTTCCTTTGAGATCTTCAGAAGCTGCCTTGTGATGAGCCAGGGCATCCTGCTCTGGATGTCTCTGCTCAAGTGGCAGTTGGGCCAGATGGACCCAGAGATATCTTCTAACATGAATGAACCATTCTGTGATTATGAATTTGTGAAAAACATAGGTGGAGCTGCACTTTTCTTTGACAAATTGAAATACCAGCTGTAGACAAAGAATGGCAAGACCTTGCAAGACACTTAGCAGAAAAGTAGTAGTAGTCTTCTATCAAGAGGTTCAAAATGGCAGAAATGATGGCATCATGTCTTTACCTTCTCTAAGAGTTATTATACTTCTATGTTTCCTGTGGTTTCATCTTATCTATTAATAATACAGCCCCAGGTCCTTTGTGTCCTTAAGATACCCATATCAACTAAATTTTGCCTCTCATTTAGTCTAAGTTGCTCTGGAGTTTAGACCTTGCTTTTCTTCCAGCAGCAGCTGTAAGGGCTCTCAATACAATAATGTGGGGAATGGCTGAATTTCCATTTAATGGTCTTTGGTGGGACACATGCATTTGCTTAGCTACTCTGGGCCTGAACAGAGTACAGAGAACAACACTTAGGAGCTTCCATCACAAAGAGATTACCCAAATTTTATTCTGCTTGTCTTTTGAAGAAAACTAATTCTTTGTTCCTGTGCCAAGCAACTGCTTTCTTTCACTCCAGATTCTGCTTGGTAGAGGCAGAGATTTATATTAAAAACCTGTATCAGAAAGAGGCATCCAAAGGAGCACAGTCATGTACATCATTAGAAAAGGGGAAGAAAAGTTGGTTTAGAAAATTCATTTCAGGAAACTGAAGAAATTGATGATTTGGGGACAAAATAGAAATAAAATGCACAGAGCTATTATCACATGCAGATTACATGCAAACAGTCAGAGAGTTACTCCTCTGACTGCTGCATTCATTCAAAAAGGAAAAAAGTCTTATTTCCAGCTTTGCTGTAAGACAGAAAAATTAACTAGAGAAATAAATAGAAAAGCATCTGTCTGTCAGCACATACAACACATCTGCCCAAGGATGGGGCTGCCTCTCAAGCAAGGCAGGCTGGAGCAGGAGTCAACCCAGCAGGGCAAACACTGCCTCCTTCACTTCCATAGAGCCTATCAGGATTACAGTTTTCAAAATCAGTCAGCTAATTGTATTATCTCTATTGTTGGCTTTGTTGTTGGCTCACTGGATGAAGATTTTAATCTTTGAATTCTCTCTTATGGCTTTCTTAAATGAAGATTTATTTAAAATTTCGTTTTGTACATCATGGGATAGACACAATAGGTCTTGTGCTAAACGCCTTGTCCTTCCTTGAAATCATGGCAGCCAAATTTGGTTCTATGGTCATAAAACCATGAAGAGCCAAATAAATGAAAAAACGAGTCTAAAAACTAAAAGGAGTTTATTTTGGTTGCTGGGCAAATTACACATCACAGAGGTGCTGCTCACACTGTGCCCCCTTCTCTGTGTAACACCACTTCCCCTTTGCTTCCCAGGGCCTCGGGGCCTGTGCACTCCCCTCTGCTGAGGCACTGCTCATTGTGGCCAATGGTAAATGGGAAAGAAGAGGAAGAGTCTGCAGCTCTAAAAATAATGCTTCAAGCAGTACCATTAGCACTTAAAGGCTGTTGTAGCAGGTAAATACAACAAATTTGTTCCCTTCTGAAAAAATACATCATTCTTTTGAAGAGATGTTCCTTTCAGATAACCAGAGAGAGATGCTGACTCCAGAAAGTGGATGTTTGAAAAGCATTAAAGAAAGGTGTTGCACTCCACCAGCTAGTGTAAACTGTGGCAGAAACACATCCACCTGCCTGGTGTCTTCTCCTCCAATGCAAGCTGTGATGAGGCAGGGATGTGACCTGAACCCTTGTGCTCCAGGCAGTAGTGTAGTGACTGCTGGGCTGTAGAGGACAGAGGAGATGATCTTTGTGAGCAATTAACTGTTGTCAATTGAACTCGTTCAACAAAGTTGCTTTTGCTGGCAAGATGGGCGAAAAGATCACATCTGGCCATCCAGCTGAGGCATAGTGATGAGGGAGGTGCCTACTAAATTTGATAATTTAAGTCTTGACTAGTTTTGGAAGGAATCAGAAAGTGATTCAGTTCTGATCTCTCAAAAGGAAGGATTCACAACAGCTTCTGTTGTCCGTAGGTCTAGGATGAAGGCTGAAATATCAAAATGTGGGCTATAGTGTTGTGTAGTGAATGAATCTTGCCCTGGGTGATTCAATTGCTTCACTACAAACCAGTCCTGGAGCCTTTCTAAGAGTGGATTTGTTCTCCTTCCCTCTGGTTGCTGGGTAAAAGCTCTTGAAAAATCCTTGCAGATCAGACATTTTCTACTGAATCTATTTGATCACATTCTTCATTTTTGTGATTTCCGTAGAAAAATCAATCCATACATGTCCCCTTGTTGCAGTTGCCCCCCATCGATGCAGATGAACAATGTGCTGAATGTTTAATAGAGATTGAATTATAGGTAAGTGACTTGACCAGATAAAAGTGAAACAACACCCACGGGGAAGGGAAGGCAGCCAAGAAGAAGTTATATGTCAGGGCTTCTGAGAGACTGAGATATCTGTCTTTTTCTGTCCCCAGGCAAAAAAGTAACTTGATCTTAGGCCATAAAAGCTGAAAGTGAACAATTCAGCTACTGCAGTATTGCTTAATCTAGCAGACAGAAATATAGTGAAGGTCCAGTGGCTGGAACATGATGCTAGATATTAGCAATAAAATTCAAATTATTACTCTTTCTCAGCAAGGGAATTTGCCTTTGGTAAAAATTACAGGATTATGTTTGATCCCATATCATTTGGAGGTATGGCTAGTTCAGCTATAACTGAAGGCTTGTTGTGGGAATTACTTCAGTTTCTCATGGTCTTTTCTATGCAGGAGGCAGGTTGCATTTGATCAAGTCTTCAGATAAAGTCATAGAATCAACTGAATTAAAAACAGATAATTTCAAGTAGGAGTGGAACTTGCTCATTTTGACCACTGGACCTTGCAATAATTAGCACCAGTTACGGTAGTTTACGTGTGAAAACACTGCTCTTGTTGAAGCAGCTGAAGGCCTACTAGTATAAGCAGACACACCTATTTAACATGGTTAACTTACTGAATTTTATTCTCATCATGAAAGAGAAGGTGCAGAGGAGGGGAAGGTACAACACAAACTGAAATAGCTGAACCACTAAGAAGCCATCAGCTTAACCAAAGATGTCACGCTGGTGCAGATGCTTAAGATCTCAGAATCCTCAGGTCTCTGGACCCATGGTGCAGACACATCCATCCATCCAAACTCTGTGGAGGAACCCTGAGGCCTGCTTGCCGTGAAGCTTCCTGGCTTTCTCCCATCCCCCGTGGTGACCAGAGAGTTACAGAGATCAACAAACCTACTACGAAACTCGCTGGACCTGCAGTGGTGATTGTATCTCTCTTGCTTTCCATCAAGACTCCTTGCTTTTCATCCCTTTTCTATCGCTCACCTTCCCTTCCCCATATCCCTAAGCAACTAGTAATTATAATAAACTGTTTGGGCTAACATTTGACCTGCTGTGTCTTAATCTCGCCATCGGGTATACACATAATCAAAGAATCACGTCTCTCTCCTTTATATTAGAGTGTGACAGAAGCTAAGCTGAAGATTTCAGTGGTCATGTATTACTAAGAAGCAATGCCTGAAAGTACAAGCTAATGGAGATGTGCCAATGCTGCGTAGTCACACCTAGAGTACTCCCTGCTGTAAAGTAACTCCTGCTTCTCCTGAGTCCTGCATCATACTTCAACTTGTTTCTTTTTCTGATCCTAGCCTTGGCTGGAGTCTCACTCTTGACACCAGGTCACTTTAAAAATTACAAAAAAAAAAAAAAAAAAAAAAGGGTTTCCTAAAAGTATATGTTGCTCCACAAGTAATGCCTCCTATTTATTTCCTTGGAAACTACAACAGATACAAAATGCTCAATAATGCTGTTTGATAGAGACAATTCTCAGCTACAAAACACTATTTTTCAATAATCACCAACTATAGCTATGTATTTTTGCATAATGAATAACAAGAACACCAGCAGAAGCGACCCCACTTCACAGTGTTTCATCACCTTCAACCTCACTCTGCCCATATCACTGATCAGTCACCATAAACATTCAGCAAACATCAATGAATGTCAGTGGGTGCTATTATTTCTGCATGAAAGAATTCAATGACACACCACTTTCATACACACTTCCACGCCAGACATCATTTTGTCCGATTGTCCCTCTACTGCCATCTGTGACACAGTAACAATATGTAACAGGATATTGGTGGGAAGGTTCAGTCTCTACTGCCACCGATACCACCAATATTTGCCTCTTATGTTTTGGACCAAAATAATAAAATAAGAGGAATTACTTTCAGAGCAAGCCTCATATTTCTGAGAAGCTTAATTCTTGACAGACACAAAATTGCTTTTCCTGTACCCCAAAAGAAATGCCTTCAGGGTCCTTGAAGCTCCTGTGACAGGCACATTCTCTATGTAAACACCATCTTCTTGTTTTCCACTGTTGAGAATGGTCTCTGTGGCAAATCAGTGATCTTCTAAAATCATAAATAGTTAATGACTTTGTTTTGTTGATTACAGTAACAGTAGTTCTCACTGGTACACCATGATCCTCCATCTCCATTGCTTTAGACAATGGACAATACAAAACCTTATGTTGATGAAGTGTTTGTTTCATAGCTAAACTAAACTGGTAATAAATAAAGAGGTAAGCAAAAAGTTTGTGAATACTGTTTTGGGAGCAAAGCTACTTTCTGAAGACAACAGTGTCCTCCAGGGCTGGTGGCAGGGCTGGAGGGCTGGGTGCTGCAGGAAGGCCCAAGCAGGTTGGAGAGGGCAGTGAGTGAGGCTGGGGATTGCAAGACACATGGGACCACTTATACTGTGGGGTGAAAAGCAAGGGCAGGGGAGAGATAGCAAGGAGTTCCTTGCAAATTATGGATAAGATCTGAACAGCTTGAAGGCTTTCTTTTTTGTCTTTATGAATTTTGTTGTTTTTGCCTCTGTCAATGTTTTTCCATTTTAACTTGTATTGCTTTGGAAAATGCAGATTATCTAAGATGACCTCCAGCTTAAGGTCCAGGCTAATACAATAACAGAATGCTTGAAGCCTTATCTCCTTGCATTCTAGATATGTATCTAAAGAAACAGCAACCTCTAAGGTCCTGAATACAGCCAAAACAATTTTGTATAAGTTGAATTCATAGTTCTTAAGTGAGAACAGTAGAAGTAGTACTGCTTTTATTACTGCCTCCTCCTATAACCATACAAAGGTGTAAATTTATGCAGTTCTGTGCTGTGGATACAGCAAGTAACCAAGTGGAAGACCAAAACATGTGAGGTACTGTCATCTGAAATCCTGGAATGCCATTTCTTTATTCCTCACAGTACGTACCAGACAACTTGATAAATCAGAGTTCAGGTTCTGTATTTAAATAGTTAAGACGTACATATGCAATATGTTGGTACACACGTTCATTCTTTTCCAAGAAAGAAGTAATATATGATGTCAGTTCATTCTGGGAATGTGTGGTAGGTGCTTCTGATGGTCTTAGATCACTTAACTTCCTCAATTTTCCATCATCAGCTTCACCATGGTGGATTTTGGCCAACCTTCAGTTGGTTTTCCCTGATTTATTGTATTTCCATTGCTTATTATGCTCAGTGAGAAGCTTTCTATCTTCATGCACAAAAACCCAAAACAGTTTATGTGAAATCCAAAGAAAATGTCCTTGCACCCAACGGATGGAAAGATAAAGGTAGTGTACTGTGACTCCGGTGCTCCTGTGATGCAGGGTTGTTGAGAAAAACAAGGCTGCCCAAACACCAAGCAAAGCTAAAATGGGAAGTTTTAGAACACTAATCTGTTTCTTTAGATGAACTAATATATTGATCCTTAAACTAGTATACCGATCCCTATTGCTAAACCAGCCTATATCAGTACAATGAGGATGAGACCCAGCATCACAGACGCGCATATCCCTGGGAAAAACAAACAAACAAACCAAAACAAAAACAAACCAAAACAAAAACAAACAAACAAACAAACAAAAGCTTTATAAGTATGAGGAAGTGAGTTTTGTGTGGGTTCTGTTACGACAAAGCCATTTAAATGTCAGTTGGATGTTAGTTACATTTTGAGTTGAAGAAAAGCTCTGAGCTTGCTATTGAATTACTATGAGGATTTGCATGATTTGCCAGTAAACTTGACAGATAATGTCTTCCGAAACTGCTGTTTTACAGAATATTGTATTTTTTATTATTTCCTCTGCAACCATATTGACTTTTCCTTTGGAGAGAGTGGGGGGAAGCTATAAGCATTCTCTTTGCTGTTTCTCAAATATGTAAACGTTCAGATGGAACATTTTCCCTGTTTTTAGTGACCTTTAGTCACTGCCATGTGTATTGGAACTGATCAGTTACTTCACAAAATGCTCCGAACAGAAGTGCTAAAGAAAACTATGCAAAGAAGTCTCAGGGCAGAGTCTGACAAAACAGTAACAATAATTCTTTAAATACCCTCCAAAATTTGTTATTTCTTCTTCTATCTCCTTCTGTTCACTTTTCCCTTCAGGTTTGTCCTATGTGGCACTCTTTTCTTTATCTGCACATGAATGGAGTACTCAGAGGTGTACTGTGTTTGGCATCGACTGAGTTAAGAAAGCAATGTGTGAATGGGAGCTGGGAGTTGACAACACTCTCAGCACACGCAGGACCGGAGTGCTCAGAGTCTGTACTGAAATTCTGAGCTTCAGTATGAAAAGCATGCAGAACTCTTGCAAAGCAAGCTTGCAACAAATGATAAACAAGCGTGGTACCTCTAATAGGAAGTAAGCCTCTGGCAAATACTTTGTAGGTCTGTATGACTGTTCATGCCTCCTTATTACCTCTCTCTCATGAATAAACACCAGAGGTACTGATTGGCACATAGCTTTTCAATCAAAACCTGTATGGTGCATGATATAGTAATTACCAATTCCTACTTATTTCTGGATGCAGAAAATTGGTATTAGTTCAATACTTTATGAATTAAAATTGTGGTTTTTTTCATTGTCTTTGCAAATGTCTGCAGCATACACCAACCCAGAAAGGTTGCCCTGAATGTCCTTCTCAGATTGCTCCAAACCAGCTTCTTCCCACAGTATTAATAGGAAAAAAACCTCTGATCAGTGTGTTTTGACAGGTAATATAGGCTGGTATAAACAGATGGATGTGAGAATCCTTCTGTATACGTGCATCTGTTTGTGTATTCACTGCAATCTCACAGATCTGATTAAGGGCTTTCTGTCCTTATGTCCACTGCTTGTTTTGTACTTCTTTCCTTTCTTTCAAGGACCAAGAAGCCTGCAATCAGTTCTTGTGCTTGTAAGCACAGGGCAGCAAGTAGTGGATTTTGATAAGGCTGAGCTTGGCTACAGTAAACACCATTTTATCCTTCAGCACCTGGCATGCAGCAGAACTGGGAAACACAAAGTAGATCAGGGAATGCAACTGAGACATTATACAACTAAGTGCATTAAATTCTGCTAAAGATGTTTACACCTCACAGGCAAATCCCATAGACTTCCTTTAGACATCTAATTAAGTTATAAATTAAGTAATTTCCTAATGGCAATTTACTCATTATCTTTCCATAATAGGTTACTTTCAGCTATCTCACATATATTTCCTGTGAATGCTATCTATGTTTTTATAAGCTAGAAGGCAAAACACCTTATCCTGTCCCAAGGACCTGTTCACCAAGGAGTTCATTGTGCTGTGCAAATGTGGATAGTAACTACAGGGAGGTTGTCGGTCACCTGCCTGCAAGCCAGCTGTGCCTTGTATTCCTTTAGACATTTCATTCTTCGGAGATGAGTAGTAAAAAAAGCAAAGATTACAAAAAGGGAAGGGATGCAACACATCTAGAGGAGCTCAATCATCATTATGCCCATTAAGTTTTGTAGTGGTAAATGTTTGCAACTGAGAAACTCTTTTTCTGAGGAGAGGAAGGTTATCTTTTGTAGTCCACTGGAAGAAAGAGGAACAATTTAGAAGAGACAACAATTTAGAGAAATGACAACTCTGAGGTTTTGAGTTTGTTGGAAAATATAATAAAAGAAGAATGGCTTAAGAAACTCAGTGTTATAACTGTAGCACAGAAGAGCTTTTACAGAGCAAGGGGTTTTGAGATGCCCTAATTTGCAATGCTAAAGCAGCCCCTTTTCATTTCCATGCAGGTTATGTGTCTATTTGCTGGTGAAACCAGGACTTCCCATTTTGGGAATGCCATGACTGTGGGTCTCCAGAGCAGGAGCAGTTCAGCACATATAAATACTGTAGGGAACATGGCTTGATTTAATGTTGGGCTAGTAAATGACAACCAAATAATGTCTGATCCTGAGCTTTTGACAAATTCCATCCAAAGGATGGAACACCTCCCCTACAAGTTTGGACTGGGGCTGTTCAGCCTGGAGAAGAGAAGGCTCTGGGAAGACCTGAGGGAGGCCTGTCAGTAGCTAAAGGGAGACTAAAGGAAAGAAGGAGACAGACTCTTTAGCAGGGTCTGTGGTGATAGGATAAGGGAAATTAAAAGGGAAAATTTAGATTGGATATAAGGAAATCGTCTTTTACAATGAGAGTGGTGAAGCACTGGAACAGGCTGCACAGAGAGGTGGAGGATGCCCTGTCATTAAAAGCATCCAAGGTCAGGTTGGATGGAGCTCTGAGCACCAGATCTAGCTGTAGGTGTCCCTGTTCATTGCAGAGGAGTTGGACTAGGTGGTCCTTAAGGATCCCTTTCAACTCATACAATTCTGTGATTCTATGAAGTGGTAGGAAGCAAAGCTTCACAGAAAATATAAATTTTGTCTTATTATTGTGATCATACATTGTTACATGATGGGGAGTAACATATATAATTAATCAAGATAATAAATAACTGTTATGGCACCATGATTGTATTCCTATGCCTATGCATTTAAAGGTTCATGTTTGCACATACCTAAGCACTCATCAAAGCCAAGATAAATTTATTAAAAAAACCCGTCCTAAATGTGTATTTCCATAGTGTTCCGTTGTTACAGTCTTCATTCTTTTCTCTTTTCACATCTGTTGCTGTTTTCTCTCTGTTTTCACATAGCCACTCCTACAGATGTAGCAAACTGATTTCTGCCTCACATCCCTACCTGTGTAGGTTCCTTGAGCTCTTGTAATGATGCAAGTTGTAACAATGTTATTAAGCCTGCTAGTCTTCCTTGATGGACACCCCTGCCCTGTCTCTGAAACAAGGGAATAAGAAAGACTTAACTGAGTCTTTGTACCAAGGAAAAAGGATGTGCTACTTGGGATCAGTCACTGAATATGTCACATACTTCTAGGAAACTAGCAGATGTAACATGATTCTGAGAAACTTCTGCATGTGTAACATACTTCTTGGATAACTTCCGCATATGAAACACAAGTTATATGCATAAGATCTTTCATGTAAGTTACGCATGATAAGAGGATGAACCCCATGCATCCAGAACTGCTATTAAAGAATGAATGCTTCCTAACACTCCAGCTTGAGTCTTAGAGTTTCCTGATAAACAGTCACTTACGGTATCAAGCAATATTCCAGCTAACATTTGTGGGTAGTACCACTTTCTTTCACCTTCAAAACAATATGCCTGGAAATCTTGGACTGGAAGATGGCCAACTCTAGCAGCTGAATATAACGTATCTTAATGAATGAACTTTTTTTTTTTTCTTTTTTTTCTTTTTTGTTGCTTAACAAAATGTGTTTTGCATTTGCTAAAAAGTCATGCAACAAAGCTGGGAGCTGGCTGCTGCAAGCAAGCAGAATGCAGTCTAGGGTTCAGGCAATGGAATTTGTTGTTGGGTTAAGAAGCAGGATGACCACAGTGCAAATGAATCTTGAAAAAATTACTGTGCTGAATACAAGCTTGGAGATACATATAAACAATATAAGAAATGAGGAATTACGGGAAGTTTTATTCCCTGAGAATTACTGACTTGAGTTTTGTGCATAAGGTTCTTGTGAGTTTCATGCAAGGGGGAAGCTGTGACATGTATCCTTTGTGTACTTTGTCTATCCAGAAGCTGCCAACTGCAGAATTTGCAGTAAAAAAATATATAATCCAGTTAGTGTGCTGTCTTCTGAAGCAACAGTAGAAGAAATGCATCATAGAGCAGTTTACTGAATTACCAATTCTTCACTTCACTTTTCATCTCAGACAGCCACGATATGAAAAGCTATTAGGAAAATCCCCTGAAAAACAATGTCTCTTACTTTATACTATGAAAAGGTACTTACCGCACCTTCCTGAAAGGCATAGTAACCAGAGCTGCTGAAAGATTGGTTTAGGCTCTGCCTTAATGTAGAGAATAGACAGTGAAGGTCACAGTGTTCTTTGTGCTGTGGTAATGGCTTTATTCTTCACTGTTTGTTCGTCAGAGCTCCAGGAGGGGCTTTGGGTCCTCAATCTCATCTAGCAGAATCTTCAGCCACTGACCTTCAGAGCAGTGAGTCAGCCAGCAACATGCAATTCAGAACAAGCACAGACTTCCTTTAAACAAAATCATCACCTTTGCTTTTGTGAGCAACAGCACTTCACGAAAGGCAAAACCCAACCAACTTGCTGTGAGACTGGGGAGTTGGGGCACCCCTTCTGCATGGTGAGTGTGTGACCTGTAAAGCATTCGCGTGGCTTGGATAGCAGCTCGCAGGGCAGCTCTGTGGCTGCAAGGTTTGTGATGAAAGAGGTGCAACTTTCTGAGTTCCCAACCACTGCTGTAGCAGCACTTGGTGATTCCTAGGACACATCTTGATCAAATACAAGGCTTACTGTCAGGAAAAATGGTTTCAGAGGGAAAAGGTTCATGCAGCCTGCCTCACCCTACGACTCTGGGTATTTTGCATAGGCAAGGTGCAGTGCACAGCTCTGGGAGCCAGTGGTGAGATGCAATTCCTACCACTCATTTTCATTAGCTGTTGTACAAACAAACAAACATTAAGCTCCAGCTTTTAATGTCCATTTGTTTCATATATAAGCTATTAAGATATTGCTTAGAGCATTTCCTGGACACTATGATTTGCAGGAGATAACTACTGGCTTAGGAGAATCATCCCATTCTGTGTAATCCATCCCTGAGTAATTAGGCCTTCTGACAAATGAACCTGCTCATAATCCTGCCAGAGCGGAGGTAAGAAAAATTTGATTAATTTAATGAAAAATTAAATTAAAAATAGAACAGGGTGCTGCAACGTGGCCCTGGTAGTCATGCACATTCATAATTACAAAGAAGATTTCTGTGAAATGACATGAAAATTCCACATATTTGCAGCAACTCTCCTCTTCCAACACAGGAATCCATACACTTGAGAGGTACTAGCTAATTTTTTTTCCACAGAGCTCACAAGACAGCAGTCTGCTGCCATGTTGCCAAGTGGTTGGTAATGACTATAAGCAATGAGTATGATGCACCAAAGAGACAAAAAGGTGTTATCTCTGTGAGAGTGAAAAGAAGATCAGGAATTTGCTACTAAGTTTAGCTATCAATGATCCATTAAAGGCAGTCCAAATGTTGTAAAATAGGGCTGGGCTCAACTGGGACAACCAGGTGAATATAAGGAGTAGGTTATATCCAGGAGATGAGTGAGATTCAAGCAAGTCAGTATCTGTAAGAAACATAGTCCAAACCTCAGGATGAGCTGATCTGGCAAAGACCAAGTCAAAGGGAGAAAATTAACAGCAAAACTAGAGTCAGAAATGAATAGCACTAGGGAAAAGCTGGAAAATAGGGCTTATTATCTGGGTAGTGTGTACAAAAGAAGCACATTAGAGAATAAATGATACCTCTCTAGGAATCGAAGAAGCCCAGTTTTCAGTATACAATCAAGTTAGACTGGATTTCTGTAAATAAATTTCTGCCCAACAGTGTATGGTTTTGCCTCTTAAAATTTGTGGTTATTGCTACCCATAAACCTGAACTGCAGGTAAGGCTGTCATTGCAGCAGACTGTAGTATTTGTTACTGGAAAGTGGAACAAAAGATTGGCTTCCACTGGGCTCTCATTCACTGTCCCCTGAAAAAGTGACTCAGGCTCCATATGACGCCTGAGAAAAGAGACCCAAATATTCACATATAAGTTCAAATAGAAATATCCTTTAGTGCATGACACCTAAGAGGGCTTCCTGGTGGGTGGCTAAAAGCATCCTACGGAGTAAGTAGCAGAATATCCTACTGTAAGACTTCGTTTTCTTTTATTCATAGGCACGGGACAGAGCATCGGCTGCAGGAAAAAATTCTCATTGTCTCTGTTTTGACATGCCCTGGACAAAGATACTGCTCTGTAAGAGCCATAGTAGAGAAGAGTGAGGCAGTAATAATGCTGAAGATACTGCCATCTGAAGGGATGTGTCTGCCTCTATCTGACTCCACAAGCAAGTCCCATGGTGGTGTAGAGGGACACGGGCACTGCAAACCTATGGACTGAAGGGGATGCTTCCGCATGTTCCCCATGAGTCTTAGGGCTGCTCAACTCCTTTGAGGAGCTGAGAGGTGTCTGTTGGCTCATGCCTTACAAATGCTGTACTAGCTGATCTCACAGTTGATGAAGGTCCTCAAAAGTACTTCAGTAGGCGCTATACATATACAGTGAGGCAGGATGCAGACTTCTGTGCTTAGCTGTTTTCAGTGGTGAGTATTTGTCCTTTCAGACAAGCATTGTTTCCATTTGGAGCTAGCAGCAGTAGGCAAGGGACTAAACTCTTTGTGTTTTAAAGAATGAAGAGCTCCTTTTGAAGAAAGCAGCACAGACAGGAAAACAGAAAAGACAAGGCACAGGGGCTTTTGCCTCAACTATTTGGGTTCATCCTATTGCAAGCTGAGCAGCAAAATCATAGTAAATCCTGAGCCCATGTTGTCAGGAGCACTCTCCCAGCACTGGTAGGAGCTCCTGAGTGATAAGGGATCAGGGTCTGTGTCTCTCCTCACTGCTGAACTTCTTTGCACTTTGGATCAGCACTGCACAGTACCAAGCTGGGTGAGCTCAGAGGCGAGGAAAGAGGTAAGGATGAGCATTTGCATCACATCCTGAAGAGCAAGCTCCTCTAAGAAACCCTACAATAGAAAGACTTCTTGCTTTCAGGATTAATGATCTCCTGTGGGGGGAAAAAAAAATAAGAAAAAAGAAATAGTTTGCAAAGGGTTCCCTTGCAGACTTGCCCTCCAAGAGCGAAGCCACATCTCTCAGACCTCTCTGTGTCTCTTCTGTGCCAGTAAGACAATACCTGAGAAATCCTGCTAGGAGCAGAGTTCTACCAGTTTGAGAGAAAATGGGAAACATTTTAATTCAGAGAAAACTCTGGTGGATGGCTGCACATTAAAAAAAAAATAGGCATTTCTCATGACTTGACAGGCTGAGCCACTTGGCAAGTGGTTGTCACGCTACAATATGAAGGAGGGAGATGAGGTTCTTTGATTATGTGTATACCTGATGGCGAGATTAAGACACAATGGGTCAAATGTTAGCCCAACTAGTTTATTACAATTACTAGTTGCTTAGGGATATGGGGAAGGGAAGGTGAGCGATAGATAAGGGATAAAAAGCAAGGAGTCTTGATGGAAAGCAAGAGAGATATAATCACCACTGTGGGTCCAGCGAGGTTCGTAGTAGGTTCATTGATCTCTGTAACTCTCTGGTCACCACAGGGGATGGGAGAAAGTCAGGAAGCTTCACGGCAAGCAGGCCTCAGGGTTCCACCACAGAGTTTCCCCCCTCAGGGAATTCTCTGTTTCCTCTTCTGGAGTACTCCTCAAAGATTTTTTCTTTGGGAGTTCTTCTCCAAAGTCGTAAGTTTAGTGAAGGCCTTTTATCCCCCATTTCTCAGTGTTTTTTTTTTTATTTTTTCTCTGTTAGTGTGACATACCTGGCCCAACAGATAAGCCAGCAGGGAGTGGTACCTTCATTGCCATGCACAAACATTACTGTCTTTTGCAGTGATCAGCTTCTCCAAGCCAAACCCCCCAAAAAAACAGGCTTGGCACTGCTTCTGCTTATCTTTACAACAATAAGCAGAGGCACTGTGGCACGGTGACACCCACCCAGATAACCTGCAGTTCTCACTTAGAGTCTCATCACCAGAAAGGCCTCATGAAGCAAGCTTTGAGACAATAAATAAGAAAACAGTTTCTGTCTTTCACAGTGGTCCCCTATGCCTGCAAGATCAGAGGCTTCTCTGTGCCTTCTGCTGCTGCAAGAGACCTTCAGGTTCAGCTCAGGTGGGATCATATAACACTGCATTTCTGCTGTGGGACTTCTCACATTTGGGCACTCACTCGGGGGTGGATTGTGTATGCGTGATGTAGCTGGGCTGCCCCTGGTTGGACACTGTGCCAGAGAGCACACACAGCACACAACATCCCTCTGTAAGCACACAACATCCCTCTGTAAGCACACACATGCCTATGTATATGTGTGTATGTATTGATGTAGGTGTACATGCTTCAAGAACAGACATATATCTATATCTGTACCTATTTGTATACATGCATAAAATAAATAAAATGTTCTGTATTTTCTTTGCTGGTTCACAAGTGATTATGTTTAAATATCTCAGAAAGAAAATCCTACAAACTGTATGTAACATTTTTGTCTCTACTCTCCTAAAGTCCATCTTGCTTCCCTCTGACTTTAAGTAGCATGTTTCACCACTACAAAGTGGTTTTATTAACTTTGTATGGCTGATTTTTTCCATTCTGTTGAGTGATGCCTCACTCCAGAATCTTCAAAAGGTTGTCACTGCCTGGCACAACACCTGTAAGCTCTTGCTGTTGACTAGATCCTCCTTCCCTAGCAAAAGCTTTCCTGTTGCGGTGTTTGCTATTGCCACTCACCAAATAATGGTTTAATGTATGGTCTTGTGGGTCTTGAGGATGTGAGCTGGCTTTACTTGTGAATTTGTTGAAGATAAACTGGTAATTCAGGTTCTACTTTATGTCAAAGAAAACTGCAGTAGCTCTTTTGACTCTGGTGGATCTGCTTTCTTTTTAGATGGATGGAGACAAAATCTTGGCCAAAGTTATTTAATTCTGTGGCTGATGATCATAACACTGAGGAGAACAAAATGAAGCACTTGATTGTAATTTCACTGAACATAAATACTATATGCATAAATATCTACAGAATAATTTGGAAAATTCACAATCTCCTTATGGGTACCAGAGGGTAAAAAATCATAAGATATTATTTTCATTTGTGTATAAGTTGTAGAAGGAATGCTAAGAACTAAGTAGAATCACGAAGGAACTAGCTGACAGTAAAATGTAGAAGGGGAAAATCAATAGATCAGGTTATCACTTAGGCATTTCTAGCTTGTGTCCTATTAAAAGCCCAGACTGTCCATTTGGCAGAACATGAAACTTATGCTTGTGTATGAATGTGAGCAGTTCTGTCCATGGAGATGTAACTACAGGTTGCAATCGATCAGCTGTGAGTAGTGCAGACAAATTGTTTTCCAGACAAGTGTTTCGCAGACTTGTCTCAATGCTGCATGGTAAGAATCACCAGCAATGTCAAGGTTTCAGAACCCCAGCCTTTGTGCACTGCTTGATGTCAGAGCTTTTGCTAGCTGTTTGTAAGACCCAAGAGAGTGCTGGAACTGGGCATGGAAATAGAAAATGAGGATACAGAAGTTCACAGCCTTCATAACTTGTATATCTGCCTGTTTTATTGCACAGACATAAACTTCTGAAATACATTTTACTCTTCATCAGGAACAAAGTTCATTATCATACTCAGTCTCAGACGATTGTCAGTGGGGAAAATACTAATTACTTACAATGCCTGAATATAACGAGCTTTTTATTGAGGGCAGTTTTTGTTATGGTAGTGAACTCCACGCTCAGAGGAGCTCTGCATTTAGCTACCTCCCAGAGGTCCTGTCTGACTTCTCTGGAAGCTGTCATACTAACATTAATTGATCAAAGGAACAAGTACAACAAAATTCTCCTTGCTCTGTGGCTGTATTCAGTGGGAGACCATTAAAATGAGCAGAATACATCTGCTGGATTTCACCCTTTGCTGGCAGGCCTTTCTGTGTAGCACAAACGTGATCTGTATGCATCACGACTTTGAATGAGTTGCGAGGTGGATGGAAATTGAACAAAAAGAGGAAAGTACATTCCAAGGAGGGAGGGAGGGAGGGAGGAAAGGAGGAAAGGAAGGAAAGGAAGGAAAGGAAGGAAAGGAAGGAAAGGAAGGAAGGAAGGAAGGAAGGGAGGAAGGGAGGGAGGAAGGAAAGGAAGGAAAGGAAGGGAGGAAGGAAGGGAGGAAGGGAGGGAGGAAGGGAGGGAGGAAGGGAGGGAGGAAGGGAGGAAGGGAGGAAGGGAGGAAGGGAGGAAGGGAGGAAGGGAGGAAGGGAGGAAGGGAGTAAGGGAGGGAGGGAGGGAGGAAGGGAGGGAGGGAGGGAGGGAGGGAGGGAGGGAGGGAGGGAGGAAGGAAGGAAGGAAGGAAGGAAGGAAGGAAGGAAGGAAGGAAGGAAGGAAGGAAGGAAGGAAGGAAGGAAGGAAGGAAGGAAGGAAGGAAGGAAGGAAGGAAGGAAGGAAGGAAGGAAGGAAGGAAGGAAGGAAGGAAGGAAGGAAGGAAGGAAGGAAGGAAGGAAGGAAGGAAGGAAGGAAGGAAGGAAGGAAGGAAGGAAGGAAGGAAGGAAGGAAGGAAGGAAGGAAGGAAGGAAGGAAGGAAGGAAGGGAGGGAGGGAGGGAGGGAGGGAGGGAGGGAGGGAGGAAGGAAGGGAGGGAGGGAGGGAGGGAGGAAGGAAGGAAGGAAAAGGGGAAAAGGGGAAAAAGTGGGGAAAAAAAAAGGAAAAGGGAAAGGGAAAGGGGAAGGAAAAGGGAAAGGGAAAGGGAAAGGAAAAAAGGAAGGGAGGAAGGAAAAGGAAGGAAGGATAAAAGAAAGAAAACATAGCTCCACTGCACTCAGGCAGCAGAATAATCTTTTGACTTTGCTTCCCAAGAAGGCTGTGTCCCTGTAGGTCAGAGAAAGATCTTCACAGTTTCTCAGCTATTGGGTTAGTCAAGAAAGGGGAATCCACTTATTATTACAAATAATCTGTATTGCTAGAGTGCACTGGAGAACATCTGCAAGTCAACTCTACCCTTGTCAAGAATGTTAGCACAAAGCAGTCAGAAAGCCAAAAAGATCACTGCAGCCAGGAAAATGGAGCTATATTTGCTTATAAGCTGTTTAGAGATAACCTTATATTACACTGCATAGCAAAACAGAGTGATCAGTTTTGGGTTGATTCTGTATTACCTTTCTCTACAGCTACTCACAAATAAAACTCATCCTTTAAGTTAGGAACTGTCTGTCTCACTGGCCAAATGAGCCAAATTAAAGCACTTGTCCTTATACTTAGTCCTATTTAGATGGCCAGTCTCAGGCAGGCACGTTCTTCCCTGTAATTTGTTGACCTCCCTGTAGAGATCACAGCTATTCAACTTAGGAAGACAAATTTCCTATAAACCTGGAATTTAAGTGTAACCAACAGGTCTCAGTCAAGCAGACTAAAGCCTACCCTGCAATCCAGCAGAAAGATGCTTTCCACAGGTCACTGGTCAGATAAAACCCAGCTGTTTGATGGAACTCCTGTATACACTAATTGTAGAGGGTTTTTAGACAGACAACCAGGAACAGAAGAATCTGAGGAGAGACAGCACTTCTGGAATATAGAGCTCATTATTTTAAATATAAATATCCTGGATGTTAATTAGATTTCTTCTCAAATCATTTACAAATAACCTTGTTTTACTTGCCCTTAGGTGAAAGTTGCAAGCTCTTCAACAGATTGCAGACTGATACCATCATAACTTACATTGTGATCTACAAATACCTGTGATCCAGTCTCATCAGACAATACACTGATTTTTTTACATCTAACTGATACTCAGGTTTTCCACACCTCTCTTGTTCCACTGTCATTCATTGCTGCTTTTCTTGTAATAATGCGTGATATAGAAATGGTTAACATGGCCTGATTCTCATTATTTTCTGCACTGATGACAGCATACCCTGAGCTCATCATGGATACCGTTGTATTGTGGTCTGATGAGTGATCTCTATCTTCAGTGAGCAGGGCAACATCCACTGAGTGTTATCACAGACTCTGGTGAGAAGTATGCCAGGGTGGTATTTCACAGGGTCTCTTTGTTCTACGAATTTCCTGTTCACTGATAATATAAGTGGTTAATACATGTTTGTAAAGGTGTGGGCAAGTTTATCCAGAAGAGGTGGGGACCAAAGGCAGTTGAGAACATGTGCATGGCATGAGTTGTAGTTGTTTTTCACAGTAATGTTAAAGGAAGATTTCTGTGCCTCCAGCTAAAGAAGTCACAAAGTCAGGTTACGCTAGAAGGTTTTACAAAATGTGTGTGTGTGACACTGACTCACATCGGAAGGGAGCTCCATTGCCTGACCACAGAGCCTACTTCTCCTTACTTCGACACCAGCATTTTTGTCAAAATCAAATAATGTGACTGTTCCGCTGGCTTTTACCTCAGCCAAATAGGAATCAGTTACATGTGCTTTAAGTGGCACAGTGACGGGGAGCAAAAAAGCGAGTAATTCCTTCCAAGCCATCCAATTCTCCTGTTGCTTCCACCAGTTCTTGTGATCCTGCCACAAAAGACTCTTTCTTGACAGGTGCATTGACAAAACCAGAAGACACAAGATCTTGATCTGATTCAGAAACTCAGGCATCTCAGCTCACTGATATAAACAACTGTGACTGATTAACTTGCCTCTGGTGATCTCTGGTTAACAGTAGTAGGGGATACACAGCAAATCTAACTGTAGGGCATCATTCACCTGGGCCTCTGAATGCTTTTGATAGTGATGGGGTGATTGAAGATTTGTGCTCTCAAGTCCCTGGTAGAAGACACTTTAGAGGCTAACAGGAAGAGAGGGAGTCAAAAAGTACACAGTGATCACCTCTGCCAGAAGAATGCATAGTGTGCTTTGTGATACTTTCTGTGTGCAATGCTATGCCAAACTGGCTGTCAGGACAAACTGCTAGTGCTAGTGGTGTGAAAGGACACTCAGGAATGGTATGACATTTGTGCTTGCACATACTATCTGTTTCCTTGCATACCTTTCAATATAGATGCCAGGAAAGGAAAGTGAGGAGGTACAGCAGGGGCTCCTCCCAGCACAACCAGCTGGAGGCTTCACAGTTCTCCTAGGTACCACATCAACTGTCTGGCAACATGATGGTTAAAGCCTGAAAACACCCTACAGATTTCCTACCTCACTGCTGAGACCTGTGAGCAAATATGAGCATTAGACGACACATAACGTGATTAGGGAATATGATTCACCAAGCAAGTTTCATGTTTCTGCAGCAATGTGGACAAAATGAAACCAGAGAAAACCACCCCCACATTCACCCTCACTTTTGCCCTTGTGAAGAAAGCTGGATGTGAGGCAGCAATGTAAAAAGGAAGGAATTGTCATCACTCAACAGGTTTCCTATCTTCAGAATTTGGTTTCTGATTTTTTGTCTTTCTTTAGGACTTTCCTCCCCCTGGAGGGGGAGATTACCATACAAGCTTATGGGTTTTATGCTGTATGTTTTAGGATAGACTAGCAAAGGTTATTAACCCTGCTGAAATCTAGGCAGCTCAACAGGAAAGAATGAAGTTCAGGACTCCCCAGGATAAGCATCTTTGGCTCTGCAGGTCTTTTCTGATCCAGTGGTGGAATGAAGCCCCCGCTTTCTGTTGGTGTCCTCTTCCATTTGTCTGGCTTCTCTCAGTTGCCCACTGAAACTTGACAAGCTTTTACTGGCTGAAATATAACAGGAGGTCTCCCCAAGGCCAGTCCCCATGGCACTGGTACAGAAGCATCTTGCTTCTGCATTCATCAACCCAAGCTCATCCCTGTGGGAGGACTTGTAACACACATCTGGCATAGAGCTCCTGAAGTTGCTCAGGGTAACAGCAGACAAGTGGGGCAGCTGACATCAGGCCTGTCTGGGGGGGCTTCTGTCTCTTATTGTCTTGATCGACCAGGTCTGACAATCTGATCAGACAGTCATTTTCACTTACTAGTGCTAAAAGAATAAACGAGTCAAGCTTAATTTGGAGAGAAGTCACTGGAGCTTGTTAAGCAGCTCATTTGGTACATGAAAGTTTTTCCAGCAGTGCTTTCTTTTCTAAGGGGGGAATACTCAAAGATGTTCACACTTAATTGATCTTCACTTCCAAACAGACAGCAGGACTGTGTTTTATCAGCTATCCTCTTTTTCTCTCTGGTATCTGCATTCCTCATCACTAGGAGATGGGTGCAGTATTTTCCTAGAGCTGAATATCTCTGCAAAACCCACTTTTCATCTCACATCTCTGCACAGGGATCTGGGGACCAGATCTTGAACTTTGATTATTATTGCTTTTTGCATGTTACTTGATCTCTCTATGCCTCTAGTCTAGCTGTCTATATAGCTAAATGGAAAAAAAAAACACACAGTTCTCATAAAGCACAGCTCCCCACCTGCTTTTATAACTAAATTCCTGCCTGCAGAAAAGCACAACTGTGGGAGGAGATCAGCTTGAAAAGGATAGCATTTATCACATGCACTTAAGAGAGACACTGAGCTGTGAGTAGCAGAGTGCTACAGCAGTAGCTACAGGATCAGGCAAGACAGGGACAAAAATCAGATACAAAGCCAGACTACACCACTTTCCAATCAGAACATTTGGTGGTGTTTGAACAGGTTGTGAAATGGACCAGTTGATTTAGTGATGAGGGTTTCACTGAACTCAGTGAAAGAGAATTCTAGTCTACTGTGATGGTTCAGCACTGGTCAGTAGCTAAGCACCACTATGCTGCTCTCTCACTGTTTCTTCATCAAGAAACATCAGCAAGAAAGCATGGAAGAAAGTATGCTCCTGCAGCCAGAGTTCTCTGTGTCTTCTCTCCCTCCTGACTCCCACATCAACCATCACTCTCACCCTACTTGTATCCCTAACCAGTCTGGCTGGCAGAGAGGAAGGATGCAATGTAAATTTGACCAATTTCACAAATGAAACAGCTCATCAGCATCCTAAAAAGACAGTAGTGGCCTGGGATGGCAACAACACTGAAGTAAATACACAGTGTATTGTGAACAACCTTAAAGGTCACTTTACACTGCTGAGGCAACCACATGCTGATGTTATTTGCACTCCACCACATTTTTCCCTCACTGTATATTTTTGTCCTGTTACCCATCTTTTTCTATATCTGTTGAAATGCTGATTTTCTTTACATATAAACCCTACATCTTCTTAACTCACACAGTCTGTGTTTCACTGAAATGAATTAAAATGTCACATCTTGAAAAAACACTTCTCCTGCTGGTAATGAAGT